>CM077648.1:82073618-82673618 GCA_039707465.1 Rhabdophis nuchalis
GCCTTTCAAGCTCAATACATACAAGAATATTACTGTCCGGTGATTAAAATGTCTTCGAAATTATGTTCTCCTTTAAAAAAAAATATCTAAAGTAATTTTTGAATTCATTACATTGAGTAAAAACTCACAGAAAACACATCAAGAGTTTTATCTGAAGTCTGTTTTTAAGACCTGATTTGCAGTAAGCACCCTCTGTGTCCTTCTTTGTCTGGAGACCAACCAGCTGGAAATGATTGCTAGAATCGAGGCATATAAACTGACAGCATAATCTGTAATACACCTCTTAAATGTGCACACACATATAAAGAACATTCAGATCTGCTAATGAAGATAAAGAGCTAGTATAATATCAAGTTATTAATCAATTGGAAACTTTTCATTGAAATGACTAATAAGGCATCAGGAAATTCAAATGCATATACAGTATAAACATAGCACTGTATATACACTGTTCTACTTTATTCTTTAAACACAGCAATTATTGTATGGCATTAAAAAAATCCATATTAATTTCAGACATCTGTTGGGCACAGCAAGATCTTTTTATTAGGCACTACTAGTTGTGTAGATGCATCATTTTATTTGATGGGCAACTCAGATGAGAGATTTTCATTAGGCTTTTGTTTATTAACCTCCAAATCATATATTCCAGCTGCATAACATACTGGTAATATCTCTGAAATTTAAGATGCAGTGTGATATTATTGAGTAATTTAAACTGGAATGATGTTAAGAAAGACACTGTGAGAAAAAAAAGAGCAGAAGGTCCTGGCATGATAGCAGGCATAATATTGGATCCATTAACACTGTGAATGTCCTTTGGGGAACTGGCAGTCTGTCACTTTGGCAGGTGCAATCATTATTTAACAAAATGTCCTAACATTCCTTACATTGCCCAGATTTGTATTTTAGCACATTCATCCATCCACTTTCAGCAGAGTAGTCCCACTATAATAAAAAGGAACAATGCCAGAGTACATGATTCTTCTATACTACTGGCATTGCTTTTCTTGTGGGTTTTTATTACTCAACTGACACAAGTGTTAATTTTATTACTGTGATTTAGTATCATGATTCCAAAATGTATGTCTTGAATGTGATGGAATAAGATGGGCCAACTATAAAAATGTTTTGAACTCCAAAGACCTACTGTGAGAAATGAGAGCATCAATAAAAATAGAGATTTACAATCCCTCAATGCATTATTAATATGCATAGTGATACTCCTTAAATATGTGCTAGCATTTCCAAGTATAATTATGTTGGAAGAAAGACTGACTTAGGAGAGAGTGGGTAATATATAAATGATGTTTCACCCCAACCTTTCTCTTATTTTTATTCTTTTAATTGCTGCAGAGTATTGACCCAGTTCTAGACCGGGAGTCCTTAAGGATGGGAAGGATCATAATGCTAACATCCATACAGATACACACTTTCTACATCCCTCCATCCCCCACTTTCTTTCTCTCTACATTTTTGTATGTATTTGTGTGTGTATGTGTGTGTGTGTGGCGCCCCATTATGCAGTCATCAAGATACGATATATTTTTTCAGAGCCTAACAGTAGTGAGTGTTTGTATGCCCTTCTTATCTTTTTTCCTTTCTCCACTCAAGGAGTGAGTCAGATGATCCTGAGCTATGCTCCAGATATAAAAGGCAATGCCTTCCCTACCTGGAGCTGGATACAACAGGGATATATGTATCTGCATATGAGTTGGAGTGAAGGATAAAGCACAGTACTCCAACAAAGCAAAGATGCCAAGGGCAAAATTGCCTTCTTGAATGACATGGAAGAATGACTGGAAGTGCTGAGGAAGAGAGAACTGATTCAGAAGTTCAAGAGGCCTTAAATTGTAAGGAGAGAAGCTGTGCCAAGCAGCCACACCAATTTTTGCAACTGCACCAACAGCTAACCAGAATTAGTAACAAACATGCCCCTTCTTTCCCAGAAAATGAAAAAAAAATATGCCAAAATCAGAAGGGCAACTGAAACCAGAGCAAATGACACCTGGACAAAAAGCGTGGAAAATGCCAGATAGCAATCTGCCTTGAGGGATTGAACCGAGGGATTGAAAGATGGATAATAATAATAATAATAATAATAATAATAATAATAATAATAATAATAATAATAATAATAATAATAATAATAATAATAATAATAATAATAATAATAATAATAATAATAGTTTAATTTCTTGACCGCTCCTCTCCCCGTAGGGACTCGGAGCGGTGCACAGGGAAACTAAAACCATAAATATACAATCAAAAACATCTTAAAAACAAATTAAATAGTACCTGTGCTAAAATACCCAATCTAAGCTAAAATTCCCACTATACAACTAAAACCCCATAGAGAGAGACTACCCCAGGCCGGCCAAGCAGAAAAAAATGTTTTTAATTTCAGACGGAAGGAGCGGAGGTCCGTGGTCGTTCTAATGTACTTTCGCTTTTGTACATCCACAGCCAGGACAGGACTAAGTTTTGTATTTAAGACATCAATGAGTAATTCAACCCTCCTATAAAAGGGGAAGAGAAAGAAAAGTTAATAGAAACTCAGAGAAACAGTAGATACAATCGAAGTAAACCTGAAGAATGCACAGTAAGTAGAAAAGAAATGAATATAGCCTCAACTGTACTTCAGAATAAGGGAAATATTTTTGAAGAATAAGTTCAATTGTTCGACAAGTCTGCCACTTTGCCAAGTTTCCTAGTCGGTGGCCTAAACTATTTCCCTAAAAGAACTCATTATAATGCCATTATGAATACAGCTGAATAGGTGTATTCAGCTGATTCAGTTCCTATGTGCATGATGGATAGATAGTACTGGGATTTAAAAAAAAAATAGCTTTGGAAGTTCAGGCTGCAAAGTTACCAAATTCAGGTTTGATAGAGAGTGAATGAATTTCTGATTATTGGTTTTTGCAGGATTGTGATCATTTGAATCTTTCTGGACTCTTTGGGGATTCTGGTTATCTCATTATTGCCTCTGGGATCTTGACTTCCCCTTTACTTAAGTTTTAAGATTGAGTAAGTAAATTAATTCAGGTTCCTGGTTCATTTTATTTTGCACAGCAAGCCCTTTAACCCAATCACAATACAGCTGTGTGAAAAAGTCCTGCATGCTTTACGGTTTACGATTTATGATATTTTTTGGATAGGCCATTGGTTTTATGATATTTTATGCTAACCGCTATGCAAATATTGTTATCTTTTTTCTTCTTATATAAATAAAAATGTAACAAGATTTTGTTCAAAACCGCTAATCTCTGAAAGTACTGCACCGATCGCTTCCAAAATTTCATAAAACGTTCCTTTGAAATACGGCACTAATGATATATATAGATTGTGTAGATGTCACACCTGTGCCAGGTACATGCAACAGAAATGTAAAAAATTGTAAAAAAGGTAGGTAGATGGATACAAAGAGAGCAGTGGGCCACAGGTATTATGTCAGCCCTGAGTCCATTTGGAGAAGGGCGGGGTATAAATCCAATAAATAAATAAATAAATAAATAAATAAATCCTTTATGACATAAGATACTCTGTCCATAAGATAGGTAGGTAGGTAGGCAGCTATAGGGATAGAGAGAGGGAGGGAGAAATGCAGTAGGTAGGTAGGTTGGGGGTTATACGGTGGTTGTGTGTACGTGTTTGTGTGTGCAGGTGTAGATCTACACACAAATTGGTTGGCCATTTAACCAGACTGGGCCACAGCAACGCATGGCCAGGAACGGTTAGTATTTAAATAAATACTGGTGGTTTTTAGGTGAAAAGCATACGTTTTTTGCAATTTGGTGCTGTTTGGATGAGGATTGTGAATTTTCTTGCATGCTTACAATGCATGCTTACAAGGACTATGAAAACAGATGCATACCCAGTGGCATACGTGTTGCAATTACTAAGGCTGATGCTAGTGTTTTGTTAACATTTTTATTGTTTGTGGTCCTGAAAAGGACCATTTAGGTAACCAAACATGGTTACTAATATGAAATTGGCCAGCCCTTATTGCTTATCACCAGGATGCATCACTTTGGCATAGACTGTATAAGCCTTTGCACATGATCTCTGGTGACAATGTGCTCCAATAATGGATTCAATCAGCTCCTGCTTGGTCTTTGGGTGCTTCTTGCTTATTTCATAACCAATAAGTTCTCAATTGGGTTCAAATCCAGACTCTAAACTGGCCAATCCAGGAGTTGAACACCATGCGTCTTCATCCACTGCTCAATGGACTTGGCTCGATGACAAGGAGCATTGTCATCCTGGAAGTAAAAGTCCTTCCCTACAAGTTGCTGAGCTGAAGGAAGCATGGTCTTTTCCAGGACTTCAACATCCTGCTTGGAATTCATGATTCCCTGCACGATTTGTATTCGACCAATACCAGAAACAGCGATACAGCCCCAGATCATCACGTGCAATGGATGCTTCACAGATAGATTCAGGCAGTACGGCCCAAAATTCTTCAGCTGGAAATCTTCTGACATACTTATTGCACTGATTCCCAGTCAAGTAGAAATTGCTCTCATCACTGAAGATGACCTTGGCCCACTGTTCGTTGGTCCACTTGGCATACTTCTTGACCTACGCATGTCGACAAGAGCAGTGAGTGTCTGTGAGCAAAGGTTTACTTCGAGCCCTGCAACCTTTTAGCCCTTTGGCAAGCAGTCTGCGATGCACTCTGCTTGTGCACACTTTTACATCACATGTTCCACCCCAAATTCTTATAATCTGAGGTGAGATGAGCTTCCTGAGCCATTGAAACGCATTGCAGAGCCCGATTTTGCTGTTTTGTCGACTTTCTTGGTCTTCCAGAGTGGAGCCTATCATCAACTGACAGTTTTTTGGTATTTTTCAACCACTCTGCTCACTGTGATGCGATGGCATTTCACTCTCTTGGCTATTTCTGTACAGGAGTAACCCTCTTCATGAAGCACAATGATGTGATGCCACTGCTCAGTACTGGTGAAAGCAAATACCTTCATCCTTGCCCACAGCCAGTGCTAAATTAAATTTCTAGATGCTTTTCATGCCTATTTATAGTCAGAGAATATGAATGACAACATTGATTGGCTCATAGATTTAGCCACTAGTGGTACTCAATATTTTAACTGACTTCCTAGACATTCCAATGTGTTATAGCAATCCTAATAGGAAGCTACAAATGCATGGATCAATTTGGCCTGCACATTTCAGTTCAGGAGAGGCTAAAAATTATGGTGAAAGATGCACTTCTAACTACAGCAACTCAGACAATCTCTATTCCAAGTAATGGATCTCCTTTGAAAAATGCAATAAACAAGCTGAAATTAGAAAAGGACAATGATTTTATTTCCAGGTAATTTATTTTCGTGAATTAGTATTTAGGAGTTAAAACAGGTTTTTCTCCCTCATTACTATTTTTAAAAATTATTTTCCACCTGAAAATTCAATGCTTATTTCATGCTTTCTCTCCTGGAGGGTTATTATTATGTTCTTGGAAGTCTGAAGGCTTTTTTTCTTTCTTTGTAGGAAGAAATAAATACGTTTACAAGATATATAAGTAAAGCAAGAGCATACTTAGAGAAGAATGGATTACTACAAGTATAGATTTGTCATTGCAGTGAGTAGTAAAAGCCACAATATGAAAAATTACAGGAATGTACAGTAGATAGGACTAAAAACTTATTAATTTCATTTTGCAGATCTATACGAAATCTACAGAGTTGTTTAAATAAAATGTTTTAATGATAGCAGTTGCTAAATTTAAAATACACTTGGAAAATTAAAATGATAGTAGAAAAGCAAAATAGAAATGTTTTTTTTCAAGAATAGCAAGCAAAGAAAAACAATGTATTGCTCTATATATCATAGAGAAATGCACAAATGTTCTTCTCTTTAAGGAAGACTTAATTTACATGTTCAAAAGCAAATTTATTTCTGCTTCATAAAATCTTAGCAAAATGCATGCACATTTTGGGATAAATTTTCTTTACTCCATTTCCCCCACAATTTCCCCCCAAGGCAGGCTTTTGTGGTAGCAGTTTGGAACAATCCTGGGGAAGGGAAAAGACTGAATGGTTGCACTGTAATTACTTTTAATTTCAAGTGATTTCAATGGAAACAATTTAAGAAGGCTCTGCAAAATTTCAGTGCAGTGATTTAATTCATAGGTGAGTTAATCTAATCTAATCTAATCTAATCTAATCTAATCTAAAGAATATACTGAGAGCATCAAAACAGCCATTTCAATTTATGTCAACTTTGTCTCCTGATGTGGATGCCTATACATCAGTGGTGGGTTTCAAAAAAATTTAGAACCTCTTCTGTAGGGCTGGCCTGCTTTGTGGGAGTGGGTGTTGGCTATGTGACCAGGTGGGAGTAGCTTGGCAGTCATGTGACTTGGTGGGCATGGCCAACTTGTAAAATGTGGTGAAACTCACTTAACAACGTTCTTGCTTAGCAACCAAAACATTGGCTCAGAAGCTCTGGCATTTGAAGCACGCAAGTCTTAAAGCTGTCAAGTTACACCCCTAACCCTTTAGGCAAAAAAAAACCCAGGTGCATTCAAACTTGACAGCTTTAAGACTTGTGGACTTCAACTCCCAGAATTCCTCCTCTTGCTCTTCATCTTGATGACATGCGGACAGGCGGGGGGGAGGGAGCTGGAACCGGTTCTAAACGGCACTGTAAATTTGTGGAACCTCTTCTATAGAAGAGGTTAGAACTGGCAGGAACCCATCCCTGCTATACATGGATACTTGTCTACACCTGTATAGACGCTACCAGCCTTAAAGTAAAGTTGAGGACTGAATGATGCTCATCACGGTGTTTTGTGAAGCAGATAATATCACCTTTAGCACTTCATTTTGAGAACAAAGGGGGACGTGTCACTTCTGGTACTTGAAATGAAAACAGATTCAACAAGACTGCCATTTAGGTGGATACTTAGCCACCTTCAGAATGGCTTCATTTCGGCTAAAATATCCTGCCATTATTACATGGCATATTACTCTGTTAATGAACAAAAATCTTTATAGGCTTTGCTTGTGGAATCGAGTATTGCTTATTTACCTACCAAAATAAAGGCGGTTGACAAAATTTCACAAATGGTAATAAGCAGTAAGGTGCATCTGTTTAGTTTACAGGTTTGAGATTTGATTAGTTTTTGTAGTAGATTACAAACTGATTTGCATTTCCTACTTGCCTCAACATAAAGTCAAGCTACTTACCATTTGGGAAGGCCAAGAATGGATAATGTTCACCCCAGTCCACCCCCAGCCTGCTAGAAAGGTAATTCACAATTAATCATTTCTTCCAAAAGAGGCTAACAAATTTTAAAAAGAAAGATTATAAAGAAAGAAATTTATAAATGGGTTGGAAGCCAGGATTTGCAAAAATAGAAAGTGGGAAGTTTGCAAAGAAACAGTGGCAAAGTTTAGTGAATACTAGAATATTAGTAGTTTGCAATACACTGAAATTATTGCTTTAATGTGGTATTTTCTGCTCAATTTTTATACAAAAGCAGATAACAAGGAGAAGCGAGCTTTATATTCTGTATTGAAATTTGATTGATTATGTACCATCAAGCCCATATTGTATTTTAGGAGCCATATAAATAGAATTTTTTCCAGGATGGTCTGTCCCACCGTCTCCTTTAGGTCTTACAATAGTGTAAGTATAATCAATAAACTGTCCAGCTAGCTGCATCTTTTTTTTTCTTTTCTTCTGCCTTTGCCAGCATTATAACCTTCTCAAAGGAGCGAAGATTTCACATCAACTCCAAAAATGCCAGGGAATTTCTAGTAGCCTGGCATTCTGACAAATCAATAGACATATAGACATTAACAACATCTATAGACTATGCAAAAGAAACTATCACTCAGCCCAAAAAGGAACAAAAAGACTCACATCTCCAGCAGCAATCAACACTTAAATCAGGTAGTTTAACTCCAAGGTTAACATCAAATAAACAATACTCCAATCAATAAACTGCCAAAGATGCCAACAGCAAACAGGTCAATCGAAGAATCTCTAAGAACAAGCCCCCCGCAACACTAATGGGCAGCCCACTAGAACAGGGGTCTCCAACCTTTACAACTTTAAGTCTGAAGGACTTCAGCTTCCAGACTTCTCCAGCCAGCTTTGCTGGCTGGAGAAGTCTGGGAGCTGAAGTCCTTCAGACTTAAAGTTGCAAAGGTTGGAGACCCCTGCACTAGAATATACACTGACAGTACACTGCACTGATGTTGTTACCTAGTTTGGGTAATGAAACATCTGCAAGAAAACAAACAAGCTCAGATAGCACCAAGGGCCCCTCATTTCATATATGATAATCTGAGACTGGTTATTTGTTCCTTGGATGAGATTCTGTCCTGTCAATAGTTCCCCCCCCCAAAAAAAATAGTCTCTTCCAAAAATATGTCTTGAGTTTTGGGCATCTGCAAGAGTGAGTCGGCAAATTTTACTTCAATAAAAATTGCTGAACAAACAGCCAAGAATGAAAGAATAGGCATGGCAGGAAATGAATGGGCCACTTCCATCAAACTTCCATCAAACATTTATCCAGGCCTCTGACATGTTGTAGGACAGATATAAATTCAAAGAAATGATATCCATGTTGATGTGGGCAGGGACAAGTCATAACAATGGACACTGTTTTCTGGCATTGGCATGGTGACAAGCCTTGACATATGTGCATTGCCTGTGTCACAGAGGTCGATTGCATTGCCCCAAGAATCACAAAGAAAGAGTGGGACTGTTTAAAATGCTCAGGCATAAGTCACTAAATACTACTGACCAAAGCTGCAATGAAGAGTTATTCAACAAGATAACACTATGACTGGCAATTGTGGAAGATTATGTTATTAAGTTCCTAATATGAGGATAAAAAAATTAAGGGTTTTCTGAAAGGTCATTTATCCAAACCTATATACATGGGTCCTGCTCATGCTGACAAAGATGATTAGGGGACTGGAGACTAAAACATATGAAGAACGGTTGCAGGAACTGGGTACGTCTAGTTTAATAAAAAGAAGGATTAGGGGAGACATGATAGCAGTGTTCCAGTGTCTCAAGGGTTGCCACAAAGAAGAGGGAGTCAAACTATTCTCCAAGGCACCTGAGGGCAGAACAAGAAGCAATGGGTGGAAACTAATCAAGGAGAGAACCAACTTAGAACTGAGGAGAAATTTCCTGACAGTTAGGACAATTAATCAGTGGAACAGAAATTGCCTCCAGAAGTTGTGAATGCCCCAACACTGCAAGTCTTCAAGAAAATGTTGGATAGCCATTTGTCTGAAATGGTATAGGGTTTCCTGCCTAGGTAGGGAGTTGGACTAGATGACCTCCAAGGTCCCTTCCAACTCTGCTATTGTATTGTATTGTGACTACAGATTGATTAGGTAAAGAAGACTCTCCCAGCCATCCTCAACAATCTCACTGGGTGAATTTGGTAGAAGAAGACAAAGTTTTCTGAAAGGAAAATGGACGATGGAAAGGGTCATAAGGTAAGAATGATTCTTACATAATAGTCTATTCTTTGTCTATCTATCCCCACAGCAAACTTCCCATGGCATAGATTCAGGAAAGCTGGGGAAAAGGCTAGGATGTTCACTGGGTTTCCATGGATGAGGGTGAACCTGAAGCTTAATCTTGCTAGCTGTAATCCAACTCTTCAAACTCGCTCTCTTTACAATTAAAGAATACATAGTTGTTAAACTGAATATATATTTGGAAAAATATAGCTATTAAATTCAAATAACATCTACCTACACCAATTAAAAGTAGTTCCATTTAAAATTCAGCACACAGAACATTTAATCTTCATGTATCATTTTTTGTTAGCATTTACATGTCAACAAGATTTATTTTTTAATACACATTTAGACAATAGGTATTCTTTTGATTAATCGTGCTGCTAATTGAGTGCTGAATGTACATCTACAAATGCCCTCTAATAATTTTCTCAAGGATAATCACGAAATGTACAGTGTTTACAAATAGCTAGTCTGCTTAAATAAGCTTTAACTCATAAGTAATGATTTATTCTAACAATTATATTGAGAATCTACAGCTCTGATGTATAGATCTTATCAGTTAGCAAAGGACTGTGCACCTGCCATTATACACTATGTTCTGTTCTAAGAAACATATGACTTCCTTCCTGATTGACAACACTCATCATCCATGGGAAGATGGAAGAAGATGCCTAGATCACATACACTTGCACAAGTGATCAGTATTAGTAAAGCTACATCAATCATCTTTTTGGCAAGCATACACATGGTGCAAGAATATTCTTTCATCATGCTTGGTGTAAGGTTTTTTTTCTCCTCATGACATCTATTTGCATATATAAAAGAAAATTGACAACCACACCTGTGCAAAAATTATCCCTTTTCTATTGCTGCTGTAAACATAAATTCCATTTAAATGTTTTCAGGATCAAGGTTTGGCAATATAGCCCCCAAATGGTCTATTTGATAGTGTGCCCTTAAGATGAAGGGCATTTTGTGGATTAACTTCACAGCAAGACAAATAGTATATGAGAAGCTAGTAGAGGGTCTGATGATTGCTATTGGTTTCAGTATAAGGATTACTCACTATCCATGCAGAATATATTTAAGAATCAGAGTTCAGTTATAAGACAAAAGGAATGTTTATTATTTCTTTGAGAATTTTTTAAAAAAAGAATGAAACATGGTAAAAGAAATGAGACAACACAGAACCTTTGATAGCACATATATAAATCCCAAGTCTTTAAATTCTACCTCTGATCCCACATCAATATGCATATTAGACTTGCCCAAGATGAGAACAATCATGTCATTTGGGGAAAAGTAACTGTATATTTCTATACCTCCTGCTGTTGTGTGTCCCTCTTGGAATAAGCATGTGTGCCTAATGCAGGGATTTTTCTTCTCTTCTGAATTTGATTGATACATGTTAATAGCAAGATTTGTGTGCAGATGTGGTAAGGATGCGGATGCCTTTAGGCAAGCTGTTTATCCCTAACAGCTTCAGAAGCATCTTTTGTTCTTGGAGACTTTTATTTTAGGAGGCACATAGGATGACCTGGTTGTAAACAATGGATCACCAGAGACTGTTTCTTCCAAGAATTTGTAACATGTTTACTTCAACCAATGTTTTACACATTCTCTTAGTGTGCCTCTTGTCTGTCTTAGCTATGAAAGGCTAATTAATTGTCATTTTCTAATATGTATGACATGAAAAATATTTTAATGGTAGTCATTGGAGTCAGCTAGGAAGCACACTCTTGGATCGCTATAGGCAAGGCAGAGTTGTTCTATTTCCCCCTTTCCCTGTCAGCCCTACTTCACATACTGTATCTTCTCACTGTCAGATTCAACCCATTTCTTTTCCAGGTTGGATTTTGCTCTCAGCACACTTTCCCTGGGCAACTCCCAAGTCTTCTCAATTTTCCCTTACCAATATTGGCATAGCCTTTTCCAGGTTCATTATTTTTTCTTTCCTTCTCCCTACCTGTCTTCCTTGAGGTCTGCTATCAAACTTGTCCTGACCAATGTCAGAATAGAAATCCCACACAGCTGCAGGAGAAGTCAAACAGATAAAATGGTAGATGCAGATATATGTTTTAATGCAGGGGTCTCCAACCTTTGCAACTTTAACTCTGAAGGACTTCAGCTCCCAGAATAAGTCTGGAAGCTGAAGTCCTTCAGACTTAAAGTTGCAAAGCTTGGAGACCCCTGTTTTAATGTAAGCCCCTTTGTCCATTCTGCCAACTCTGTCAACACTGAATGCAAGAGGTAGGGCTCTGATCCCAATGCTGCAACTGCCATCTTGGCTGTTTTAAGCTCTCTTGCACTATTGCCCTATATTTCAGGATTCAGGGATGGAGTGATAACTTCACACTTTGGGGAAGGAAAATGATTCAAATCTGGGTATTGTTATTATAGTGGACCAGTCTGATCTCAATCTATTTGCCAGGTCTAGCCTTTATACTAGTAGTGCTTTGAAACACACCCCTTTTTCTTGGAACACCAGTTATCTTTACTTTCCAAAAATGTATATGTGGTCCATCTGGGTTCTTGGTAGATTGAAAATAAGAACATAAGAACAGCCTTGCTGGAACAGGCCACAGCCCATCCAGTCCAGCCTTCTGCCTCACACAGTGGCTCCCCATTTGCTTCAGGGTCTTCCCAAGCAGATGTCTTCACCTGCTTATGATTCCCTGCAAATGGCATTGAGGAATATCCTGCCTATCTCTCCAACCCGGAGGGTGTCCTTAGGCATCCATCATGATAGCCATTGATACCCTTGTTCTCCATGAACTTGTCTAATCCTTTCTTAAAGCTAACAGCTGTCACCACTTCTTCTGGCAGGGAGTTCCATAGACCAGCGATCCTCTGGGTGAAAATGACAATGGCAAACTGAGCATTCAATGAACATACAGAAAGGTCCTCATCAATTGCATTCCTAACTTAATACACTACCTGAAAAAAACTAACCATTGTAATATTTTTTAAAATATTTTTTAAAAAATGGAAAAAATACTGTTTTATAGACAGATCTCATTATTACATTACTTTGCAGTTGTGCATCACATTAACTATATTATAAAATGTGTGCTTCCTTCCTTATACAGAATTTATAATAAATGAGAAAGTATATTTATTTTTACACAAACTGTTTTGGACAATAAGGCATTGATTCTTCTTTCATGCCAGACCTCTACTGCTAATGTGAAATTTCCATTTTCCTCTTGTTTGGTCCCTTATTGCCTATTTCTAAAAGGTGTGACTGTAGGAAAATGTCAGTTATTTTAAATTCTGCTATATCCCTGAGCTGGAGTTATAACCTTAAACAAGGCACTGAAAAACTCTAGGGAAAAATGAATGAAGAACCCAGTGGATTATGCACCTATCAGACCTTTGTTACAAATGTACATTTCCAGGAAATAAGTTCACGGTACGGCAGCATTCAGGCTATCAAAACATCAACAGAAAGGAGACTGAATGGAATATATGCAATAGCTTTTCTCAATAAGACGGGTAATAAAAAAAAATGCTATTGCTGGCAGCCACCCATTTTATAAGGTAATGTAGCTGCTTGAGAGCTGAGTGGTTTATTTTTCTCTCTTTGTGGAAGAAAGTTCCCTGCTGTTGAGTTACTGAAATTAATTACTCTGTGGTAACACTTCTGCTAATCTTAGACCCTTTTGAAACTGTATTCTATTGAGTTTTACATAGAATAAGCTGAACATTACACTTCAAAAGTTATATATGAAACGGGGAGAATTTCTTTTATGTTTGTCTGCTTGAAAAGGAAAATTTATGAAGGGACTGTTCTGGTATTTATCTAAGTAAGGAATTGCCTTTTTACTGTTTATGTTTAATAGGGGCAGGGGATATATATGGTATAACCATATGCCTGCCAGCATTATTGTTTCTAAACTGGCTCAAGAAATATCTTGACATTTTTCTTTCCTTTTTCATAAAAAGTCCATATGTAGAAATTCACTTTCTGTGATTGATACAATACAATACAATACAATAGCAGAGTTGGAAGGGACCTTGTAGGTCTTCTAGTCCAACCCCCTGCGTGGGCAGGAACCTTATACCATTTCAGACAAATGGCTATCTAACATCTTCTTAAAGACTTGCAGTGTTGGGGCATTCACAACTTCTGGAGGCAAGCTGTTCCAGAGGTTAATTGTTCTAACTGTCAGGAAATTTCTCCTTAGTTCTAAGTTGCTTCTCTCCTTGATTAGTTTCCACCCATTGCTTCTTGTTCTGCCCTCAGGTGATTTGGAGAATAGCTTGACTCCCTCTTCTTTGGGGCAACCTCTGAAATATTGGAACTCTGCTATCATGTCTCCCCTAGTCCTTCTTTTTATTAAACTAGACATACCCAGTTCCTGCAACAGTTCTTCATATGTTTTAGCCTCCAGTCCCCTAATCATCTTTGTTGCTCTTCTCTGCACTCTTTCTAGAGTCTCATAGTGTACATATCTGGCATGCCTTAATGTGAATTAATAATTACCATCCATCTCTCATTTCATGCCTGTTTTCATAGTTATGACATCAAATCATGTATTTGGTCTCTAATCGTTCTATGATGTCTTTTTGTGTCCTTGCTTCTCCTTTGACTATTTTGCCAATGCAGAACAGTAAAAGGCCGCTATCTCAAAGTTAGACATGTGATATCTCTACAAATATCAGTTTGTAAGATTCATACATTTCGGTTTCTCTACTATCCTCCTCACAACCATTAATCAGCCTAACAACTTTTATTTGCGCCTGTCAGAGCCTTTCAAATTAATATTTTAATTTAATTTAATTTATTTAATTTTTATACCGCGCCTATCTCCCTGAAGGGACTCAGGGCGGTGCACAGGAAGTTAAAAAGCGGAGATACAAACATATAAATAATAAATAGATAAAACTGCAAACAATAAAATCTAATTAAATTAAAGTGTCCTGTGCTAAAAACAGCTCCCTAAAAATTACCCACAAATTAAAATCAAATTAAAACAATTTAAGACTCAGTCTGTGAAGGTGCTCTCGATGGCTAGGCTAGGCCGGCTAGATGGAAGAAATAGGTCTTCAAACGTTGGCGGAAGAGGCGGAGGTCCGTGATGGTCCGGAGTTCAGGGGGTAGGTCGTTCCAGAGGGCTGGGCCCGCCACACAGAAGGCCCTTCCCCTGGGGGTCGCCAACAGGCATTGCCCGGCAGACAGCACCCAGAGAATATTAATGAATGCCTTCCAAATATTTCTAACATAATCCAGAATGATTAGTTCTATTTTGCATAACAAGAATACTGAGGTTGAGAAAATGGTTTAAGATTTCTTTGTTTATTCATGAACAAATCCAAGATTTCAACTTAAATGAATGTAGTCTTTGCTTAGATCTATCACAGACCTCCGCTCCTTCCGCCAGCAACTAAAAACCTACTTTTTCCAACAGGCTGGCCTGGCCTAACCTACCGTACTTAGCCTTAGTTTTTTAGCAGAGAAATTCTACATTGGGCTTCAGGGATTAGTTTTAATGGGGTAGATTTTAGCACAGGGTGTAAATTTAATATAGTTTTAAGTATTTATGTATTTATCTTGTGATATATTGTGTTTTTATATTTCCTGTGCACCGCCCCGAGTCCCTTTGGGGAGAGGGGGTGGTTAATAAGTCGAATAAATGAAATGAAATAAATGAATGAGTGAGTGACCACAACTGGAGCTGACAGCTTCCCTGATCACTAAGCAGAAAATCATGTGACTACAGCAAGCTCACAATGTCACTTTCCATTTTGTCACGAAGTGAATCATTGCAGTCATTAAGTGAAACACCGCCTGACGACAACTTGCAATTTTATTGGCTGACTTCTCTATTACTACTGCTTTTCAGAAACTAGTTTTGAAGCAAACTGTTATATCCTCGACCTGCGACCGGTCTCGACTTACGACCGGCCGCAGGTCTTCCAGGCTGCCTTTGGAGCCTTGGCAACAGGCTGTAGCAAGGCAGCCAACTGACAGACGCGCCTGATTGGCTGAGGCACGCCTGGCCCTTGCTGCAGCCTGATTGGCTCCCCCTTTGACAGCTCCAAATATAAAGAGCTGTCAAAGCGCGGGAGCCCCTGTCTACCGCCTATTTCTTTCGTACTTGTTCCTACTGATATTTTAACCTGCCTAAAATAAAGGGCTGTTGTTTTGAGCAAACCTGGCTTGGACTCCCTCTATTCTCCACCGTGCAGACAATCTAACACTGGCGACGAGGGCTGGGGCCAGGCAGAGCTCCGATTGCTGAGGGAAAGAAATTTTCCTCACGAAAAATTTTTTTTTACGTGTTTTCTTTTGCGGTACGATCGCTATGGGTTCCGTTCCTCCCTTCGCTCCGTTCGACTCGGCGAAGGAGTCCTGGGTGTCCTTCATGGCACGATTCGAATGCTTCGTGCTGGCCAATGACTACGGGGCGCTGCCCCCGGCGTGAAAATTGGGCCATTTCCTCGGCTGCGGCGGCACGGAGTTGTTCGCCACCGCTCGCACCGTGGCCGCGCCGACAGAAGTATATGAGATGCCGTGGGACACATTGATCGAACGGCTCAGGGCCCACTACGCCCCGGTGCCGTCTAAGATGACCCACCGCTTCGCTTTCAGAAAGTGCCTCCAGAAGCCTGACCAGTCGGTGGCCGAATTCCTGAAGGCGCTCCGCATGGCCGCCATTCCGTGCGCTTTCGCCGCGGACTTCTTGGCCGAGTCCCTGCTGGAGCAATTCATCTGGGGCCTCAGGGAAGTCCGCCTCAGAAGGCGCCTGCTGGCCCGAGCTGAGCTGTCCCTAGAACAGGCGGTGGACGAGGCTCGGGCATTCGAGATGTCCGAGTCCTCGGCCCTGGATAGAGACTTGGACCGCCACCCGCCCGCACGCGCGTGCCTGGTTGAGGAGGACGAGGACCCCGACGAGGACGACCAGGTCGCCTACATTAGGCCCGCCGGCCGCAAGCCGCCCATGCCGGCTACCTACAGATGCTTGGGCTGCCGGGGAAAGCACCCTCGGGCCGATTGCCCGTTCAAGGAAGCCATCTGCCGCCGCTGCGGCCGAAAGGGACACCTGGCCGCCGCTTGCCGCGCCGCCGCGCCCGCGGAAGACTAACCCTCCCCCGAGCCCCAACGCCGCTCCGGAGAGGAACGTAGAGGGCCTGCGGCCAACCCACCCACCCAACGCCGCCGGGGCAGACGCCAGCAGCCGCAGCCATCCGGCTGTTTTGCCTTGACCGACGACAACTCTCTGCTGGAAGCCCTGCCCGACCGTACGCGGCTCAGGACAGTTGTGAAACTGGAGGGGGTGGGGGTCCGCATGGAGGTGGACTCTGGCTCGTCTCGGTCCATCATTTCCCGGGCACAGTTGGCCAAGCTACGCCCCGGCCTTTCCTTAGACAAATTGTCCCCCCCACTCACGGTTTTGCGGGACTATCAGGGATCGTCAATCCCCACCCTGGGCCAGATTTCCCTGAGGGTGGAGTACGGGGGTTTCAAGGGGCCCTTGCCTATTCTGGTGGTTTCTGATCCCCTGGCGGCCATCATCGGCCTGGATTGGTTTCCCGCCCTTGGCCTGTCAGTGCAGGGGGTTCACTCTATTCCCGCCTCCTCTCCCATCTCCGGGGTTTTGGAGGAGTTCGCCGACGTGCTTGACGGTCGGCTTGGCTCTTACGTGGGCACCCTTGTCTCCTTAAATCTTGACCCTCAGGTTGCACCCATTAGGCTCAAGGCCCGCAGACTGCCGCTCGCCCTGAAGCCCAAGGTCGATGCCGAACTTGACCGGCTGGTGGCGCAGGGCGTGCTCGAGCCCGTTGACCAGGCAAGATGGGAGACCCCCATAGTGGTCCCCATCAAGCCCGACGGGTCGGTGCGGATCTGCGCCGACTATAAGTCGACCATCAACCGTGGGCTCCAGGCGAACCCATATCCAGTCCCAGTAGTGCAAGACCTGCTCCATTCCCTGGGGCAGGGCCGCATATTTGCGAAACTGGATATGGCCCAGGCCTATCAACAGCTCCCGGTGGACGAGGCGGCTGCGGAGGCGCAGACCATCGTCACCCACCGGGGGGCTTTCCGTTGTCGCAGACTCCAATTCGGTGTGTCCGTCGCCCCGGGGATCTTCCAGAGCCTCATGGAACGTTTGCTCCATGGGCTCCCAGGCGTGGTCCCGTATTTTGACGACGTTCTGATAGCTGCTTCCAGCATCTCAGAGCTCGCCAAAGTACTGAGGAAGGTCCTCAGCGTTTTCAGGGGCGCGGGATTAAAGTTGAAGCGCAGCAAATGCGTTTTTGCCGCGCCGGAGGTGGAGTTCCTGGGCTTCTTGATTGATGCCCGGGGCATCCACCCCACCCCCAAGAAGGTCGAGGCCATTAGGAACGCCCCTACGCCTGCCTCCAAGACGGAGCTGCAGGCGTTCCTCGGCCTCTTAAATTTCTACGCGCCTTTTCTTCCCCACAAGGCAACGTTAGCCGAGCCGCTTCATCGATTGCTCGATCGATCGGCGGCCTGGTGCTGGGGCAGCCGCGAGGCGCATGCGTTCGCAGCTGTCAAAGCCACTCTGACGTCAGAGGCAGTCCTTGTGCAATATGATGACAGGCTGCCCTTGACGTTGGCGTGCGATGCCTCCCCTTTCGGCCTGGGGGCCGTCCTGAGCCATTCCTTCCCAGATGGCTCAGAAGCCCCCATTGCTTTTTGGTCCCGGACAATGTCTCCCACTGAGAGAAACTATAGCCAGATTGACAAGGAGGCTCTGGCTATGGTGTCCGGCATCAAAAAGTTCCACCAATACCTGTATGGTCGGACTTTTGCTGTCTTCACGGACCATAAGCCTCTCCTTGGGCTTTTGGCCGGTGACCGTCCGACCCCCCCATCCTTTCTCCCAGGATGACCAGATGGACGGAGTTCCTAGCAGCGTATAGTTATACGCTGTACTACCGTCCGGGCAAGCAGCTGGGGCATGCTGATGCCTTGAGCCGGTGCCCCCTCCCCAAGGCGGACGAAGAGCCGGTGCCGGCACTGTCCGTCTTGTCTGTGGCAGACTCAGGCCTGCCCTTGACGTCCTCGGACGTCGCCGCCCGGACGAAGGCCGACCCTGTCCTGTCCCAGGTCTCCACCTGGGTCTTGCGAGGGTGGCCTCTGGGCGGCGTGGCCGAAGATTTTCGGCCGTACAAGGCACGCCAGACGGAGCTTTCGCTCCACAGCGGCTGCTTGTGCTGGGGGGATCGGGTCATCGTTCCCCCCCCCCTCCGTCACCAGGTGCTCCGAACGCTCCACGCCGACCACCCCGGCATAGCCCGGATGAAGGCGCTCGCCCGCAGCTATGTGTGGTGGCCGGGCTTGGATGCGGAGGTAGCTGCCTGGGTCGGGGGTTGTGTCCCTTGTCAAACCACCCGCCCCGCCCCTCCGGTCGCCCCGCCCAGGCAGTGGGACTTGCCCCGGAGCCCTTGGTCCAGGCTCCACATAGACTTCGCAGGCCCCTTCCGGGGCCAAACGTTCCTGGTGGTCGTGGATGCCTACTCCCGTTGGGTGGAGGTCATCTTGATGGCTTCCACTACGGCCGAGAGTACGGTCAGGGCCCTGCGCCGCCTTTTTGCGACGCACGGGTTGCCGGACATCGTGGTGTCCGACAACGGGCCCCAGTTCCAGTCCGCCACCTTCCAGGAGTTCTTGGCCTCACAAGGGATCCGCCACGCGCCAGTGGCCCCTTATCATCCGGCCTCCAATGGTCGGGCTGAACGGGCCGTCCGCTCGGCCAAGGAGGCTCTGGGACGGATGACCAAAGGGGACTGGCCCGCAAGGGTGGCTGCTTACCTGCTAGGTCAGCATTCCACACCTTGCCCTGCCACACGGAAAAGCCCCGCCGAGCTCTTGATGGGTCGCCGCCTGCGGACAACCTTGGACAGGCTGCACCCGACTTACAACGATGTGCAGCCTTGCAACCTGGGGGCCCCACCCCACCGCCTTTTCCAGCCCGGGGACCCTGTGTACGCCCGCCACTATGCAGGGGACACTAAGTGGGTTCCGGCCACAGTAACCGAGCTAACGGGTCCCTGCTCTTTCAGGGTCAGCCTCCCGGACGGGTCCGAGTGGCGGCGCCACTTGGATCAGCTAAGGCGCCGCCTTCCCACACCTGCGGACCCATCGTCGGAACCGCCTTTCCCCGTTGCCCCGGTTGGGCCAGTCAACCCGTTCCCAGAGAAACTGCTCGGGGCCTTCGCTTCTTCAGGCCCGGCCGAACTGAACGCCGCCTTCCGGCATACACTTCAGAAGCTGTCTCAAGCCGAGGGGGACGCGCGGGCCCTTGCGCCTAAGGACCCGCCCTGCACCGCCGCAACCAACCGGCATCCAGCAAACTATGCTCCGAACGCCGCGCCCCCTCGCCCCGACTTACCAGCTCTGACGACTCCGCCTCCGCGGGTAGGCCTCGATGACGTCACCACCTGGAGCTCCACTCCCCGAAGGGAGGAGCTCACACAGGGGCAACCTACCTCTCCGACGTCCCACCAGCAACTGAGGCGGTCTGGGCGTTCCCGGCGCCGCCCCGCCTACTTTCAAGACTACGCATGCTCGTGCATCAGAACGTACAATTCCTCGAGCATGCGCAGACCGAGGGGGGAAAGGGGTGTTATATCCTCGACCTGCGACCGGTCTCGACTTACGACCGGCCGCAGGTCTTCCAGGCTGCCTTTGGAGCCTTGGCAACAGGCTGTAGCAAGGCAGCCAACTGACAGACGCGCCTGATTGGCTGAGGCGCGCCTGGCCCTTGCTGCAGCCTGATTGGCTCCCCCTTTGACAGCTCCAAATATAAAGAGCTGTCAAAGCGCGGGAGCCCCTGTCTACCGCCTATTTCTTTCGTACTTGTTCCTACTGATATTTTAACCTGCCTAAAATAAAGGGCTGTTGTTTTGAGCAAACCTGGCTTGGACTCCCTCTATTCTCCACCGTGCAGAGAATCTAACACAAACAAATGCTGATCACATGGCCACAGAACATTACAATGCTCACAAATACATACCAATTGCAAATTGCCAAATGAAAATCATGTGACTGAAGGATAATGAATGGTCATAAATATAAGGATTGTTGCAAATCCTTATGGGGCTCCCCTTGAGGTGCACCCGGAGGCTCCAGTTGGTACAGAATGCGGCCGCGCGGGGGATATTGGGAGCCTCATGACATTCCCATGTAACACCGCTCCTGCGCGAGCTGCACTGGCTACCGGTGGCTTTCCGGGTGCGCTTCAAGGTGCTGGTAACCATCTTTAAAATGCTCCATGGCATGGGGCCTAGTTATTTGCAGGACCGCCTCCTAACGCATACCTCCCTCCGGCCGATCCGCTCCCACAGAGAGGGCCTTCTCAGGGTGCCGTCTGCCGGGCAATGCCGGCTGGTGGCCCCCAGGGAAAGAGCCTTCTCTGTGGTGGGCCCAGACCTTTGGAACGACCTACCCCCCGAACTTCGTACCACCACGGACCTTCGCCTCTTCCACCGGTTACTCAAACTCATTTTTTCCATCTTGCCGGCCTAGCTTAGACCTTCGAGGTCACCCCTCACAGATTTTATTAGTGATTTTAATTTTTATCAGTTTTAATTTACATTTTAGCACAGGTTATTGGATTTAATTTATATTTTAGCGTTTGTATGTGTTTATTATGATTTGTATGCTCGGTTTTTACTTTCCCTGTGCACCGCACTGAGTCCCATTGGGGAGAGAGGTGCGGTATAAAAGTGCAATAAAATGAAAATCAAATCAAATCAAAGCATGTTTTATACCATCGTATCTTTGAATAGAGGTGGGTTGCTCCCAGTTTGGCTGAATTGGTAGTGGAATTCAGGCCTGGGTCGCAGAACCGGCACTGACCCAGGCCTGCCACGCCCCTGAACTGGTTCCCTTGCCGCCACTGGGCAGCCACCATTTTGGTTTTTAGTGACCTTGCATGCTCTGTTCACTGTAAATTGTTCTGTGCATGCACAAAGAACAATTTACATTGAACAGTGCACATGCGTACAGCATTGCACGTGGGTTGCAAACAGGTAGTAAAACTGGCAGCAGCTCACTCCTGCTTTGAATGGTTGTTAAATGAAGCAATTGGTCATTTTTTTTATTGAATGAACATTAAAAACATGTGAAAAACAGAAAATGGTAAGTAAAGATCCACACTGGCAAAAGTCAGCATTAATCAAGTATCAGGTTTCCAGATATAATTTTCTTCATTTCAAAGGAAGCAGAACTTGGAATACAAAAGCTGGAAGAGTTGCATATAGTCAGGCTACTTCGCCACTAGTGACTTGTAGCATCACCATACCATCATGCCCCTTATTGTCAAAGTGGTACAAAGCCTATCCTTGTCACTGTTATTTTGGCAAGATGGTTGGATGACTATAGAATAGTGATGGCAAACCTATGGCACGGGTGCCACAGGTGGCACACGGAATCATTTTTTTAGGGCACGCGAGGCGTTGCCCTGTCAGCTCCAGCCCGCATGTGTGCGCTGGCCAGCTGATTTAGGCCTCCTTTTGAGGCCATTTTTTGCCCTCTGGAGGCTTCAGGGAAGCTCCCGAAGCCTCTGGAGGTGGGGGGGAAAGCCTCTGGAGCCTGGGGAGGGCGAAAAAAGCATGGCAAAAGTAGGGGTCACGCACATAGCATTATGGGTGTGGCATGCCCATGCATGATCCCCCCCCTGCGCTCCCCCCGCTTTTGGCACGCGAGCCAAAAAAGGTTAGCAATCACTGCTATAGAATATAAGTTATTGTTGGGTCAATGACCTTAGCTGACCTCCAAATTTTGATTCCATGTGTTGGAATAAATATCCATCTGGGTTCAGTTCCAAGTGTAGGAGAAAGACACTAGAAACATGGGGTCTGTTTGGAAAGATGGTTTTAATGGTGGACAGGACCACATAGTTTGAGATCCCAAGGAAAAAGGGGATCACATGCCTTGAAGATCTTGAAGAAGAAAAAAAGGAAGAGATGCTGAAAGAGCCTTGGGCCCGGCCTTGGAACTTCCTGTTCCTGTGTAAGGAATATATTCTGATTGGTTGTCAGACTCCCATGCTTAGTTGAATCTTTTTAAGTGATGCAATCTCTCCAGGTGCCATGTTATGAGTTTTGTTGCTAGATAGGTAGAGGACTAATCCTATCATGTCCTGAGGGCCATGTCTTAATCCCATCACGTGGGAGCTGAAACTGCTTTGTTTTTAAAACATGTTTCTCCTATTCTCATCCAGGGAAATATAATATTCTTCCTTTTTAAATATTTCCTAAAATATTTCATTCTTCTAGGAGGGAGGTGGGTGCTGATTTCCTTCATATGATATCATCTTATAACTATATAGGGCCTACATTACTGTTCCAGTCTATGTTACACTACAAATACTTTGCTGGAAAACAAAGCAGTCAATTCATGGCACCATTTCAATTCCCTGCCCTATAGTATAAATTTTCACCAATAGCCAAGGCAGGAAAGATAGATTTCAGAAACCGGAATATATTTGTCATCAGCCTATTAGAAAATCTTAGGCTTCTACACACAGAATTGTAAAACCTCTAAACAAAGGAACAAATGCTTAGCTTAGTGAATTATTTAGCAAAAATGTGTATCTTAGGAAATAACTTCTGAATCCAAATTAAATTTATTTTATAATATGAAATATTTCCACTTCACACCTGAAGCAGATGGAAGGCAACTACATCAGTAAATCAGACCTTTCAAATTACAGAGGTTTATGAAGCTCATCTACATTTTAATCAGTCATAAGGGGTTTATTTCAGGAAAACGTCAAGAATGCCAATTTTTGCCACCTGGATATACATGGGAAAACTCATAGTAAATCAAATAAAATATGTTACCCATTTTCATTTTGCATATATTTCTCTCTTGAGCATATTGTATTGCACAGTTATGGATATCAACAGATTTTACTAGCAGTAATATAATACCGTCAAAACTAGACATGAAGTTTATTTTACATTCCTAGCCCATTTAATTGGAGTTAATACTATTTCAGTTTAAAAATATGTATATGCATGTCTGGTTCTCATATTAACATTTTAAAAAATCTAACCAGCTTTTGTAGCATCACGTATAGTCTGAGTTTGGAGAGGCCGGTTTCATATACTCAGAATACATAATAGTTTTCCTCTTTTATGAATGTGAGTTATTGATTCTGCAAAAAATAGACCTTAATCTGCCATGCTGGTCTAATGTGGGTTGGCAGATGTTATCAGTGTGAGCCTGGGATATCCATTGATTCTGTCCATATTGATACTATGGCAACTTGTTTTTTAATTGGAAACCAGACTTTCTTATTTTATCAGCATTTCTGAGTACACATATATTTCAATCCTATATACAGGGTTCATATTCTAACAAATTCAATCAAATTAAATGACGTTCCCTATCATACATAATTTAATGTAAAATATAACATTTTATTATCTGTGATCATGTATCAAAGAAAAAAAAACTAGCAGCTTAAATTAAAAGTTTTAATCTCTACTATAACCACATGAATCTTCACAGACTTGACTCTTCCTGATTCTAGTTGCAAGAATACTTTTATTTATTTTTCCCCATTGAAATGTATGGGTTTCAAAGAAATGTATTATGTAATTAATTATTTTCCCTTTTTTATGAAATAATGATGCAAAACGGAACTCTTTATAGCACAAGAAACCACCTTGAAACATTTATTATATGAAACATGATACAGAAAAAAAAGTTATATTTGAGGATGTTATAAAAATAATTGTGAAAACTGCATACAAATAGCATATCTTTGGGGAAGCCATGAAGGGAAAAAAATGATGTTACATTTCAAGGACAAAAGACTAATAATTAAGTAACTTTATTATTAACATGCATTAAATATATAATTATTTCTAACTTTCCATTTCCATGTCACTTTATAATCAATTATCAATATATTCTCTTTCCTTCCATATTTAAAATCCATTCCCTGCATTGTGTTATTTTTAAACCCTCATTTTTGTGACTGTACAGGGACAATTCTAGGGGGCCCATTCAGGAAAAGGTTTGCTCTTTTTTGCAAATCCTCCTCAGGATGTGGAGAAGGCTGTGCAGGAGCATTGGTGTATAGCCCATCCCCTGTGGACACAAGTATAAGGGCTTTTCTACATTTCAGGCTTCAATTGCTTGTCTCTTGTGCATTAACAAGCTAGAAATGAAGCCATCTTAAGATTTTCCAGATTTTAACTCCTCCTCCTGCTTTAGCTCTGATTAGGTCCTAGTAGAGGGGTGGACAACCTTTGCAACGTTAAGTCTGAAGGACTTCAGCTCCCAGACTTCTCCAGCCAGCTTTGTTGGCTGGAGAAGTCTGGGAGCTGAAGTCCTTCAGACTTAAAGTTGCAAAGTTTGCCCACCCCTATATTAGTATATCTACCTGGATGATCCTTACCAAATATCCTAATTGTAGAGTCTCTGCTTCTTTAGCTCTGTCACACATGCTAAGAAAGGCAGCACCTATTCCTTTTCTTTGTACAGTCACAATAAAAATATTGGTCTTCACTGATAAATCTTTTGTCTCAGCCCCAATCCACTGACTCCCTCTTGACAGCTTTCCATCTGTTACCTCCACTGTGGACTAGTTAAAATAAAATAAAATAAAATACACACCAAATTACAATTTTCTATGTCATTTCAGACCGGAATGGTAAGTAGTATTTTTTTTGTCAATATCACATTAAAAAAGAAATATTTTTCAGAAGGGATTATGGAAAAAATAACATGCAATTCACAAGAAAACTTTGCTTCGTTTGTTTTCTTCTTTAAAACAAAGAAAACTGAGAAATTAAATGAGTAACATCCATCCATCCTTCCATCCATCCATCCACTTACTCATCTACATAATCTATTATAAGTCATTTTTGGCCCATACTATAAATTTCTATTCAGGCATTTTTAAGATACAATGTGATATGTCAATAACATAAATAAGATTATGAATGAAAAGTTGAATAAATTCAAAATAGACTGACCTTCTGTTATGCAGCAAAAAGAAGCACATTTTTCTGGCTCTGAATTTTTTGTTTGCCCTATCACTATGCCTGGGTATGGTCATTTGCATTAAAAAGGGTTTAAGGATATTGCAAGGAAAAGTATAATTTTAAGCCAACAAAACTCACAGTCGGTACATGTTAGTAGTAGATTCCAGACTGCCACTGGCAACTTTTCTCAGGCCAGATGGTTATTAAATGTATGAAAAACAAAGCCATATGCATATTTAGTTTCACAATTTTTCTTTACTAAGGAAACCAAATTCATATCTAGTAGATAAATATTTATTTATTTATTTATCATATTTATTTATTTATCATATTTATACACCGCCCTATCTCCCCGAAGGGACTCAGGGCGGTGCACAGAAACAATAAAAACAGTACATACAAAAAACAATTTAAAATAAATTAAATTTAAAGGTCTGTGCTAAAATTTTAGTTAAAACCTTATTAAGATCGATTAAAACTATACCATTAAAACTATGCCAGGCCGGCCACATAAAATAGGTGTGTTTTTAGTGCCCGGCAGAAGAGGCGTAGGTCCGAGATGGTACAAATAACTAGTAGATTACCATTAAATAATGACAGAAGTGAATTTAATGTATGTGACTCTTTAATACAGGTGTGTCAAACTCGCGATGACACATTGTCATGTGACGTATCACAACTTTCCTGCTCTTTGCTAAAATGGGTGGGCGTGGCCAGAGCGTGACGCATCCAGGCCACATGCCGCAATTTTGGCACCCTGATTTAGTAAGAATGATTCATGCCACCGCTTAATCACAGATGTTATGAGTCATAATAAGCAGTCATTGTCCTACATCCAAGGAATGGTCAACATGCTGGTTGGTATGCATCCTTGAATGTGAAAATTCTTGTAGAATTGGTTTAGATAGATTAGGGATATAAAAGAATATCAACTTGGAATTAATTTGGAGGTTTTACCCTGAAGAAAATTGTGATAATAAAAATAAATAAGCATTTTTTTTTCTTCCAGAGAGGAAAATAAATCCATGGGGTAACTAGGGAAGTAGCATTTTCTTTGGAAAAATAATAGGGTGGCTAGGGGATCTTTCACAGTACTGGTACTGTTCCAATCCTTAAAAAGCCAGGGAATGCACTTCTTGTCTTGAAGTAGTCAGATATAAGAAATACATAGAATGGAAGAAACCTCTCATCAAATATCTGAGGTTTTTGAACCTTTTAACAAAACTTCTCTATGTGATGAATTCATTAGACATCCTTGGGGGAAACTGTGCTTTTTATCCACATTCAATTCTCCACTTTCACTAATGAGAATAATAATTCCTCTAAAGTTTGCAGTTAGATAATGCTTGTGAAAATGTTGAAGTATGAAAATACTATGAAAGTGTTGCTGTTGTTCATCATTATCCAAATATTTTCAACAACGTATGAAATATAGGGACATCAAATATAAAGAACATAAGACAAGAATCTCTTGTCAGCTGTCCCAGTCAATCACTAGCAAAGAAAGACTCTCGAGGCCACGCATACAAAGAATACACTTTACTGTATAGCCGGACTGGTTACAGCATAGCAAAGTTGGTTCTGATTTTTCACACCCAAACCATATGGTTAACTTTTCCCCTTTCTTCCCCACCTACCTTGATTATCTACGTTCATCCAATTACATTCAAACAAGTTGTTTTGGTAAAACTCCCTAGGCTAGCAGATAAGATGATGTTGCATTTCATGATGTGACCTTGGAACGGTCAGTGGCTCTTTTGATTCGGTTGAATCTAGCTCCTCCTCTTTTGTCCCCACCTCACAGCTCCCCCTCCCCCGTTATTCATGGCAGACACTGTAAAGTAGTGAAGGTAGCATGTGTAGCATGGCAGTTGTGACAGATATAAAGAACCACCTTCTTCAGAGTCCAAAAATAAATTTTCTTAATAATGCATGTAGTTTTTCATTTACAACCATTTGTTTAGTTATAATAGCATTGAAAAAAGTGACTTACAACTACTGGAGTCCATTGCAGCATTCCCAAAGTCATGTGATAATAATTTGGGCATTTGGCAACTATCATGTGTTTATGATAATTGCAGCATCATGGGCCATGTAATCACTATTTGTGACCCTCTCAGTTGGCTTCTGGAAAGTGGGGAAAACTGGATTCATTTAACTACATGGTTTACTTAGTAACTATGGCAAAAAAGTCATAAAATCAGGTACAACTCACTTAAGAACTGCCTTGCTTGGCAACAAAAATTATGATATTAATTATGGTTACAATCTGAGAATTACCTGTATATCCAGAAGTGTGTGTAACTGAAAGCCAAATTAGAGCAGAGAGTTCACAGTTCACCAATAATTAATTTGTTCATTTAATTATGGCCCATTTGAAGGCTAGTTGCCAACAATCTGTTTCAGATTGTTTCAGACATATAGGGAGTAGTCTGTTAATTAACAACACTACTCAATTCTTTGCAGAATTTTTAAAAAAATAACAATGCAGGTTAATAAACAAGGAACATTATTTAAAAAATAACTGTATGTGCATACAACTAAAAAAATGCACATAAAAGAAACCCTGGATATTGAAGGAAAACAAAAGAAGCAAACTGTAATGAGAAGTGCGAGAAGTAATTTTTAATTCATGCTTATTACGTGTGCTGACTTTCATCCAGCAATTTAATGCAAGGCTATTTGTCCCTTTTAAGGAGGACTGTGAGTATCTTTCAGTAGTTTGCTATAATATGTTTATGTAATTCTTCACAGATAAAAATCACGTGTTTCCAGCCAAAGTTGAATATCATTTTGGCTGGATGTAGCAGAATGACTCAGACAGCATCATGTGAGTTTCTTGAGTTTTCAGAGAAGTTAAGATTAGAGGCTTTTGTGCATGAGCACTGCCATCCTGGATTCATGCTCCCTGGGCTATTTGTGCATCTATGTATGTGTGTGGATGCATTTGAGAAATGGTAAAGGACTCTTTAAGGGAGGGATAGTACTTCCTGATGAGGAATCTCTGAATAACTCAATCTAGCCATTTCACACATTTGCTTGAAGGTAGTACAGCTTTATTCACAGAGGGTCTTAAGGGAAATGTAGTTTCTGTCCCTTTCCAGTTGGGTTTCAGATTTTGACATAGGACATAAACAACCTGGTGAGACTTTCGGGGTCAGGATGAAGGTAATCAACTGTCTGACTTTTCTTTGATTTCTCAGAAGTATTCTGTATCATCAGCATGACTAGCAATGAGGGCTGAAGACTGGGTGCAAGGTTTTATAGTGGGTCTGTTTCTTCTTAAGTGAGCAATTCCAGTTAAGTACTGTATTTTTCAGAGTATAAGATGCACTGGAGTATAAGGCAATTTTTAAAAAAAAGTAGGGAGGGAGGGATCGAGAAGGAGAGAAAGAGAGAGAAATACAGTAGGTAGGGAGAGAGAGAGAATAGTTAGGTAGATAAAGGGATCTATATATATAGACACAGAGAGAGGGGGGAGAGAAGGAGAGAGAGAGAGAGAGAGAAGGTAGGTAGGTAGGTAGGTAGGTAGGTAGGTAGGTAGGTAGGTATATAGGTAGATAGATGGGAGAGGGGAGAGAGAGAAATACAGTGGGTAGGTAGGTAGATGTTTCCAGGTGTATTTACCCATGTGCTGGAGAAGGAAATCGCTGTGGCACTAAAACTTTGTTTCTGCTGGCACAGCACTTGATCAATGTAATTCTCATCAATCCCTCTAACTCAGGGGTTCCCAAAGTTGGCAACTTTAAGACTTGTAGACTTCAATTCACAGAATTCTCCAGCCAGCTATGTCCACAAGCTATGATGGCTGGAGAAGTCTGGGAGTTGAAGTCCACAAGTCTTCAAGTTGCCAAGTAACTAAACAGCCTTCCGAAAGGGGGAAAAATACCCAAACCTTTTTGTACTCTGCAAACCTCCCCAAAATGGCCCGTTTTTCTTGAAAATGGGCCCATTTTTTTCAACTAAAAGGCATAAATAGCCTTGGGGGGCCTTGCAGAGTGCTCCTGGGGAGGGGGGGGGGCAAAATGAGCAAAGAAATGGCCTATGTTTTGCGAAAATGGGTCATTTTTATGTCAAAAAAAATTGCACGCATAGCCTTATGGAGGCTTATAGAGTGCTGCTGGGGGCTGGGGGGGACAAAAACGACCCCTTTTAGGCTCATTTCTGCCCTCCCCAGCCCCCAGGACTCTCTGGAAGCTTCTATAAAGCTATGCACATCCATTTTGGTGAAGGGGGTGGGGTTTCAGGAGGCAAAAAATGTTGTAATTGATGTATAAGACACACCCAGATTTTCAACCTCTTTTTAGAGGAAAAAGGGTGTATCTTATACTCTGAAAAATACAGTAATTGTGGGGTGGAGAGTGGTTGAGCCTTCGATTGCTTCAATTTGGGGCATATCAGATTTTAAATCTCTCCCTTTACCTCCCCAAAGTGCAAAATTCTCATAATTTCCTGACCTTCAGAAAGATTTGTAAAACTTGCTATTTGTGGAGCTTTTGGTGATAAAAGTATAAACATTTAGTTAGCTTTTTAAATACCATGTTGTGCATATCTGTGGATGTTTTGTTTGTTTAAAAATAAGCAGTCTAAAAAATGGTAGTGTACAAATATTTCAATAAATAAAGAAGTAAGTAAAACATCTGTTAGATCTGAATTGCGTGCCTTACAAATATTTCTTTTTCTTCCCATTTGCAGGGAGAATAAGTAGATGGCAAAACAGTAGTGTTTAAAATATTATGTTTTAAAATTTAAATAAATAGAAACCTTTTAGTAGGAATGCAAATCATATGCTAGTGCATTAAATTTTTGCAATCTGGAAACTTAAATGACATAGAGAGACAAATATTAAAATGTTCTGATAAATTCCACATGATTTGTGTGCATTTTACTGGAACATGTGAATAATTCTTTGTGATTTTGATTTTCTGCAAGCGATCTAATGATGTTGGAAGTTTAGGTATTGATATTTCTTTTTCTTCCGATAAACAAATATATTTAGCAATTTTTAGAGAGGTTAGAAATTTGAAATGGAAAAAACTAATGGAAAATACTAAAAGTTTATTTGATTGTTAACAATCTCCAAGGAGACAAGAATTCATTGCTCTATGAACTTGATGCAGTTCAAATTGCTTCTGTATTTGCAAGTTAACACTTTTTTCTGGTCAAGAGAGAATAATTAGTTATTATTTTATTAACAGATTTCGAGGCAAACAACTGCTCAGTGTAAAATGAGCAACAGGCATCATTAGTAGCACATTTAAAAAATTATGTATATGTGATTCAAGAACCAGTTTGGTGGAGTAGTTAAGGATTGAGGTTAGAAAGCAGGAGACTGCGAATTCTAGACCCACCTTAAGCATGAGGCCACTGGGTGACCTTAGGTCAATTGCTCTCTCTCAGCCCTAGGAAGGAAGCAATGGCAAAATTTTTGAAATCTTCCAAGAAAACTGCAGGGATTTATCTAGAGAATTCCCAACACTGACTCAAAGGCAACACACAAAAATAGTATTTGTGCTTGTAAATTGAGTTTGCATGCAATTTTAAGATTTATTCTCCCATTGATCAAGCCTACACAGATAAGTTGCACATTGTATCTGGTTATACCATTGAAATTCTATTCTTTCCTTTGCAGCTTCATTTCCACATGCTCCATAAGTCACAGTACTAGCTCCATCTCCCACTAATGCATATAACCTTATTTTTTGAAAGATTTGGAAGATCTTTTGGTGCTCTACTCAGCCTTATTCCTAATTGGCCCTATTCGTACTCATATCTTACTCAGAAGTATCTGCAGCCCAATATATTACTTAGATCCCACTAAACTTCTTTAAAACGTGCATTTTAGTGAATCTTTCAAAAATCTAATTTCTCTATTATACACAAGAGAGCAAGACTTCTATATCTCCATTCATTGGAGCATTTTAGGCTAGACCAACAGCTTAGAGGTCTGCAGCACAATTTTACTTAAGGGAAAGCACTGATGTGTATCACATGATTGCTTTAGAATTCCAATTAGAATGCCACACATACCAGATCAATCAAATGTCAGTAGTTCTATATCTGTTCTCTTCTGGGCTATTATTTTTCTATAGCCAGAAGATGAAAATATTCTCAAAGAATAGCTTAAGTCATAAATATTGGGCTCAGTTTAGTCTTCTGACAGATTGATCTACTAGTATCAGACTTGAATATTACTTCTGTTATTCTGTCAGTTAAGGCCGTCATGTTAAAAATGAAATTCCATATTATGCTAAGAATTCTCCTTTTTTCCTCCTCCAGGTTTGGAAAGTAAATTACATAAGTTAAGAACACAATCATATGAAACTTTTATTCTGAATAAACCTATTTGAATAATTTTGCAACATAAAAACAATAATTAAAAATTATTCTTTCTTACTACTTTTATACATAAAGTGGGACCCACAAAATTGCAAAAAAACTTTGACCTATTTTTTCCAGCTGCATGCAATATGTAAATTTTATAATCCATATGGATGAGATGGGTGAGCTAAGAGGGAATAAAATAAACATTAATAGCTTGAGAGGGAAATACACAGATGGACCCATGGATATGTTTATGCTTTGAATATATTATTTTTACTCTAGGTAACTTACTCCATTTATTGTTTCCAGCTGGATTCACCAGAATGAATATGAATATATTCAGGAAACTATAGTCTGACTGATTTTCATCTTTTGTTGCTTTAAGCAGCATTTGACAGTATGAAACTAATTGAAGTAAGCAATGCACAATAGGGGATCATTACAATTTTCTAAGGAATTATTCTATAATATGGCTTGGAAGGTGTGATGTGGAAGTTTTCTGATCACTTGAATTTTTAGTTAAAAATACATGGTGATATTTCATTTCATTTATTTCATTTATTTAAATTTATATCCCGCCCTTCTCCACAGAGAGAATATACTATTATGTTATAAGGTTTATGGATTTTCTGTGTTGTTTATATGTTGCTTTTCCTTTAACATCCTGGGAAATGGTGCCACCTTCAAAAAAATTTATGATATCATGATTCATTATTTTGCATATTCCTAATATGTTGAGAGAATGATCAAGAAATTTGCTTACTGGAGAGATAATACATATTGATTACCCCAGTTCTATTATTAGCAGGACAAAATTAAGATTTCTCAAGCCTTATGTTACACAGAGCACTTCCTCAATTTTACAGCTGGTTCCAATACCCTCAAATAACATAGTGGCATGTGAAAATGACTTTGGGATGCAACCAAGGCAATCATCAAATAAAAAGGAACTTAGTTTGTAGTAGGAATGTGGCCACAGCAAGCAGATCAGAAGGTTCCTCTCTAACTTCGTGGGTTATAAAGGGGACAGAGGGAGAAATGCACTTTTAAACTGTCAAGATTCTGTTAACGTAACCTTACAATAAAATAGAATGAACTCATTTGGACATGTTTCTTGTCTAGTTCATTTTACAAGATTGACAAATAAGTAGCACAGCAACCAGATATTTTTAAAAAAGGATAAAAATTGAGGGATTTGATTGAATTTCATAATTGTGTCATGTGTAATGCTGAATATTTACTGGATTCAATGTTTGATCTGCTACTGAAATATTATTTAAAACATAAACAAGTTCAAAGATTGCCTGAATAAGTTGATGCAAAATTTGAATATAGTGATAAAGATGCAACAGTGGGAACTTCAATAGAAAAAAAAATATTAACTTCACCGTGCATGCTATTCTTAGAATTGGAATAAGATGTTTCACCCTTAATCTATTACACCAAACATCATAACTAAAGCTAATAGCTGCTTTCCCCAAAAATACTGAAAATGGAATGAGCAGAACAGTTTTTTATATGTGGTAGCAATGTTGCAAAGTTCAAAATATTGGAAATTAATTCATCGTAAAATGGAACAAATTTTTAAAGTGATAATTCCCTTTCAACATTAGATATTTTTTATCAGCTTTTACCAACCCACACATAGCTTCAAACTGTTTGTATGTTAACCGCTGCAAGGACTTTACTGTTTGCATTTAAAAACCACATTGGAAAAAGTGTCTGATCCCTTCTATGGAAGAATTGTAAAACTGTGAATATGCTTTGAAGTATAGTATAATTTGAAATCTAAAAACGAAATCTGATGTGCAGTTCATTGTTATTTAGAAATTATTTCTAGATTATATTTCTATACATGATATTGTGCAACATCTAAACTTTGTTATCTGTAATTTATATTTTAAGCTGAAATATAATTTACACATAATTTACAATATTTTTCAATGTATTGTTTAATACGTTTAGCTTTTTTCCCTTTATTGATTTCACTTGTGCTAACCCAATTAATGTTTCAGTTCAGTAGAGACTTGTATTGACAGTAAATTGGAAATGAAATGTTTTATAGTAATCTATATTATAAATGGTTTATTTGAATATATTAACTCTAAGATGTTAGAACAGCTGGTTATTCAAGATTTCTTGGTTATCCAAGTGTTCAATTATTATATTTTCTTTATTATTTTAAACGTATATCTTTTTATTTAATTATAGTTACTTAAATTATAGTAACAATTATTTTTTAAAAATACTAAGAAGGCTCACTAGATTATTTTGATGTGGTGAAGTGTCTCGGCAAGGCAAATAAAATATTAAGTCAGTCATAGAGCTGAGAGTAGAAGTGATGATTCTTGTTTTTCAGACAGATCTGTTCTAGACTTTCTCTTCCTCTCTTCTCCCACTACACACATTGCTTCAGCCCCTTGAATGAAGGAATAAAGCATTATTCTTCACCTGCCTGGCTTCAGAACAACCTGCCCAATTTAGTGCTCAAAAAATCTGGTGACAGTCTGCTCACATTCAGAGACAGTGAGGATGAACACACTAGACAACCCTATGAATTGTTCCTAAGGGTAGCAGAAAAGATTGGTTATTTAGCACAGAACCTTTTCTATTGGTATAACTGCTTCTCGCAGGTAACAACCTGAAGTTTACTGTTACCTAAAGCTATCATATCTGGAGTGCAAAATCAAGGTGCTTAGGAGAAGGAAGGCTAGAGAGTTTTCTGCTTGTCTGACTTAATTACCCTTCTTGATTTTTCTAGCTAACATCTATTATACCATCTCCTAAATTTCTGAACAGAGATTATTTTAATGGCATTTTTATTTCTGAACTCTTCTAAAACCACAAAGCATAAGCCATGTCATTGCTGCCACAGTCTAGGACAGGGAACTTCCAGGCTAGGATGAAGCGTATTTTTTCTGGACAGAATCAAATCTGCCATATTTCCTTAGATATGGGTAGGGTGTTTTGGGAGAGAAGTTCTTTATTTTTTAGGCAATGATTATTGCTAGCAGGTTCCCATGGACATTGCTGAGCAATGTAACTGATTGAGCTCTTTCACTTCCTTTAGCGGCAGTTAACTGAACTGGAACATTCTATCTGGATCACAGATTAGGTGCTCTGAATTTATAAGCCCTGCAGACATCTTTGTTGTGCATGAAAGTGGGATGTGTTCAGTAGCCTATTTGAAATCTCTGGTGTTCTTATCAACTGAAATGTAGTTTTGGCCTTACTTTCCAGGGATTGAAACCTTCTATAAGGTTTGATTAATATTAGCCCCCTGGTTTTTTTAATCTCTGGCTTTAGCTCAGACCATAAGAAAGGCCCTGCAGGTTTTCATTTTCAGAAAAGTTCAAATGCCAGCAAAGCCGTCTAACTTTAATGACACTTTGAGAGGAGAAACTGATTTAATACCGCTGGAGCTTTGAGTGCACACAAGGGAACTCTCAGAAGTCTTTCATGTGGATTGATAGTGTGTTTTCAGAGGATTTAGAGACAGCATTACGTCCTCTAAGGATTCTAAGATGTGCAAGTCCTCTTTACTATTTATTAATATCCTCAAAGAGGCAAGCCCTCTCATTTAGTACTTGTGCCTTAAGCCAAGAATAGATTGCAGATACATTTTGTTCAGTCGCCATACTTTTCTGATCTTTGTTGTTGAATTTTCAGCTGAAAGGGAAACACACGCAATGCATGCAAAAAGAAAAAAAAGTGACCCCCCCCAGGGAAAAAAATATGAACAACATAATTAGGAAAAAATTATGTTTGACTTCATGTTACCAACATTTTTGTCCATTGGGCATTAATGGCATTTTTATTTCCTCAAGGCTTTCTAATGTAAATGAATGCATGTTTTCCCTCTTTTGGTATAGTTATTTTGTTTGCATGCTCTATCTTACTTTTAATTATAGCAGAAGATGTTATATAAGTAACATATTGTGTGTGTGTGGGGGGTGTGTGTGTGTGTGTGTGAGGGAGAGAGAGAGAGAGAGAAATATTTATGTATTTTTTATTGTTTGTCTTGGCAGATTGGATTGAATTAGATAATTCATATTAACGGTAAATATGAAAGTGAGTCCACACATAGGGATAGCTGTGCACAAAATGAGAGACCTGCAAATGGAAAAGGTGCAGAGGAGGGCAACCAGAATGATTAGGGGGCTGGAACAGCTTCCTTACCATCTGAGGCTGCAACAGCTGGGCCTCTCCACTCTAGAATGACGGCACCTGAGAGGTGACCTGATTGAAGTCTATCAAATCATGCACGGTGTGGACAAAGTAGAAAAGGAAAAACTGTTTTCCCTATCGCACAACACTAGAACTAGGGGGCACTCCATGAAACTTTTGATAGCTAGACCTCAAACAAATAAGAGGAAGTACTTTTTCACCCAGAGGATCACGGGTCTATGGAACTCCCTACCAGAAGAAGTGGTGACAGCTGTCAGTCTCGACACCTTTAAGAAAGGATTAGATGAGTTCATGGAGAACAAGGGTATCCATGGCTATCATGATGGATGCCTAAGGACACCCTCCAGGCTGGAGAGATAGGCAGGATATCTCTCAATGCCATTTGCAGGGAATCATAAGCAGGTGAAGATATCTGCTTGGGAAGACCCTGAAGCAAATGGGAAGCCACTGTATGAGACAGAATGCTGGACTGGATGGGCTGTGGCCTGTTCCAGCAAGGCTGTTCTTATGTTCTTATGACATGGCAGAATTGTTATTTGGATGAAATTGACAGAGAGATACAAGGAGAAGGCAATTTCATAAATGACCCTCTTTCCAGGTACAGCAGTGAAATGCTTTTTTTCTTCTTTCCTTTCCTTTCATTTAGCTGCGTGAAATTGACAAGAATTTTGCCACATTTTCCTACCTCCAACTGACAGGAAAAACTGTAAAACTGCCCCTCCCCCCCTTCCTGTCCTGACAAACAAGCTCATAGAAGGGAAAGCAATTGGTGCTTTTCTGGCATAAGTGTGAGGTCAAAAGAAGTAATAAACCTGGGGAAGGGCGGAGCTACCACACCGACACAACCGGAGGTCTCTAAACAACAGAGACCCCGGTTGACCCTTTGTTTGCCCCCTTGGTTCCATAGGAACCTAAACCATCTTGGAGGGATGACAACTGGGAAGCTGGCTTCAAGGGCTATGTTAACTATGGTCAGTCATTGTACCTAAAGTGAAACAAGAAGCTAAAATGAAGAAAGCTATTTCTTAAGCACCTTCATTTCCAGCCAATATACATACAGAAAGCAAGCAACTGGATGCTGCTGAGTGGAAAAGCCCACAGTTACTTAAAAGTTGCTAATGAGTATTTTATCTACTGCATGCTGAGTTCTGCCCCTTGCCATTATGATGACCCGCTGAAGGCTTATAACCACAGAGAGGCAAAGTGATAAAAAGAACAAACAGATGAAGTTAGATTACCATCCTCTGCAGAACAGTAAACATTTTAAGGAGGAACCACATAACATTTCCCTTTAAATAATCATAGATATACCTGACTAGGTAATATCTTCAGTGTTTGAAAGGAGTGCTGTTTGCTCTCTATTTATAGACAGTTCATTGCCCTCTCAGTGTTAGTGGCAGTATTGTTTTCTTTTTGGTTAGTTCCCTGATTAGGGAATTATTTATTTCTTGATTGTTCATCTGATATTAATCCCTGCAGGGAGATGTTCTGGTCTTTTTGTTTCCTTTTTAACTATTTTATTGTCTCTCTTGAATAGTGTGCAAACCAGGGGTGGGTTTCAGCCAGTACACACCGGTACAGGAATTCTGGTGAAATTTAGCATGCCTTCCCGTACCTGATCTTCCGGAGGCCCTGTACTGGAATACTCCTTCCCCTGGCCTGCTCCCCCCAATCGCTCCCCCCACCCGCCTGGTCACCGCTTGCTTGCTCACTCACCCTGCCTGTCCACACCATGCTTGTCCCACCCACCCACTTCCTTTGCCCGCACTTCCATCCCCCTTCAGAGAGCCCATGTGGGAAGAGAGGAGGCATCATGGTTTGAATGCAGGTGGGTGGCAGTGCCTCCTTCACTTCTTTGGATGGGCAGAGAAATAAAGGAGTTACATGATAGCCAAGGTGCTCCCCTTTCCCCTTGGAGGTGGGAATGCTTTATCACATGCCTCCTTTCTTTTTCCACCTTCCTGAATGAGTGAAGGAGGTGCCGCCCCAAACTGCCTGCTTGCCTGCATTCAAACCAGCCCGCCTCCCTCTTGTCTCCCAGCATGGGCTCTCTGGAGGGGGAGGGAAGGTTCTTTCCAAGATTGGCTTCTTTCCTTCCCCCCTGCAGCATCAACATATAGGAGGAGGGCATGGACTGTTCAGTGATGACAGGGAAATGGAGACTTCTTTGCCAGCCTCCCAGCTAGCAAAACAGACATTTTCACAGTGGTGGCCGAAGTACAGTCAGTTCTGGCTTTCCCTTCCCCAAGGATGACCCGTTGCTTCTGGAGCTACTTTTGCTGAATCCGGTGCAGCAGTGATGGCAAGAAGTGGCTGCCAGCGATGCGCTCACAATGGCAAGAGTCCCGCTGCCACACTGGATTCAGCAAAAATGGCTCCAGCAGCAATGGGATGGGAGAAGGGAGAGCCAGAAGGGAGAGCATAGCTGGCTGGGGAATTCTGGGAGTTGAAGTCCACCAGTCTTAAAAGAGCCAACTTTGTAGACCCCTGCCCTATACCATTCATTAGAAATTCACTGCAATACTTTTTTTCATTCTAAAGCTTTCAAAAAGAAATTATTTTTCATTACATTTAATGACAATTTATAGTTGTAGTTTAAAAGGTGGTACTAAGGTTGGATTTGTTTTCTGGATAGTCTGAATTAGTTGAGGAATTTTGAATATTACAGAATGCACAGAATGTACATAGAGATGAGGAATTTTCTGAAAGATCTTTCAAAATTTCCCCATTTCAGGGAGACTGGGCAGGAGAGACATACATCAACTAAGTTGTCTCACATCTAGCGTTGAGTGATCAGAGAGCAGAAAGCTGTCAGAAGTTGATTTTAAAATATAAATCCAAAGCAGATATTCATTGGAGGAGGTGGATGTGAAAACCAAAGGGAAAACCATCTAAAGATGTTAGAATATGCTTCTGGAGGAAAATGTTCATTGACATTTGGGCATGACTGATGCAGTAAAAACCCTATCATGATAACAAGGATGCCTTCTTATTTTTCCTTTCCCCATCTAATACATGTTATTTGCTTTGCTTTGTATTTTTTTATGAAAGGTTTGGGGGATAAACAATAGTATGTGACAAACAAGATCCCTCAGTCACAATTTATGCCACTGAAAAACAAATGCTCCTTATATCTTTCCATATATTTTTTTAAAAAAAGCTGGAGTAGAAAGGTATTTTGCATTGCATTATCCTTGCCATTGTACTCCACTCATGCCTTTGTGTTTTAAGCACTAAGCCACTGGGTGCCTGCCAAGCAAGCATTATGTCTGTGCTTGTAATAATGATTTTTAATCTTTGATTTGGTTTGTGCAGCTGTCATTGATCAGCACTGTCTTGTCACCTATTTGCTTTGGCATTTGAATCCTGGTAACCATATTTGTTTAACTAGCTTAAGTGCTGCAGAAGCCCTGGAGGTTGTTTGCAATGTTTATCTGTTAACAGGGCTGAGTATAGATTTATGCATCAAGTTTCAAAGAAATGTCATCTATTTTCCCACAAACCCATTCTTCTATACTCTTTGTGTCTGCTGTTTATGTTATGATTAGAAAGGAAATACTCAGATAAAAAGTTGGCCTTCAGAGTATGACTACATGAGGGACTTGTCAGGAAAGAGACATCATTATTTCATCAGAAAATAAATGTAACCAGTTTAGAAGAAAAAGGCAACATGTTAATTAAAAAAAAAACATTAGATTCATAACACAAAATGTAAATTTGATTCCAGTAAAGAGAAATGATGCAATTAGTCTGTCAAAATATTTGCAGTTCATTTAATATCAAAACATTTATGTATACTTCTTAGTGTATAGCAATAGAGTTTAAACTCTAGAAATGGTAGAAATAGTTGTAATAAGAAAGGACCTAGATTCTAGAGATCTCTAAAATACAGTATATTATGCACCATAATCAATAGAGCAAAAAATTGTAGGCCTGAGGTCTTGAAACTGATCAATCAATCAATCAATCAATTTAATATTTGTAAACCGCTCCCTCTCCCCATAGGGACTCGGGGCGGTGCACAGGAAGAATTAAAAAAAACACAATAAATATATACAAACATTTCTTTAAAAAACAAATTAAACCTAAACCTGTGCTAAAATTCCCCATTAAAACTAAGCTATACTAAAAAACTTCCCAATAAAACCCCAGAGACAGAGAGACTATCCTAGGCCGGCCAGACAGAAAAGATGTGTTTTTAATTTAAGACGGAAGGAGCGGAGGTCCGTGGTCGTCCTAATGTCGGGGGGAAGGTCGTTCCAGAAGGCCGGGCCCGCCACAATGTAAATACTCCTAATTACGTTGATGTAAGTTAGTATAAAGTTCTGTAGTACTTTGGATCTGTCTAGTCATAAAACATCTACTTACCTGATGGAAAACTCATCTCCCATATTTCTCATAATTCCAATCCACCCACCCTCCAGTCAACAGCCAACACAATGTCCAACTGTCCAGCTCCATATAGCTGGGCAAGACTGAGGAAGCAGAATTACATAGATTTCAGTAAGGTGTCCTTAATGCTAATGTGAGGTAAAGACAAATATCTTACAAATGCAAAAAGGAATTTCCTAACCCCATTTATAGTGAACTGATTAAGGTAGGGTCTCTTTGCATGACTTGAAATGCTTCTCAGGTTCTTATATCTGGGCTAAGTTACGTTTCATTGTTTATATTCACTCACCCTGCCATTCTTTACATGGACTCCAGGCAGTTTGTTTGTTTGTTTATTTGTTTGTTTGTTTGTTTGTTTATTTATTTATTTATATCACATTTATATCCCACCCTTCTCCACGAATGACCCAGTTTACAATATGAGAAAAAGATCTTAAAAGTTAATAGAAAATAATTAAAATTAAGAGAATCAAATAAGAAACTAAAAATCAAAATGATTATTAACATGGAGGTGGAGATTTTCTCTTGACCATCTCAGAATCCCCCACACAGCATGCCCCTATCAGGGGTCATGCCAGGTTTTCAGGTACTTCTGGAAGGTCAGGAATGTCGGGGCAGACCACACCTCCAGCTAGAGAATAATCCAGAGGGTGGTCCCCCAACAAAAAAGGGTTCCTGTCCCAGACTCCACCAGCTGAAATTATTTGGCAGACAGGAACTGAACTAGGCCTCTTCTTCTGGAAAGAGTAGGATGGACTAGTTCCATTGGAGTGCGATGCCACCTCAAGATATCCTCAACCTATGCCATAAAGGACTTTAAAGGTAACTAGCTATACCCGGCCACGCATTGCTGTGGCCCAATCTGGTTAAATGGCCAACCAATCTACACCTGCACACATACACACAACCACCGTATAACCCCCAACCTACCTACCTACTGTGTTTCTCCCTATCTATCTATCCCCCTACCTTCCTACCTACCTACCTACCTACTTTATTTCTCCCTCTCTATCTATCCCTCTACCTACCTTCCTACCTACCTATTGTATTTCTCCCTATCTATCCCTCTACCTACGTACCAACCTACCTACTGTATTTCTCCTTCTATCTATCCCTCTACCTACCTACCTACCTACTGTATTTCTCCCTCTCTATCTATCCCTGTTCTTACCTACCTACCTACCTACCTACTGTATTTCCCCCTCTCTGTATCCCTCTACCTACCTACCTACCGTATTCTTCCCTCTCTCCCTCTACCTACCTACCTATGTATTGTATTTCTTCCTCTCTCTATATTCCTCTACCTAAATAAATATCCCTCCCCTCCCCAGACCGCACCCCCCACAGTCAATCTCCTCCAGGCCCCCCTCCCTCCCTCCCTTGTGCCTAAAACAGTGGTGGGCAAAGTCACTAGTCTCTTCATCTCTCCCTCCCTCTCTGTCTTTCTCTGTCATTCTCTCTGTCTGTCTATCTCTCTCTCTCTCTCTCTCCTTCCTCCCCCATCTCTGTCACTCTGTTTGTGTATGTTTGCCTGTCTATCTTTCTCTCACTCATTCTCTCTGTGTGTCTGTGTGTCTCTCTCCTCTCCCTTTCTCTCTGTCACTGTGTGTGCGCCTGTCGATCTCTCTCATTCATTATCTCTCTGTTTGTCTCTCCCTCTCCCTCCGTCTCTGTCTCTGTGTGTATGTCAGTCTCTCCCTCCCTCTCCCCCCCCAAGCAGCGAAAAGGCCAGCATATCGGCTGGGGAGGTTAGGGCTGCCTCCTCCCGCAGCGAGCGTGCGGGCGAGGCTGTGGCTACCAAGGTGAACTTTCCAGAGCCGTTGGAGATAACTGGTGGAGATGTGCCTGGCTGTCCTGCCCAATGTGCCTGCCAGGCGACCTCAGACGGCGGGAGCTTCATGTCGCAGGGCTCGGGGGCAGCAGCAGCAGCAACAGCCACCTGCAGAGGCCACCGAGGCACACTTTCCAGGGCTGCCCGCCACATGTGGCTGGTAGCGAGGTGGGCATGCGGCGCCCGGAGGTAGCCGCAGCCTCTGGTGCTGCCCACGTCCACATGCTCACTGTGGGAGGAGGCAGCCAGCGCACTTTCCAGAGCTTCCTGCTACACGGGGCTAGGATGCTTCTGATCCTGTGGCCATGCGTGTGTGTGTGTGTGTGTGTGTGTGTGTGTGTGTGTGTGTGTGTGTAAGAGAGCAGCTGCAGGCAGACAGGGAGGCGCATGCATCATGCATTGCTTTCCACGTTGCCCCTGGCAACGTTCCTTCGCAAGGCTGTTTTTTGCCGTTACGTGTCTGTGACGTATCAGCCGGATGGGAGGGGCTACAGGAAGGTAATTTTTTTTTCAGTGGGTACATTTTACATGTGTGTACCTTGCACATGATACATGTGTGCTAGGCACAAAATGAGTAGGTATTCTATTATCGGAAGTCCTTGGCAACATTGTGTCAAAATTTGAGGCAGATCGGTTCAGTAGTTTTTGAGATTAGTGGATTCGTACAAACTATTTTGCATTTTTATTTATATAGATGATCAATACCTTGAATTGGACCTGGAAAAAACCCAGTAGTGCAGCTTGTGCAACAGCAGTGTTACATGTACCATCTGAGGTGACTCCAGAACAGGCTGCATCACTATGTTCTTGTTATGTTGGAAAGAGCTCTTTGTCAAACTTTTAATAATACCCCTTTGATTTATTTTATCTTTTTATTTTCATTATGTCTATGTGCCCTTCAATAAGCCCATTTATAAAAAGGCATAACAATTCCAAATGATATGGGTTAAAAATATAATCAAGAAATCAATAGGGTATGTATATTTACTCATGTATACTACAACTGAGATTTTTTGAATCTAAGTGTAAAAACAATCAGTGCATGGTACAAAAATAAAATGCATTGGCAATTCTAAAAAACCTTTCCTGGGTCCTTGCATGATTTGAGGTAATTTTTTTTTTAAATCAAATCCATAAGGCTGATTAGCCCCACCTCATAGTATTATCATAGCTGAACAAACAAATCTTAGAGAATGAAAAATAATCATGCTTTTTGCTTGGTTTAAAGAACCCAAGTGACTTATAAATAGAATGTTCATTGTATACGGTAGTCAGTATAAGAGGAAAAAGAAATCATCTGCTTTATTTATGAGTGGCACATGGGAGTTCATTTCAATCACATTTGGTTTATTCACAGTTCCATTATGAAGGACTGAATTCATTCTGATCATTTTGTCAGTGTCTGAGAAAATTGAACTCTAACATATTGCAATCCCTAAAGAAATTGCCTTGTGCTAAAGAGTTTCAAGTAATTGTTAAATTTCCATGTTCCTCAGGGGAGAAAACATGTCTATGATTAGGAAAGGAAGCAGAAAACATAATCATAATAAAAAGACATTCTAATGTTGAAGACATCACCCCAATAAGCCATTCTTATTAATTGATATTGATTCAGTTTGTAATTACTACTAGACTTCTAGATATGGGATTTATAACCCTCTGAATTGCTCTTTAAATGATATAGATTTTCTTTACTTCAAAGAAATATGAGTTTGGTATGAAGGGAAAAAAAACTCCCAGGAAAAATATTTCTCTTCACTGCTCAAACAGTTATTATAATCCAGATAAGTAAAGAGAAAATTAGATATAATAACTTACCAACCAACAAAAGGTATAGCAAAAAAATAATAATGAATGATATAGAACTGTTTAGTTAGGTTTGATTCATCAAGTAGAACAAATTTTTGATTTACAGATATATTTTCCTTGTGCATTCCATACATAAACAGCCACGGTATAACAAATAGTTAGGAATACATGAAACATTATTTTCTAATATATTTATAATTTTTACACATATTCATTCATAAATACTTTTCAGTCCATTTCTGTATAAATAACATTTTTTTAAAAATATATTTTTGGTGGAATTTATAAAGTGTAACTTCTGTTTTAAGCTAAAAACAAAATGTCTGTTTCATTTTTGGACAAAAAAGTATCACAATATGTGGGGAAATGTGAAAACCAAAAAAAAAAAAAAAAGAATGATAGCAATCTAACAGTTCTATTGGAGAAGTCAAATCAAGCTGTTTTGTTACTTAATAGACAAAACACAAAGCCTTGAATAAGTGTTTTCATAATTTAATGCTTGATTTGAAAGCTAGGAAATTTAACATATTTTATGCCATGCTCTGTATAGATGCAAAGTGTACATGAATTGAATTCAACTGCAGATACATGGGTGAAATAAGATGAGTATTTCATTAAAATTCATAGAAATTGTGAATAGGATACATTATTTCAGATGAAAAGGGGGAAAGGAAAAAAAGTTCTTTCTTCTTCGACTTGCGTGCCCTCATTAAATAGATTATATGAACATAATTAGATAAAGTATCCTTCCCCAGTCAGATGCTGTTCATGTACTGAACTTCAGCTCCACAACTCTTCAATCAGCAGCATTATGCTATTAGTTTTTGGAGCTGAAACACAAAACACTAGGAGGATCTAGACAGAGGAAAAATAGAACAATTTGTATCTGTAAATTAATCAATGCTAAAGGTTGATGTACTCTTGCTAATGCTGGATGCCTGTTATGTAGTTGGCTTGAATCCTAATCTTGAAAAACTACTTGATGCTTAGAATTATTGCTCTGAGCTTTTCTACTTTTATTTATAGCAGGTGCTAATTAGCTCCTCTTTGAGGATTTCAAAAACAAAAGTGTGCTTTTGTAAGCACATGTGTAAAAACACATGTGTAAGATATGCTTTGAATGTTTTGGATTTTAGGTCACAAAACACTACTGTTTAAAGGAATAAAGAAAATAGCTATCTAGAATCACAAAAACAGAAACATATTTAGGCCTTTGAATCCAATCTATTGTTCAATTCAGGAATGCAAATTAAAGCATCTCAAATAGATGGCTGTCTAGCTTCCATTTGAACATATTAATTAATTATATATATATACTTTTATTTACGGTCACAGACCAAAACACAAGCACTACAAGAAGAAATGTTAAAAACAACAACAACAACAACAACAACAACAACAATAATCATAATCATAATCATAATCATAATCATAATCATAATCATCATAATCATCATAATCATCATAATCATAATCATCATAATAACAATCATCATAATAATCATAATAATCATAATATCATAACAATGGATCGCCAATAGCTTAACTAAGGAAGGTTACAGCGTTCTCCCCTAATGGTTACAGCTCTTAAGAAGAATTTTGAGACCTGAAAAGTGATACATGGAGAGCCATCTCCTAGGCAGTGGGCCATCAAGTTACAACCATTGAGTCTAGAAGGGATGGTTTCAAGGAGAGACAGTAACTTAGATCTGTCTGCGTTATACATGGGGCATATTAATTAATTAATTTCAATTAGGGATTTTAGAGTTATGATATTGCACTCTGAGCAATAGATTCCACTACCAAACTGACATTAAAAATAATAATATTTAAAACTGTTAATTTACTGACATTTGTAAAATGTTTGATAATTCTAAAGAATGTCTTTAGTGATATGAATGTATTTGTGTGTGTATGAAAAACATTTCTTACCAAATTAATAACAAATGATTAGTTACTATATTCCTACTAGCAAAAGAGAAAGAAAGAAAACCAAGTCAATTTATCTTTTTATTAGTCATCCTTTTCTTATCTTTCTTTCACCATTTCCAGACCTCTCAAGAGAGATATGCCTTCTGATAAAGTGCCATTTTGCCTATGACCTCATGAAGAACTACATAGAACCGAGATGGTATTGGAGTGTAAATGGATGACATATTAGGACATAAACATATTTTTAAAAGATAAAGACAAAGACAGAAAAGCAGTTAGTAAGTGAGGGATTTGTTTGTTTATTTGTGATTAATTATTAGAGAATTTTGGAAAGATTTAAACTTGATTTTTAAAAGTTTTATTTTCACAGGAGTTCAATCTAAACTGATTTTAAATTATTTATCTATGTTCTATTTTTGTATGTTTTTTAAATCTCCTGTGCGCCGCCCTGGGTCCTCTACGGAGAAGGGCGGGATATAAATGTAATAAAATAAAATAAAATAAAAAATAAGATTGTCATCTTATATTCTGGAGATGACCACTTGATTGGTAAATTATATTAAATGTTATGCAAGATGTGGGGGAGGAGCCTGCGTCACTACAAAATGGTCACCCAATCTTGATGCTCTGAGATCGCCCCCAATACTTTTATTACTGGGGGGGGGTCCAAAAAGGCCTAAACCGTCTTGTAGAGATGGTGAACAGGAAGACTACATCCTGCTGATCACAGGGACAGGAAAAATAGGAGGAAGGAGTATTAGATATAATGTAGCTCACTGATTTGATTTATTTATCATAATAATAAAGGTGGGATTAAAAACCAATAAATAAATAATTTAGAAGACCAGTGTTTGCAGAATTTCAGACTGGAATTTCAACAGACTTTGCTTAAAAGACAATAAAAATCTAATGAGCTTTATGTGAAATCAAAGCAAAGGTGTTTCTGCTAGCTAGGACAACGTAAAGAGTAAAATAGAAAAATAGGCAGGAAACACAATGGAATATAGTTCTACTTTGAAAAGTTAACTACAAATTGATTTATGCGCTGCTTAACCTTTGCTTTGTAAAGTTCCAGTAACATTTCCATTATAATCCCAACAAACCCCTTCCTACATAGGGTTACTAATAATAAAGAATGTCTTTACACCTGTCAATCACTCTTTTCATACACAGAGAACAGTGCGGGAAAGGTTATGATCTTGAAAATGGCTTTTTGCTGCCATTTAAGCTGTTACAGGTATATTGGCTTCAGTACAGCTTAGAGACTTCAATTAAAATAGCCTTATAGCATTTTGACATTCCACTTCTAGCACTTTTTGATGCTTAATGTTATATTTAACAGGTCTTAAAGAGCTTGAAAAGTTATTTAAATTGCAATCTCAGGGGGAAGAATAAAACTCATTTTGAAAATAACAGTGATCAAGGCTTTTCCCATTACAAAAGAAATGCCAAAAAACTGTTGAATGTTTAACATTGCAAATGCCACAATCCATGCACTTTCCATTCAAACAGATTTGAATGGATTCCACCTAATAGGTTTCATAAACAAAGGCTGCAAACCTAAATAAACTTGCTAGGCAGTCAATACTATGAATACAATACCGTAAAGCATGCCATGTAAGTTGTTTGCTCATTTTATGCCGTATTAACAAATGCTTTGTTCCTTGTACCATAAAAACTAAGGTGGACATTGGCAGAGCAATGCAATAGTGGACTTTTCTTTCATCTTTTTAATCAATCTTTTGATGTATCAATGAAACGGTAAAAATCAGTTTAATAAATAATATTCTACATATTGCTAGTGAAGAGATAAAACTGAAGAGTGAAATGGATGTGATATCTCTCAATTTATCTTCTTCCTGTGTAACTACCTGAAGAGTAATACTGTTTGCAGTTTTCTTTAAGACTGGTAAAGATTTAAATATTTACATATTTACCAGAAAATAAAACTAGCCCTGTTGTTGGATTTACTTATCTGCTCACCAATATTGGGTTCTTTTTATAACCAAGCATGTTATATTTTTATCATCAGTATTAGTGTTATATTTGTTATATTACACCTTGCAGGTTTTGATCTGCTATGTGCCATCTAAAATGACTGCTGCGAGATTGGTGGCTATTGTTTTATTTAAACTGAAAGACTGGGGAGACTTGTGGGAAAATATAATAACTGCAGATAATAACCACCCTCTGCACATGCGCGCACGTCTCCCACATGTGCCCTCCCACTGTGCATGTGAAGCAGAGACCTGAAAACCAGCTGGCTGGTGGGAGGTACATGTGCATGCATGGTGGAGCTGAGCTAGGGCAATAGCTCACATGCCCACAGAGAGGAGTCTACATGCCACCTGTGGCATGCATGCCACAGGTTCACCATCACAGACCTATAGGATGGAACAGTTTGTATCTCTGGGAAGTGAATATTCCATAGAATAGGGTCCACCATATCCCAGATACTATGGTGGAGAACCCACCATAGATAATTCCTTGTTGACAAAGGTAGATGGACAGATTCAATTCTTGTTGCCTGATCTATCCCAATGTTGTATTATAAAAGGCTTTAAAAATAATATCAAGCATTTTGGACTTAACCTGGAACCTACTACTAACCCATGCATGACTTCAGAATTAATATTAACGTGATAGAGTTATCCTATCAGAAGTGTAATATCATTTTTTTTGTTCCAGTTGTAATTTCCAGGTTATTTCCAAAGGTAACCCCACATTGAGTACATTGCAGCAGTCCATATGAGTGATGATCAGGTCATAATTGGTGCATCAAAGTTGGTCAACCTCTCCCTAACCTCTGTTTAAACAAGTGTGAAGAATCCACAAGAGTCCTCAGATCACAAACTTGCTCATTCAACAGGTTTTTATTTGTTTAGCATATGACAAATGCATGGACTTGTAGTGGTTCAAATGTTAATGTACAATCCATCCAGCCATTCAAGGGCAAGGTGGTCTATGTTAAGGTCTATGTTGGTGGTTTATGTTCAAGGGGTAGTGTATAGGGGTAAAATCTTCCCAGTTTGGCCAAACATGCCGGGACGATTGGCATCAGTTCTCCAAACTGGTGGCAAAAATCCCTGGTGGCCCCGCCCACACCCACCTGGTTGCCTTGTCACCACTCACCTCTTCTGGCCACTCAACCCACCCACTCAATCTGAATGTTTCTCCCTCCATTCAGAGCAGAGCTGATGCAGCCTGTCCCTTTAAGGTAGTCCCAGAGAGGGAGGGGGCCAGGGGTCATAAAGGGAGCAGAAGCGCCACTGTGAACGGAGGGAGAAAAGTTTATTATCTCTGCCACAGAATTCAACATTAAATGCAGCAGAGAGAATCCAAACATTTCTCCCTCCATTCACAGCAGAGCTGCTGCAGCCTTTCTCTTTAAGATAGTCCCTGGCAAGGAGGAGGCCGGGGGGTGGGGAGAGACATAAAGGGAGCAACAGCTCCACTGTTAATGGAAGGAGAAATGTTTGGATTCTCTCTGCTGCATTTAACGTTAAATTCTGTGGCAGAGAGAATCCAAACATTTCTCCCTCCATTCCAGTGGTGGGATATGACTGGTAGGCCCCAGTACCGGCGTACCAGTGCCTGCTGGGAGCACCAGGTATCATTCTGGTACAATGATCTGGAGGGTCCACCCACCTGCCCACACTCCTTACCTGTATTTGAGCTGATCGGGGCTCCCGCGCATGCACACAGGAGCATGTGCTGCCTGTGCGACACTTTGCTGAGCAGAGTGTGGAACATCACAGAGGCTTCACAGAGCATTGCAGGTGGTAAGTACGCATGTGCCTGCTGCGCATGTGAATGTGGTAGACGCCCAGCCCTGTTGCACTGTACCTGTTGCAACGGGATCCAAAACCCACCACTGCTCCATTCATATCAGAGCTGCTGCTCTCTTTATGGTCCCCCACCCCCCTCCCTCCCTTGGAATATCTTAAAGGGACAGGCTGCAACAGCTCTGCTGTGAATGGAGGGAGAAACGTTTGGATTTTCTCTGCCACAGCATTCACTATGAGCCCTTCTCATGCTCATACACACATTTTGTCCTACCGGGTTTTGGGGGCGTGGCTTGGTGGTGGTTGTGTCATATGACTGAGTCACTACTACAATTTTAATGACTGCAGATACAGGGGTGTATAAAGTTATGGGCATTTCTACTCTACTCTATTCTCCAAAGTACATATGATGTGCTACAGATGACCTCAATGTACAAAATTATATTAAGCTAAGAGTTGCTTTAGAAATGCTCTTCCAAAGGAACAAGGATTATTCACATTTCTGAACCCGGCTTGCAATTGTGTAAAAAATAATGCAAAAAGATTATTTATTTACCATTTTATAGATAGATGAATGCTTTCCTCAACTGACTCATATTTTAATGATAGCATTTTATTCACCTCTCACTGTGACAAATTCTCAAATTTTCCCTTAATCTTTTCCCACCAAGTATTTAAAATTCAATCAAACCAATAAAATTAGGATATCCTCACTTAAACAAATTCAAAAGCAGAAGCTATGAAAGCAAATAGACTTGAAATTAATATAAGCCTCTTCTGCATTTTTCCAACTTATGAATATTATTGAGATATGTTGCACAAACTGCTGCAGCTATATTGTTCTTTGCCATTACACATCTGTTCGTCCATCTGAAACCTTCCTGACTACTCACTTTCAAAGTCTGAAAAAGGTCAGGGAAGAAGTTCTTTTGTGATGTCTCTAAAGTATGAGAAGCTAGGCAGTTGTTAGATTTTGGAAAAAATAATTATAGAGTGAAAGGCATGACAGGCATTCCTTCCATCTTTGGTCCCCTTATAACTAAATAAAGAAAATAATTTCACCATTATTTTACTCAATTTGAAATAAATGTTAAAAGCAGATTTTTTTCCCTTCTAATTAAAACAAAACTAGTTACAAAAATACAGGATAATTTTTCACCACGATGGTAATCTCATAAGTAATACATTCACAAAGGTCAACCATTTTTTACTACCTGCCTAAAACCATCAAGTGTGTTACACAATTGTAATGTGGGAAGTGAAGTTCTTGCTAATAGAAAGTAACGAGGAACACAAAGTTATTACCATTATTTTACTCAATTTGAAATAAATGTTAAAAGCAGATTTTTTCCCCTTCTAATTAAAACAAAACTAGTTACAAAAATACAGGATAATTTTTCACCACGATGGTAATCTCATAAGTAATACATTCACAAAGGTCAACCATTTTTTACTACCTGCCTAAAACCATAGTGTGTTACACAATTGTAATGTGGGAAGTGAAGTTCTTGCTAATAGAAAGTAACGAGGAACACAAAGTTATTACTCACTTTTTCTCACGTATTAAGTAATAGCTGCATGGTGTTAATCACTAATAAACCATTTTTAGCATCTTACTTTTGTTTTGGTACTGAAATAATTCAGAATGGATCATTATAATTCTCATCGTCGCCCTGAGTCCTTTTGTAGGAGATAGGTGCGGGATATAAATATAATAAAATCTAAAATCTAAATCTAAATCATCAACTGATTATAATTTTATCCTATCCTTCCATGCAAGAATAAAATGCAAATCTACTCTTCCCTCATTTATCTTCATCACAACCATGCTAAGCATTTTAACCTAGGAGATGATTGGCCCAAGGTGATCTTTATACTAAAAGAACTACCGTAGATATTTAAGTTCAGTTCAGTTCAGTAACAATCTGATCTCTAGCAACTATGATATATTGCCTTGGTCCATTAACATCTGATTGATTGTTTTGAAAATGTGAAGGGAATAGCTGGACAACAATGTCCCAAATTCTTTCTCTAATCAGATATTATAATAGAATTTGGACTATTGAGCAATAAGACTCGCTTTCAGTTTCCCACCTCCATGGTTAATTATCGGTCATTTTTATCACATAAACTGCTCCTTGTCCAGGTAATTAAAAATGAAGTTAAAAAACAAACCATCACTCAAGAGATTGTTGAGGTTTAATAATTAATTAAAGTTACAATGTCAAACAAATGATAACATTAAGAATCTTTTCCTTTTGTGTCAGGATTTCCCACATCACAGAATACAGTAATCTGATCATAAGCACCAAACGGATTGGGAGGGGGGCAGATCTGTCCATCAAAAATCCAACAGTTATCTTTCCTGGCTCATAATGGCATTTTGCAAAATCGAAATAGAGTCTTCTTTTGAAGATATTGTACTGTGGAGCAATTCAAGAGTAACAAATCAGAACTAGATGTCCCACTCTGAAATAGAGATGCATCTATCCAGATTTGCGCTATTCTGGGGAAATGAAAATCTATCCCAATTTCTCTATTATACCTCAGCTTCCAGGCTTTAGCCAAATCTGAAAGCTCAAATATATAAGATCTTATTTTTTTTATAACTATCACACAGATCACCTTCCTCTGCTCTGCATCCAAGAAACCACTGGCGAATACTTATTAGAAAAACTTATTTCTATCCTTTAAAAAATAAAACTGCTTAGTAAAGGAGATATCAAAACAAGATCAAACCGAGTAAAACAGTAAAGTGGGTTTCATCTCAAATACTTTTCTTACTGGAATAAAGCTCTAGAAGCCATAATTTTGAAATACATAAAGCCAGACATTTTCGGTTATACAATCTAAAAAGATTAATAAGTAAAAATAGAACATAAGTTTACAAATAAAATCAACTCACAAGGCCACTAAACAGAGGAATTTAATTAAAGTGTATTCTTTTTGCTGGACTTAGTTAGAGATACTGAATTGATACTGATACTATCATTTGGAGCAAGCATAATGGGAAAAAGAATATTTGCTTATGAGCAAATAAAATGCATTATATATTCAACCAATATTTTAGAATAAGCATTTTAACCACTTAGAAATACAATACTTGACAATCATTTTATCCTGTGGGAAAGAACTTTGATATAACCATTTTTATTGTTTGCAGAATGTCTTAATATTGGCTTTCTTACCTGATTATCAATACAATGCAATGCAATGCAATGCAATGCAATGCAATGCAATGCAATGCAATGCAATGCAATGCAATGCAATGCAATGCAATGCAATGCAATGCAATACAATACAATACAAAAGTAGAGTTGGAAAGGACCTTGGAGGTCTTCTAGTCCAACCCCTTGCCTAGACAGGAAACCCTATATTGTTTTAGACAAATAGCTATCGAACATCTTCTTAAAGACTTCCAATGTTGGGGCATTCACAACCTCTGGAGGCAAGCTGTTCTACTGATTAATTGCGAGCTGCACTGGCTACCTGTGGCCTTTCGGGTGCGCTTCAAGGTGTTAATGATCATCTTTAAAGCGCTCCATGGCTCGGGGCCTAGTTAAATGCGAGACCATATCCTGCCCCATACATCCCTCCAACCGATTCGCTCCCATAGAGAGGGCCTTCGCCGGGTGCCGTCGGCCGGGCAATGCCGGTTGGTGACACCCAGGGGAAGGGCCTTCTCTGTGGCGGGCCCAACCCTCTGGAACGACCTGCCCCCTGAGCTCTGTATCACCACAGACCTCCGCCTTTTCTGCCGGTGTCTTAAAACGCATTTGTTCCAACAAGCCGGCCTAGGATAATCACCCGATCTGGACTTTTTAGTTATAAATTTTAATTAGAGAATTTTAAAATGTTTTAGCACGGGGTAATTTAATTTAATTGGATTTTAATAATTGGTCTATTTGTGTACGCTGTGTTTTAATTTGCCTGTGCGCCGCCCTGGGTCCTTTTGTAGGAGAAGGGCGGGGTATAAATTTAATAAAATAAATAAATAAATAAATAAATTGTTCTAACTGTCAGGAAATTTCTCCTCAGTTCTAAGTTGCTTCTCTCCTTGATTAGTTTTCACCCATTGCTTTTTGTTCTCAGGTGCGTTTGGAGAATAGCTTGATTCCCTCTTCTTTGTGGCAACCCCTGAGATATTGGAAGACTGCTATCATGTCTCCCCATGTCCTTCTTTTCATTAAACTAGACATACCCAGTTCCTGCAACCATTCTTCGTATGTTTTAGCCTCCAGTCCCCTAATCCAGGGGTCTTCAACCTTTGCAACTTTAAGTCTGAAGGACTTCAACTCCCAGAGTTCTCCAGCCAGCAAGAAGTCTAGCTGGAGAAGTCTGGGAGCTGAAGTCCTTCAGACTTAAAGTTGCAAAGGTTGGAGACCCCTGCCCTAATCATCTTTGTTGCTCTTCTCTGCACTCTTTCTAGAGTCTCCACATCTTTTCTACATTGAAAATTGAATGCAATATTCCAAAAATGGCCTTACCAAGGCATTATAAAGTGGTATTAACACTTCACGTGATCTTGATTCTGTCCCTCTGTTTATGCAGCCTAGAACTGTGTTGGCTTTTTTGGCAGCTGCTGCATACTTCTGGCTCATATTTAAATCATTTCCGTATAAACAGAACATGGAGAGTATATACAAAAGTCCCAGCAATAATTGAAAGTTTTTGATCAATTGCCGCCTAATTTTTGCTTTGCACCTGACAATATGTTCTACCAGCTGTCTGACATTTCTATTTAAAACAGCTCCATCAAATTCATTAGAATAGAAAAGTCTTTATGAATTTACACTCCACTTCAATAAACACCTTCCTTGGAGAACAATTTCTTGTGAAGTATTTGTCAGGGAACACTTTTCATTCTTAATAAATTTATGTTTGTTCTTGTTTCATTGTTACTGATTATTTAAATGTGGAGGGGGAAAAAGAAGCATATAAAAAGTTCAAAGTTGGAATAGATATAAATGTTTTGTTAAGATTAATACTGAGACTGTGCTGAAATCTAATGCATTTTGAAGGCCAAATAAGGTTCCAGAAATACTTGAACTAGGAACAGTCTATTAAAACTTGTTTCTATTTATAAGACATTCTGTTCTTACATAACCGGAGAGAAAAAAACCCTCTTTGGCGAGTTTTTTATGTTTAAAAAGTAGTTGGAACCCAGCTACTTGGATTCAATTCAATTTTATATCATCTAGCCTGAGCAATCAACTACCCAAAATTCCTTAGAGAAAATCTACACAGATTCAAGCCAGAGGCTAAATAAACCCAAGTATTCCAAGATGTAGATTGGCTATTTATATAAATAGGACAACAAAGAATAACATCCTTTCTTCAAACTTTCATTTTGATGCTCTCCAGGTTACTAATTTTGGCAGCAGTGTCTGGGGTGTGTTTTCTAAACCAATTGTAGCTTTTACCTTGAGTCAACCAACCTCCCTCAAAAATGTCTCATATTTTTTGTATATATAGCAACTATTTGCTACAGGGGAAGTGCCTTCTCTGTGGCAGGGCCATCCCTCTGGAACGACCTACCCCCCGAACTTTGGACTATCACGGACCTTCCCCTCTTTCGCCGCTCACTTAAGACGTATCTTTTCCATCAAGCCGGTCTAGCTTAGAGCTTAGAGCTCTGATACAAGTCAATCTTTTGTGAAAAAAAGTTTTATTGGTTTTTTACAAATTTTAAAAACAGGAAAAAGGTATAAGGTAATAAAAAGATATTTTGAGGACATCTGTGTTGGAGGTGTCGGCCCCCTCCGAGGCTTCATACAGAAAAAAGATAATACAATAAATTTTCCATTTCTCTACAAAGTGGAAAGAAATACAGATATATCATTTTATATATTCATGCAATCAATCATTTATAAACATCCAGATAAGGGTTATACTATATAGAAAAAAGTCATTTGTGAGATCTGAGTCTTTTAGCAATTGTATCTTCCTCTCCCTGACCTCCAGTGGGCAGAGCCGTGCCCCCCCTCCCCCTTTCCCCCATTTTCATCCTCCAGGATTGGGGAGTGTTTTTTAAGAAAGGCTTCTGCAATTGTTTTAATTCTTACTCTTCCCCCCTCCCAGAACACTAACATTCCCTTGGGCATCAACCACTTGAACCACACCCCCTTTTTATATAATCTTTTTGATAAGAAGGAATATTTCCTCCTTATTTCTCTAATCTTTTTCGGGATCTGTTTCAAGATGGCAATCTCGTTCTGTTGATATATCAAGGGACCGTCTCTCTGTGCTCTCAGAATCCCATCCCTTGTTGACCTTCTTACAAATTTAATATGTATCTCTCTGGGTACTTCATTTATTCTGGCATATGCTGAGTTAATTCAATAAATCAGATCGATGTCCCCCCAAATATCTTCTTTGCTCTTTTTGGTATAATCTGCTAACATCGTACACATTAAATCTTTTAAATTCTCAGAGCTTAATTCAGGAACATTTTGAAACCTTAAAAAGTAAGACATCCTTTCAAAATCTGTCCTAGACATATGACCAGCTAAATCCACAATTTCTTTTTGAGAATTTGTTATCTCTTCCTTCATCTCAACCGTCCCCCCCTCCAATCCATCAATTCTTTGTTTGTTTTCCATTAGTGCTTTCTGTGTCTCCAAAAGTTCCAATTTTGAACTAACATTGTCTTTCTGGATTTCTTTAATTTCTTTCATGATGTTTTGAAGAGTTTCCTCTATTGCTGATAACTGTGTAGCTTCCACCTCTGTTTCTTTGGATAACATTGAAGTAATCTTAGGTTGGAGTGTCTGCTTTTTTGAAGCCATAATGAAAGTGTTAAGTTCTTGTCACTAATATGGCGTCTGTTGGAGAGGTAGTCCGTGAGGCAAGGAGAGAGTAAAAGCCAATATCCAAATTCAAAGTTCAATTTACTTATAATCCAGAGAGAGAACAATTTTTTAAAAACAATCAGATAGGGGGGAAAAAGAAGGCACATCTGGGAAAGGTCCTAATAATCAATTACATTAATCCACTGGTAAAGAAGAAAAAATCAGTCCCCAAGATGAGGGAGAGTCAGCAATTTTCAAAGAGAAGTATTTCTTGCTAAGAACAAAGGAATGCCATCTTCCCCGCCCCTCTGGAAGCCGCAGAGAGCTAGTGAAAGTTCATTTCAATTGTTGCCAGACAGAGATACAAAGTATCATTGAGAATCTTAAAGCAAAAGACTTTCACTTGTAGTTTAAAAGTCGGATGTTTACAAACTCCCTCCTCCTTCTTCTTTTAAAGTGAAAGTTGAAAGCATTAAGTGAAAATCACTCACAATCCACTCTGTAGCCATGAGCCTCGGCGTTGCCTTCAGCCCCGGCTTTCAGCCTGTCTTTAATCGCAGCAGCTGTTCCAGCTCTCCATCGGCGAAGGGGACAAAAGAGGAACTGCCCCCCTGCGACTCGTTCTCCAGTGCTTAGGACGAGGCGGGAGCCACCACCCCGACCGCCGTCGAGGTGGGGGGACTCACTGCGAGCCGCCCGTGCGGGGGGACTCTTTAGCAAGAGCCCCCTGCCTCCGAAGGCGCCGCTGGAGCAGCCAAGCAGCGGACGAATCCAGGACCCGACCGTCGCCTCCGGCTAACCGGAAGGAAGTCCGATACAAGTCAATCTTAGTCAATGAGTAAATGTATTTTAGAATTTTAATGGGAATGTTTTAGCACAGGTTTAGAGTTTAATTCATTTTAGAAATTATTACTGTGTTTATTGTTTATTTATTGATTTTAATTTCCTGTGCACCGCCCTGGGTCTATCTCGATGGAGAAGGAGCAGTTATACAAATCAAATAAATCTTAATCTTAATCTTAACTACTTCACAGTAAACCTGCCCATTTTTCTAAGCTGTGCTTCCTGAGAAGCCCTGTTTTCATTATCTCTTTAACTAGTCAAGTTGTTGTAACTGATGTAACAAAGGAAGTTTTGTCACAAAGGTCACTCTCAATAGATAGCAGGTAATGATCACTACATTCATACAAGAGTGCAACATTGATCCTCCCTCCCACACCTGTTTTAATGTTGGTTCTTTATAAATTTCATAGGAAATTTCAGATACTTTCTCAACATTAGCACAATAGTTTTATTTGTTCCTCTGGTAGATTACTAGTGCTCTTTAGTTTAATCAAAGCTAGAATTTTAAGAACTGAGACTTTTTTAAAAAGTTAATATAATGCAAAACCAATGTTTAAACATAATTTAGATGTGAACTTCTTTATACCCATTAAATACTAAAATTGATATAAAATATAATATACAACTTTAATTCATTCTCAAATATGACATGACATTTAAATGATTCCTGCGAAATCTCCTTGGAAGAATAATACTAATTATACAATTATCATTAAACTGCTATATGTCTTAGGTCAATTCCTATGCTAAGAATCATGGTGGTACTAAATTGACACTAAGAAGTCTCTGCCAAATATGCATGTCAGGTGCAATTTTCAATTGTCAATGTGAATGTTAAGCAACAAAGCTTTGGAGCAGAAAGCATAGACCTTACTCAGCAGAAAAGGTTTAAAATGTTTAGTCTATTGTTTTAACAATTATTGAAAAAATAATGTTTGTTGATTAATTTTTAAATAGGTTTCCCCAGGACTGTGTTTTATGACTTTCAGCTGCATATGAGTTAATTCAGAATACTTAGGGTCAGCAAGTTATAAATTTAAGGTCAACGTTTTGGTTAACTTGCAAGCCAGAATTGTTATTAACGCTCATTGCTTTAATATAAATAGGCCATAAACCTAGAACCTAACTTTTAGTCATACACTATTCTTTATATCTCCACCAAAACGAAGTAACAGATTCACAGACTTGGAGGAAGAAAGCAACCTAACATTATTGTCATTAATCTCTAATATTTTTAGTTTGGCCTATCAAACTCTTTATGTACCGTAATCATTGTTTCAATCATCAAGTCCAGAAATCAACATTTCACCACCACCCCTTTTCAGCAAAAAGGCCATGCATGATTTCCAGTCTTTTAAAAAAAAATACATTGATTTGTGCCTGACCAAAAAGGTCGGTTTTGCCAGCTCTGCTAGTTCTGCATCTTCACAATCCATTCCTTTATTGTGGGTATTTGAGTATCTCTCCATCTTTATTATAAACTTTCTAGTTACAACATACACAATCAGTCCTCTAAAAGAACTTTCTAATGGATTATCCATAAATCCCAATAAAAAATATGGTTCCATCTCAATAAGAATCATCAAAATTCATCATGTGTATTTGCTTCCCCTGCATGGCAAAATGTTCCTTCATGTTTTTTCACATTTCTAACATTGATTAGAATACATTTATACATATACAGTATTTATTTTATTTATTTATTTATTTTTCGAATTTATACCCCGCCCTTCTCCTTGTTAGGACCCAGGGTGGCGAACATATATATGTTCAACTTCTGTTTCAAATTGCAACAGATATTTATTCATTTTTGCAATCATCTGTTCATCATTTACAATTCAATACAATACAATAGCAGAGTTGGAAGGGACCTTGGAGGTCTTCTAGTCCAACCCCCTGCCTAGGCAGGATACACAGGATACACAGTTCATTTTCAAATTCCATTTTATGTTGTTTAATCCCCATTATCTTCTTATCTTTTTCTTAATTGTGCATATGAAGTCATTGAAAACTAAATATCTCTGCAATTAATTCTTTCTTGGCTTTATTTTAAGCTTTATTCTTCCCGTATTAAGAATTCTTGATATGTTAACAATTTGTCTTTGCCTGCTTTTTTTTTTTAAATATAGAATGTTTCTTGTGCTGAATCCAATAAGATATTTCTGGATGCAACCTAAGTTTATACTTATTCCAGATCCTTAATACAGCACTTGTCATACAATGATTGGATAGTCTACCACCTTTTTATGTACATGGACATATGTGTCACATTAAAAAGGATCATGGCTTTGACCACATGATTGTGCCCACTGTAATGACCTTTTTTGACTCTTTGAGGATGCCCTTGCAGAAAATGCACAGAAGTATTATACAATAACTTCTGTACTGCTCTGTAGACATATTGACTTACCATGCTTCAATTCAATTCAAGGAAACTGAACTAGACATGAGGGCTGCAGAGCGATTAAATTATATGATACAGATAAATAGACAAAAAAGAGTGGCAAAATAAATCCAGACTACCAAAAGAAATGATAAAGTAACTGAAAAATTAAATAGAAAAATACAAGGGAATAAAATGGTCAGAAATCGAGGAGCTAGTTTTCAGAAGTGAAGTCATTTCTACTCTGATGTCCAAGAAAATGTTGCCAAAATGTTTATTGGTTGCAACTCTCTTTATTAATACAGGAATGCCAATAGTTTTATAAGTGCAATATTTCTGCAGGGCAGACAATTTTTCACTTTCCAATTTTTTCAAAATTGATTTTTGTTCTGTTTCTGAAGGAACTTTTAAAAGATCCAAAAATGTACTGAAATAAATTGTTGCCATTTGTTCAAGTCAAATGCAGCACAATTAGTTTTACTAAACATGGAGATTGTGATGTTCTACATGGTTTATAAGATGAGGATCTTATTAAAAAGAAGAAGGAAAACGAGAACATTAATTTAACACCTCAGATTTGGTAAAAAGGAAATTAAAATAAAAACAAACAAAATCAGAATATTTTAAAAGCTAAGCATTTGAAAGCGTACCTCTGAATGGGCAATTTTGATCTGTCAGATTCATTAAATAATCCTTAAAGTCTTCCCATTCAGTATTTCCAAATGATATTGGTAATACCCAAAAGTATACACAAATAGAGAAGAATTATAACTTTTAAAAATTATTATAGCACTTTTGAAATGAAAATCTCTGTGTTAATTATATTCTAAGCAGCTTCTATATCCCTTTTTCTATATTTTTTTTCTTCCATTCCTTTTTCTTCCATTCCTTCTGTTGAGTGATTTTTTTTCATGTAACTTTTTTCTGGAAATTCTTGCTTGTTTGGATGGGCAGCCCTAGATTCTTTTTGAAGTCAACACAAGGTGAAATTACTTATTTACTGGTGGAATGACTTAACAAGCAGACGGGCATTTTGTTGTTCTCATTTCAGAGATTGAAAAATGATCCAATAATTAGCAGCAATTTTGTTATTGAGTAACATTTGAAGAACAGAGAAACATGCATTCATGAATTGCTGAATTGCGATGTACTATATAAAAAAAATAACACATATCTAGTGTACAATTTTTTTTGGGGTGGGGGGGAGGAGTTAGCTGCAAGGACCATGAGTCTCTCACTCTTCTTCATTGGGCTCTGTAATAAGCCAGCTGAAGAGCGAAAGCCTCATTACATCATGCGCTGATGACTTCATCATATTAACTAGACAAGCACAGTACAAATAAGTGTATAAATAGAAAAGGGCAAGACATTTCCACTTCGTTGTGAGTAAAACATGTCCACATAGTGAGCTTAACTCAAAGAAAAAATTTTAGGAGGAGAAAACTCATTTTCTTCACTAGCACATATAATAATTTTTCTTATTTATAACTTATATGTAATGTATACATATAGAAAGGTATCAGCAAGGATGGATTAAGTTATTTTTTCACGTTAAGATATTTCTATTTAAAGCTATAATTATCTACAGGTGAAAAAAAAAAATATTTTTCAGAATTAAACAGTGCCGTTCATAACTTTCCAATTATGGTTATTAGAGAAAATATATACCAAAAAGATGCATTCCTTAGAGAAGATTTGCACATTAAAATATTGCAAATAAAGAATATTTAATTAGCATTAAGATTAATTAAATATATGAAATGCTTTATTTCTCATGTATTGAATACTTTTATTCTGTCACATTAAAAATTACCAACTGTTGAGCACAGTAACTGAGCTTTGGGCATCAGATTCAGTTTTCAGCATGCAAATCTTGTTTCAATAGTTCAATAGAAGCCACTGTTTAATTATTTCTCAGGGGAACAGAGTGAGATTTAATTAAGTTCAGGAAGCTTAAACATTCTAAACTGTTGGTAGCTTCTGATCTGGGAAAATCTTTTCTCTGCTTAGAATTCCAGTATTTGCTACTATTTATTTCCACACAGCTGGTTAGCTTTGCACGATAAAAAAAAGTAAATATTAGCCATGTGAAAAATAAGAGTTATATTTTGAATTCTATAGGTTACTAAATGTATCACTGAAATCTGCTTCTTTTATGTTAAGTACCAGCAAAATAGTTGACTTAAGGTCTACTCTTGAGAGAACTCACTTATGAAAACCTAATCCACGCCTTTGATTTTTTATTTATCTTTGGCTGATATCCATACCTCTTCCCCAAGAGCCTCCCCTAGAAGCTTCCTGATTTTCCCCAGGAGCTTCTGGCTGCTCAACCTCTCTTTCAAGAAGAGTTTGATCCATAGTCATGTAATTGTTATCATCAGAATGTTGTTGCAGCATGAAATCACATTGAACTTTCTACTAAATTTTGCCCAAATACGGGAGGAAGGGAGCTTTCTGCTACCCATTTTGCCTTGCAGCTCCAACCTAGGAGCCTTTCAGGCAGAAAAACATTTTGTGTGCATTTGTACTGATAGATGAATAAATAAAGAGAGACTATGATAGATCTATTTCGAGCTGTTTAGCTCTCATCAGATAGCCATATCCTTATTGGGATTCGAACTTATTTCCCTGGCTCAGCTGATAAGTGAGTAGAACTCATGGCCTAATGGTTAAGGCTGCTGCCTGACATGCAAACGGCCTGATTTTGAATCCCAATAAGGGTATGGCTATCTGATGAGAGCTAAACAGCTCGAAATAGATCTATCCTAGTCTCTCTTTATTTATTCATCTATCAGTACAAATGCATATATATATATATATATTTGTTGCATACATATATATATCTATATCTATATCTATATATACACACACACACACATATATACATACATACATACATACATACATATATACATACATACATACATAGCTTTCGTAGATTTTCACGGGTGTAGGTATGCCGGTATTGTTGTATTCCGGTGTTTTCCCCTGTAAGCATGAAATTGTTTTTGCAACGTTTCGGCAAGATCTCACTTGCCATCTTCAGACTTCGGTCTTCAGATACACACATATATAAAACTTTGTAACAGTGAACAAACTAGTCTCAATGCAGGAAAATGTAATTTAAATATTTGATATTTGATTCATTGCAAAGGCTACTCAAAGGCTGGAAATGGAGGGAGAAGACAGAATGGAGAGTACGTTAGCATGAAAAATAAATGTAAGAGCCAAAATTTCTTAAGGCACAAATGGCAGTTATTTGACAACCAACAGTTGCCCAGTTTCAAAACCAAAAAGCAGAGGATTAAAAAAAAAAAAAGGAAGATATGGGAGAACCCGGCATTCAAGTACAGCACTGTTATACTACAGCAATGTCACATAAAAATGAATTTGCTCCCTTATGTTGACAAAGAGCAAATCAGCTTTTGTAATAGATTCTTCTCTATCAGTGTTGTATTATGAATCTGAGAGTCTTAAGCCAAGCATGGCCTTGGAGAAATCAACTCATATCTGTTGAATATCTGAGAAATTCTGAATTTTTGCTAAAGAACCTCAAAAGTTTCCTTAGGCATAGAGTGTTGTAGCCTGTATTTTATTAATCCTTGCACAAATATGTTCAGTTTAAATAGGTTATGACAAGAGACAAAATATATTAGCTTAAAAAACTATCATACATCAATATTCATTCAGGAACTACTAATCTTTTTTATTGACACAAGCAATATTATGAGTCCTAAAATAATTCGAGTTTGAAGAAGAAATTTTAATTAAAATGATGTTAATACCAGTTTGAAAAAATCTCTTGCAACTTCATACAGTTAGAAGCCTAAATATTGAAGTTTGCAATCCTAGCTCTCATTTACATCTAATTGCAACACTGGCACACTTAAGTTCACTCACTGATTTTTTAAGAGCTCCACTGAAAAATGACCACTTAGAGAATTGCAAGTGAGTTAACATCATATTAGACTTTCAAAAAGCTAATTATTCAACTAGTTAGTCACTAATGTATTGCAGTTAAGAAATACTAATTATTCTGGAATTATCAAATATTATTCATTAAAAAAGATGTCAACATATATAAATGTTTTAAAATATTGTTGTCATTTTAAAAATAAATTAATTTCTTACCAAGGTATTAATAACAAATGTGTTTTCTGAGCTAATTAATGCAAAATCATCTAATGTATCCCATGTAGATCTAATAGTTATCAATAATGTTATTAATTATTATATAATGAGGAATTCTATTGCGCATTTCAACATAATGTCACAAAAGGATTTTCTATCATTTACACTGAAAATTGGAATTAAATCTTTACAAGCCATACAAAAAAGTATTTTAATTTTCCAAGAAAAACATTTTAAACATTTTAAAGATGCAACCATAAAGAAAAGGAAATGTGTATTTCACAACATTCCACTAATTCCATTTATATTTTATAATCTTAATTCTTTAATTGTACTGATTGATAAATTATAAATCAAATAATAAATAATTTAATAAATAAATTCATTTCTAAACAGTAAATGACAACAAAATTCTATTGTGACTGATTACAGCTTAATCAGTCGTCGCCCTGGGTCCCTCGTGAAGAAGGGCGGGATATAAATCGAATTAAAATAAATAAAATAAATAAATAAAATAAATCAGTCAGAATGCTTTCTTTCTTCTTGAAGAAAAACCTTTGGACACCCTTCCACTATCTGGACAGGTTTTAGCTGTAATTTCTGAAAAAAATAATGGTACAATGGTGGATTTTAATGTGTTTTTGAATGTATGTAATCCATTAAATACTATATACAATTCAGTCTAGTGGGTTTATTTTAAAGAAGAACTATCACTTACATTTTTTTAATGCAACACTGTATATGTGTATGTGTGTCTCAAACAAACAAAAGAAAAAAGAGTAGCAAAATAAAAAATAAATTCAAGGGATCAAGTATTTCAGAAAGTAACTCTGAAACGGCTGAGTAATATAGGATTGAATAAATCTCACAATTTGTATTCCAATTCTCAGAGAGATGAAAATGATATCCTGGCTCATTAGTATATTGAACTTATAGGATCTTGACTGGTGAACTTTGAAATATTAGAAAGAACCCAACTGGATCTAGCATAATTCCAAGCAAATGCAACTTAATACTTGTTGTGTAAATCATCAAATCATAGATCTAGATGAAGAAAGTCAAGACAAGGTTTTAGTGTAAAGTACTTAATGCTTGCTGAGCTTGGTTGTTTACTTGTAGACGTATTATCTGATTAAGTAATTGGGTAGATGTTGCTGGAAATAGAAATCTATTAGAGTTAGAAAAACACAATCTGAGATTTGGGTGGCATGAATATTTGTGATATGACAAAGCTAAGGTTAATATAGATTTAAAAAAATCATTATGTTGAATGTGCTATTCTGAGAATATGGAATGAATACAAATCTAGGTTGTCTAAAACAGGGGTCTCCAACCTTTGCAACTTTAAGTCTGAAGGACTTCAGCTCCCAGTCTGGGAGCTGAAGTCCTTCAGACTTAAAGTTGCAAAGGTTGGAGACCCCTGGTCTAAAACACCCTTATGGCTTTGAGCAAAAGAAGCATTTTATACCTGATAAATGATAAGTATAAATGATTAATTTATGATACGCTTGAATTTTTTCAAGGTGAATCTTTTGTCTTTCTCTTTTCCTTTTTTTCTTATATTAATTTATTAAAAGTTTAAAGGAAGATAAACAAGTAACAAAAACCATATATAAGTTTTTGTTAGCTGTTATCTTCTTTAAGCTTTTAATATTTTTTAGAACTAAAAATATTAATTTAGCAATAAAAGTACGATTAGAAACGTTTTAATGCCTGTCTTACTTCAATTTTCTGTTTTTTTGGTAGCAATAGAATCACATTTAGACTTATATACCGCTTCACAGTGTTTTACCACCCTCTCTAAGCAGCTTACAGAGTCAACATATTGCCCCCAACAATCTGGATCCTTATTTTACCGACCTCGGAAGGATGGAAGGCTATTTGAGCTAGTGAGAATTTAACTCCTGGCAGTCAGCAGAATTAGCCTGTAATACTGCATTCTAACCACTGCACCACCATGGCTCTTAGCCACCTTACTGATCAATCACAGCTATCCAGAAAAGCAGGCTTTCTGAAATTTATTTAGATTATTTATTTTACATGCCACCCATCTCACTATTGATGCGACTCTAGGTAGTTTATAAAATGATTAAAAAGTAATACAAAATGATTAAACGTAAGAAAGGTTAAATAGAAATGACAAACTAAGACGAAAAGAACCATAGAGCAGGGGATATTCTCTCTACCCTGTCAACCACCCACCTAGCAATAAGCATTTCTATTGGAGCCCTAATATATTATTATATTTAACAATCTTTTCGTAATAGGGAAGATTTTAAAATATCATCTTCCTTCATTCTGTGTATCAGTCATTGCTTATCTTCCATCCTGGAGATCAATCTCTTTTCTGTAACTATTAAGAGTTTCCAGTATGTGATTAATAATTCATACATAATACAAATGCCCAGAAAACATGTTGAAATTATGTTTATACCATTCAGCCATAGCATGCATAACATAAATGTATGTTTTTTGGACAATATTTGTCAATGCAAAGGAACTGTCTTGGTACAAAAACCATACATAAAAGAGGTCATTTAAATTTATCCCCATACCTACAAATATGGCTTTAAAAATCTGCAGTTAATATTCTGTTTTGCAACCAATTATGATTTGTGAACAGGTTTGTCAGTGTGTTAATTTAAAGGGTATGTGACCATAAGGACTGCATGGCATTTGGATAATTCAGCTAGTTAATGAGTCTAATACTTTTTATGGAAAACTGCATCTTAATTCCCGAACTGGAAAGGTTGATGAGGCTATGATTCATATTGTTGCTACACACTGCATTCATTAAAGAAATGGATATTAATTATATATAATCTTTAAAAGGAAAAAAGAAGTAAGCTATGAGGAACAGAAGTTTATACACGACTCGGTATTAATAAAGATTTAGAACAGCAGTCTCTTCTGTGTAAAAACTACAGCCATTTACTATTAATTAACTTAATTGATAACAATTACAACGATATCTGGCATTTTAATCATGCAAATATGTCTTCTGCTGTCAGAGCATAAAATTAAAAACAGCTAGGAGTCTTTCATTTGCAGTGCAAGCTGGAGAGGAAATTAAAGTAGGCCAAATAATAAATGAGTGATATATTCAATTAAAAAAAAAAAACACAGATACAGATCGGAACGCCAAGGTACCAGGATACTTTGGTGCAAACATAAAAGGTAACTATTTCTCCTACACTAATAGCACTAGGAATGGACTTGGAAAGAATAAAGAGATTCTTCTATTAGTTTAATATTTAAGATAAATATTACTTCTAAATATTAAGTAATAATACAACAGATTTTGAGGGATTTAAAGAATATCAGTGACAGCACCAATTTGCATCCACTAATCCACATTATTTCTGGATGCAAGTTGTTAAAATATGGTACAGCTTCTCTTTCTCTCACTATCTGTTTTGATTTTGATGTTCACATAGTCTGTATCTGCCAAAGGGATGGACATTAGTGGTGACGAGAAAAAACCCCACTTCCATTTAGAGAACTTACATGGTCCAAATTTACTCCAAAGTCTGTTCAACTATTTAGAACAGTTTTAATGAGTTAGATCAGGTGGAAGGTGAACTGCTTTTGATAAAAGGAGGCAGAATCCCAAAATTGGTTAGTAATAAATACAAGTCTGAGAAAAGGGTGACTAGTTATCAACATAACAAGTGCATTAAAACATGAAAGATATCAATGATACCCTTACGGGAGAAATTAATGAGGAGAATACTGACTGAGTTAATAAAGAATTAAATAATTGCAAAGCTCAAATAAAATAATTTAGTTGCTATTAGTTTAGTTGCTAAGCATGAGAATAAAGCAGATGAAAACCATCTTTGAAATAATACAGCAAGCAGATATTTGAGTGGCATTACAGAAGCAGCAGGCAGCAAGAATAGTATGAATGATAAGATTTTTAAAGTTCTATATGTAATCCAGGGGTGGGTTCCGGCTGCTGCTACTGCCGGTTCGCTCAGGGGGGTGCTGCACATGTACTATGTACACTTGATGCACATTATGCATGCATGCACAGTACTAAAAAATGCTTCTGCGCATACACAGAAGCAAAAAACAAGATGGTGGCACCTACAGTGGCACCGAGAGAACTGGCTCTGGGGCATGGCCGGCCAGGTTACTACCTGTTCTGCAGAACTGGTCCGAACCAGTAGGAACCCACCTCTGATGCAATCAAAAGAAATACCAATGTCCTCAAATAATATAGCACCAAACATTCCCCAGATACTGAGAGAATTGTCAAAGCATCACTTCTTTGGCCTGACTCATCCATATACTGATATTAATGACACTAGGTGGTGAGCCTTAGTGGTGGCACCTATGATGTGGAATAGGTAAGACTGGCACCATCACTCTTGACTTTTGGAAGGTCTCTCAAGATCTGGTTGCATCATCAGTCCTAGTAACCCCAGGGAACTGGTGAACTTATAAGGTGATTCTATTATTAACATTCCTTCAACCATTATTTTTTCTTTAGCTGTGATTTTTTTAGGTTTTAACACTTTTAGTGCAACAACAGTTATTATTTTTTAGCTTTGTTATGCATTGTTCAGAATCACCTAATTTGCAACATAGCAGCTATATAAAATCAATCAATAAGATTGTGGAGTAGATTGAGTTCTGAGGTACTGCATAGGGAAGGGGCCATAGGCCAGCATCATCTGGAACCAACCCTAGAAGGAAAAGACACTAGTACATATTGTGTTCCCCATCCTAATCACCAAAGCTGATCTACAAGGATATGATCATCTTTATATTGAAAACCACTGAAAGATCAAGAAGAGCTGGCATCAACATTTTACCCCTATCCCACTCCACCCAAAACAGATCAATGTCTGACCAATGGTGCAACATACTTAAATTTTAAATATGTAAGGGATCATGGTAATACAACTTTATTTGAGGTTTGGCTGAAAACTAGCAGTATGGATCAACTTTTCAACAATCTTTCCATAAAAGGGAAATTGGAAACAGGATAAAAATTGTCCAATACAGTTGGGTATGCTAATGGTTTACTCAAGAAATACATCAAATAGAACTTGGGTGCCAGTCTAAAATTATTAATTATTAAATTATTTGTGTGGAGCTTTGAGTGCAAACTATATATTCATTATATTCTGGTTGTTTTGAAAGGTTTCTACTCCATGCAACATTTGCATTATAGTAGATTTATTCTGTAGCAGTAAGATAGTGATGAATTTCTACCAAGTGAAATCCAATCTCTACATCTTCAAGAAAATATTTTAGGGAAAGCTTATCTGTTTTTAATTAGTCCTGGAAAACAAATATTCCTTATTCCTGTTTTGCTAGAATATGAGGTAAGAATAACTTCCAGGAATACATCTGTAAACAGAGAACCTGGATTATCTATTTCCTGCACATCCACTGTTCATTCAAACAGAAAATAATTGTCTTATTATAACATAAACATATTCACTTGTGGTTGATACAGTTGTACTGACTAATTAAAAACGAGCTGCTGTAATTAATTGATTTCCATGAATCTTCATAGCTTGAGAAATTCATTCCTTTTTCTTTTATATTACACTGTCATTTAATATTCTTTTTGCTTCTAAATGAAAAGTCAGTGAAGCTGTGTTTCCTCCAGATGAAGATACGGGAAAAACATTTTTTTTTCCAAAGCTTGCGTTAAAGTCTGGCTTCCTTCAGGCACAGTAATTGGACCCTTCCCCAATGCCTCATTCAAAGCTAACAACTTTCACAATCACAACAGACAATGATGTCACTGATAGAAAGTTGTATGTGAGATACCACATGGTATATTTCAATAGTGGGAAGATTATCAGCTTCCAGAACTTTCTGATGATTTATGTGGCTTTGAAAACCAAAATGAAGCCATGACTCAAGGTTCGTGAAACATAACACAAAGTGTTACACTTACAGATATCAATCAAAATAGCAGATTAGTTTTGGGAGATCTCTAATGGAGTAGGTGAATTTTGGAGATAGCTAAAATTGGATTGATATACAAGAAATGCATTTTTCTGCTGTATGTAGGGGGAGATATAAAAGTCATTTTAAGAAATTGCCCACTTATATGCCAATAAACAATAAAAAGGGATTTGTTCTCATACTGTGCACAATTTGGCATTTTTTATTTTCACATAAACACTTATTAAAATTATTTATTTGGTGTTACTACACTATAATAAAGTAGGGTGAAGAAAGTAGGGCATTTTACAGAGAAATGAAAGGGGTATAAAATCTACATTCTAGCAAACTAATTAATATAAATCTAAATAAATTGACTATGAGACTTAAATACATCTGCTTAAATAATGGTTTACATGAAACTTGACTAGAAACAGTTCAGATTGCTCATTTATACATGAAGACTGACAAATTGAGCATCCATATTTCCTAGAGGATTAGTTTACATTACAGAATTTTTATCTGCGTGTGTTTCCTGGTGTATTCTGTGTTGTGGTTACAATTTTGAAAGGAATTTTCATGGTGTTTTAAAAGCAGCGCACTATGCATCTACTTGTTGGCCAAGAATGTTTCAATTTGATGAACCGGTCAAATCACCCAATTGAAGCAGATTTGACAACTGAAGCAGAAATCTGGCTTGAAGCAGGAAATTGAATAGGTGTCTCTAGACACTTAACAACCTTTTCAGCTAGTAATTATTATTTTTTTTACTGTGGCTAGGGTTTTTCTAGACAATATGCCATATTCCAATCTCATTTCCAACTAAAATGAAATTGAGTGATGGGATGATCTCTCTGATATTGTTATGACTCACCAACCAAATGGTTTAATATCTTATTGGGTTCTATGTCTATTAAGCTCTTTTGGGGTAGGAATACTAACACTATTTTGGGCTTCGTTTACTTTTTCATCTTGAAATGGGGCCAATCACAAGCTTTGACTTTGCTTTCTCTGGTGCTTACAGATTGTTACATTTCTATGCTGATCTTGCAACACAACCTGGTGCTCAGCTCTCAGCATTCTAATGATGGGCTCAGGGCTTCCTTTAGTTTCATGTTTTCTACAATTTGGGCCAAGATGTAAACTCTTGACAATTACAGAATGAATGCCAGGATAACACAGAAACAGGACTGGAGTGTAATGCTACAAATGCTATTTTCTCGGTGCCAGAATTTTTTCCTCTTGGCTTGCCTATCTCACTGTGCCATCCGCTTCTGCTGCCTCTTTGAGCTAATTAACATAGAGCATTGGCAGCAAGAGGGACTCCAGATGCAATTGGGTTCTGCCAATGATAAGTGGGCCCTTTCCAGGAAGGACCAAGCTTGCCAATCAATTATGCTAACCTTCCTAGCATCCCAGTGATCAAAATTATAATACCTCATAAGAAAAGGTCAGTAGTCATTCTTCCAAGTCCTCTCAGAACATGGTTTCCCCTGCCTAGCATGCTACCTTACTTGAGTCAGTGCTAAGGAGTTTCTTACCAGAATGCCTCAAACTTGTCAACTATCAATATTGTAACTGGAGAGAGAGAGAGAGAGAGGGAGAGGGAGGGAGGGAGGGAGAGAGACAGAGAGACACAGAGAGAGAGAGAGAGAGAGAGAGAGAGAGAGAGAGAGAGAGAGAGAGAGAGAGAGAGAGAGAGAGAGAGAGAGAGAGAGAGAGAGAGAGATTTAATTTTCAATTTTTAAAAATTATATTTTTGCATGGGAGTAGTACAATTTCAGCATTTAGTCAGATAGATTAGATAGACTAATTTTGGGGCACAGGTTAAAAATCAAGATATCTTTTTTGAAGAAGTGGCAAGGAACGTTTCTAATTCTGCTACAAAAAAGTAGATTTTAGTTGGACATTAGGAAAAATTTCTTATGCTAAATGTCTATGGAGATTCTTAGTCATCCAGGTCATAGCTGTCTCACAGGTGCTTTTTTCAAAAGGCAACTGGACTGTGTTTGTGAGGAAGAAGAAAAACACATTTTGCTTCTCATCCAAAAAGCAAAATAGGCAAAATTTCTTCTTCTCCTAAAAAACAAACAAACCACAATCCAGTTGCCTTTTGAAAAAAGCACCTTTGAGGTTCCTTATGCTAAGACAATTGAACACATTGCTGTGGAAATAGATGATACTTTTCTGGAAGTATTTATAGAAATGAGAAGACTGTGAGAAACGCTTTAGTGATTGATTCTTGCCCAAAGCATGGGATTAGACTACATAATCTCCAACGTCTTTTCCAACCCTTCTGTATGAATTTACATTTTCCACCATATGTATTTTTAAGCTTTATATATTTTTATTCATTTGCTTGTTTGTTTGTATTTCAGCTTTCTAAGTCACCCTTCAGGACGGGCTCTTGGTGGTGTCAAGGAGGAGGAGTATGTATGTATGTATGTATGTATGTATGTATGTATGTATGTATGTATGTTTTCGTAGATTTTCATGGGTGTAGGTATGCTGGTCTTGTTGTATTCGGGTGTTTTCCCATGTAAGAATGAGATTGTCTTTGCAATGTTTCGGAAAGGTCTCACTCGCCATCATCAGGCTTCCGTCTGTGGCTTCACAGCTGCCACTTTTCTATAAATCTGGGGGGGGGGTTGGAGTGCTGGCTTTGTTGCTGTGAGTGGGTTGATTGGCTGTGCAGTTGTATCATGATTGGTAGATTGTTGTTGATTGGTACTATCTGTGTGTTCCTTGTTATTTTTTATTTTAATGGCCTCGTTGGTGGCTGGAGCTCGTCTGTTGGCCAGTGCTGGTTTCCAGATGTCTGGTAGGCAGGAGGTATCATCATGTTTGTTCATGTTGTGGGGTTGTTTCTCTATTTTGATGGCTTCCCTGAATATTCTCCTGTTGAGCTTTTTCAGTTTTGGAGATTAATTTGGTTCTTTCAAAGTCAATTTCATGTCCTGTAGCTTTAAAGTGTGGGAAGAGAGATGAGGTTGTAAGTTGTTTTTTTACTGTGTTTTATGTCTATATTCTTTATTTATAATTTTAAAAAATCATATTTAAGGAGTAAGCTGATCTGTCATTGTATGCCCACCCTTTTCTCCTTTACAATCTGATAGAAACTGGGATGAAATTAATCTGGAATGCTTTGAGGGAAAATGTCTCACAGTTGCTACAGAACTTTCAGCATAGTATCTATTTTTTCTATAACAATATGTGGAAAATGTTTAAAAGATGCCTTTAATAAAAGATCTTTATATCTTGCCATTTTAAGTAAAAGAAGACATTTTGTATATGAGAAAACCTACAAATTAGCCCTCCCTTAGCATTTTATGTTATAGGTTCTTCTTTTTCATTCCTATTTTATTCAGCCTGACCTTCTCTGATCATAGCAGTTGAGTTCAAAGGACTATAGGAAATAATCTCTTGATCCAGGCTTACTAAGCCTTTCCTGTACTTCAGTCCTTGATTAACAAGCAACTCTGAGCTAACTGGATACATTTTTATCTTGCTAACACTACCCTTCTTAACTTTGTTTACCCATGAAGAATGAGTCTTTGAAAAAGAAAAATCGAAATTATTGCAGAAAGTCTAATCAGTCATGTGCATTATACTTTCCTCACAGAACAATGGATAAATAGATAGGAAATCCACTAAAGTCCTATATTTCTAAACCTGACACCTTCTGGCAAGATATAACAAATTAGTGGCAGACTCTTATCAAAGAATATGCCCAAGAGCTGGTGTCTAACTCTTGGGTAATTTAAGGTTTTGAACTGCAAAATATCTTTCAGAGGGGACAACTTTGAACATAAGAAGAGTCCCCAAGGTGACTTTGTAGGCAGTCATATGTCCATTTAGACTTTTGTCAATGCCTGAAACATTCCATGCTGAGCTACTCCTATATAAAATATATGAAATTGAAAGTTGGCGTGCTGCAAAACAATATCATATGTAATCCCAAAAATATTTCTGGGCCCTATCACAGGTTACAGGATGGAAAAAAAATAAGGTTTGAAACTGTCACCCCTTGTTTTGAAATATTGCATTTTATGAGAAACCTTTTTCTCTTTCAGTTTACTTCTTAAACATGAGTTGCATAATCATAAGTAAACAACATCTATCTATCTATCTGTCTGTCTGTCTGTCTGTCTGTCTGTCTGCCTGCCTGCCTGCCTGCCTGCCTGCCTGCCTGCCTACCTACCTACCTACCTACCTACCTACCTACCTACCTACCTACCAGTGGTGGGTTTCAAAAATTTTTAGAACCTCTTCTGTAGGTGTGACCTGCTTTGTGGGAGTGGCTTGCTGGGCATGTGACTGGTGGGAATGGCTGGGCAGTCATGTGACTGGGTGGGCATGGCCAACTTGTAAAATGTGGTGAAACTCACTTAACAATGCTCTTGCTTAGCAACCAAAATGTTGGCTCAGAAACTCTGGCATTTGAAGCATGCAAGTCTTAAAGCTGTCAAGTTACAATACCCTTGCACCCCTAACCCTTTAGAAAAAAACCCAGGGGTTTTCAAACTTGACAGCTTTAAGACTTGTGGACTTCAACTCCAAGAATTCCTCCTCTTGCTCTTCATCTTGATGATGTGCAGACGGGCTGGCGGATGGGAGCTGGAACCGGTTCTAAATGGCATTGTAGATTTGTGGAACCTCTTCTATAGAAGAGGTTAGAACTGACAGGAACCACCCTTGCTACCTACCTACGTACCTACCTGTTGACATTGTCCAGAGTGGGGGACTAGTTTGTCAGCTTTTTCACAACAAAACTTTTTCTCTTTACTTAAAAGGATATTAAAAGACAATTTCAAACTTAGCACTGTTCCAAGCTTTCAAAAACTTTTTTTTTTTTGTAAATCCAATATAAAAGAATTATCCGGGTCACTCTTTTCATTTATTATTTGCAATTGTCTTTTGATTTTTAAAGCACCAAACAATTTGTTCTGTTATGAGACACATTTTCTATGTCATTCTTGTAGCCTGTCATTTGTAGTTCCACTTTCAACACCAACCCTGCCTTCTTAAATAAAACATTCCTATTCTGTCATTTTTTTTCAAAATTTCTTTTGACAAAGTTTATTCAGAAGAGCAAACATCACTACTGACATTGTTGATATTAACTTCTGATTCCATTTTTCAAAAGTATCCTGTATTTCTAATGTTATAATATTTTGCATAATTCTATAGCTGTTACAGGTTCATGTACTCTTTAATTAAAACCTTTAGTTCCCTCTAGTATCCAATTTTTAAAATTGCTTATCTGTATAACAGCAGAAAAAATTCTAAGCAAATCCACTTTTCTATTGGAAGGATTATTTATAATTAATTTCAAAATCATATGTCAAATTTATCTGGACTTTTAATCCATTTATAACTTCTTAAAATCAAAGCCTTAATTAGTTTTTGGGGTGATTTTTCAAGTTTTTAAACCTATAATTAAAATGTTCTTTTGTGAAGGACGGAAGGCAGGCTCAACCAATGTTTCCAGCTGTGTTGATCCAAAAGTTTCTAATAACTGAAAAAATAGTTAACAAGCCATTTCTACTGATTAGAAAAGCAGTATGTGAACTTATTTTTCTTTTTAGGGTGCAACCTATGGTTTAAGGAAGATGACTACTTGCCACCCTTTGCTCAAAATGGCTGTCTCCTCATGAGGAGCAATCGTCTGAAGCACTTGTGGGTAATCTCTTCTCTCTGTCTGGACAGGTTCAAAAACAGATATGTAAACTGGTTCTTTGTTTTTCACTTTGATCATTGGCTTTGCTTTTCACAGAACTGTATTCAAGCTGCCATTACTTCTTCTATAACGCTCACTTATTGAGATATATTGTTGTCGTTCTTTTCTCTCGCTACTTATATTTTTTAATGTGTTTTAAAATTACATACTTAAAAGAGTGTGTGATACCCAGAGCCTTTTCAGAGCCAAGTGGCCTTAAAATTCCAATGATTAAATTAAAATAATATTTAAAAATACTTAAAAATCAGATTTATATATAAGATCAGAATTATAAAGTAACTATATTTTATCACTCTGGTAATCAGTGTGTTTGTATGAGTGTGTGTCTGTATAATTAAGATACTAATTGTTGATAATTAAAAGGCTAAGTATCACTGCAATATGTTCATTGTTAAAATAAAATATAAAACATAACCAATTTACACCAGACATTTCTGTGTACTCGTTTTAATAATAATTAATTTAACTGTGAGTTGCTCATTTGTTGTTCTATCTGTTTGCAGTCTGAAGTGGAAATAATTCATTCAGTTAAATGGCATATAAGAATCATCAGCATGGGGGAGGGGAAGAGAAATCTAAAATATAATCTGGTTCTGTTCAAATACACTTTTGCCCATTCTTTTATAAAATGGAGTTTGAATTGGGTCATATCTGATAATGACTCACACCAACAAAGAACAGAAACTTAGATGCAATTGTAAGTTTAAGATTATTTTAAATCAAACATAATGTTTCTAGATTTTCTGCTACAGGAAAGACAATTGACAATTATATGTTTACTTTTAAATTGTAGTATTGTGAAAGATTTGCTGTTTCAAGCAATTCTTCATATTAATTTTGCAGGGATGTTTTAGGTGATGTCTATAGTTATTTTAAAGAAATAAAATCACAACTTTTCTAAACTTTTGATGATATATTAAAGTTATATTTTTTTTTAAATTGACCTATCAGGAGTACTCAACTTAATGACCTTCTATTATAATAGAAAAATGGCTGCTTTAAAATAATAGTCAAATATCTACCTTTAACAAAACCTACTTGATTATAGCTTATATATTTATCTATAAACCTACTTAATCTCTTACTTATAATGGCAGTAAATATTTTTGCATCCTGATTAATTAAAGAAATGGGTCGATAGGACTCGATCCGCTCCACATCTTTATCTGGCTTGGGAATTATAGATATTACTGTTCTATTCCATGAGGTCGGAAGTTCACCACCGTATAAAATTCCATTGAATAATTTTTGTAATTTTGGTACTATTATTTCTTTAAAATCTTTATAAAACTCAGCGGGAAGTCCATCTTCGCCTGGAGCCTTTCCTAGTTTTATCTCTTGTATTATTTCCTTAATCTCGTCCTGTGTTATATCCCCTTCCATCAAATCCTTATAAGTTTGGTCTATTTTCACTACATACTCTTCAAGATGATTTTTCAATTTTTCCAAATCAATTGATTTTTTTGAATATAAGAAAGAAAGTCCTAACTACTTCACATTTCTCCGCTATCTTATAACATCTTGTACCATTTTCATCTATCAAAGAGCCGACTTCCCTCTTCTCACTTTTATTTTTCGCCATCCTTGCTAATAGCTTAGAGTTTTTATTGCTAAATTCAAAAAAATTTCTATTTAAATATCTTATTTTTTTTTGACCAGCTCTATATCATCTTTTATTGATTTATTTTTTAATAAATTTAATTCCTCTAAGCACTTTTTATCCTTCGTAAGTAAGAATTGACTCTCCAATGCCTTAATCTGTCTTATATCCTGTTCCGTTTTACTTCTATATTCTCTATATTTCCTACTTGATAACTTAATACTTTCCCCTCTAAAAACTGCTTTCATAGCATCCCAGACAATTTCAAATTTAACCTCTCCGTTATCATTCAGTCTCCAACTTTCTTCCCATTTTTTAAGTATCCATATTTTATCCTCCTCATTTTTATACAGTTTCTCATCATATCTCCAACCTCTTCCTTTCTTCTCAAAATTAAAATCTATTTCCATCGTTATCTCTGCATGATCAGAATCCTTAAAAATTCCCACATCTATTTTATCTATGTTATTTAACAAATCTTTAGAAACAAAAAAATAGTCAATTCTTGAATATGTATTATATATCTTAGAGCAAAAAGTGTATACCCTTTCCGTGCCTTTCAACTCCCTCCAAACATCTACAACGTTATTTCGAAACATCCATTTATTTAAAATTTCCCCTTTATTTGTTTCTCTATAACGAGTAGGGTTTGTACTATCTAATTTGTCCCTAATTAGGTTAAAGTCTCCAGCCACAATACCTTTCCCTACCCTTTCAGTTTCCAAAATTTTAGTTATTTTTCCAAGAAATTCTTTTTGTTTATCATTCGGTAAATATAAGTTAACCAGTGTCACTTTTTGCTCATTGATATTTCCCACAATTATTAAATATCTTCCTTCTTCGTCCCTTATTACTTGTTTTTTTTCAAAATATACCTTATCTGATATCAATGTTGCAACACCTCTTGCTTTGGAAGTCCCGAAAGATTTTTCATAGATTTGCATACCTTTTATATTCATTCTATTTAAACCTTCAGATTTTTGATGAGTTTCTTGCAAAAATAGTATATCTGGTCAGTCTCTTTTAATTTTGAGCTCCAACCTCCTCCTCTTAATCTGATTCCCTGTTCCCTTCACGTTCCATGTCATTATTTTTATAAACCGCATTTAAACTGTGACTTTCCTAATCCTAACCCCTCTTCTTCCTTTCCGTGCTCCAATCCCAACACCAAATAAAAAAAAACAAAGACAGACATAAAACACAACAACAACAAATAACAATTAGTCTTCGTCCCCCACATCCTCATTCGGGTTTCGCCTCTGTATAAGGAGTGTGGGGGAGGGGACATGCCAACGATCGGGTCATTTCTTTCGGGCTGTTCTTAGATTCCACTTTCAAAGAAAAAAGACAACGCTGGCTTTTCCCCGCACTCAGCTTCCTGCTTTCTTCTAAGATCCTCCTCCTTGTCTGACGCTCGCTTTGTTTCTTCACGAGTTTTCTTATGCTCGGACATTGCCGGAGAGATTTCTTTCCGCTTTAAACTTTTAGGATCTTGGCCACCAACTGCTCCTTTTTCTTCCAATGTTGGAGATTCCACTTGTATTCCACCCATCTTAAGCATATGATCTGTAATTTCTATTAAATCCTCGTCTTTCTCAATCAGCCCAAGCTCCCGTATTAGCCTTATTGCATCCGTTTCCGGAGTAATAGTTTGCATTCTCCCCTTGTAAAAAAATTTCAACTGCTGCAGTGGTCTCCAATTATACTTAATACCATTGTCTCTCAAAACCTTTGTAATTGGTTTTAAAAAGAATCTCCATGCTCTTTCTTCTCTAGATATGTCCGGAAAAACTTGAATTTCTTTCCCCTCAAATTTTGGGACTCCTCCCAGGTCCCTTATTTTTGCCATAACCTCTAGTTTGTCTCCAAGTTTTGCAAATCTCACTAGAACATTTCTATTAGCCCCGTTTTGTCTCTTATAGCCAACTCTAAAAACACTTACTAGGTCTGCTGCCATATATACAATTGATGCATCAAGTTCATTCAGCCATTTTAACATTCTTTGCTTCAGATTATCCACTTTATCTTCCTGAATTCCACGAATAACAACATTATATTTTCTTGCATCTTCTTCCAAAAGACTAATTCTCTTGTCTTGTTGCTGATTTTTAAAAAAGATCCCCTCAATCTTACGATCAGTCTGCGCCTCATGTACATGAATCTGTTCAATTTCATCCTTAATAAGTTTCATCTCCACGTTCTGCTTTGCAAAATTCATATTCATTTCGCTCATTTCCTCTTTGGTTTTTTGGATTTCCAATGTCATGTTCTCCATACGGTCAGTTAGACCAGTTAATTTTTCCCCAATTGTATTTAATGCCATGATGATTCGTTCGAGTTCAGAAGGCTGTTGAGTCATCATGTCGAATCGATAGGCTTTTTTTAAAAAAAAGAAGAGTTAAACCTCTCTGCCAAGAGGGTCTTTATTGAAGAATAAGGGCAATATCCCAAGTAAAATAAAGCTGAGACGGCGTTTAATGCACCAAAGAAGCCAAAAAAAAAGGAAAGAGGGCTATAATCCTCAATTTATAAAAATGCAGCGTATCTTGCAGCCCCTCAAACATCCATTTTTTAGGCGTTGCCCAGGAAACTTACTCACTACATCCAGCTTAAACACTCCACTTAAAAGGTTCAAAAGTTCAAAGGACTTGCCATCCACGTGCCATCAGCTAATCTTCCACTGTTTACTTAACTTTCAAGTAGCAAGTAAAAGAACATGCAAATCGCGGTATTTATCAAGACAAAGGACAACTTCCCTCCTACCTTGGCCGCCTTTCGGTCAATCCTCTGCCTTCCCACGAAGAAATGAAACTTTGAAATTCAAGCAGTCCGGGTTGACCTATTGCTCTAAAAATCAATCTGCTGGCTCCTCAGCCTTTCCAAGTCCGTTGTAAACAATTTTGGCTTCTAACGGTGCATTTTAACCTCTTTAATCCGCATTTTTCGTTTAAAAAAACCCTACGAAATGGAGCAAACGTCCTCACCTCTACTCGATCATAGCCACGCCCCTGGCGTATTAAATATTATAGATGTAGATGAACATAATGGTGATAAAATAGGTATAGTATCACTAGATATTTTTAAAGCCTTTGATTCTGTACAATGGGAAACTATTAAAGTAATTACTGAGGCATTAGGCTTTGGTAACAGATTTATACATGTTATTTCAAAATTGTATCAAAAAAGTAGTGCAAAAGTGAAGGTAAATGGAATAATGACGGGAGAGATTACTCTGGAAGCAGGTACGAGACAAGGATGTCCCTTGTCTCCAATATTATTTTTATTAGTTATGGAAGTATTGACTAAAATGATAGAAGAAGATGAAGAATTGGAAGGGTACAAGGGATATAAGATAAATTTGTATGCAGATGATACTTTGATTATTTTGAAAGATATAGAGAAAGACCTGAGGAAGATAAACAAACACTTGAAAGAATTTGAGGAAATGACAGGTTTGAAAGTAAATTGGTCAAAATCTGAACTATTAATGGATAAAAGCGGTAAGGGGTGGGAGAATATGCAAGAACAATTCGGGATAAGAATTAAAAATACATTGAAATATTTGGGAATAACACTTTCACTTAAAGTTAAGGAATTGAAAAAAATTAATTATGATGTGATGTTGAATGAAGTAGAGAAGAAGATAGACAAATATAAAGAGATAAAGCTGTCTTGGTTTGGCAGAATCGCAATGTGTAAGATGATGTTGCTGCCAAAGTTCAATTTTTTATTTGAGATGCTGCCATTAAATTTGACAGAGAAAGATATGGATGGATATCAGAAGAAATTAGACAAATTCTGTAATGGTGGGAAAAGACCTAGGTTAATGAAGAAAATGTGGTATCAAAACCAAAAGGAAGGTGGATTGGGAATTCCCAATCTACTTAATTATTATCGGGCCTATAGTCTTCGAACTGTGGTAAAAATACTTAAAGGAGGAGATGGGCACTGGGGAGATTTAGAGTTAAAAGATATTAAGAGATTTGGTCCTACATGGTTTTTAGATAAAGCAAAATCAAAAAAGGTAATCAATAGTTATTGGTTAAAGGGATTGAGTAAAACTTGGAATAAATTCGTTAAAACATTAATTCCAGATATAATCTTTTTGGGAAAGACAATTGGAAACTGGCCGATCAAAACCAACACAACCCGTGAGAAAGTAATTGAAGAGGAAAATATAGAAAGTATAATAGATTGGTTAAAAGCCTTAGGAAATGAAAGCAGAAGAAAAGAAATAATGGAAAAATTGGGGTTAAATTGGTTTGAAAAAATACAGATAGAAAAATGGACTACAAATGTAAGGGGAATATGTAAAATAAGTAGAAACGAAACTGAATTTGAAAACTTAGTATCTCAAATCATTAAAGACGAAATTGGGTTAAAGGGACTCGTTAGCAAGATATACAAGATTATAAATTTTAATGAGAAACCACAAATGGCAATGAGGATGAACTGGGAGGAAGAATTTAAGATTAAAATATCAGATTCGGATTGGAATGTGAATTGGAAGAGTCGAATTATGAGGATTTTATCTATAAGGATTAAAGAGCATAATTTTAAGGTTGTTTGGAAATGGTATCTGACTCCATTGAGGTTATCATTGATGGATAAAAAAATAAGTAATAAATGTTGGAGATGTAATATGGAATTGGGAACGTACGAACACATGTGGTATAAATGTGATAAAGTTAAAAAGTTTTGGCAGAAATTGGAGAAAATGATATTTGAAATGACGAAGAAAAGAATAACATTGAGACCAGAAACTATATTATTATTGATAATTAAGGAACTAGAATTAACAAAATATGAGAAAGAATTGATTAGAATTATGATTATAATGGGCAGAATTATAATAGCAAGATATTGGAAAATAGAGACGAATATTAAAATAGAAGAGTGGTATTGTGAAATGTGGAAATTAGCTTTAAATGATAAAATGACATGTGATATTAAATTTAGAGAGGGTGTTTATAAAAAAGATGTTTTTTGGAAGACTTGGAAGCCATTTGTGGACTATGCACTTGGGACTTTGGATGCTTCGATACCTGTACCCAGAGAATGTGGATTTTGGAGAACTTAAAGATATTTGAAGATACCTGAAGAACCAAACTTTCCTTTCCATTGTATAGCACTGGGTGAAATATTGTATTGTACTGTACATGTAATTTTTGTTATAGTGTTTATAAAAATAAAAAAAATTATATATAAAATAATAGTCAATTAATTGCATTAAGCATGATAACAGCCTACTGATGTTGTTTGCCTACTAATAATAATATTTATAAAAGCCCTTTTAATGGATAGTTCAATAAATAAACAAAAAAACTGAATGCACAGTACTTTATATCACACAAGTCCAGACAAACAAAATTTTGGCAAGATCTAATGTAATTAAGAACAAGAAAAAATTCTGGCAACTTTGCAACAATATGAATGCTAAATAATTCTAAGAATATACACAGTGGGATAACAATGTATGGTAAATATAAATATCTCACTGTTATGGGTGCATGTGTCTTACAGTCTTAGAGTTGTGCACAGTATCTTAGCTCCTCCTTTTGTTCAAGGAGCTCTAATATTCTTGGGAATATGAATATGAATATATATTCATATATGCTTAATCATTATTGAGATGGTTAAAAATCTTCAATAAGCCCACAGATACCTAAGGGTATTTTAGCATCTGTTCTGTTAGATTTTGCCACCTGGGCATCAATAGATGGCAATGCAGAACAAATGGATTCACATCCGTGTTCTGACTTTAATTGGAACAATTTGAAGCAAAAAATATTGTATATGACAAGCAGGTTGCCTTATGCGCAACATTGTTGTTCCAAATCCATTAAATATCTGTTGGTAAACCTTCAGAATCACACTGAACTATTATGTTTACCCTTACACTGGGCAAACAGCAGGATATTTGGATTCGTGTGAATACAAATTTATCAAGTTATTCTTATACACTTCCCCAAGGCAGTTATATTCATGCTGTAATTTCTCAGCTTGCACTTGAACAGAAACGTCCATATGTACATATATCCTGAACAGATTGAAAAACAAGGTTATTCTCAATAAGGGTGGAGATAGCATCCATGTATGGGTTGAACCTATCCATGCTCTGATTGGACTGAGTCAGATTACTAATTAATTAAGCCAGGTATATAACCCCCCTTAGGAGCTGCCATACCCAGTTTCCGACTCAGTCCAGCTCTGGGACTGTTCGGTGTCCAACTCCCTATACACCTGAGTTGTTGACTTTAGCAATATTTGGTGAATTTGAATTACTTCTATTTCGTGCGCTGACTGTGAGTAGACAGGGGACCCCCTCCTTCAGCAGCAACCCAGGGCTCAGGTTACCCTGTCTCTTCCCAGCCACAGGCCCAGGCCTTCGGCTGCTTACATAGCCTCCCACTAGCCTCCTACCTGAGCCCTCCTCACATGAGGCCTGAGCGCTCCTCGCTGCGGTTACTGCTGTGAAGATCGGGAGGGTGAGGTTGAAGCGCCATTAGGAGGCAGGCCGCACACACAGCTTGGCTTTCTTGACTCCCGGCTGCTGAGGCAAGCGCAGTCTTTGTCCCCCGACTGGCTCCGGCTGGCCTTATCGGGCCCATTGGAGCGAATTTGAAAGCAATCAGCTGGGAGGCGGCCGCCCCGGCCTTTGAAAGCCGGGCGGAAATCCACGGAGCGAGGAGAAACAGCAAGGGACTCGCTGGGCTTGTGGTCATTTTGGAGGCTGCCTGACAGTTGCGGCAGCCATTTTATCGCTCCTGGTGCACTCAGGGCACAAAATTTCGCGCCCTTTTCCTCGGCCGCCATTTTGTGACCATCTACTGAAGGTATGGCTGACGGGATCAGCGCTGGGCCTAGCAGGGAGGCCCATGAGCCGGCGCAAGGCCTGTCTCCTACAGTGGGCACCCCACCCACCTCCGCTTCAGATAAGGGCTGCTCCCAAATCAGATCACGGTCCAAATCCCGTCCTAAGGAGCCTTCCTCTGCCTCTTCTAAAGTGGGGCCTCCAAGGCCCAAACATCCCAGACCCCTGCACCGGCCACCGGGGAAGTCTCCTCCCTCCCCAGGCCTCAACCTGAGACCATTCAGGCCCCCACCCCACCTGTGGGGTCCCTTCGCCTGGATCTGGTCCAAGGGCCTTTCAGCCCATTTCTTCCGATAGACACCTCAGCTGTCTGGGGCCAGTCTTCTGCGAGGCCACCCCCCCGACCAGCTGAGGCCACTTTCACCCCCACGGCCACCGGCCTGCGCCAGGATGTGGCTTGGGCCACGAACCTTCCTCCACCACTTCCCATCTGGCAGGCCCCACCATCGGCCTCCTCTGCGGTCCATGACTTTATTTCAGAGGCTATCCATCAGGGAATCGCGGCAGGCATACAGGAGAGGTCTCGGGGGGCCCTTCTTACTACTGTACCTCCACCTGCACCCCCCCTCTGGAGGCGGCCCTGGGCCCGCTCCTCTCCCCCGTGGAGGTGGAGGACGATTCCTCCCCTGTCTCAGAAGATGGGGATTACCGAGACGCCAACCTCTCAGGGGATGAAGACCAGGGGCCCAAGAAGCCAGTCAGTACCGGTCTTTTCCCTCAGGCCCTTTTCAAGCCCCTACTGGCTAAGGCCAAGGCAACGACCTGCTTTAGTGTTGAGCCACCGGGGGCAGCCCCTGCCCAAACTTCACGTTCCTGGTTCTCTGAGCCCACAGTGGAGACTGAGGCCATTCCTATGCCTCAGATATTCGTGGATGCCATCCGCCGCCCTTGGACGACCCCAGGCTCGGGTCCGAACGCCTCCACCTTGGAGAAACGTTTTTACAATGTGGAGCCGCTTCTCGAGGACGCTCTTGCTTGGCCAGAGGTGGACACCCCTATAGCAGCACTGTATTTGGCCACAACGCTCCCCGGGGAGCAGGGGGACCTCCTCAGGCCTGAAGACAGGCAGGCTGACCAAGTCCTCCACAAGGCTCATCAGTCGTCGGCTTGGGCTGTGCGGGCCTCTACGGCAGCATCTTTTTTCACCAGATCCAGTCTGACATGGCTCCAGCAACTCCAGGAGCGGATCCCGGTGGCGGACGCTCGGGCTCACCAGGATCTGAACAAGCTCGTGGCCTCTGTCCAGTTCACCGCCGATGCCACCCTGAGCGCCGCCCGTTTCTCCTCCCGTGCCTTGGCCTCCTCTGTGACTTCCAGGCGCCTCCTGTGGCTGCATCAATGGCAGACTGAACTCCGCCATAAATGGAAGCTGGCGTCCGAGCCCTATGCTGGGGGCACCTTGTTTGGAGAATCCCTTAAGCCCCTCCTTGTTGAGGGTAAAGACAAAAAACAGACATTGCCTAACAACCCCAGGAGAGGGGCGGGTAGACCTGGCCCTTACCCCCGACGCCAACCATTTAGGGCTCAGCCATTTGGGGGCAATTTCTGCCCGGAGGCCCCTTCCCAGGGGTTTCATTCCCAGGGGGGTTATGGCCAGTGCCCCCAGGCACAGCAGCCTCAGTACAGGCAGCAGCGGGGTGGTGGCTTGAATCGGCCCTTTCGGGGGGCGGTAGCCGTCCCTACCGTAGGTCCTAATCCGGCTCAGGATGGGCCACTCATTGGTGGCAGGTTGCATCTGTTCCAATCGGAATGGTCCACATCCGATTCTTGGGTCCTGGCCACTGTCAGGGACGGTCTGACACTGGACTTTGTGACTCAACCACCCCCATCATTTGTCCCTTGCCCTGTCCCCAGCAACCCGGAGTCCAGGGCATTGATGGACCAGGCCATAGATCATCTCCTGGGAATAGGGGCCATTTGTCTGGTCCCTGCTGACCAGGCGGGACAAGGGTTTTATTCCTGCCTATTCGTGATCCCGAAGCCCTCCGGAGGGTGGCGGGCTATCCTAGACTTAAAAAGGTTAAATTTTTACGTTAGATATAAGAGGTTTAAAATGCATTCGCTGTTTTCCATTTTGGAAGGGGTCCGTTGTGGGGATTTCCTCACCTCTATTGACCTTACCGATGCTTATTTGCATGTTCCAGTTTGTGTTGATTACCAGCAGTACTTACGCTTTTGTTATTCCTCATTGCATTACCAATACACTTCTCTGCCGTTTGGCCTTTCGTCCATCGTATTCACTAAAATAATGGCGGCTCTTGCGGCGCATTTGCACTTGGTCCCCATCAGGGTCCAGTTTTACCTAGATGATATTTTGGTTCAATCCTCTTCGTACGAGGCGGCCCTGGCAGATCTGGCCACTACTGTAAGTGTTCTGGAGGCCCATGGGTTTTTGGTCAACGAGGCCAAGAGCCACTTTATCCCTTCTACCAGAATACTTCACTTGGGTGCCTGGATAGACTCCCTGGCTGGACAGGTGTTCCTTTCCGAAGATAGAGTCTCCAACATCGAACAGGTGGTAAGACTGGTCGAGTCTGAACGTAGACCCTCTTTGGCCACCCTGTCCAAACTTCTGGGGATGATGGTTTCCGCCATCTCTATCGTGCCCGGGGCCCGTCTTCACTCCAGGGATCTCCAGTGGTTCCTGCTCCCCTTTCAAAAGAGGAGGGTGGCCCACTCCCACCTTCGGGTTTCCCTCTGGGGTTAGGAGGTCTTTGGGGTGGTGGAGATCTGCAGCGATCTTGCAAGGTTGCCACTTCAGGGTTTCTGACAGGGTCACGGTCACAACGGATGCCAGCCTCCATGGGTGGGGCGCCCATATGGAGGGCAGAGCGGCTCAGGGACGATGGTCCCCGGAGGAGTCAGCCCTCCCCTTCAATTTACTGGAGCTGAGGGCTATCAGGCTGGGCCTACTGGAATTTGCAGAGGTAATAGCGGGGCAACATGTCCTGGTCTTGATGGATAACATCACTGCCAAGGCCCACGTCAACCGACAGGGGGGCACCAAGTCCAGGCACCTCATGGCGGAGGCAGACCGGTTGGGGTCTGGACGGAGCACAATCTGTTATCCATGGTGGCAGACCACATTTCCGGGATGGACAACACCTGGACGGATTGGCTTAGTAGGGTGAAGATCGACCAGGCTGAGTGGAGCTTACACCCTTCTATTTTTCAGGAGGCCTGTCGGAGCTTCGGGTGGCCCCTGGTCGACCTCTTCGCTTCCCCGGAGAATGCTCAGCTGCCCAGGTTTTTCTCCAGGTTCCCAACGCCTGGGGCGGTGGGGTGGATGCCCTTCGGGCAATGTGGCCTCAGGGCCTTATGTATGCTTTTCCACCTACCCCTCTTCTTCCTAGGGTGATTCGGCGGATAATTGCTCTGTGGGCGGAAGTTGTCCTGGTGGCCCCATACTGGCCGAGACGGCCATGGTTCGCCGACCTGCAGACCTTATCCTTGAGGGACCCTTGGCGAATACCACCAGACAGGGTGATCCTGGTCCAGAGGTCGCTGGAGCACCCGGAGGCCCGGTGGCTCCAGATGGCCATCTGGAGGTTGAGCGGCTCGCTCTGAGGAATGACGCCTTCTCAGACAGGGTTATCAGCACCATTCAGGCCTCCAGGAGGGCGTCCACTACACGTATCTACAACACTACCTGGAGCATCTTTTGCAGGTGGTGCGCTGGGCGTCAAGTATCTCCTGAGGCTGCCTCCATACCGCAGGTCCTCGAGTTTCTACAGGATGGGTTGGAGAGGGGGCTATCACCCAACACGATTAAGAGACAAGTGGCAGCTATTGGGTCGGTCCTCACTTGGGGCAGTGGGTCTACTCTGGCTCAACATCCGACTGTTCGGGGTTTCCTCAGGGGGGCTACAAATTTGAGGCCTCCCCCAGTACACAGATATCCCACGTGGGATTTGCCTAAGGTGTTGGGCGCACTCACCCGGGCCCCCTTTGAACCTCTGGAAGAGGTACCCTGGCATTCCATACGTGGAAGGTGGTCTTCTTGGTGGCCATCACTTCCGCCAGGCGTAGTTCCGAACTGAACGCTTTATCGGTCAGAGAAGATCTTTGCAGGTTCCATGAGGACAGAGTGGTCCTCCGGTTGGACCCGTCCTTTGTTCCGAAGGTGGGGTCCTGGTTCCACCGCGCTCAGGAGGTGGTCCTGCCTGCCTTCCAGCCGGACCATACACAGACCTCTGAAGAATGGTGGCATCTACTTGATGTTCGGCGAGCCTTGCGGGTGTACATCGATCGCACAGCTCCTATATGCAGGTCGGAGTCTCTTTTTGTTTCATTTTTGCCAGGTTCCCTGGGGAAGAAGGTGTCTGTGGCCTGCATCGGTCGCTGGGTGCGCCTCTGCATTGAGAAGGCATACACCGCTTGCGAGGAAGTCGCTCCTCGAGGGATAACCGCCCATTCAACTCGTAGTGCGGCTACGACGTCTGCCTGGGCCACACAGGCCTCCTTGGAGGATATCTGCAGGGCCACGGTCTGGTCCTCCCCATCCCCTTTCGTGCGACATTACAAACTAGACAAGTTTGCAGCGGCGGAGGCTGAATTCGGCCGCCGAGTGTTGCAGTCGGCCTTTTCTCAGTCGTTGGGGCAGGCCTGATCTTGTCCCTCCCGCGTATCAGTTGGGGGCTTTGGTATGTCCCATACATGGATGCTATCTCCACCCTTATTGAGAAAGAGCGTTGGTACTTACCTGATACGCCTCTTCTAATAAGGGGGGAGATAGCATCCGGCCCATCCCTGTCTCGTTCAGCCTGCCCTTCATTGCGAGTTTTCCTGGTTGTTTTGAAGGAATTTGTTTGTATATTTACTAAAGGAGTTGGTGTTACACCAGTGAGTCAGTGTCTTTTCTTCGTCATAAACTGGGTATGGCAGCTCTTAAGGGGGGTTATATACCTGGCTTAATTAATTAGTAATCTGACTCAGTCCAATCAGAGCATGGATAGATTCAACCCATACATGGATGCTATCTCCCCCCTTATTAGAAGAGGCATATCAGGTAAGTACCAACGCTCTTTCAATATAGATCTAAAATCTAGGTTCAAGGTCAAGGGTATTTTTTGAATATATCAGCAGTAAACAATGTGTTTTTACCAATGGAGAATAACTCAAGTAATTCAGTTTAAAATATAAAGATTTATTTTTGATATACATGAACTCATGCATGCACAAAATAAAGCAATTGTCCAAGAGAAAGTAAACGTAGCACATCTAGCCCTCAATGCATGGATGGATACATTATTTCTCGTGATTCTAACTACAGAAATGGCAAGGAATAGCCAATAGGACCACTGGTTAAAATTATGGCCTGTATAGATGAAGAAAGACTATTTAGAAAAGGAAAAATTAAAAAAGCCAAAGTCTCATGTACATCAAAGTATAAAACTTTCTTAACATAGCAGCAAATACATTTTTTCAAAGAAATGTACCCTCCCAAAAACCTCAAAAAAATGAGTGGGGCATATTAATTCTAAAACAGGAGATTCACACTAGAGTATACTGTAGTACTAATCAAGCAAGAGAGGAAACAAAATGGGAGTCAGTCTTGAAACCATACTAAACAGAATAAGAAACTTTTAAGAAATAAGGAAAAGTTGTATCTGAGCTCAAATTAATCTAAAGGATCTTAATTTAACTAGATTATACCTTTTTCAACAAAAATCATCCTAAAAATCAGAAAATAATTCTATTATTTATAATTATAAGGTGTAAGGTAACAGAAGTTCAAGTGATACTTTGATAAGCTATCTGTGGAAATGCTATGCTATTTTATTGCCAGTTTTCTGGACTATATAATTATGAGATGCTTTCTGGATTTATTGGCATAAAGATCTTTGTCACCTAGACATGTATTTCATTTTCCAGGGACCTCTAGAAACAATTGCATTTAATCTAATTCCCTCAGAGGTTTCAGTGAATAACATTAATGAACATTGCAGATAATATTTGGCAAGAAATTTCTCAAAAATTATAATAAGAAGATTAACTTCTTATAAATGTATATACAGGAAGACTGGAATTGACTTATTTTAATGTGGATTAAAAAATAGGAAAGTGACTTTGGACTCTGCTTTTGAATAGATAGAATTCTTCCTTACGGACATGCTAACATCCATTCTTCCAGTCCATGCTAACCAAAAAGAAAACTGCTATAATAAATTGAGCTGTTTGAACACCCAAGATCTAAAAACCTGCAGAGTTAATGCAGAACAAATTATACAAATTTACAGGTGAAGTCTGTAAAATTGAACACTACCTGGTTAAAACAAATTCCTTAATACGGGATGGTGCTTGGAGGAGCAATACGTTTGGACAAATGGCTACACTGCCAGGTTATCTCATCAGCTAAAACTTGTTCTGTTTTCATTCAAGTGTTTTATTCAGATGCATTGAAAGGTAGTGACACAGATTTTGTGCTATTTTGGAGTAGTATTTTGGGTCACCTTTATCCTTCAGAGGGCTAGTGTAAAAACAGGGTCACAGAGTATAGGAAAGAGAAATTAAAGGAACAGTGATTCCTGCTATTAAACCACATATGTAGATATGTGAAATCTGAAAGATAGTGTATCTATGTTGGGTTGGAGGCTCCTTCTAACTTCTGGAGGAAAATGAGAAGGCAGATGTTAGCAAAAGAAAAGAGTGAGGGAAAAGGAGAAGAAACCCATTATTATATACAATTCTTCTAATCCCACTAACAGCCTAATACAAACACTTACCTTCATCTATTCAATGACTAAAAGACATATATGATGTATCCATGCACACATTCAACTACATACCAAGAGAAGGAAAGAAGTGAATTAAGCCAATATGGGAATAACCAATAACCGTCAACTCCTCAGCAGCCAAGCAAGAGACAAGTACAGGTAGGGTTAATTTATGAGCCTAAATTGTCTGTTGCTAAGTGAAACAGTTGTTAAATGAGTTTTGCCCCATTTTATGACATTTCTTGCCATATTTGTTAAGTGACTCACTGCAGCTGTTAAATTGGTAATACAGTTGTTAAGTGAATAAGGCTTCCCCTTTGTCTTTGCTTATCAGAAGGTCGAAAACATGAACACATTAGCCCAGGACATTGCAGTCTTCATAAATATGAACACGTTGCTAAGTATCTCAATTTTGATCATATGACCATGGGATGCTGCAGTGGTCATAATTGTGAAAAAGGTTCATAAGTCACTTGTTTACTGCTGTTACAACTTTGAACAGCCACTAAATGATTGGTTGTAAGTTGAGGATTACCTGTATATAAAGTATACACATCCAAGAGCTAACGTTATATCAAGAATTATATTAAATTCTGTATTTTAAACAAAATGTTACCATTCTTCTGCAAAAAGACTGGTAAACTTGATTTATAAGAACTTCACATATTCCAAATAATTGCTTTGGAATGCAAAAGCAAGTATTATGCAGGCAGATGCCTCTGTGACCATATGTCCAATCTTTTCTCCAACCCAAGAAAAAATTTAAATGTCCAGAAGAAAATTGAGAATGCACTAACCTGTCCAAAGTTAACACTGGAAAACTAGATATATTGTTAATTAGACATTGTAGATTATTCATACAGCAAGACTTGTGTCAAAAGAAAAGGGGGAAATGTACTTTAAAAATGGAACAGATAAGGATGAATTTAGGCTCCTTCACAGCGAACTGAAAATGCAATGAAGGCAATATCAGGATGATATACCCTTTAAAAATCTTCAGCCCATGGTTATCTAGAGAGCAAATCCTTAGATAACTTTTGAAGTAGGGAAAAAATTCTAACTGGAAGTCATTTATGACTCACATCCATTGATTCTCACCAAGCTCAAGATTGACTCAGCCTTCCATCCTTCCGAGGTGGGTAAAATGAGGACCCAGATTGTTGCGGGCAATATGCTGACTCTGTAAACCACTTAGAGAAGGCTGTAAAGCACTGTGAAGCCAGAGGTGGTATTCAGCAGGTTCTGACCAGTTCTGTAGAACCAGTAGTGGAAATTTTGAGTACTTCAGACAACCGGTAAATACTACCTCTGACTGGCCCCGCCCCCATCTATTCGGTGCCTCCCAAGTCCCAGCTGATCAGGAGGAAATGGGGATTTTGCAGTAACCTTATCCTGGAGTGGAGAGGGAAAGGAGATTGTATGGTATCCTTCCCCTGCCATGCCCACCAAGCCACGCCCACAGAACCCATGGTAAAAAGTTCTGAATCCCACCACTGTAAGCAGTATATACAGTAAGTCTAAATGTTATTGCTATTTAGATCTTTCAGTCCTCTGCTGTATTCTTCTCTTTTTTTAAAAAAAAAAATGAAATCTGAACGTAGCATGTGTTGCAACTTCTATTTTCTGCAGCACTAAATGCTGAATTCTGAATGAAGTGTCCTGACCGTCCCAATTTGAATCAAGTTACTTCCGCTGCTCCTTTGAATAAAAGACATGTGGTACCTCTCATGCCATAAAGGTGGGGGGAAATGAAGTGAGGGCAAGAAAGAGGGAGAAACAAATTCTAGTAGACAAAAATCAAAGCATGAGTAGAAAGTAAAAACTGGGAATTCTATCCAGAGATAGTGACCCCATATAAGCTGAATAAGTGACAAATTCAAAAGAATGAAAACAAAACGGTTGATGTCCTTGAAAAGGAAATGTAAGGGTGCACATGATTTTGGAGAAAGCATTGATAATCAGTAAAAGAATATGCTCGCAGCTGATTTCATACCTGTTTTTATACCTGCAGAAATGTCTTGAGAATAATAATCATGTACCTTGACAAATGCTTGGCAATGGAAATATCTCAAAAGCTGCATATATTAAATCTTTACTAGTGGCTAAAATAAACCTCCATTCTCATTTTCTACCAGGTGTGGTTTAGAATTTTAAATGACTGGAATGTGTGTGAACCCATATTGTATATGTATCTATTTGAAAATGAGTTTCAAAAATAGAGCTTTCCTTTACATTAGTTCTATTTGTCATTATTTCCCATGGTTTTATTTGATTGGCCATTATGTAGATATGGAATGTAGAAAGTCTACCAAGATTCCTGTGCCTGAAAGCTCAGCATGGCTCTCAGATTGTATTATTTCATATATCTGTGGCTCAACAAAGTAATTTGTGCAGAGATTGCTTGAAATAACAATATAACACAATTTTCTATGACTTTATCTGGAAGATTTTTTTTTTCCTGCTTATGCAGACCTCATAAAAATGAAGTAAAATTACGATATTTCTTTTCATACTTTTCTCATTTTGCATAGAAGTATGCCAAGTATGCAGAGTTTCACCCTTTGTTCTTGAGACTTTTGATCAAATATATTTCTCAATAAATAGGAGATAGAACAGGAAAGAGAAGGGAGGGGAGGGAAAGGGCATGCAATATGTGAAAATTGTGTATCTTACAATCAGTGGAGGAAACAATGAGGTTTTTCAAATTTACATAAAAACAAATCTGAAAATAAGTTTTCATCAAACTCTTCAGTTAAATTCATTCAACTAATTATACATCCAGATTCATGATTTGTTATTGTGAAAAAAGAATATGCATATTATCAGCATGATGCAATTTAAATTATCCACCAGAACATAATTAACATAATATACTTTTCATACAATAGATACAAATCTTTATTGCCTTAAAAGAAATAATTGCTTTGATAGTTGTTCACCTAAGTATTGAGAAGAGTACAATAAAATTAACAAAGAATTTTAATCTTTATATACAATAGTACTGCTACACAGTTTTAACCCTTCTTAAGGTTGGACATTTTGAGACTTGTGACTATGGGTTAAAAGAATGCTTTTTGGAACTTATGATGTTTTTATTTAATTTAGTCATTTACAATTATATCAATAAAGCACAGAGGGAAACAGGCAATATTATTATTATGGCAGATAATATGCCAGAATGAATTATATTTTTTTTTAATCCAGTGTTTTATATACTTCTTCTGTATCTACATATTTCTTCTGCACCTATATAGAAAATATCAATCATCTGCTCTGAGTTATAATTTAAACTGGAGCATCAATTTTGCATTCTGCAAGAGAGATGACCTGCTTAGTTAAGCCATCTTTATGAAGATATGTAAATAGTATAAACAAAGAAAATTACAGAGAGTTTGAAATGATTCTACACAGAACAAGACAAATATTTCTTCTATTGCTATCTATTAAAGTTATCTAAATAATTAGACACATTTATTTGAAATTAATTCATGTATACTTGATTTTTAGGCTCAACTGGAGTGGGATAATGGAATGGAGGAATATGTAGAATCAACTATTATTTTGTGCTTCACTTTGCTTTGCTTAAGGTTTTAATAAAATTAAAAAAATCAATATATTTCTCTAGATCTCTTCTTCCAATATCTTTGGATGGTATACAATCATCAATTATTACTTGACTTTTCATTACCTTCATATAATTTTAGCTCCTCAAGTAATTTAGACCATTAATATTAGTGCTCATTTTATATTAGAGCTACAGTATGACAATACTTGTTTTTTTATATGAATCTTACAGTGTATAATTTTGACATGTTAAACACTGCAAACATTTTGATTTGATGTTTGGCCATGTGTATATCTATGCTGGTGAAACCTAAATAGTTTGTTGCAGGTATGTTCTTAGAGAATTGCTCTCAGGTATATACATTGCCTTGGTGTTAATATCTAAATAAGGATAACACATTGACATTATTTCCTTTTTAAAATATATATTTATTTAAAATGGAATTTACATTGAAATCATTTTTCACTTTTTTATTTATTTGGGTAGGTGCATGTTAAATGTTGCCTATCTTATATTTAAAACACACTCATAGTTTACTGGTATTTTATTTATTATTTATTTATTCAGTGACTTTGTTTTATTCTTATTGATATTGATAACTTGGTATACCTTTCAGTTTTAATGAAAGGAAATGTATTACTTTCATTCAGATTAGAAACATGAAAGTGTTTTAAACACCTTAGAATAGTTGGCTGTAATTGTTTCGTTATCACTTACTTATAAAGCAAGGATTTTGTTATATTAATGTGGATAGAATTGTAATACTGCAGTGAGATTCAAACATAATTTCTATTATCCTTTAGGAAGGCGTCCTTCAAAGCCTACAGTCATTGTTTGCATTTAAACATACAAACAAACAAAATGATACAACTTTTTGGCTTTGTTGTGTGAGAGCTATGTTTAGTGCAGCTACATTAATGATTGCACAATATTTTATATTATTTATTTATTGTATTTCTTAATCAAATGTATATGATCAACCATCTCACAGACTAGGCAGTATACCACAACCCAATAAGTGAATAAATAGAACAATCATTACCTAAAAGCATTACATAATAATTATTAAAAGAACATCAAAACTATGAAAGTAGAACTCAAACAGGGAAAGAGAATAATAAATAGAGGGATGTTAATTCTCTCATTCTGGCATAACCAAGTTTTGAAGGACCTTTGAAAGTTCAGAAGTGATGAGACTGACCTCATCTCGGGAGGTATAAGTTTCTACAATGCAGGCACCACAGCAGAAAAGCCACAACACACACACACACACACACACACAGAGCCCTAGGGCTCACCAAATGCAATTTCCTAATGAAGCCTTTAACATACCCATCCTATTGGATGTGGTGAGACAGACAGATAATAAATAAATACAATACAATAGCAGAGTTGAAAGGGACCTTGGAGGTCATCTAGTCCAGCTCCCTGCCTAGGCAGGAAACCCTATACCATTTTAGACAAATGGCTATCCAACATCTTCTTGAAGACTTACAGTGTTGGGGCATTCACAACTTCTGGAGGCAAGCTGTTCCACTGATTAATTGTCCTAACTGTCAGGAATTTTCTCCTCAGTTCTAAGTTGCTTCTCTCCTTGATTAGTTTCCACCCATTGCTTTTTGTTCTGCCCTCAGGTGCCTTGGAGAATAGTTTGACTCCCTCTTCTTTGTGGCAACCCCTGAGATATTGGAACACTGCTATCATGTCTTCCCTAGTCCTTCTTTTCATTAAAGTAGACATACCCAGTTCCTGCAACCATTCTTCATATGTTTTAGTCTCCAGTCCCCTAATCATCTTTGTTGCTCTTCTCTGCACTCTTTGTAGAGTTTCCACTAGAATCTCCACTTTCTAGAGTCTTTCTAGAGTCTCCAGATAAAATCAGGAAAAACCTAGTCCCGTGGTATGTAGGATCAATACCAGCACCTTCAATTGGATCCAGAAACCAAATGATAACCAATGCAGCTCATGTAACAGAAGTGTGGGATACACCCTACATAAATACATATAATTGCTCACACCGCTGCATTTTGCACTAGCTAAAGTTTCTGGATACTCTTCAGAAGTAGCCCCATATGGAACATATTGCAATAGTCCAATTGGGAAGCAACCAAAGCACGAATGACCGTAACTAAGGTCTAAAACTAAGGTAGGGATTTTAATCAGGCTGTGCTACAATTCCCACAGAGCTGTAATTATCTAAATTGAATGAAGAGAATAGTCAAATTGACTTTATTTAATTCCATCAGCAATTTGTCCTTCTAGCTTGTTGTTTTTCCAGGTTTATGACCAGAGAAAGCACCTGCTGCTTAGGAAAGGAACTTTTTTTTAAGGAATGATTTATCTCTGCAACCTACAGAAGTTGCAAAAGTAGAAATAAACCCGCCAGGGGATTTTCCCCTCATATATAGTGAAGCCAATGCACATGCACAAAATAGAAATGTTATATAGAAAGTGGGTGTGTATGCATGCATTTAATTTTGGATTTAAATTGGTTTAGCAGCACTCTTCTTCTGTTTCTGGAATTAGTGTTTCCAGCCACTGAAGTGCTTCATCCCTGTAACCATGTATTTTTCTGGCCTAAATATGCACCAGAAAGTTTGAGGACACCTAATTTTTGAAATGGCATATGTCTCTCTCAGGCTATAAACTTTATTTCAGAAACAGGATTACTCTCTCTCCCTCTTATTCAGTCAATTCATTTTCTATATTCTAAAAAAGGCTGAGGTCAACAATTCACTGCTAGGATGTTATTTGTTACAGATGCTAACAAATGTCCCAAGTTCTGAAGCCACATAGTGGTGAAGAGGTTTTTAAAAGTAATCCTGCCAAAAAGGAGGGCATAGGGAGGAGCTATGACTTTAAAACAGCTGGGACCTCTTCACAGGAACTGTGATAATTAGTCTTCATATATATATATATATATATATATATATATATATATATATATATATATATATATATATATATATATATATATATATATATATATATATATATATATATATATATATATATATATATATATATATATATATATATATATATATATGAGAAGAATGGTGCTCACAGCTCCTGTTCAGGGTCCCTTTAAGGGGAGGAGACTTAACGTCTTCCCTCTCTGCCCTTCGACTCAACCCAGAGTCATCCAGACAGAGAACCAAATTAGATTACTGCTGTGTGACATTTTTTAGATATGTGTTAGATTTTTTTTATTTTTTTTTAAGGGCTGAAAATAAAGAGACCAGGATGGATTCATTTCAGGCTTATTAGCCTTCTTCAGCTGGCCATACTCCTCCTACTGGGATTTGAACCAGGGCTTTCCAGCATTTGAGGCAAGCTCTCTATGCCTTGAGCTATCTGGTATCCCTGATATATCAGCCAATTTACAGGACTCTTAAATGAAGACTAATTATCACAGCTCCTGTTCAGGGTCCCTTTAAGGGGAGGAGACTCAACGTCATCCCTCTCTGCCCTTTGACTCAACCCAGAGTCATCCAGACAGAGAACCAAATTAGATTACTGCTGTGTGACATTTTTTAGATGTGTGTTAGATTTAAGGGCTGAATATATATATATATATATGTTACGTTTTTGAGCTGATCAATAAATATATATATATGCATGCTTGTGTCACAACACCCTGTTAAGCCCCAATTAAGGGAGGAAGCATACTGCTTTCCTTTTCTGCCTTTCGGCTCATCACCAGAGACCATCTAGACAGAAAGCTATTAGTTCCGTTGTGTACTTTTTTTATATGTGCGTTAGGTTTTTTGAGCTGATAAATGTCTCAGCTGATCAGGATAAGAACTAATATTCTAGAGGCAATTGTGGCTGCCTCACATGTAATACTTCCCTGGTTCGAATCCCAGTAAGGGTATAGCTATCTGATGAGAGCTAAATAGCTCGAAATAGATCTATCCTAGTCTCCCTGATTTATTTATTGATCAGCTCATATATATATGTTTTCGTAGATTTTCACGGGTGTAGGTATGCTGGTATTGCCATCCTCGGGTATTTTCCCGTGTATATAGCATGGAATATATATATATATGCTGGTCTTGTTGTCTTTGGGTGTTTTCCTGTGTAAGAATAAGATTGTATTTGCAATATTTCAGCAAGATCTCACTTGCCATATTCAGGCTTCAGTCTGTGGCTGCGTAGCTGCCGCCCTTCCTTAAATCTTGGTGTGTGGGGGTGGGTGGGTGGAGTGCTGACTCTGTTGTTGTGAGTGGGTTGATTGGCTGTGCAGCTGTATCATGATTGGTAGATTGATGCTGATTGGTCCTATTTGTATGTTTCTCCTTATTTTGTATTTCAACGGCTTGAATGGTGGGTGGGGCTCGTCTGTTGGCCAGTACTGGTTTCCAGATGGCTGGTAGGTGGGAGGTATCATCACATTTGCTCATATTGTTAGGTTTTTTCTCTATTTTGATTGCTTCTCTGATTATTCTCCTGTTGAGCTGTTCAGCCTTGGAGATCAATTTAGTTCCTTCAAAGTCAATATCATGTCCTGTAGCTTTGAAGTGTTGATAGAGAGATGAGGTTTTAAGATGTTTTTTTTAACTGCATTTTTATGTTCTGCGATTATCCTATGTAAGTTGCAGGGCAGATTTTACATGGAATTTTGTAGACTCCTTCGTTTTCTAGCTGGATCTTGTCTTTGGGATTTCTTAGGATGTTGGTTATTTTTTGGTCAGTGTTGAAAACTGTCTTGATATTGTGCTTGTGGAGAATTTTGCGGATTTTGTCTGTGGTGCCTTTGATGTAAGGGAGGAGGGAAATGCCATTTTCCTGTTCTGTGTCTGGGCTCTTGGGGGATGTCTCTTTTTGGATTAGGTTGGTAATTGTTTTTCTTTGGAATCCGTTGGATATTAATGCGTTTGTGAGAAAGTGTAATTCAGTTTTCAGGTAGTCTTTGTCAGCTAGGCATTTGGTTCTGTATATGAGGGTTTTGGATACAGAGTTTATCTGTGCAGGGTGGTGATGGGATTGTGCATTTAGGTAGCAGTTGGTGTGTGTTTTTTCCAGTAGATGGTGTGTCCCAGGGAGCCATTGGGTTTTTTGTAGATTAGGACGTCTAGAAAAGGGAGTTGGTTGTTGGCTTCTATTTCCATGGTGAATTGTATTTTGGGGTGTAGGTTGTTGAGGTGTGTGAGGAAGTTGTCCAGTTTTTCTTTCTCATAGGAGTTCAATCCTAGGTAGAGGCAGATGTAGGATCTTCTGCTTGGGCAGGGGGTTGAACTAGATGATCTGCAAGGTCCCTTCCAACTCTTGCTAATCTGTTAATAATACTGCACTTTTTAGGTGTCAATTTTTTGTCCTAAGTGAATCTAGGTTTATAGAAAATAGGATGAGATACAGAATAAAGTATTTAGTTTTATTTTAAGAAGCAGCGATAAAATGTCAGTGTTGACTAATTTGTTCAGGAAGAAAGGGAAAGATGCTTATAATGTTTTCTCTCTGTTTTCTTTATGTAATATTGTTGTATTCTCTTATATTTATATTTTATATTATTTATTATTTTATTGTAGGTGTGTGTATGTATTTTATTCTGTGGCTGATATGTCACTTAACCCTACTTTCAGCTATTACCACTGTTGTCTTCTGATACTTGTCTATTATTATGTTGTTTTGTTGATTCACTAGTCTCTGCCTGCCTGTCTGGATCTGGAAATCCAACAGGATCTTAGCTTTTGTATTCTCCATGACCTTCATTGGAATATCTCATGTGGACTTCGGATGATTTAACTTAGGGATCTCCAACCTTTGCAACTTTAAGTCTGAAGAACTTCAGCTCCCAGACTTCCAGCTTTGCTGGCTGGAGAAGCTTGGGAGCTGAAGTCCTTCAGACTTAAAGTTGCAAAGGTTGGAGACCCCTAAGTTAACTCATTAACTGTGCAGATGTTCCTGTACACAATATCGACCAATTTGTTCTGCCATTCAGAATATGCTCTTTCTGCCAGCATTTTGCAACTTGACACCATATGTTGGACTGTCTCTGAGGCTTTTTCATAATCTATACCTCAGATCCTGTCAATAGAGCTAGAGATAAAGATAATGTAGATGTAGAGAGATATAGCGATTTTATTTTATTGCTGAATACATTTATACATTTTATTTCTGTATTGGACATTTGTATTATTCTTTAATATAATCCTTACAAAATTATTGAAAGAAATTCAATTCTTGACCCTGAGAGAAAAGGAAATGGTTTGTTTAGTTCCTCAGCAATTTCTAGGTGCTTCAACCAACATTAGCAAGCCTCTTATTCATACTCTGCCCAAAACAAATTTCTCAAAAGTTTTCTTCTGAGAAAGAGATTTTGTTTCCTTTTCCCCCTTATGTTATTCTCAAAATGCTTTCAAGCGGCTTTCACAATTTTTCTGCCGAAGTATAAATTTTTCATTTCTGTAACTTATTTCTTCATAACTCTGTAGGTTCCCTGGCATCTCTTTCTCTAGGCTTGCTTGGAACATCATGAAGAAATACACAAAGATACCATAATTATGTTTTCTATTGCAATTTTCTTGAAATGTTGAAAGACAGGGAGATAAAAGACCACTAGAGAGATGATTATTATGTGATTTAAAAGGTTAAAAAAAAACCTAAATGCTTTTATTAAAGTCTGCAGAGATTCTCAGTCATCCAGGTCATGGTTGTCCCAAAGGGAGCTTTTTCAGGAGGCAACTGGACGTTCTTGTTTATTCTTTGAAGACATTTCACTTTTCATCCAAGAAGCTCTCTACATGGGGCTTCCCTTGAGATGCACCCGGAGGCTCCAGTTGGTGCAGAATGCGGCCGCGCGGGGGATCTTGGGAGTTTCAAAATACTCCCCTGTAACACCTCTCCTGCGCAAGCTGCACTGGCTGCCGGTAGCCTTCCGGGTGCGTTTCAAGGTTTTAGTTACCATCTTTGAAGCGCTCCATGGCAGCGGGCCTGGTTATTTGCAGGACCGTCTACTACCACATACCTCCATTCGACCTGTCCACTCCCACAGGGAGGGCCTCCTTAGGGTGCCGTCCGCCGGACAATGCCGGCTGGCGACGCCCAGGGGAAGAGCCTTCTCTGTGGCAGGTCCCGCCCTCTGGAATGACCTCCCCCCAGACCTTCGCACTATCACCGACCTTCGTCTCTTCCGCCGGACACTTAAAATATATTTCTTCCATATGGCCGGCCTGGCATAGCTGCTACAGCTATGCTATTTTAAGAGTTGGGTTTTAAATTAATTGTTTTCATTTTAGCACGGGCTAAATTATTTAATTTTAGTTTTAACTTTTGTAGAATTTTGTATTGTCTGTATTTTTAGATTTTTAAATTCCTGTGCGCCGCCCTGAGTCCCATTTTGGGAGATAGGGCGGGATAGAAATCTAATAAAAGTTAAAGTTAAAGTTAAGCTTCTTCAGCTCTGACAGATAGTGGTGAATCGGAGGATTTATATTCTTTGCAGCTGGTCATTTGCATCCTTTTAGAGGGTTGTTAAAGCACTTGGTGGTTTATCTGTGTCCTCAGGGTCAACTGAGTAGGGCTCCTGGTTCCTGTAGTCTACAATTTTTTTCTGAAGAGAAGCAAAACGTCTTCAAAGAAAAAGCAAAAAGTCCAGTTGCCTCCTGAAAAATCACCTTTGGGTGCTTTTCCTGCACAATCAAAATTCTATGCAATTCCTGCATAGATAAAAACAGGTTCTGTTGCTGACTAGGAAAAGAGAGCAATACAGTAACCAAGTTTATTGTCCTTAAAAACTCACACACATATTTCAACCACTACATAGATACAAGAACCTCAAACTGCATCCCTGACAAATTTGCTAATACTAGTTACTTTTTACATCAATTAAAGATTTATTTTTAAATGTTAAATTAGTCTAGGCTTAACCATACTGATTTATAAACTGTATTTCACCCTAATTTACCATTGGGTTCATTCCTTTTTAAGAGTTTTAATGTCAATATTTCCAAATAACGGTAATAATCAACTTCAAAGTCTGGCAGGGTTTTCCCCCTAATGAACAGACATCCATCTAAATACAAGGGGGAAGTCTTAGTATTTTATTGCACATGGATGCTGATTTAATAGCCACAAGACTGTAGACACAATTAATTAGATAGGGCTTGTTGATTTCTTTTTTTCCGTCTACAAAATGAAATTTAAATCTGTCCATTTGAAAGATTTTGTTTCCTTATCTTTTGCATTTTATTATTATGTTCCAAAATAGCATTATGACCAATAATCAGAACTTTTCAATTTAAAAGCTGGAAAACTATCTCTTTCTTAGATTTCATTATTTATACAGGTTTACTGCAATATATCACACACCAAGGAAGAAATTGCATTTTTGTGCTATAATTTAAGTGAAGTCACAATCACTCTTCAGTTTATGTTAATACTTAATCTTCATTACAACAACATTCATATAAAAATGTAAATTTGATACAATTTAATGCAGACAAATGATTACAATATAAAAAGTAGCAGCTCATTATTTAAATGTATTTAATCTATGCCACTTTACTTCTAAACTTCTTTTTCACTTAAGTAGAAGACAAGAAAGATCAGACTTGCAAAAAAAAGAAGAAAAGGTCAAATTTTAGTGAATACTTTATTTCAAGTATTTGGGGGGGAAAGAAATGTTGGTATTCAAAGTCATGAATCTTACGTATTTAATATACAAATCAAGAATACTTTAAAATACTAATGTGTATAGTTCTCATTATAGTGGAGCAGCATGGGAATATTCCAATAGCAATTATAATATTCTGGTAATCACAAACATTATTTTGTTCAAATATTCATACAAAGAAGAAATGAAAGTCAAAATTATAATGTCTCGGAAGTGGGTGATTTTATCTGGAATACTTTCTTTTCTTCGAAAGGGTGAGAAAAGTTAATATTCCTTGCAATCATCTGGTCATTAGCACCAGCAATGGCCAGATGACTGCAAGGAATATAAATTCTTCCATCCTCCATCATTCAGTCAATTGAAGACGTTTCTTGGATGAAAAGCAAAAGATCTTCAAGGAAAAACAAAGTCCAATTGTCTTTTGAGAGACAACCATGACCTGGATCAATGAGAATCTCCATAGACATAAGAAAGAGTACATCTTCCATCATTCCTGCATAATTCTCTTAATGACCATGATGAATCACTTATCTATAGCAAAAAGTTCATAAAACTTGCCTAATGACTATAAAATTTAGTGACAGAAGTTCCAGTCCCAATGGAGATCATAGGTCAACAACTATCTATAACTAATGTAGATGCCATCAACTTTCTTAAATTTCCCATGAAGAGGAGATATTGTCTAAGATGCTGCAAATAATTCTTCCAAATGCTTTAAGTATTCTTAATCTTAAGAACATCATTAAGTGTTTGTGACTAATCACAATGATGTCAAAATGATGAAATCCTGTCCTGATATCACAACTGAAGGTCCATTCTTTTGTATTGGCATAGTAATGCTACATACAAGTACAAAAGGGTCTGGATTGGGGTTTATATTACAACTTTACAATATAAATTTCACCCCTTACTATAGCTTTGCCCTCTTAATATGCTTGTGAGAGCATCAGAGGCAGACATAATTCAAATGCTCAGTAAGATACTCTAGATATTTTAGCAAGACTATAAATATTTTAAATTTGACTGTATTTTTGGTTTAAAAGTCTCCTGACAAATGGAAAATTTATCTACTTGGGAAAATATGTCTTATAATTGCAGAATAACAAAGGGAGGTGCTTTAAATTAGGTTGTCCATTCGGTCCAATGTTGACTATTCTGACTGCTCTTCAGAGCTTCAGCAATTTTCTATCATCTACTAGGAACTGAATTTGGGAACTTTGACACATATGAATACAGAACACCACACTTTAAAAAATAACAAAACCATTACTTGAATGATGACTAGTTTAACCCTTGAGTCCAGAATATATTATACAGTATGTATCTCCTGAATGGGACTGTGAAGCATTTCACATTCAGTCTCCCAAAGGTAATTTTACAAGGCACAGATACACAAATGTAGATCTTATCTGAAACACCTTAAACTAGGTGATGGAATAATAACATAGTCATTGGTACCAAACATTTTGTGGGGATGAGTGGGTTTCCCGTAGTTTAATTATGATTCTAACAATGATTGAACAATGAGAAACACTTTGCCCACATTCTTAAAAGCAACATAAGAAATATCTTGTTATGAACTTATGTTTTGAGTTTTTAAAAGGACAAATATCAAGCAAAAGTATATGGCATTTTTCTTTCTTTGTCATATGTTTTATTGTCACATTACATATGTTAATTCTGCAATCCTATGGCCTTTTACCTAACAGGCAAGCTTTATGAATCAGTTGAATTTACATACACATACTCATATATAGTACTGCACTGTTTTTTCTAGTAAAGAATAGAGTTAGTGCTTATACTATACTATCTAGTACAGTACAGTAGTATAGTACTGTGTGTTGCATTATGACTAATATTTGATGATTTAGTGCTGCATAGCAATGATTAAATGAGAAAGAAATGTGGTGTAACCCATGAATATCTATTTAGAACAATTGCTACATATAGTTTGAAGTCACATAAATCTTCTACCAATGAATGGAATTAGTTATGCTAATGTATTATAAATGCTAAACCTTAAGGGGGCTTCCAAATCATCAACAACTTTTATTTATTAATCTTTTTAAATAAGAGCCCAGAAGGTGATACAAAAGAAAAGAAAATAGAAAATATGTTGCCAAAACTCATCTAGGAAGAATTTGATTTAAAATACTATGATATCAATTTCTTAGATTGTGCTTTAAACAAATATTTGGAAAATTGGAGTAGAATAAAGATATGTTCACCTGAGTTTTTTTCCTATCCTTTTTTACATCCCAGTTTCAGCTGTTTTCTAGCTATTGTATGTCAGAAGCCAATAAATCTTTATTTTCTTAATTAAGTTTAAGAAAACAGGTTTTAAGTATAGAATATAGACTGGAGTAGAATATTCTTTATTGACTAAGTGTGATTGGACACACAAGGAATTTGTCACTGGTGCATAAGCTCTCAGTATATATACAAGCAACAAAGTGATAACAAAAATCTTAATTATGAGATATAATCATAAATCATGATACAACCAACAAAGTGATAGTCATACCAATAGGAGTAGATAATAGGAAAGATGAGAAAGATAAAAGTAACAGAGCCCTACTACATATATGCCTAGATATGTAATAGAAAACTCAAACTTTGTGTTCACTCAAGCTTCCTTTCAGTTTAGTAAGGTATGTAAGATAAGCATATCTTCTGTAATTCTGTAATATTTCTGTTAACCTACTATGGTTGAACTTGTGCTAACCTGAGTGTTCCTGCCAGTGCAAATATTGAGTCAAGGCATGTATTTAAGGGGCAGGACAGTAGTATGCTGAATTACAAAAAAAATCAATATTACCTGTTATTTAAAGTTTTTATTTGAAAAATATTAGTATAGTATAGATATACACCATTAATATAGTAGCAGCATGGGCTTCTTTCAAGATTTGATCCAGCATCTCTTTGGTATGATAAAATTTTAGCCGGCGGACACATACTGAAACCAAAAATGTCACATCAAGAATAATTTTGAGATGAACCCATCTCAGCCTGAATAAGTTATTATGATTTTCAGCAACTTGTAAGTGGATCATTTTGAACACTAGCTCTCTGATACAGAGAAAAAGGTAATGTGGATTTCTCACCAGTACAAAAATACTCTGCTTTGATCTCCACCTATGGAACCAACCCAAAGCATGGAAGTCATCACTCACTGGCAATTTTTGACACTCCAAACTTTCTATCTCGTTATCTACTTCCACAACTAGTTTAATTCATTCACAACCGTGCTCCACATAGGTTTCTATCAGGAAGATTCATTTAAATCACAGATGAACTGATTTATAAGAACATACTGAAACACTCGATGTATTAGGGAAAGCTTTTTAACCTTAAAATATTTGCCTCTTTATTAAACCCATTGATATTAACCACAGTGGATAGATGCTCATTCTTCAGTCAGACACAAACATAGTACTCTATATTTCACAGAAAAATTCCCAAGGCAGCCAATAGGAATTTAGAGTAGTACTGTCTGCAGACTTGTTGGTGTGTGTATGTGGGTGTGTGTATGTTTGCTGACAGTGCACTTTGTGATAGTGTAACAGCTTCAGACCAATAATAAACAATTTAGAGTATTTCAACTGCAATCATGCTGCAATAAAGTGCTATCATCATTGAATTAAAAAAGGATTATTTACTTAACATTTTCTCTAGTGCATTTGGATTGCCAGCCTTTGGGATTATTTTCTGATATATGGCATAGTTAATGAATGAATGGAAGAGCAACTACTTACCTTCAGGAAGAAGCTGCCTGATAACAATAATCCATTAGGAAGCTAGCAACGTCCTCTGATCTATTGCCTGCAAACCAGGGACTTGAGGAGAGTTTCATTCCTTCCAGTCAGTCCCCAGAAGAAAATCAGCACGATTTGAATCTCTCTTAAGCTGTGACACTCAGGAGCTCTGGTTACATTCTATTTCCCACAGGACAGCCACCCGATATTCCAGGGAACACACAGCAGTGAAGATAAATGGGAAAAGCTGGAGATAAATTAGGGATGGCTAAGTTAAAATTGTGTCTCTGCTTCTGACTCTCTCGCCTCTGCAGTCTGAAAGTCTATTTTGCTGTGGAAAAGCTAGATGGCAGACTGCCTCAGCAAGTTCTTTGGAAGCTACAGAGAGAATTTCCAATGAAGATTTCTTCTTTTTGTTCTTGGGGTTTTTCTCCCCCTTTTTCATTATCTAAGCTAATGTGACTGGAAAAAAATGTCTAGTTTTTCAAAAAGTGCCTCCTGGCATGGAAGTCATTTTATTGTTGCTTTCTTTCAGTTATATAAAAAAACAAAACAGAAAGCATGCCACTGGGATCCATATTTCCATCTGAATGGAATACTCCAACTTTTCAGATAAGAAAACTAAGGACTTGCTAATGCCTTGTTTTCAGCACAGAAAATTTTCCAATAGCCAGTAAGTATCTAATTCATGATGCTGGCTGCCTATTCCTAAATTTTATTTCACACAATATTTGCTCATCTCTCCCCTACCATTACAGCAGTGTCTTATATTTAGTGTAATTTTAAACCTCTTCAGAGTGAAACTCTTATTTTGTGTCTGAATGAAACTCAGACACTAAGACACCTCACAACAAAGAGCTTCCATCCTGCTTTTTATGTCCATTGGAGCACTCTAAGGAATTTTGGTGGGATAATTGTAGAAAACTGTGAGCAAAGGTTCCTGTGTTCAAAAATAGCAAATGTTCCTGTGTTCAAATCCTGCATTCAGGTCCATGCTTGCACGAATGATGTGGCTCTTCCCATTTTGCATCACAGGTAATCTTCAACTTATGACCACAATTGACCCCAACATTTCTGTTGTTAAGTCAGATGTTAGTTAAGTGACTTTTGCCCCCTTTTTATGATCTTTCTCACCACAATTCTTAAGTGAGTCACTGCAGTTGTTAATTTAGTAACACAGTTGTTAAAGGAATTTGGCTTCCTTGTTGACTTTGCTTGTCAGAAGGTTGCAAAAGATGATCACAGGACCCCATCATAAATATGAGTCAATCGCTAAGCCTCTGAATTTTAATCACATGATCACAGGGATGTCGCAATGGTCATAAGTGTGAAAAATGATCATAAATCACTTTTTTCAGTGCTGTTGTACCTTTGCATGGTCAGTAAATGAACTGTTGTAAGTCAAGGAGTATCTGTGTTAATCTTTCCAGTTCAGCTTGAATTGTCATCCCTTTGAATTGAATTGAATTTATTAAATTTGTATACCGCCCTTCTCCCTTATGGGACTCAGGGCGGTGAACAGGCATAATAAAACCACAAGGCATCATATACAAATTGATTAAATTTGGGGCCTTTTCTAAAACCAGGTAAAAATTGATTGCTAAAATTACTTAGAATCAATTAAAAACTACAATTAAAATTACAATTAAAAAACTACACTAGGCCGGCCGCATGGAATAAGTGCGTTTTCAAGGCCCAACGGAAGAGGCGCAGGTCAGTAATCATGCAAAGGTCAGGGGGCAGGTCATTCCAGAGGGCCGGAGCTGCCACAGAGAAGGCTCTCCCCCTGAGGGTCGCCAGCCGACATTGTTTGGCCGACGGTACCCTGAGGAGGCCCTCTCTGTGGGAGCAGACTGGTCGGTGGGAGCTTTCACCCTTGGAGTTTGTTCCTTCCCTTAGAGCAGGGGTTCCCAAACTTGGCAACTTGAAGGCTTGTGGACTTCAACTCCCAGAATTCTCCAACCAGCCAATTATTAAGTAATTCTGGGAGTTGAAGTCCAAAAGCCTTCAAGTTGCCAAGTTTGGGAACCCCTACCTTAGAGAAACCTTAGTCCTACAAAAGACTCTGCTTTGAAAATGATGAGGCAATCTTTCTCCTTGAACAAAAGGACTTTTGCGTAATCTGCATTACATATTGGGTTTTTGTAAAAATAAAAATGTAGAGTGGAGTAGAGTAGAGTGGATGACAGCCAATAACTTAAATAAATACCAAAGAATTTCTATTTGACTACAGTTCAGATAATCCTAAATTGTGGGAATTATCAGTTGAAGGGGCCTCATTCACCACTTGAAAAATATCAGAAAATCCTCTAACTTGGCATGAAGGTCTGAGGGAAAGGCACATAATTGGTATGCCATAGAAAACATTCTTGTACTACACTCATGCTGCTGAATACACTTCATTAGGAATTGTGTTTGGTTTTTGTTCCTGGATAAAGTGTGGAATATATAACTTTCTCCAATACATTATTCCTATATACTAGCTGGAATGCTTTGCTTGCTAATATATATGATAAAACCTTGATACAAGGAGTGCAGTATTTGGGAAAGAGCCATGTAACTAGTATTTTATACTTAGAGGAGAAAATGAAAGGTAATTCATTGTTTTATAAAGTAGTTGTAAAAAAAACATTTCTATCTGTTTGAAGTTTTCATTTCTGTGGAGAAGAGCCAAGGTGGCACAGTGGTTAGAGTGCAGGACTGCAGGCTATTTCAGCTGACTGCCAGCTGCAGTTCAGCAGTTCAAATCTTGACTTAGCCTTCCATCCTTCCAAGGTGGGTAAAATGAGGACCCAGATTGTAGGGGGTCAATATGTCAAAGTTACAAAGTCAATATGTTGACTTTGTAAAACTGCTTAGAGAGGGCTGTAAAAGCACTGTGAAGTGGTATATAAGTCTAAGTTCTATTGCTATAATTAGCTTTTTTAATATATCGTAAAATAGTGATCATTTCTACCTGGTTTTGGAGTACTCCAAAACAGTGCATTACTAATTTTAGTGCTATCTTCTAATATATGTTTATTTTAAAATAATGTCTTGTTAAAACAAATAAATATATTAAGGTGATTCTATAAAGGCATTTTCTTTCATCAGAATTTAAAGTGATTGGAATATATTGGAAATAGGGGTGCCATTGCAATCTCTGGCTGTCTGGGAGGTTAAAAAAGTAAACATGGCAGTCAAAACCATGCAATCCTGTTTTTTTAAATGGCAGAGTAGTAGCTGAAAGAAAAAAAAGATTCATTGTGGCAGCAATCATCTTGAGTTTGTGTGAGACTCATCCACTCCACGCATGCACTTCCTGCAGATACCCTTGTTGATATTGTTTTACTTGTTTCTAAAATATTTAGTATATGGATGGATGGATGGATGGATGGATGGACGGGGGGAGAGAGAGAGAGAGAGAGAGAGAGAGAGAGAGAGACAGACAGACAGACAGACAGACAGACAGACAGACAGACAGACAGACAGACATATAACCATGATGTGGTTAGAATGCAGTACTGCAGGCTACTTCTGCCAACTGCCAGCTGCCAGCAGTTTGGCAGTTCAATTCTCACTGACTCAAGGTTGACTCAGCCTTCCATCCTTCTGCCTTTGGTAAAATGAGGGTCCAGATTATTGGGGGCAATATGCTGACTTGGTAAACTGCTTAGAGAGAGCTGTAAAGCACTGTGAAATCTAAGTGCTAGTGCTAGTGCTATTTTGAAAGAATTTTCCCCTATGCTTACCTTGTATTAGGTTTTTAACTGTTCAATAGTTGAAAAAAAACTGTTTATTTTTGTAAAAATAAGAGGAAACAAATGCTACCACTTTCTTCAAAAATCTTGCTAAAAAGATAGAAAGATGAATGCTTCAAAAGCAGTTCTGGGAAAAAGTTGGTTAATACATTTTGGTGATTGGACAAAATATTCCAGATGAAGGAACTAGGTAAATTCTTCCTTGTGAATCGTTCTTCCTTTGCTTTGACGTGAAAAGTTGGCACTGAAAACTTTTGAGTCATTTTTTTTATTAAAGTACTATAAATAGACATTGATCCACCAGGAAGAACAAAGTAGATATACGAACCTTACTGACTGTTGGCTCAAATTGTCATAATTAATGAATATTTTAATTCATACTATTGTGATTTCCTTGTTCATTTTTATTTTTTCTTTGCTTTGTTATTTTTATGTTTACATTTTTTTCTCCTTTTACTGTTATAATCTGCCCAGAATAGCCCCACAGTAAGATAGGCAGCAAATAAATTTAACAAATAAAATAAATATAAAATAATGTTTGATCAGTTACTGTTGATTTAGTGCCTTTCTGGAATTCCAGTGCCTTTCTGCAATTAAGATAGTACTGTTCAAAGCACACTGACTCCCCTTCCCAAGCCGTAGTGGCTTGTCCTGAACTCGCTAATCTGTAACCCTGTTGCTCTATAGAAAGCCCTCCAGGCAGTTAACCTTTCTTGCCATTCAATAAAGGAGACAATATTTCACCATCTAAACTTTATTCAATGTTGCAAGATCTGGTAAAACGGTAAAGGAGAAGCAATAGTATAAGATTGCAACACGAATAAAATCTGGCTACCTGTGGCTTTCAGGGTGCGCTTCAAGCTGTTAGTAACCACCTTTAAAGTGCTCCATGGCTTGGGACCTGGATACCTGCAGGACCACCTCCTACCACATACCTCCCTTTGACCTGTCCGCTTCCACAGGGAGGGCCTCCTCGGGGTACCGTCTGCCAGACAATGCCGGCTGGCGACCCCCAGGGGGAGGGCCTTCTCCGCGGCAGCTCCCGCCCTCTGGAACGACCTGCCCCCTGACCTTCGTATTATCACGGATCTGCGCCTCTTCCGTTGGGCACTAAAAACGCACTTATTTCATGCAGCCGGCCTGGTATAGTTTTAAATGTGATTTTAAATTGGGTTTGTAACGATAATTTTAGCATGAGTTCCAAATTTAATTTATTTTTAACTTATTTCTAATATTTTATTGTATTTATTGCTATGCTTTTTATTATTTCCTGTGCACTGCCCTGAGTCCCCTCGGGGAGATAGGGCAGTATATAAATTTAATAAAAACTAAACTAAAAAAAACTAGCAACCATGCTTCATAAAAGAGACCATGTACTCCTAGCTATAACATGGCCTACCTATTTTACACACCTTTAGGCAGTTGAGGGGGTGTAGGTCAAAAATATAACTGCCCCTATACTCCCTGCCTAAAAGTATGTAAAGATATGCTGCTCGCCTGTGATACCCCAGATGGCTCGAAATTGCAGCTGAAAAACTATGAATGGCTTCTCTGAATGGAAGATGAAGGCTGGAAGAGTCTCACTTACCTTCTCTTTCCCATCAATGCTTGTAACAGGAAGTGACAAGATAGGAAACAATAAGTAAGTAATAATTCCTGAATACTTCCTTATGAAAGAACATGATGCACCTACTTTGACCAGAAATGTCAGGGTTGCCAAACTTACTATAAGCTAGCTAAACAGAATGAAATTAAGCCTGTTCTTTTCACTTTTAGGGTGGAAAGTGCATCTTATACTCCGAAAAATATGGTAAGAGAAGGGGTCTATTGTAATAGCAGTGTTCTGTCCCCAGAACAGAACACTGCTATTACAATAGACCCCTTCTCTTACCATATTTTTCGGAGTATAAGATGCACTTTCCACCCTAAAAGTGTATTAAAATTTGGGTGCATCTTATACACCAAATGTAGCCCTGCCCACCCACCGGCCCCCACCCTTTGGCCACTGCCTCCCAGCAATTTGCCTCCTTGCCGCAAACAGTGAACAACCTGTTTCAGTTTCAGCTTCAGCACAAACAGTTGATTGTCAGTTGGATTGGCCTCCTGACCATCAGCTGTTTCAGGCAGCAGGGATTGTCATAGTGTATTGCAGCCTGCACATGCCCCATTTTCGGCCTGTACATCCCATTATTGGCCTCTGCATGTCCTGTTTTCAGCCTCCACATGCCCCATTTCTGCCCATGGGTGGAAAATGGGGCACATGGAGACTGAAAACGGAGCATGTGGAGGCTGAAAACAGGATGTGGAGACTGAAAATGGGGCATGCAGAGATGGCAATAGGCTATGGCAATCCTTAGCCTGAAACAGCTGATTGTTGGGAGGCCCGACAATCAGCTGCTTGTGCTAATCAGGCTGTGCTGAAACTGAAACTGAAATAGGCTGTTTGCTGCAAGGAAGCAAATTGCTGAGAGGCAGAGACAGAGGCAGATTTTTTTTCTTGTTTTTCTCCCCAAAAGCGAGTGCATTTTATACTTCGGAGCATCTTATACTCTGAAAATACTGTAATTTACTGCTCTCCCCGCCTGAAAAGTTTGAATGTAGTGGACCTGAATACTTGAAAAGACTAGAATTTCCATACATTAAAAATATCTCAGAAACTACTAACAAGACTATTACAATGCACTTACTTTTACTGATTAGGTTATATACTTGAAAATATCTGCAAATTAACAACCAAGCTCAGAGAGCACTAAAGACTGCAGTTTGAAGATATGTAAATCCAAGTAGATAAATAGGTACCACTTTGGTGGGAAGATAATAGTGTGTTGTACCTATGTTGTATAGTCATGCCAGCCACAGAACCACATTCCACAATCCAGCCACAGAACCACAATCCAAAAGCCAGCATGTCTTTGGACAATGCTGGCTTTTGGATTAGAGATAAACACTGTTCCCTAGAGTCAGACCTGACTGGCATGGAAAAACTTTACCTTTTTTAATATATAAATTGATTAAACAGATATATGACAGAACTAAATGGAAAATTGCCACAGAATAGATGGGCTTGTTTCCCACAAAATAGAGTGCAACAAGATAAACTTTCACGGAGAGGAATTAGATCACCTTCAGTTCTAAATTCTTCTTGTCAGAAGGATTTTTCCATAGATAAGCTCATTGCTTAAAGATGCTAATAGTTGACTGGGGAAGAGCAAGAAGGATTCAGTATTAAAAGATGATCCATGTACAACAATCTCTTTATATTAAAATGAACTACTCCATGCTAAACTTATTTTTATACTCTGTTGCTGCTGCGAAATAAATTCACAAATCAATTGTGTTCTCACTACTGAAAACCATTTTTTTCAGCAACTATTGACTATATATTTAATAAACAAGGAAATCTGATAATGTATTCAGAGTTGAAGAAAGATTTAAATGTTAATTAAATAATAACCCCCCACAGATTTTGTCACATTAAAAAAGCAATATTTAAATAAGAAGGTTTAGTATCGTCAGGGTGGAATTTAATACTTGAGTCATTGAGAAACAAATTAAGTTGACAAAGAAGTTAGCCATTTCCTGTGCTGAACAGCAGCCTCATCTTCTGATTTAATGATGCTCTCACAACAGTAAATAAAAAGGGTCACCAGTTTGCATTATCATCATTAAAAGTCATTGACAATTTATTTTCCCAAGTGACGGGGTCACATAACAGCATCGTCTTTTTCAACGAGTCCCAATAAACAGGAGCTTATTGGTTTTAAACCTGTCTCCTTTAATCTAGAACTTGGAACACATAATTTTATAATATAGAACATGGGAAATTTAATTTAAGAGGCAGTCCTGTACACAACTTGCCAAGAATCAGCTATACTGAACACAATGGAAATTCCTTTATGGTATGTGCACAATTATGGCATGGGAGATATAGAGAATTTCCCTGGGCAAGAATGCTAAAAATGTCTATAAACCATGTCAAAATGTGAGAAGCAATATTTCTATTAAGAAACAGGAGCAAAAGTTGCTGCATGGTCCTGATTATGTCCTGGAACCAAAGAGAAGCCGAGGATTGGACAGGATCATGCATGTGCACCCTCCATTACTCTATTGCTCTTGACACTCCCCATAGTTTCTGGAGGAGCTGTGGGGTCTGGAAAGGGTTAAGAGACACTTAGACTGCTGCTGGAGGAAAAATAAGGGATGCATTTGACTAGACACAACTTACAGCTGCTATTAAGGCCTATCTCACAGTGGAAAGAGTACAAAAACACCATGATTTCTACACCCATATGACATCTATAGAGTATCACCTGGTGGCTCTGTTCAGGATCAACTGGCCTCCTGGGACAGGAGGGCGTTGGTGATCATCTTCAAGTTCATGCAGAAGAATTTGTGGAATGCCTGATGGACAAAGTTGTTCAGATTCATTTCCAAATGGAAACTATCCCTGGTGCAGGTCCATTAGAGATCTAACAAAAGATCTTATGAATGAATTTGGGAACAGTTTGAGCCTGTTGGGCCTGATGAATTGGACAGGGTCCTCAATGCTGTCAGTGCAACCACCTGTTAATTAGATCCCTGTCCCCCCTAACTGGTGAAAGCCTCCAGGATGGTGACAACAGGTTGGTTCAGGTAGTGAAATATTCCTCACTTCAGGATGCTTTCTCTACTCCTTTTTAGTATCTACATGAAGCCTGTGGGTAAGAACATTCACCACCATGGGATGATGTACCATTAGTACACTAATGATACTGAAGTTTACATCTTCATTCCTGACTCAAGGTATTCAATCACTGCCCCGCTTGTGGTACCTGGAGACTATGGGGATCTGGATGGGGAACAAAAGACTTTTGCTGAATCCAGCAAGGCTGAGTGGCTTTGGGTTATGGGCCTTTTGCACCTTTCATTCTAGGTGGGGTTGCATTACCCAGACAGAACCAGTGCACAACTTTGGGGTTCTCCTGCACTCATGCCTCCTACTTGATGAACAGATAGCAGTCATGTTGTGCTACAGTTTTGCCCTTTCCTGGATTGGGAGTACTTTCCATCAGTCTCTCAAGCCCTTGCCATCAACATACTCTATATGGAACTACCCTTGAAGAGTCTGCTTCTGGGTCTAATTGAAGGTGGTGGTTATCACCTTTAGAGCCATCTTGGTATGGGTCCAGGTTATCTGAAGAACTGCCTCACTTCAATGGGATTAGACTGCCATACTTGTGCTGGCAGAAGAGGTATGTTGTGGACCCCATCCGTCAAGGAATTTCAGCTGGAAGATCCCAGGAGAAGAGTCTTTTCTGCCATGGTACCCTCTGGATCATCATGATACTCAAGATGAGATCTGCATCCTCTTTTGGCCTTCCAAAAGGGCTTGAAGACCTGCCTTTGCCAAGTGACCTGGAGCCCTGGTGGAGGTTTATGGATTAGACAGACTCTACCCCATTCCTGTGCACCCTTTGCTCCCTTCCTCTCCATCTTGGTCAAGTGAGTTTTAACTGAATTTTAAATTTATGATTTTTATTGCTTTAAAGTTCTGTATGGTATTCTTATTGAATGAGGTTTTTACATGAAATTTTATTGAATAACCCTCCTAGAGTCACCTTATCAAGATGGACATCATAGATGTTAAATGATAGGCAGGCAGGCCAGCAGGCAGGCCCAAAATTGAACCCAAGAGGCTACAGAAGGGACAGTCATCTTAACTGTCACAAGAAAATGAACTATTGGAAATGGTTCTAATTCTTGTGTTAAAATGAATATGCATTATTTAGGCATGTCTTATCAAGTTTCTTGGAATATTTTCATTATGAGTAAGCCAGCGGACAAGACTCTGAGAACTGCTGTCCAGTTGCTAGCAACCATGATGTCACATATAAAATCAGTTCAGATCCTTTTGTTGTTTGGTTTGTTTGGTAGCAAGTCATAATGTTTCCCTGTACTGGAATGTGGCTAATGTATGTTAATGAGCTAGACCATTCATTGTCATGTTACATCTTTCTCATTCTTAAAAAGCCTAAATTACAGAAAAGGCTTGCAATTTGGCCTCTGTCCTACGTGCATATCTCTCAGTGGCTGGGGTTCTCAACAGAATTCTCTTTATGACTGGACTGGCTAGGCAGAATCATATTTGGTAACATGGTGCATGGTCCTGATTATGTCCTGGAACCAAAGAGAAGCTGAGGATTGGACAGGATCATGCATGTGCACCCTCCATTACTCTATTGCTCTTGACACTCCCCATAGTTTCTGGAGGAGCTGTAGGGTCTGGAAAGGGTTAAGAGACACTTAGACTGCTGCTGGAAGAAAAATAAGGGATGCATTTGACTAGACACAACTTGAATCATAGTTGGTAACATGGTGCCCAATATATCCTGGTGCCCTAGTGTATAGGAGCTTTACAGGATATTGGGCTCAGAAAACCACTAGCAACCAATGCAGGGATTAGAAAATTGGTGCAATCTTCCAATAGTGAGCTTCCCTGGCTATCAGTGAGACTGCTGCATTTCAAACCAATTGTAGTTTCTGAGTAATTTTCAGAATGCATTGCAATAAACCAATCAAGTGATAATCAGCATGAGAATCACTGTTGCCAGAGGCAGGACCAATTAATGTTTCATCCTCCATCAGTTAGAAGGTAACTTTATGCAATGAACGTGCACTTTGTTGGATCAACATCTAGATCACTCTCTCAGTTAATGGCAATCAGCCTCTGATGCAGGAGTGGGCAACCTTTGGGAGCTACTTATTTTCAAATGATGTAAAGGCTGAACGGAATGAAATAGTAGTGCCTCATCATTTATTTATTTATTTATCTATTTATTTATTTATTAGATTTGTATAACCGCGCCTCTCTCCCCAAGGGGACTCATAGATAACATAGATAGGGAAAACTTATCTTGTTCCTTTTTTTTTTTTTTTTGAGAAAGGAACAGTGTGGTGTGTGTTAAGACTATGTATATATAACATACACTAAAATGATAGTTTTCATTTTTCAACATGGCAAGGAAAGCTACTATCAGTATTGCAATGCCAACTTGCTCAAGTAACAAGTTCAGAAGACCTAAGCAGTTGCTTATTCTTGGTCTAACTCATGTGGGAAGGAGCAAATAAATAAATCTATGATCTTCTTTAACTGGCAGAGGATTTTAGGGAACCAAAACTTGAATCATGGCTATAATTCAGAAAATTTGTAGTGTGAAATACTAACATCAATCCAGTATGCCAGGATTCCACAAAATAAGCAAAACTTATATTAAATATAATTATTTGTGACAGATACCAGGGCAGGAAATATTTTGCAAGCTCAGCCTGCTCTCTTTCACCCCTCTTAAAATTATCTTGCTTTCTCTGAATCACAAAAATAATTTCTGAACTTTCTATTAAATATGTATCATGTAATGGAAAGGAAAACAGTAAGTAGACCTTGTGCTGATTGTATTTTTATTCCAAAATAACCTGGTTTAGATAGCATTTTCATGAAGAGTAAACCTAGTATTTCAAAAAAGGAAGCCCAGAAAGAAATATTTTAATAAGGAAAAAAACATAATACAGAAAATAGAAAACAAAACTCCTCATTTAAATTGTTCTATTTTTCAAAACAAAAAATCCTATTTGGCAGAGACTAAACACTTCAAAGGCTTTCATTTCAAAGAACTTTGCTCAAAGCATTTCAAAACATTATGTGCAGCAATATTCTAAACCAATTTTAGTAAATCCAAAATGGCAGCAATGGTTTTGCAGGCATCAGCTAAAAACATAGAGAGAAGAAAGGAAGAGCTCTTCTTGCATTAGTTCCAATTAGATCAGACATCCACATCCTCAATGCCGTTGCCCAATTTAGTCTAATTTGATTGTAGAAGCCTGACACCTGAGCTAAATAATCTTATTATTTCCAAGAAAGAAAATTATACACGCGGTTTCAGTGGATAAAAGGAATTGAACCAGTGATACATTTTCTAGTGGCTAAATATCTGGAAAAGCATTGGTATTTAGAAAAGTATGAGCCATTTTCCAAAAAATGATTAATTTCTGTCTATAAGAGTGTAAAGACTATATACATTTTGGGTAATACGTGTATCTGGTTTTCATAGGTCAGGACTCCTAGGGATACAAAATTAATTAAGGGTTCAGACTGGAGCTGTTGCCAAGTATTGTGAGCTTTTCATTTACACTACAAGGAATAATGCCCCTCAATGCATATGATGGAATCAAACCAGAAAAGAGAATTAAGACATTTAGTGATGGGCATATCAGAAAAAGGAGTAAGAAATTATTCACTTTGAAATACAATACAATACAATACAATACAATACAATACAATACAATACAATACAATACAATAGCAGAGTTGGAAGGGACCTTGGAGGTCATCTAGTCCAACTCCCTGCCTAGGCAGGAAACCCTATACCATTTCAGACAAATGGCTATCCAACGTCTTCTTGAAGACTTGCAGTGTTGGGGCATTCACAACTTCTGGAGGCAAGCTGTTCCACTGATTAATTGTTCTAACTGTCAGGAAATTTCTCCTCAGTTCTAAGTTGCTTCTCTCCTTGATTAGATTCCACCCATTGCTTCTTTTTCTGCCCTCAGGTGCTTTGGAGAATAGCTTGACTCCCTCTTCTTTGTGCCAACCCCTCAGATATTGGAACACGGCTATCATGTCTCCCCTGGTCCTTCTTTTCATTAAACTAGACATCCCCAGTTCCTGCAACTGTTCTTCATATGTTTTAGTCTCCAGTCCCACTTATACATATAAGTAGATTTTTTAATCAGAGTATGTAACCAACAAAATGAACCGAGCTTTGTTTTATCACTAAATACAGGCAGTATAGAATTTAAAAAAACAGGGTTTTTAATGCCAGAGAGAGTGTTTTTGACAATACAAAAGCACTTTCTATAGTAAATAAGCAATGTGACAGCCTAGAAGTTACCACTGAAGAAATAACTGTAGATTTCTTTCCTTCCTTCCTTCCTTCCTTCCTTCCTTCCTTCCTTCCTTCCTTCCTTTATGATATATGGAAATGTCAGTAGGCTGCTTCTTAAAAAGAAAGTAGCCCAGGATTCGCATTCAGCTATCTCATATGTGACACTAATCTCTCATGCACAAAACTCCTGTATTTTCCTTTAAGCAATATACGTAGGGGTTTTGGGGGGGGGGGGAGAAATACTGACAAATATTCTAGGAATAAACTTTAATATCAATGATCACTGCTGGAACAAAAATATTTTCTGTATGTTTCTTTAGTTCTTTCAATGAAAAGGGCATTGCATTTGATTTTGTTTCCTATAGCAGGAGTCTCCAACCTTTGCAACTTTAAGTCTGAAGGACTTCAGCTCCCAGACTTCTCCAGCCACCAAAGCTGGCTGGAGAAGTCTGGGAGCTGAAGTCCTTCAGACTTAAAGTTGCAAAGGTTGGAGACCCCTGTCCTATAGGGATGAAACTTTCATGTGTAAGGCACAGGCTTTTTGCATTTCCCTTAGTTATAAAATTTGCTCATATGTGTCAATGTCTTGTGATCATAGTGTAATCATTTCTCCTGCAATCTGCAGTCTCCCTGGTTCAATTAAATCCAAAATATATTTCATTTGGGACTCTCCCATGCAGCTTTTTCAGATCAGGAAGCATGAACTGAGCGCTCCAGGGTGGTGAACATAATAAGAGAAGAAAAGACAAAGAGAAACAGCACTGCTGACCACATTCAAACAATAAAAGAAGCTGAGCAAATACCATGCAAATAAATTCTAGCAAATTCTAAGTTCTAAAGCATCCTGAGAGTGAAACTATGAAGCAGGATAACCATTTAGCAAAGGAAACCTTCAGAAGATGAGGGTATAAAATTATTCTATATATTCATTGGGACAGTATTTGTGCGTGCGGGTGTAATTTCTGTTATGTACAGATTTTGCAACACTGTGTAGCTTCTTTGTGTATGAATTTTATGAATTTTAGGGCAAAGCACACATAGAAAAGCAAGTTTATAAATCCTTTCTGATGAGGTTCAGCTTAATTCCCTGTGGTCATGTTATTGCATAATTGCTCATTTCATTACTTTGCCCTTCTCTGAGAATAAGAACAGGAGGAGGCAATGGAAACTAATTGTTAACGACTGTTGGAGAAATGATCTTGAGTCACTGGATTGGCCTATTAGTAGGGTATTAGGACTCCCAGAAGTACCAAATTCCAGCAGAGATATAAAACAAATTTATATTAGTATGTGTATGTGCTATTATAATAGAATTATCTTCTAATAACTATTTTTCATTTGATACTTTTGAGCTACCAACAGTTTTCAATTGTCCCTTAAGCACAGCCATGCCATGCAGACTAGCTATGAAAAGAACTAAAAATAGTGATCCATCTCATTATTATTATTATTATTATTATTATTATTATTATTATTATTATTATTATTATTATTATTATTATTCTGTGGTTAATCTTTGGTGAGATTCACAGCCTTTGGGGCTGGTTGGTAGCTCAACAGCTCGAGTCCTAACCAAGGACCTAGGAACTGTCAAGGTAACGTCGGAGGATATAAGCTGTTCCAAGCAGGGTGGCCCTTTGTAGAGTCAGAATGTTCAAGTCCGGCAAACCTAGAACTTCCACATAGCGAGGCAGTCCCCTAGGTATTGCTCCAAGAGCTCCAATCACAATCGGGACAACAGATGAATTTCTCTTCCACAGTCGCTCAACTTCAATTTGCAAGTCCTGGTATTTTGTGATTTTTTTTTTTTGCTGCTTATTTTCAATTCGTGCATCACCAGGTATTGGAAAGTCAATGAAACATACTTTTTTCTTTTCAATTATTGTTATATCAGGTGTGTTGTAGGACAACTGCCTGTCAGTCTGAATTCTGAAGTCCCACAAGATCTTGACTTTCTCATTCTCCAAAACTTTCTCAACCTGATGTTCCCAGTGATTTTTGCTGTACTAAAATCCAAACTTCTGGCACAATTTCCAGTGAATGATCTTAGCAACACGGTCATGGTGTTGTAGGTAGTCAATTTGTAAAATTTTGCTGCACCCACTGATCAGGTGGTCGACTGTCTCATCTTTCTCATTACAGAGGCGACATTTGCTGTTGGTGGTAACATGTTGAATTTTTGCCTTCATGCAGTTTGTGGTTAAGGCGCCCTGAGTCCCTTCGGGGAGATAGGTTGCGGTTTATAAATCAAATAAAAGGCTTGTTCTTGAGCTGCCAAAGTAAAGCCTTCTGTTTCTTTTTTCAGTACTCCTGATCTTAACCAGTTCCAAGTTAGTTTTTGGTCAGCTTTGCCTTCAATACTTTTCAAGTATTGGCTACACATAGCTTTGCTTTTCCAATTTTCATCTCGTTTCTCAATTACGTCTTTCTTATATTCAGCTTTTGACTTAGTTGTCTTTAAAAGGCCCCCTTTATTTACTTCCTTAATCATTGGTTCTTCACTTTTCTGGATGTAATCATTCAAGCTGTGTCTTTCTTCTTCCATAATCTGCTTTACTTGTAGGAGTCCTCGACCACCTTCTGCTCTTGGTAGATATAATCGGTCAACATCACTTTTAGGGTGCAAAGCATGATTCATTGTCATAAGATTCCTTGTTTTTCTGTCCAAATTGTCCAACTTCATCTGGGTCCAGTCAATTATTCCTGCAGAGTATCGAATCACAGGTATAGCCCAGGCATTTATGGCTTTTATGATGTTTCCTCCACTCAATTTGGACTTTAATATCTTGTGGATTCATTTAATTTAATATCTTTAATATTAATATCTTGCAGATTGTTATTATTATTATTATTATTATTATTATTATTATTATTATTATTATTATTATGTTTATTCATTAACCATGAAACTCAGCCAACTTAACATTTAAAAATGCATTACAAATGCATTTACTGGTGCTAATGGTTGATACGGTTTGCTGCCAGCATCCTAGGTATCAACCAAGTACCTTCATAGAATGTAAGATGTTCTAAGTAGCACAGTTTTTTGCAGTTCCACTGGTGTTATTGCAGGAAGCTGCAATTTGTTGGGGTATTTAGCAAAATTCTTGGACATGGTGCCAAGTGTCCCGATGACAATGGATATCACTGTGACATGCTTCATCCATAGCCATGTGGTTTCGATGGCCAGGTCGCAATGTTTCATTATTTTTTCTAGTTCTTTTTCTTAGACTCTGGCATCTCCAGGAACAGCGATATCTATTAACTGTACACTTCATCCCTCTACAACCGTGATATCTGGTGTGTTGTGCTCCAAATGACGATCTGTTTGTATTCGAAAGTCCCACAAGATCTTCACCTTCTCATTTTCGATAACTATTTTCACTTTATGTTCCCATGACTTTCTGGATACATCCCTTATTAAAATGTGGTCCTGATCTCCTTATATGTCCTTTTGTTTACATTTTGAATACCAACTTTGCACAAAGAAAAGAACAAACCAAAAAAATGGAGTTTTCTCTTTGAAAAGGATGTTAGAAAATGGTTTAGAAATATGATGAAAAATCCTATAATCCTAAATTAATCCTAAATTAATCCTAAATTCAACTTCCAAATCAGTCAACATCAGTTGCCTCTCTCCTGAAACATCAAATAAAGGCAGCCCACTTCTCTGTCATCCTTCCACTGTCAAACAGAAAAGACAAGCCATAGTGCTTGTTTCTTCTCTGAGGGTCCCATGTTAACCTACCGGGTCCTTCAAGATAGATCGGAGTAGGTCAAACCAAAGTTATTAACAATATCTTGTAAATGTGAACATGATTCTGCTTTGCTCCCTTTATCTTCAAGAGAATTAGGGATAGTCCCGTCAGTTGTGTTCTCAAGTTATATTTCTACTCTTGAGTCAGATTTCTTTTATCTGACCTTTGTTTCAGTGACAGCTCTTTATCTTGTTCCTCAAGGTTACTCTTCTGGCCACTACAGAGAGTTTTGTGGTAAAGATTAGAAGCCAAAAATTTCAGGTTCTAATCCAACATGTCAATGGAAGTCTTGAGTGACTTTGACTCAGCCAATATTTCAGTGTAATCTACCTTAAAGTATCATAGTTGTTCTCTTGGGGGGAGGGGAGAAAACGCTGTGTATACCACCATAAACTTCCAAATGTAAAATATAATATCTTCCCTTTGGTGAATATTACAGAATAGTTCCTCCCCTACCACCTTATACAGTTTAAACATTGCATAAGAATAGTTTATATTAACAGAAAATCCACAATCCAGATATGGATTTCCTGATGCCAGTATCAAAAGTTACTCGGGATTTTAATATAATGATAATAAAATGAAAATATGTAAGAAATATATGCATCTCATAAAACACATAGAATTGTTCAAGGCTTTTATTATCCTAATATAAATAAGTTTTAATTATCTAAAATCTCCCCACTTGTTATAACTATTAATATTTCCTAAAATGTTCACATTCAGTTTTATGCTATTGGGATGGACCAAAATGGAACTAGGGACAGCTGGGTAAAAAAAAATGGCTTCTAAGTTAGATTGCAGCATCACCAGTTAATGCCATACTGAAATATGAAAACCAGCCAGTGCTGAAGATTCAATGAAAGAAACATGTCCAAAGTAAAATATACTATTTTGCACAAAATATTGAAATGTATGATATGAAAAAATTATATTCAGTAAAAAAAAATCTATTTATAAACTATGATAAAATAATAGATATGAATTGTCAAGAAATAAAATTTATATTGAACTGCTATGTCTCTCCCTTCCTTAGTAAATTTTATACAGACATATAATATCTATACAAGTCCTGAAACTTTTCCCCCACATGCATATACAAGAAAACAGCATTCTATTCTACCTGATGTTATTGGGGAAATAATAGAAAACCTGCTTAATGTTGCAAATCACAATAACTTCCTAAATTATCTGCATATCCCTGCAAGTTGACACACTGTTTTTTATTCTCACAGGCCATAAACCCCATGAGCATATGTCAATATTTCTTATATTATTGCTTTGAATGCCTAGCAGGCACTGCAACAACCCATGGAACAACTTTCTTGCATCTGTGCTCAGCTTAATGTCCTATTCCATGACAGAAATGTAGTACAGCAATTAGTACAATTTGGGTCATTAAAGGAATGTTTCACTTCATCAGAGGTTCAAATTGTAAAGCAATGTGGCATTCTGCTTGTAAATAATGGCATAATTTGCACCATTTCATTTTGCTGTATAACCTTTGGTAAAATGTAACATAAGAACATAAGAACATAAGAATAGCCTTGCTGGAACAGGCCACAGCCCGTCCAGTCACACAGTGGCTCACCATTTGCTTCAGGGTATTCTCAAGCAGATGTCTTCACCTGCTTATGATTCCCTGCAAATGGCATTGAGAAATATCCTGCCTATCTCTCCAACCCGGAGGGTGGAGAGATGTAGTCAGGTGCTTCTGTGGGAAGTGATACAAAGGCAATTTTTGGTCAATACAATTTGTTTTACAGATTTGATGGTTTCATATGATTTGTTGATGGATGGTCTCATGGTATAGAAGAATGTATAAAGCTGCTTCCTACCAAGACAGACCATCAGTATTAGGACTAGTGCCGGCATTCCAGGATTTTGAAACTGTTTTTAGAATTCATTTTATTTCATACTGGAGTGTTGTGATCTATCAAAATTTGAAACTTAATCTGTGTAATATCAATAAGATGCTAGATTCTATTTGCTTTTATAATCTCTGAGTTCAGTTTATTAAGTGAAAAAAATATGGAAATATTCTGGTATTATGAATTAATCAAGATCTGACAGTTCATTCAGGAGATATAACAAATATGATTAAATACTTTTCTGATTGCATTCACTCCTGAACATATGAAATCAGATTACAGTAAGCTTTTTCCCATTTGCATTTTTTTCTGTCATGTTCCCATGATGTTGCCTTTATCTCATCCCTAATCTATATCTCAGGAAACCTTGACTGTTCCATTGTTAAAGTAAAATATTTCCCTTAAATGGACTACAACTGCAGCACTTTAGACAGTATTACATTGACCGCCTATCTGACCACTCTATGACAGTAAATTCATAGGTGGAGTCATCCAGCACCCATTGTCCACATCAGACTAGTGTGGGTGTACCATGTCCTTTCAAGTCCCATTTTGCTTTCAGGATTCAGAAACTCTGTATCCTTCTCCTTCTCTTTCCTAAGCAGAAGATCTTGAACAGCATTGTAATGTTTTATGGAGGTGGGGAGGTTGAAGAAAATTTTGCAAACTATTTCTAGGCAAAGGGCAATAGTGATCATCACCAAACAAATCCTACACTGATAAATAGATGAACCAATAGTAGAAATCAATTTAAAAAAAAGAAAAAAAGAGGAAAATCTCAGTCAGTAAGAAAGTAAACACAGCCTAACAACAGGTAAACCAAATACATTATCATCCATATTTTCAACAAAAAACAACTTGTTCTTTATATCACCATGTCCAGATAGGTATTGATGGTATTGATACCTTCAGTACCAATAACAGTAGACTTATATACTGCTTTACAGTGCTTTACAGCCCTCTGTAAGTCATTTACAGTGTCAACATATTGCCCCCAACAGTCTGGGTCCTTGTTTTACACACCTCAAAAGGATGGAAGGCTGAGTCAACCTTGAGCCACTGAGATTTGAACTGCCAAAATGCAGCTATCACTCAGCTGAAGTAGCCTGCAGTACTGCAGTCTAACCACTTGGGCCACTTTGGCTCAATAAAGAAGCTTTTGGGGCTGTGTCAGAAATATCATACAGCCAAAAATCATTAACCTGTGGCTGAAAGGAATACACCTTTCAACCAATAATATAGGCATCCTATTCTTTATACCAGATGTTTCTCATAGCTAACCCAATAATTAGCCTCTTTTGCCACAAAAGTTATCCTACAATCAAAATCTGAATTATCCCATGGTGATTTGTCTCTAATTCATTCTCAAAAATACTATTCATTATAGAATCCATCAAAATCTAAATGAAAATTTTGGTGGGAAAGAATATTATTCAAATTCAAAATTGCAATTATCACTGATTCCTGTCTTCCAAACCTGCCTATTTGTATAAGCGGTAAATCAGAAAGGGGATCCAACAGTATCATAAATTGCCCAGGACACAAATGTAATATCATTCCAGAGTCAAGAAGTTGTAGTTAATTCAGCCAACATGACATTAATCTCACTCATCAGCCAACAGACCTTTCCCACTTTTAGCTCAGGAACAACAAATGCTGCCCAAATCTTACCACCATGTGCGCTATTTGATCCATCAGTATATATATTTTACAAAAATCTAAATCCAAAGAATATTAAACTAAAACTAGAGATCAAAATCCAGTCATGAAACAGAATTCTTCCACATATCTTTCTTAAAAGGGAGGGGCTTGAAGACAGACTAGATAGAGGGAGGCCACATGCTTAAAGTATCCAATTCTCTCCAAGAAGCTTATTGAACAAAATGAGGTCTGTGGCCATCCAAAATTTGCTATTCTCAACAGACAATACACACACCACTTCAAGTTCCAAAAGTCAATATATTTAGGAATGTGGTAGGAGAATTACCAGAGGCTTTCTTGACATCAAGGAAAGGCAATCACTGGAATAAGTTGCAGCAATTGACTTTCTTGCTATCAAGAAAGCTCCTGGTAATTCTCCTAGCACAATCATAAACACACTACAAAGGTAGTAACACTCAATTTGAATTAAATTTAACTTGCATAAAACTGCCTTATAAGACACACTAAAATGAAGGCCTATATCACTGAAAGACACTTTCAATCTCCTACACACACACACACACAACTCCAAAGTCTCAGAAATAATGTGCTGTACTTGAATATGTGATTTACACTTATTCTCAACATATTGAACGAACAAAATTGAAACCAACTTACAATAAACAATTACTCCCAAAATGTTGGCTGAAGAAACTACTTGAATTGAACAACTATACAAAAACAATTTGCCATTTGTTACAAACCGACTGTGAAAAAAGCAACAATATCCCCACAATTTTAGTTTGGAAAAAAAATTAAACAAAGTTGAAGATTAGCTAATGGCGAAATAAAGAGTGCTTCACTATATGGTGAACCCAGTGTCTTATAGCTCTTAGATGAGCTTCTTAGCTATCAAAAGGTATAGGTGGCAAGTTAATGGGGAAAGATGGTCTTTCAAAGTCTCCAAATCCAAGAGCCATTGATGCATAGTATAAAAACCCTGAAAGTTTAAAACTGTTCTGGCTCACCAGATTCCTGGATGCTTTGAGAAAGGTTCATCTGAGAGAGGTGAAAGATGAAGAGGAGCAGAGCATCTATACTTGCCAGGTCTCTCTACCTGTAGCTCCATTGTTCCATGTGATTACAGAGCTTGAAAAGATTAAAAGATTCAGAAGACTTTTGTCGGAGTCTAAACTGATGGCTTTCTTTCTTTCTTTTCTTTGTGTTCCTGAATACACTTTGATTGCTGTCTTGCATTATGTTATTATGCTAGTTTCTTAAGCTGCCTTAGAATAAAGCCTTAAGTATACATATTGAGTAGTCCTTGCTTCCAAATGCAAAAGAACCTGTGACCCAAGCCCAGCTAGACTGGAGACAGAACAATTCAAAGACAGCTCACACAGAAATAATTAGATCCTATTTCTGAAACTATTTCTATTGTACATTTAGATATTGGCAAGATTTCAAAGTTGGATTGGCACCATCAATAGTGTCTGAAAAAAACATAAAATAGAATAAAAGTGAAGTGTAAAAAATAAAATGGCAGAAATGCTAGCCTTTTCATGAGATTTTAGAGATGTTATCACCAATATTTTACAAGATGTGATGATGATCACAGAAGATCTGTAGATCTACTAATTTATTTTGGCATGTGGTGCTTGGAAATGTTGCCAGTCCATGTTGTACTGTACATGTTTACTGAGAAATTAATGCTATCCTAATCAGTGGTAAGATTCAAAAATGTTTTGCTACTGGTTATGTGGATGTCTAGTGCCCTAAGTAAAAATTATGTCTGTCAAATTGCTTTGAAGGGCCATTGACATTGCCTACCAGATGAATAAATAACTCTTCCATTTGTTCCACTTCCACCACACTGCTTAATTCTCACTCTTTCCCTGTCAATTATATAAGCCTCAATTTAGAAATCCATTGCCTGCATCTTTATCTATTTAGAGTAATGCACCAACTTGGAAAGGCGGGTGGGGTGGAAAAGTGCAGTGTATCTTCCAGTTTAGTAAAAGTGACATTATTTTCACAGAACAGGTCAGAGCATGTATCTCTGACTATTTTCTGTTCTTTTTAAATCCCGCTTTGCTGCCTTAATAGAACACTTTTCTCTTTTGTTCACCAAGTAGAATATTAAAAAGCTTTATCTGGGGTTCAGTTATACGCAAGTACAAACCATACTGCAGTTATATAAAACAGCACTTCTCTTTTGAGCTCTGCAAAATTCACTGAAATTTGAATGCCTTTCACTTCACCCTGTGCCATTATTTCACCAATACAATCATCACTGCATTAGCATTCAGCTAGTAATTACTTAGAACCTAGATATGTCCAGTGGTATTAAGTTGCACATTAATCCTGCTAATTTATTTGCAGGGGAACTGAACAAGTCCTCTTCTAGCTGTATTACTTTTTTGCAAAAGAGAAAGGCAGAGTACTGTAGGAAAATAATTAGTCTGAAAACAGATCCATAGCTACTTAAAATATACTGCTCCCATTAATAAGGCACATAACCAAAGAAAGTCAATAATACAAGTTATAAGTAAGATATAAATGTCACAAATTAGATGTATATGTAAATACAACTATCATAATTTACTATTTGCATTTTAAAACAAAGCAAATAATTTGAAGCTACTCTATCAAAATGCAGAAGTTATAAAATGCTTAAATATAAAGGCACCTCTGCATGGAACACTTGCCCAGCTCCTAGATAATTCCAAGCTTCTATGATTCAGCCCCATTATGTTTATTAGGCTGGTGAGTTAATTAAACTTCTAGCCTTTCTATAAGACAATACAGGTTAATTTAATTCGTTTTTAGCTTTGCATATATTGTATGTATATTGTATGTTTTATGTGGTTTTTTAATTTTTTCCTGTACACCGCCCCGAGTCCCTTCGGGGAGAGGGGGCAGTTTATAAGTCTAATAATAACAATAACAATAACAATAACAATAACAATAACAATAACAATAACAATAACAATAACAATAACAATAACAATAACAATAACTATTATTATTATTATTATTATTATTATTATTATTATTATTATTATTATTGTTATTATTATTACAAGAAGAATTTCTGTGGGGAGGGTTTTGCTTAGGAATTCTAGAATTTGGGGCTAAATGATTTTGCATTGACAGAAACTCTGATTCCAATCTATTTCTTGGTATTTCTCTCCCCCAACACTTAAACACTACATTAATTGACTATACAGTATTCATTAATTGACCTTTTGATTGATTATAGCAATGGCTTTGAATCTCCCTTGTATTATCACTGGTTAGGGGAGTGTGTGTTTTTGTCTGTGTGTGTGTGTGTGTGTGTGTGTGTGTGTGTGCGCGCGCGTGCTTTAAGCCACTGAACAAAATGAAGCAGAAACTAAGCATATGGATAAATGCTGGACAGAGTAACACAACCAGTTTTTGCGTACTCCCTTAAGACAGCTGGAAGAAGTGTTGAACAAATTCTGCACTTTAAACTCTTCTGTCTGTAATGAGCATAACTAAAGGTTAGTCAGAAAGTGTTGTGAGATGGGAAAATGGGAATGGTGTGAAAATTCTCTAAAATAAACTATTAACTATATGTCACGTTTGTAGCTAACTGGAGGTTCTTTCAATTAACTTGAAGAGCATAGGGTCCTTGTATTCCCTACAATCAGCTTCAGAGGTTCAAAAGCCTTAAACCTTTCTCATTTCACTCACATTTTAGAATTCTGTCCCCATGTTCTCATCATGGTACGTGTTCTATGTTGTTGTTCCATTTTAATCTGTTGTTTTGTTTTTCAAGATACAAGCAAAATACCTTTTTAAAGTCCCCTCATAAAGAACATTCAATCAAATCATAACCAGGAAAATAAGAGTCCTTTCGCTAATCGTACTAGTTTACCTTAATATGTTTCCTGCTTTGGTGGAATTATTTATTTGCTTGTTTTAAAGGGAAAGGATAGATAAAGGCATCCCTTCAAGTCCCTTCGGGGAGAGGGGGCGGTTTAGAAATTTAATAAATTATTATTATTATTATTATTATTATTATTATTATTATTATTATTATTATTATTATTATTATTATTATTATTATTATTATTATTATTATCCTCATTGCTATCTTGCCAGCCCACATTGGCCTACTTTTCACCTATTTGAACAATTCCAACTTTTAAGTTAATGGTCATTATGAAATTACTAAAAAAATCATTTAGAATTGGAAACTCTTTGTGGGCTTTTTGAAGGAGATGGAGAAAAATCAAATTTTGATATATGGATTTGACAATTGTTAAATTAAAAAACAGATATATATATATATATATATATATATTAAATTCCCCTTTACTTCTTGTGGGAAAATAGACATTTTATTACAGTATACGCATTCTTTATATCCTTGGAAGAAGACATCAGAAGTGATTATTTGAATATGTTTATGTTTTCCTTTCTTTTTCTTTACACTTTTTCACACTTATATTCTTATTCTTTTTACTCTTTATCATTTCTTTTTATTGTTAGATTATGGTGTGTGTGTATATGTTATAAAATTATTTTAAAAGGGTTCGAACTTTGAAGTGCTTTGGTGTAGTACTAGAATTTCATTAATTTCTTTATACACTCACCGTGTATAAAAAGGTCCCAGTGAAAAGAAATTTAGATGTTATTGAAATAATAATTTTGTTTTGACTGCTTTTTCATTTCCTAATAATTTGAAATATTTCACAGTGGGAATAATATTGAACAATTTTGCTTTGGTTTTTTTAAAATGTATTTTTAATGTTATTTAGTAATTATAGTACTCCCCCATCTTTACCTCATAAAAAGAACATGAATGGTAAATGAAGCTGAATTCACATTACTTACTATCTCTTGGTTTAGTCTAATTACTTTAAAATTATTTTCCTAAAACTTTTTATAGTGAGTTGCTAATTCATTTTTCTTTTTCTTTTTTTTTTAAAAGGAAAAGAAAACTTAGAAAGGCCTCATTTGGAGTTGTTAGTAGATTCAGATTTTTTTTTAATATTAAAATATTCAAAAGGAAGTTTTCAGAAGAAATGAAATCAGCAAATGAAGCACATTCAACATTTTTGAAGATAAATTGATAAAGGTAACACCCAGCTTATTCCTCCTGCAAAATATGACCTCAGTATTTCAGTTTAGGAATGTGTCCTTGTGATACTTCTAGTAAAATCTTGGAAAACATTTTTGGACTCATGTTGCATTTTATTTATTTACACTATTTAGAGATCATCAATTCCAAGCAGTTGAGCTTTTTAAAATAAGAAACAATAAAATATTTTTTTTTTTAAAAACCCATAATAAAATAGAATTTCTACAATAGCTCAGCGATCACCTTACCCCAAGTACTGGGGGAGTAACCAAAAATTTAGTGCACATTGTTGTAGTGGAAGCCATAGGGATTTCAAGGGTATGATGATCTAGAGGGCAGGGCTATGGCAGAGAAAGCATGTTTTCAAGATCCTGATAGAACACGCTCTTTGATCAAGGAGACCTGGAGCTTACCTATTCTGCAAGATCTATATTGATTGATATCTAATAATAGGATTTTTTTTAACTCACTGGGTTAAGAATTGGTCCCATCTTTGCAGCAATTCCATTTTATTTCATATTTATGACAACTTACCTCATCACTTCAAAAATTAAAGATAAATTAATTTAAATTAAAGGTAAATTAACTTGTATGACTTTACTCATAAATTTATGCTGGGTATGTGAATACATAATGTTTGGAAAGTGAAAGCTGAAAAAGTTGACATGCCCTAGGAGAATATTAAAGAATCGCCATCAGTGTTACTACAGTTCTGCTATTTTATTATTTAATCATTATTTATTCATTAATCTCAACTTTCCCCAGGAATACTTATATGAAGCTGTCCGTTCATTTAATCCCCAAAGAAGAAATCTAGAGTAGAGTAGATTTGTTGAAATTTAAGTGTATCTGGCCAAAGTCAACTGGTTGGTATCCAGAGTTGGCTCTTTTAAGACTGGTGGACTTTAACTCCCAGAATTCCCCAGCAGCCGGCTGGGCAATTCTGGGAGTTGAAGTCCACCAGTCTTAAAAGAGCCAACTTAACAGACCCCTGGCCCAGGCATCAGATGCCACTATTTTTATATGAATATTTGAACATATTTGTTTCCTTTAAAGCACAGAACTACCATGCACAGTCTTTTCTATTTATATGAAGATTTATATTCATAATGACTATATATTAAGAAATGCATTTCCAATATAACCAACTATAGCATTATGTTCTTCATCCTGTAATATACAGTATTTATATCTGAGAATCAAGAGCCTGCAGATATGCTGTGTATAAGTGCCTATACATTCTTAATAGAAGTTGTAAAAAATTAATGTTTTAATATTACTAGATATTTTTTTTATACATGAGCATTTTGGATGCATTTTAATATTGAAATACCACATGGATTTAAACCAGTTGCAGATTGATTACTGTATTTTTCGGAGTATAAGATGCACTGGAATATAAGATGCACCCAGGTTTTGAAGACGCAATTTTTTTTAAAAAAGTAGGTAGGTAGATAGAGGGATAGAGAGGGGGAGAAAGAGAGAGAAATACAGTACGTAGGGAGCAAGAGAGTAGTTAGGTAGATAGGTAGATAAAGGGATAGAGAGAGAGAAAGAGGGAGAGAGGAATTCAGTAGGTAGGGAGAGAGAGAGTGTGTAGATAGGTAGGTAGGTAGAGGGATAGAGAGAGAGAAATAGAGAGAAATACAGTAGATAGGTGGGGGGGAGAGAGAAGGTAGATAGGTAGATAGAGGCGGGGAGAGAGAGAGAAATACAGTAGGTAGGGAGAGAGAGTTGGGTCTTCCTTGAGGTGCACTCGAAAGCTGCAGTTAGTCCAGAATGCAGCCGCGCGGGTGATTATGGGAGTGCCTAGACACTCCCACATAACACCAATCCTGCGCGAGCTGCACTGGCTTCCTGTGGTCTTTCGGGTGCACTTCAAGGTTCTGATAACCATCTTGAAAGCGCTCCCTGGCTCGGGGCCTAGTTATATGCGAGACCGCCTCCTGCCCCATACATCCCTTAGACCGATATGCTCCCACAGAGAGGGCCTCCTCAGGGTGCCATCGGCCGGACAATGCCGACTGGCGACACCCAGGGGGCGAGCCTTCTCTGTGGCAGGCCCAGCCCTTTGGAACGACTTACCCCCTGAACTTCGCACCATCTCCGACCTCCGCCTCTTCCGCAAGTGTCTAAAGACACATTTGTTCCATCTAGCCGGCCTAGCGTAACCTTCAGAACTGACTTTTAGATACTTTTAAATTTGGGGATTTTTAATTTGGTTTTAGCGCAGGATTTCATTGAATAAGTTTTTTAAAATTTTATATGGTTTTTTATGTATTTTTAATATTCCTGTGCGCCGCCCTGAGTCCGTTTGGAGAAGGGCGGGGTATAAATTGAATAAATGAAATAAATGAAATGAAATGAGAGTGTGTAGATAGGTAGGTAGATAGAGGGATAGAGAGAAAAAATAAAGAGAGAAATGCTGTAGATAGGTAGGGAGAGAGAGCGAGATAGAAGGTGGGTAGGTATATAGGTAGGTAGAGTGGGGGGAGAGAGAGAAATACAGTAGGTAGGTAGGTAGATGTTTCCAGGTATATTTACCCATGTGCAGGAGAAGGAAATTGCTGTGGCACCTAAAACTTTGTTTCTGCTGGCACAGCACTTGATCAATGTAATTCTCATTAATCCCTCTAACTCAGGGGTTCCCAAACTTGGCAACTTTAAGACTTGAGGACATAATTCTCCAGCCAGCTATGCTGGCTGGAGAATTCTGAGAGTTGAAGTCCACAAGTCTTAAAGTTGCCAAGAAACTAAACAGCCTTCCGAAAGGGGGGAAAAAGTTTTTTGTACTCTGCAAACCTCCCCAAAATGGCCCATTTTTCATGAAAAATGGCCCATTTGTTTTCAAATAAAAGGCATGAATAGTCTTGGGGGGGGGGTGCTTGCAGAGTGCTCCTGGGGGGTGGGGGTGGGGCAAAAATGAGCAAAACAATGTCCCGTTTTTCATGAAAACAGGCCATTTTTATGTCAAAAAAATTGCATGCATAGCCTTATGGAGACTTGTAGAGTACTGCCGGGGGCTGGGGGGGGGGGCAAAAAACCTGCCCGTTTTAGGCTCATTTCTGCCCTCCCCAGCCTCCAGGAGCTCTCTGGAAGCCTCTATAAGGCTATGCACAGCCATTTTGGTGAAGGGGGTGAGGTTTCAGGAGGCAAAAAAATGCTGTATTCAATGTATAAGACGCACCCAGATTTTCAGCCTCTTTTTAGAGGAAAAAAGGTGCGTCTTATACTACGAAAAATACGATATATCCAAAATATTATATTCCTTGAAAACACATTGAATATCATATTTTAATTGCATACAGTTAAAAAGTTTTAAGTTCTGTATAACCTATAAATAAATGCATTTTAGTAATTAATTTTATTAATAAAATGTATGAGATCCCATTTGTTTATAAATAAATAAATATGATCCTATTTCAATATGATATGCTTTATTTATGAGCACCGTTTTGACCTCTACCCATCGTCAATTGTCCTAGCACAGTGTTTCTCACTTGTCGACTTTAAGATTGCATGGACTTCAATTCCCAGAATTCCCCAGCCAGCATGGGGAATTGATAGGGTTGAGAATACCTGCCCCAGCAGAGTGATACAGTATGTTAAGTGAGGGAAGCATATAAGACACTACTATGCAAAGCAACAGGAGAAGGCTTAATGCTTTTGTTTGCAATATTTTTCTTTTTCTTCAATTCAATGAGTTGAATCATTAATCATCATTGCTTATATCAACTATGTTTTCAAAATGATGGAACACCTAGGAAAGAAAAACAGGAGATTCATGTATCATCATCTTGCTATTTGTATTTTTTTAATTAATAAATGTTAAAAAGAACAGAAATGATTAACTATTTTTTTGCCATCTTTCACAGATTATTTTATTCTTTCCAACCTAACAGAATTTTAGACTAATGTTATAAAAGGCATTCGTGATTCTTTCAGCAGAATAAGATAGAACAGAACAGAACTGGATTGGACTATATTTGGTAGTAAGACTAACTGACAAAGAAATTGCTGAGTTCAAAAATGGGAAGGGGAAAAATCTTTCTATGGAAAGATACAGCATTTGGGAACAGTTGCAACTATTCCATTCTGCACTGTCTTTGTTCCTGCTTATGTGAACAAAGCAGTATGTACTAATAAAAGAATTCAATAAATTACACCATGTTTGCCTTCCTACCTTCTATGTACATGTGGGTGGTCTTACATGGTTATCTGGAAAGAGTTTGATCCTGTTAAGTTTGAGGAAGTACACAAGAATTATTGAAGCTGTTAGTTACAATACAATAGCAGAGTTGGAAGGGACCTTGGAGGTCTTCTAGTCCAACTCATTGCCTAGGCAGGAAAGCCTATACCATTTCAGACAAATGGCTATCCAACATCTTCTTGAAGACTTGCAGTGTTGGGGCATTCACAACTTCTGGAGACAAGCTGTTCCACTGATTAATTGTCCTAACTGTCAGGAAATTTCTCCTCAGTTCAGTTCAGCAACCTTTGTATTAGATGCCTGACTTTCCTGCCCTGAGATGGGATGTGAGTGGGTTCAGGCAGTGATTGATTCCTTTTTGATGAGGGGACAGGCCCACCTCTTCTTAAGGAGGTGATTTTGTGTCCTTTCTCAATGGGAGTGTCAACTAGTCTAGTCATCTAACTAGTCTGCACAATTTTACAAAATCTTTTTTGTAAACAAAATACAGTATTTGTATATTGTTTACAAAAAAGATTTTGTAAAAAGCATTGCCAGACCAATTCTCGAATACAGCTCGTCTGCCTGGAATCCACACTGTATATCAGACATTAATACGATTGAGCCAGGCCAGAGGTATTTCACAAGAAGAGTACTCCACTCCTCTGCTCACAATAGAATTCCCTATGCCACCAGGTTTGAAACTTTGGGCTTGGACAATCTGGAATCCTAAGGTCTGATCTAAGCACAGTACACAAAATTGTCTGTTACAATGTCTTACCTGTCAATGACTTCTTCAGATTCAACCTCAATAATAAATGGACAAACAATTGATACAAACTCAAAGTAAACCATTCCAAACTTGATTGCAGAAAATACAACTTCAGCAACAGAGGGGTCAATGCCTGGAATGCTCTACCTGACTCCATTGTTACATTCTTTAACCCTCACAGCTTCAACCTTCAACTGTCTACCATGGATTTCACCCCATTCCTAAGAGATCCGTAAAGGGGGCTTGCATAAGCACACCAGCGTGCCTACCATTCCTGTCCTACTATTCCCATTTATTTGTATCCATTTCTTTCATTCCTGTCCATAATTATACCTGCTATCTTGTACATGTTTGACAATAAATACAAATACAAAATTTTGCCAAGTTGCCAATCTTCCCTTTTTGTAGGAAAAGTTGTGGAGAAGATGGTCACACTGCAGCTTCAGAGGACTCTGGGTGAAATGGATTATTTGGAACTCTTTCAACTGAAATTTGGACTTGGTATGGAACCCAAGAGAAGCGGTGCCTCAGTGGCTAAGATCCTGAGCTTGTCGATCAGAAAGATTGGCAGTTCAGTGGTTTGAATCCCTAGTGCTGCATAACGTAGTGAGCTCCCGTTTCTTTTCAGTCCAAACCTATGCTACTAATCTATTAGATATATCCTGAGCGATTTCAGGGTCTGGCTACCCTGATCCTCTTCCCCTCTACCTCCCTCCTGGTTGAGAATGCACAGTGTCTTTAGCTGGCCCTCTCTCTGCGAAAGTTCCATGTTGCCAAAACTCTTCCCCATTGCTCCTGCAAGCGCACATTCCATCACATGTTCCAATCAATATTGATGGGGTTCTACAGGTTTCTACATATCTGCCTTCCTTTTAACATCTACATGAAGGTGCTAGGTGAGGTTATGCAACAATTTGGATCAGTATGCTGATGATACCCAGTGTTATATTTGCACCACAGACTGCCTGTGTGATGCTGTGGATGTCTTGTCCCAGTGCTGGGAGCTGTCCAAGAAGCACTGGGTGATTTTGGAAGACCTCATAGTGTCAACAATCTTCCATCTTTGGTTATGGATGAAGTGGCACTTTCTCAGAAGATGTACATAGTATGCAACCTGACAATGGGACCTGAGACCATCAGTGTGTGGCCAGAAGTAGTACCTCTCCCAGGTGTGTTATTGATTAATGATACCTTTCTCTTGGCTGCTATATATTTTAATTTGGTAGTTGTCATTGTTTTTGTTTTTATTTTTATTTTTAGTATTATTCTCAACCTAAAGTTGCTTGTTGAGATGGGTAGCTATATAAATTAATGAAATAAATAAATGTGTGCATTTAATCTATATGCTTTGGCAAGAAACTCCATGAATCCATTTTGGGTTTTGAATGTATATATTCAAAAGAGACCAACTATATATGAATATATATGTGTGTGTGTGTGTGTGTGTGTGTGTGTTAGTTTTATGAGCTGATCAATAAATAAATCAGAGAGACTAGGATAGATCTATTTCGAGCTTTTTAGCTCTCATCAGCTAGTCATACTCTTACTGGGATTCGAACCGGGGCTGTATTGCATATCAGGCAGGAGCCTTTAAACCATTCAGCCAGCCTGGCTCTCCCAATTGCATCAGCTGAGACAGGAGGGTTAATATCTATAATTGTTTCACAACACCCTGTTAGAGCCCCAATTAAGGGAGGAGATATACTGTTTCCTTTTCTGCCTTTCGGCTCATCACCAGGGACCATCTAGACAGAAAGCCATGAATTCCGTTGTGTTAATTTTTTAATATGTGTATTAGTTTTATGAGCTGATCAATAAATAACACAACGGAACTCATGGCTTTCTGTTAAAAGTTAAAAGTATTTTGGCAATGTTTCGACGGGATCACACCCGTCATCATCAGGCTGGTGCCTTTGTTTTCTTGCGAGTAAACTGTGATCGAAGTGGCAGTTTTTCTATAAGTAGAGGCGGGGGGGTTTGGAATGCTGGCTCTGCTGCTTTAAACGGATTGGTTGGCTGATTTGTCACATCCTGATTGGTAGATGGAACACCCTGTTAGGTCCCCAATTAAGGGAGGAGACATACTGTTTCCTTTTCTGCCTTTCGGCTCATCACCAGAGACCATCACCAGAGACCAACTATATATGGATAGTTTATCTAGCCTGTTGACCAAGTACCAATATTATGAGACAAAATCTAAAATACCTGAACAATTTTTTTAAAAATTATATTTATTTTTACAGATTTGGACTATCTACATTGTTTGAGGTTTGTTCTGGGGGTGTTGTGGTAACAATCTCAGAGGATAACATTTCATGAAAACATGGCACTTTGATAACTTTCCAAGAAGCCCTCTTAGCAGTGGCAAATTAAGGCTCATGGGTGCCTTAAACACTGACAAATCCTGGTGCCCCCCTCCTTTGTACATACTGTACAAATCTTCATTGGTTTATTTTTCCCTTTCTCAACTTTATGGTGCCCCCTTTGGGCCCGATGCCCTAAGCACGTGCTTAGAATGCTTAATGGTTAATACACCACTGGCTCTTAGTGATGAATACTCAGTGGTAATATGGTTGAAGCTGCAGCAAGAATTGCTACTCTGTTTGGAGTTTGGAAAAAAAAATCCAGAAGTATGCTTAAATTCATGTCCATTAAAACATAAAAATCTATCATTTAACCATGGCAATATTTTAGGTAGATATATCATATTTCTATCCTGGAGTGTATCTCTGCAGGGAGTTCTCTATAATAACAGCACTTGCAAGGTTAATAGCGTTCATTGTTCTACTAATCTATCCCTTGAACCACTGATTAGCACTGACTTTGATTTGGAGCTACTTATAGTTGAAAAAATCTTAATCTAGTCTTTGCAGTTGAAATCGTATGTTAACAGATGATGATATATTATTAACATATACAAACGCTAATGCTAATTCCTTAAAAGTTCCTTTAAAAATCTACACAATTGTAAAATAAAATGTATTTACCTGAAAGTTATTAATACCAACACATAATAACAAGGAGAAGGGCGGGGTATAAATTTGATAAAATAAATAAATAAATAAGTAGATAATATATTCTCTCCTTTATAATGATAGGAATTAAGATTATAAATTTAGTTTCCCTAAAGTATTTATGGAATGTTTTGCTAGTTTGTTGCTGTTTCTAAGCTAGTGTTAAAAACTAGCCAATGCAAATCATAGATTGGAGCATGGACTTGCATAACAAGCAATATTTATTTAGCAAGGCAAGCCATTAACCAGGTTTTCTGTATAGCTTTAGATGGAATTAAAAATCAAACCCTAGTAACATAGCAGCCAGGATAACAGTACTTAGTTTGACTTGTTCAATAATCATTTTCCAAGAAGAAAGTTCATGAACATTTAATGTTTTGTTAATTTTCGATCTGTACTGCTGTTTGGTTTAAGGAAGGCATTAAAATCTTTCTCAGGATTTCTATAGTTATACAGAAGTCAACCTAGTGAAATATGGGCCACTAAACTGGACAGGACACATTCATTTCAGTAACAGCAATTGCTATAATTCTTGAACTGAACTGAATGGAATAGTTGTAGAGATATGCAGATCGCCATCAATTAACCAAAAACAAATCCACATATAATCAGAAGTTATTCCCATCACGGTCAATTTCTCAATTGCTATCATACACCTTTTACAGTGGATACATCTTTGATAATATTCCATGCCAATTTTTCAATAAAATGTGCCCCCATGTATACCTCTTCACCTATGCATTTATCCAATTTTCCAGGCATTTTCACAAGTATATGCTGATTTTAATGGAACATTTGCACATGAATAAAATTTGTATGAATATTAACAGACAGCATTTACTTCTGCTGAAGGTTTTGTAATGGAATTATGACATTTCAAATTCCAAAATAAAACAAAATTTGTCACTTCCCTTAGGACAATGGAACATCATAGAATTTTCCATTTTTGCTTATATGTGTTGTAGCTTCCTTCATCTTGGACCAAATCAAATTATTAATAACAAAATTGCTTAATGTGATCTAACTCTGTTTTATGGTAGCAGTGAATCATAACATAATTTTCCAGACAGAAAGAGATACCAGTTGTTATAGTGCAATTGAGCTATGTAGATGGAAGACTAGAAGGTCATCCCCCTAGTTGTTTAACAGTGACTTTGGAAATTGAGAATATATTTGCTTTTTTTTTCTTTCTGTTTTCTTTCTGGAATATGTATGCGTAATCAATTAATCCAAAAATAGACAACACTGAACTCTTAATAGCCTATCACTTGTCTTAAAAAAAGAGAAAATTACCTTTCTAGCTTTCATTGTATTAATTCTGTAATTGTGCCTTGTATAAATAGTTGTAAATCTAATAATCATAGAAACTAACTAAGCTGTGTTCCTAAATTTCATCCTGTTGAGTATTACCCTTGAAAACAGCTCAAAAGTACTATAGTCTGCTGAAAGTATGGAACATGTAATTACCCTATTAAAACAGCTCCTGTGTTCTGCTGCCTGACACCATGCAAAGTATTAGTTATGATTTATGAAACCCTGCACAGTTAGGATTAGGCTATCACATTTTCCCCTTACGAAACTGCTTTAATATCATCAGGAGATATTAGTTCCCACTATCAGAGAAATCCATCAAAATGAGTTATCAGTAAACAATTGCCATGTTGGTCTCTATGGCAACTTTATCACCTTGAAGAAGTTGGAAAATGGTACGCACACAAACACACACACACGCACACACACACACACATACACACCATTTCCAAGAATGTACTATGATATAACATAGATTTAGCACTTGTTTTCAGCTCTCCATTCTACTGTCCCATTTCATTTTTGATTTCATCTCTAATGTAACAGATTACATTAGAGATGTGGCTTCCATTTGAAGCCACGTTTTCTCAAGTTTCAGACAATTCTAAAATCAGCTTGTCTTCCTCACTGCCTTGGTTTTTGCATTTGCCTTATCCAATTGTATGCAAAAAAAAAACAAAAAAAACAAAAATCTTCACTTCCAGGAGAGAGAGATTGGGGAAAGGTGGGAGAAACCTACTAATAAAATAGAAGAATGCACAGCAATGCTCTTAGGGGGCAATATTATTTTTTTTGTTGCCTGGGAGCAACAAAACCCACTTTAGGGTACAGGAGCAAATTAAATTAAGGATGGGAAGTAGCATTTTTAGATATCGAAAAGGTGCTGCATTTGAAGCAAAGTAGGTGAAAAAAAGTATGCAATTTGCTGTGGGATAAAAAGTGAAAGTGGATAAATAATTATGAAAATCTAAGATCAAAAGAATCTTGATCCGAGAGGAAAGGGCAAAATAAGAAATCAGCATAAAAGACTTTTTAAAAAAAGACTAGACCCAAATAAATAACACCTAAGTCAATGAGACTGTATAGTCTACATCAGAGGTTCCCAAACTTGGCAACTTTAAGACTTGTGGACTTCAACTCGCAGCTCTGCTGGCTGGAGAATTCTGGGAGTTGAAGTCCACAAGTCTTAAAGTTGTCAAGTTTGGGAACCTCTGGTCTACATTGTAATGGACAGCTAAGAGTTGTAACTGGGAAGATGTAGTAAAGAGTAATAATTCCCCTATCAGAAGAAAGAGGTTGTGGGGGAGAGCAAAAATAAAATATTGACAATGTAAGCATCCTTGGACACTCTCATATAAGTTCATCTGAAATAATTTTGCCAGAACAGAATATTATTTATAGCCTTTACTCTTTATGTATATATATATTTTTTTTTAAATCAACATTGACAATAATGCAATAATTCCTGAGATAAGAATGGAAGAGAAAACCAAATACAGTGGTACCTCGGTTCACGAACTTAATTCGTGAAATGACTCTGGTCGCGAACCGAATTGGTCGTGAACCGAGGCACAGTTTTCCATATGCTAAAAGCATAACAAAAATTTAAAAAAAAGTCACTGAAAGTACTCACAGTGTGCGTGCTGGGGCTTTTTTCTGAATTTTCTTCTCTCTACGATCTTCCTACAGGAAGTCACAACCATGTGACAGCCAGGAATACATTAAAAATGGCCGCGGTTCCAGTTCGTGAACCGAAGCAGAGTTCGTGCACCGGAGCACATTTTGAGGAAAATTTCTGTTCGTAAACCGAATTGGTCGTGAACAGAGGCGTTCGTGAACCGAGGTACCACTGTAATTTGGATGGCAGAATACTTCATGCTTGCATTAATAACTTTCAGGTTTGGGCAATTTTGGTGAGCTGGAGGGAAGGTACAATCATACTAGCCAAGGCATTGATAACATGAACTGTCCAATTTAATGGCTGAACGGTTCTGAAAAGAGCCTTCTGAGTCCCACCTGGAGGGGTGATTCATCCTTTGCTAAAATGTCAATTAAGACTAAAGAGCCCTCATGTGTTAAATTATTTTTCGTTTATCATAACTTTCTGAATCCAACTTTCATTCTTATGAAAAATTGAAGATTTCGTGCCCAGAAGTCATACATATATTATGCTCATAAGAATTTCCATCAAAAACACAGAAGATGAAACAAATTGACTCCTCCCTTCAGTAGAATATTACTAGTCTACTTCTGAAATATGTGATGGGTTCCTAGCTCTAGCTACTCTGCTACCTGCTCATTTTTATAAAAATAAATAAACTGCTTTACAGACACAGAGAGAAATAGTGTGGCTTTTGCTTTTAGTGGTGGTGGGGAATTGCCAGACTATAACTGCTGTTCTTGCAAACCTAATAAAACAGCAAACATATATATCTGAAACTATTAATCTGAATTCTGGCAAACCAGATTTCCCAAGAAGGAGAACCAGTCTGCAATTTCATTATTTTTATGGGATGGCACACAGCCAGCTAGATAGTCAGGCTGGATTTGGCATTTTTATCCATCTATTGAGTTTTTCCCAAGGACCTAACATAAAACAGATGATAGTGATAGCTGCTGCTTATTGCTATTTTAAAGGAAGAAGTATCCTGAGCCCAAATATCTCTGAGAGACACGCACTTTTAAAAAAAACCCAAGGAACAATAAAATATGAAAAATGATCATGTTTAATGTGGAATAAAGAAAGAAAACAGAACATAAAAAAGAAAAATCAACAAGGACTAAAATACTCCTTTACCCCAACATTTTCAAAAGTTTTGAGAACATCATCAGAGTATAAGCCATACAAGTCTCTGCTGTTTTAGAGGGCAGGCCTCTTCACTGAGAGGTCTGCTTCCTAGGTCTCAAGACATTTCATTGTTTAATTGACAGAACCAGTAACATATTCACCCTGTCTAATTTTATTGTCTGGGCAGAAACTATCAGAATTAGGCTTAAATAGAATAGAGCCAACGCCTAGAATACAACTGACAAAGACTGCAGCTGGGAAAACAGCAGTGACACATGACGTACCCATCACTGCCCATGAGTCAAGATCAGCTATACCTTCTGGGTGATCTTCAAGGGCAGTTTCAACTATAGAGCTTGGCAAAGGTTATTTTATGAGGTTTTAATAGGTCATGACAAAGACTACCAATCTAGAAACAAAAGAAAAATTCTGCAAGTCATCCTCTCCTGTTTTGTAGTCCTCTTTATACTTATTTTTTTAAAAAAAAATATGACTGGTTTTAGGTATTTATTGATTTTATAATTAAGCTATAGAAATATGATTATTTAATTAATAACTACTTATATAAAGTTCAAGATTGTTTCACATTATATTACTATGGAATTTATATTGGCATGACGAGACTAAATAAGGGATGTTAATAGTTAGTCAGGCTTTAAAGACACTCTTAAAGAAGAAATAGATCGATGTTAAAATATTTGATAAGAACTGTGGATATTGATATTAAGCTACATGATAAATTGTTAGATCTAAAACTCATAAAATGAGATTACTTTTAAAAAATAATTATTTCAGAGAAGCATAGAATTTACGAGCACCCGGTTAAAATATCATTTAAAGCAGGGGTCTCCAACCTTTGCAACTTTAAGTCTGAAGGACTTCAGCTTTGCTGGCTGGAGAATTCTGGGAGCTGAAGTTCTTCAGACTTAAAGTTGCAAAGGTTGGAGACCCCTGCTTTAAAGGATACTATCTAGAGTGAACTTTTTTTTCAAATCCATTCTTTTTTTATCTCTCTCTTTGTTGGCCTTATAAATAGAAAGCCATTATATAATCATACTGTATATAAAAGGATGTTAAAATAATCAGTAAGTGATAACATTGGAAGAAACTTATAGAAACCTGTGATGAATTGATACATTCTTAAAAATTGATAACCTGTTATGGGAATGGCTTTTTGATGGTTTTTCTTTCTTTTTTTCTCTGTGAAGTTTGTATTATTTGTGTTTATGTTAAAAAAATTAAAAAAATATTATTAAAAAAAAGAAATATGATAAATAAACAAACTGACTATTTATTTATCCCACATTTAGTATTTTTATAAATAATTCAAGGCAGTGAACGTATTCAGCACACCTTCCTCCTCTTATTTTCCTTCCAACAATAATCCTGTGAGGGGATTTCACTAAGAAAGAGTGACTGGCCTAAAATAATGCAGCTGGCTTTCATGGGTCACTTTCTTTCTAGCCTTGACCAAACTAGTTCTCATACTAAATAGATCTGTGCAAAGGCTCCCCCGACAACATCTGCCACCTACTCTACCAACAGAAATATAAGACCATGCCTGAATTACTCACCAATATCAAACAGATAAGTGCTATCCTATCCAAGACTAAGGCAAGAAGTACACAGATACAGAAACTGAATATATCTATAGGACAGTGGTGGGTTGCAAATCCCGTTCCAACAGGTACGGTTGAAACAGGGGCGGCAGCGTCCTCATGGATGCATGCAGGGTGAACATGCGTCTTAGTGCCTCCGTGATGTTCCGTGACACTCCAGCTGCTCCGCAGGCGCTGTATGCGCCATCTGTCTGCATGTAAGCGTGGAAGCCATTAAGCACCAGTAAGGAGCACGGGCGGGTAGGCGGTCCCTCTGGAGCAGCGTACCGGAACGGTATCCGGTGCTCCATGCTGGCTCCGGTACGCCCGGTACCACCTGCAACCCACGACTGCCATAGGAACTCATTCTTGTAAGAATTGAGCTGCACTCTATTCACTCCCAGCCAGATATGAACAGTCTCCAGACCCTGGATAGAACACCGAATATATCAATTGGACAGCCCGTTCAACATGAATATTTGGCATTCGTTTGTATACTCAAGATACTGAATATAATAGAATAGAAACCTTATTGATTTGGTTAGTTGACCATATCGAATATCGAATATCGAATATTTATTTGTATAACCGCGTCCTCTCCCCTAGGGGACTCGGAGCGGTGTACAGGGAAGAATAAAACAGCATAAAATATATACATGAACAATAAATACAATAAAAATAGATTAAATTTGACTATCCCTGCACTAAAATTCCCATTTAAAATTAACAATCCCTAATCCCTGGGCAGAGACTAACCTAGGCCGGCCAAGCAGAAAAAGTGAGTTTTTAATTTCTGACGGAAGGAGCGGAGGTCCATAGTTGTTCTAATGTCAGGGGGAAGGTCGTTCCAGAGGGCTGGGCCCGCCACAGAGAAGGCCCTTCCCCTGGGCGTCGCCCGCTGACAAAGTCTAGTGGACGGCACCCGGAGCAGTCCCTCTCTGTGGGAGCGAATCGGCCGGGAGGATGTATGAGGCAGAATCCGATCCGATCCGATGTAAAAGTAATCCAAATATACAAATAGTTAAAAAGAAAACAATGGACATTGACTTATAATAAGTCATGATCCCTACAGTCAACCTAATATGATCAATCTATTCCATCTTCTTCTAAAATAGCCTTTGATATAAAGCAGTGATGGTTAACCTTTTTTGGCTCGTGTGCCAAAAGCGGGGGGAGCGCAGGGGGGTCATGCGAGGGCGTGCCACACCCATAATGCTATGCGCGCGACCCCCTGCTTTTGGTGTGCTTTTTTCGCCCTCCTCAGGCTCCAGAGGCTGTCTAGGAGCCTGGGGAGGGTGAAAACAGCCTCCCCTCTCACTTCCAGAGGCTTCAGGAGCTTCCCTGAAGCTTCCAGAAGGTGAAAAACTGCCTCAAAAGAAGGCCTAAATCAACTGGCCAGCGCACAGAAGCTCACTGGAGCTGACAGGGCAACGCCTCACATGCCCTAAGAAATGGTTCTGCGTGCCACCTGCAGCACCCGTGCCATAGGTTCACCATCACTGATATAAAGAGTTAAATCTTACTAGTGATATGCAGGTTCATCCTCTGAAAAAAAAACACTTCTCCTGGATGCGCCAATTGTGTTTAGTTTTCAAATAAGAATCTAAATAACCAGCCCTTTCTGCAGAGTGCAGTTTGAAATCAACAAATAAATGTCTGCAACAAATAAACCGTCTTCCTTCAAATGGAACTCATGAAACTTCCTTCAATGGAACTCAAAAGCCAACATGGGTTTGTAAAAGCCAACATGGGTTTGTAAAAGCCAACATGGGTTTGTCAAAAACAGATCATGCCAGACGAATCTAATTGCATTCTTTGACAAAGTAACAAAATCAGTGGACCAGAGGAATGCTGTTGATATAATTTACCTGGACTTTAGTAAGGCATTTGATAAAGTAGACCATAACCTACTATTAGATAAAGTAGAAAATTGTGGGTTAGACAGCAGCACCACCAAATGGATTCGTAACTGGCTGACCAACCGCACTCAACGTGTAGTCCTAAATGGAACTGCATCTACATGGAAGGAAGTATGCAGTGGAGTCCCCCAAGGCTCTGTTTTAGGCCCAGTACTCTTTAACATCTTCATCAACGATTTGGATGAGGGGATAAATGGGGAACTCATCAAATTCGCAGACGACACCAAGCTGGCAGGAATAGCCAACACTCCAGAAGATAGGCTTAAGATACAGAAGGATCTAGACAAACTTGAACATTGGGCACTGTCTAATAAAATGAAATTCAATTGTGAAAAAAGTAAGGTCCTACATATAGGCAAGAAAAACCAAATGCACAAGTACAGTATAGGTGGTACCTTGCTCAATAGTAGCAACTGTGAGAGGGATCTCGGAATCCTAGTGGACAACCATTTAAATATGAGCCAGCAGTGTGCAGCAGCTGCCAAAAAAGCCAACACAGTTCTAGGCTGCATCAACAGAGGGATAGAATCTAGATCGCGTGAAGTGTTAATGCCACTGTATAGTGCCTTGGTAAGGCCACACTTGGAATACTGCATACAGTTTTGGTCGCCACGATGTAGAAAAGACGTGGAGACTCTGGAAAGAGTGCAAAGAAGAGCAACCAAGATGATTAGAGGACTGGAGACTAAGACATATGAAGAACGGCTGCAGGAGCTGGGTATGTCTAGTTTGATGAAGAGAAGGACCAGGGGAGACACGATATCAGTGTTCCGATATCTCAGAGGGTGCCACAAAGAAGAGGGAGTCAAACTTTTCTCCAAGGCACCTGGGGGCAGGACAAGGAGCAATGGGTGGAAACTAACCAAGGAGAGAAGCAACTTAGAACTAAGGAGAAATTTCCTAACAGTAAGAACAATTAACCTCTGGAACAGCTTGCCTCCAGCAGTTGTGAATGCCCCAACCCTGGAAGTCTTTAAAAAGATGTTAGACAGCCATTTGTCTGAAATGGTATAAGGTTCCTGCCCATGCAGGGGGTTGGACTAGAAGACCTACAAGGTCCCTTCCAACTCTGCTATTGTATTATTGTATTATTGTAAACCTCCTATGGCTTACCATGGAATCCATTCAAATCCATTTGTTTGAAATGAGCTCCAGAAACAGCTCTCCTGAGATGTTGAGACATGTAAGATTGTTCAATATTTTTCCAATTGGAGGTGGGGACTAGGTGAATTACATTGACATATTTAAATGCTGCAATATCATTTTGGGTAGCCACATCAACCACTCTTTGTTTGAAAGTTTTCTTGGTCTTTAGAGCTATAATGCCTTGGTAAGGCCACACTTGGAATACTGCATACAGTTTTGGTCGCCACGATGCAGAAAAGACGTGGAGACTCTGGAAAGAGTGCAGAGAAGAGCAACCAAGATGATTCTGACTTTTAAATGTGGATAAATTTTAAATTCTTAGGGTTTATAATGGGTTTTAGCACAGGATAGAATGTAATAGTTTTTTAATAATATTTTTGTATTTTGTATGGTTTTTTAATATTGCCTGTGTGCCGCCCTGGGTCCTTGCAAGGAGAAGGGCGGGGTATAAGTTTAATAAAATAAATTAAAATAAAATTTAATAAAATAAATTAGGAGACTGGAGGCTAAAACATATGAAGAACGGTTGCAGGAACTGGGTATGTCTAGTTTAATGAAGAGAAGGACCAGGGGAGACATGATAGCAGTGTTCCGATATCTCAGAGGGTGCCACAAAGAAGAGGGAGTCAAACTATTCTCCAAGGCACCTGAGGGCAGGACAAGAAGCAATGGGTGGAAACTAATCAAGGAGAGAAGCAACTTAGAACTGAGGAGAAATTTCCTGACAGTTAGAGCAATTAACCAGTGGAACAGAAGTTGCCTCCAGAAGTTGTGAATGCCCCAACCCTGGAAGTCTTTAAGAAGATGTTGGATAGCCATTTGTCTGAAATGGTATAAGGTTCCTGCCCACGCAGGGGTTGGACTAGAAGACCTACAAGGTTCCTTCCAACTCTGCTATTGTATTATTGATTGGACTGCGAATTAGATGAAGAATCCACATTCAGAGGTAACATTTGAAAATTGGGTGATGCAAGAACAGGTTAAAACATGATGCAACTGTTCTTCGAAACAAAGCTTGGGTTCTGTTTAAACCCATAGATATGATATTTAGCCAGAAACTAAGTACTTTCATTACTATATAGCTTTGTATAGGGCCATGGTCGCGAACCTATGGCACGGGTGCCACAGACGGCACACGTAGCCATATCTGCCAGCACATGAGCTGTCAACTCCAGCATGCATGTGCACACCGGCCAGCTAATTTTTGGCCTTCCGGAGGGCCAGGGGAGGCCATTCCTAGGCTTTAGGAAAGCCTTTGGAGTGTGGGGAGGGCAAAACTCAGGCCCAATGGGCCTACTGGAAGTTTGGAAATGATCCGAAAAATGAGCCCAATGGGTCAAATGAACTTTTGGTTGGCTCGGTGGGCCTGTTTTTCGCCCTCCTCAGGTTCCAGAGGATTTCCTAAAGCATGGAGAGGGCGAAAATGGCCTCCCCCGGGCCCTCAGAGGAAATACCAAGCTCGGGCCCTCAGAGGAAATACCAAGCTCGGCTTGGAGATGAGTAGTCCATTTGGAGAAGGGCGGGGTATAAATTTAATAAAATAAAAATAAATAGTGGGGTGCATGTATGGGGCAGAGCATGGGGGGTTGTGCATGTATGTAGGGGCGCTGACACACATGCACACTATTGTACGTGCACCCTCACATTTTTGGCACCCCACAACAAAAAGGTTAGCCATCACTGGTATAGGAGGTATAACTAGCTGCTTGTTAATTGTTAGATTATTAGACTAAAATAAGCAGAAAACAAAATTCACAATTTGAAGGATCTTTTGCATATCCTTAGGAATGACAGATTCATTCTAGATAACTCCACAACACACTATGGCCAGAAGCCTTAGCTGGCTATGTTCGATTGGAATTCAATTCTCAATGGACCTTATAAATTTTATCCACGAGATAGCTTAAATGTTCTCCACAACAGCCTACAGATATTCCTATGGCTTGTTCCTTCCAGCAAGGCTATTGACAGAAGCAATGAGGATGGAGAAGTAACATTTAGCTACTTTTTTTTGCCACAAAATAGTTTTGAATATGGGCTCTTGCCCAATCATGAGAATGGCAGTGAAATTCTCCTTTGGGGGGAAACTGAATAATAATAATAATAATAATAATAATAATAATAATAATAATAATAATAATAATAATAATAATAATAATAATAATAATAATAATAATAATAATAATAATAATAATAATAATAATAATAATAATAATAATAATAATAATAATAATAATAATAATAATTTTTAATTTATAACCCGCTCTCTCTCCCTGAAGGGACTCGAGGCGGGGCACAGGGAATTAAAATACTAATAAAACCACAAACAGAATACAGAATACAAGTTAAAACGAATTAAACTCACTAAAATCCCATATAAAAACTAAAACTAAGGCCTAAAAACCCCTAAAAACAGTTTAATTACCCTAGGCCGGCCAAGCAGAAAAAGTATGTTTTTAATTTTTGACGGAAGGAGCAGAGGTCCGTGGTTGTTCGAATTTCAGGGGGAAGGTCATTCCAGAGGGTCGGGCCTGCCACAGAGAAGGCCCTTCCCCTGGGCGTCGCCCGCTGGCATAACATAGTGGACGGCACCCGGAGAAGTCCCTCTCTGTGGGAGCGAATCGGCCGCAGGGATGTATGGGGCAGGATGTGATCCCGCAGATAGCTAGGTGTCTGTGCCATGGAGTGCTTTGAAGATGACAACCAACACCTTGAAGCACACCCGAAAGACGACAGGCAGCCAATGCAGCTTGCGCAGGAGCGGTGTTACATGGGAAAGCCTAGAGGTTCCCATAACTGCCCGCGTGGCTGCATTCTGGACAAGCTGAAGTCTTCGGGTGCACCTCGAGGGGAGCCCCATGTAGAGAGCATTGCAGTAGTCCAGTCGGAATGTCACGAGAGCATGAGTGACTGTGCAAAGGGCATCCCAGTCCAATAGGGGACGCAACTGGCGGACCAGGCGGACTTGGTAAAACGCCCTCCTGGCTACGGCCGTCACTTGATCTTCCATGGACAGCCGTGCATCAAGGAGGACACCCAAGTTACATGCCCCATCCACAGGGGTTAGATGTTCATCCCCTATGGCCAGTGATGGAGTCAACTGGTTGTACCGGGATGCCGGAAACCACAGCCACTCGATCTTGGATGGGTTGAGTCTGAGTCTGTTCCTTCCCATCCAGGCCTGCACTGCTTCCAGGCACTGGCACATCACCTCTACGGCATCGTTGGGGTGGTTTGGGGTAGATATATACAGCTGCATATCATCAGCGTAGAGGTGGTACTCTACCCCGAAACCACGGATGATCTCGCCCAGCGGCTTCATATATGTGTTGAACAGGAGAGGCGAGAGGACCGACCCCTGAGGCACCCCACAAGTGAGGGGTCTCAAGGTCGACCTCTGCCCTCCTGCCAACACAAATTGCGATCAACCGGAGAGGTAGGAGGAGAACCACCATAACATGGTGCCCCTCACCCCCAACCCCCCCAGCCGATGCAATAGGATACCATGGTCGATGGTATCAAAAGCCGCTGAGAGGTCTAATAGGATCAGGATGGAGGAACAACCCCCATCTCTGGCCCTCCAGAGATCATCCACCAAGACGACCAATGCCGTCTCGGTGCTGTGCCCGGTCCAGAAGCCGGACTGGCGCGGGTCCAGATAATGAAAGGAATTTCTTTTTCCATCAAAGTATATGAGAGTGGATTTTTAAAGTTCAGGGGGAAAAAACTCTTATTTTAGAGTTTCAGAATTCTAAGTTGGTGTTAATCTAGTAACCTTGTATTGGAGGTAAAATTTAACAATTTGATCATTGCCTATAGGAAATATTTTAAGGATTACTGTCTACTCTCTAGTTTCAACAGCATTAGTTTAGAAGTCCGAAATAATGTAGAAATGCTAAAGAGAGTATGCCTGGCTGTAATCATTTTGTACTGAAATCTCTTAATCAGCAAGTTCCCCTGTAATATACCAAAAATGTTTTCATTAAGAGTATTAAGTTGATCACCAGTGACAACTGAAGTTGAAGGTGATCTGATCTTAAGATAAAAAAGTAAGAAAAAAATTGTCATGTCAGCTAACCAAACCTGTTTCTTACAACATGAAAAAGAAGCTACAATGCTTAAGGGGTAAAAAAAGAAAATATCTCTGCATGAAAATATCTTCTGAAGCTACAGCAGCTTCACATTTTAATTGCCTTCAATTTTTGTTAAGTTGGGATATTTCTGAAGCTTTAAAATTAAGCTTTACATGTATAATCATAAAATATATTTTGACATTTTTGTGCCCTCATGACAGATTTTTCAGATATATCTTAAGGGCATCAGTTCTTTTTCTTACCATCACATACACACAGAAATAAATTCAACAGATGTTGTCTTGAAATTTGATAAGAAAATAATGACCTGCTTCTAAGAAAGGGGCTAAGAGGTGAAATTCCAGGAGGCTGTTATTTGAGGAATGAAAATTAGCAGATGTTTTCTATTATCACCCACAATTGAGGTGCTACAACATAATTATCTTATCACAGTCAATAGTTGAAACCATAATTAGTCACTGCTTGCTTCTGATTATCAAGAAAATGAAATCCATTCTTGTTAGCAATATTAATTTTAATTATTTGGCAATAAAATGTTAGGCAAAAGCCAAATACCCTTTTCAGAATATTTTAAACTGAATGCTGTCAGTGGTGGAAAGAAATATATACATATAGAATTAAATTGCAGGCAATTATGAATCCATGTAAAAAAAAATTAGCCCTTATCTTCCAAACCCTGAACTTGCTAAATGTAGCAGAAAGTGAAAGAAGGATCAAAATCTTGATAAAATAAATTTCTTGACTCTACACAGATGTACTTCTTATCAAAACTTTCTTGCAGGTTCAAGGACTTTTAGAATATGATTACTGGGCAGAAAATTATCTTACTTTCTTTTTTAAAAATCCTATCTAGTAAAAGACAATTTATTTTTTGAAAGGAAAAGAAAAATTCAATGAAATTCTCATGGATAGAGACAAATAGCTTCAAAATGGGCAAGGATGTATATAAATTCTGACATTCATTGTATAATTGTCTCCCTAGTGGCCTGCAGTCTCTTTGACTTCCTAGTCTTCAATTAAAATCTCAACTCTCAATCTTGAAAAAAAGTGTATCAAGAGAACTCAGATCTAATTTGGCTTTTTCAGGATGGAAAATACGAACAGACCCCAAAAAATCAATATTTGTACTCTCTGGAACATCCAAAAATAAGGTAAATTTAAAAACTACACCAAGACTAATAAAATTCCTAAGCACCCTGACCACAAGGAGAAAACTGTGGTAAGAAAACTTTATTGTGCCAGAGTGTATCAACTTTTTCCATTAGTTCTTTTGAGTTCCTCTTAAGCCTTCTTGGTTTTTGATAAGATTTTAAAAATCTCTATTTTGCAATAGTAGGGTAAACTGGTTACAAAAGATATGACATATAGAATCGATACATTCAGATAATTTATCATAACTACCAACATGTATGGAAATTGGTGTTCCAAATAAGGCTCTCCACTTTTATGGTTAGAAGACTAATTAAATGGAAAAAGAGAAAGCACAAAGGAAGTTTTTCTACACATACTGCTTTGCAGAAAAACACTGCAATGCAAGATACTGCAGTGCTAAAATAAAGAATAGCAAATAGGATTAATTTAATCATCTTCAGCCGTACAAACAAATAGTTTAAATATTTTATTGATCTATATTGTTACACTTAGAAAATATAAAATACATAACTCCTATGCATCCTTTCCCCAATAAAACAAATAGGCCTTTATTTGGTGGACTGTGGCAAAGAGATTATAGTCAAGGAGGGCACTGGTGGAAAAGAAATAAAATAGATTTTTTCCCCCACACCTTAGGGCTGTTTCATTATTCCAGGCAAGACTTAGTATTGATCCGCCTCGATTTATTTCTAATTTTGTTGCCTTTGATTGAACTGAGCTCTAAATCTTCTCATGGCATACATGCTGTAAGGATGCAACTTTGCTACAAGAAGTCCAAGGTAGCAATGTTCTCCTTTTATGCTCTAATTTAGTCTGCTTCACTGCAGATTTAGGATTCTCAAAGAGCACTTTAGCACAAAGACCAGCAGTATATTATATAACTTCAATACTTTAAATAGCAAATGTGACACTAATTACTCTGGATATTTGAACCTCCACGTAGGAGTGGCCCACAAAGGATCCACAGTAGGCCTTTATTAGGCCTACTAACCAGGCTTGATCCCTCCCCTAATACTTACTATTCCATTGGTTGGCCCTATAGCCGTGGCCAAAATAAGTTGAAGAATCCTTGCCTTCCAGAGATAGCAAATGGAAGCAATATGTGCATTATTTCCTTCTATAACAACCTCGGCACCCACAAAGGTGGCATTCCAAATTAGCTCCCAGTATAGGCTGTCATGATTCCCCACAATATTCTGATAGGATGCTTCACAAGGAATACGTGACAGGCTCAGTTTTACCCCAACATTCTAGCTCGCACATAACAGCTCTTTGCAATGATTGTAGATAGAAAATCATTTTAGAATGTAATATGGTGTGGAGAACTTGGAGATGGAAAATGCCAATTTGTTTATGAACTTTTGATGCAGTATTTCTTACCCATCTTTCAAGATATGGTCTTCCTGAGGCAGTTCACAAAGAAACTTTCACTTTTTGTAAAAAGTTAAGCATGCCCAAGTTTCCTCTGCCCTAATAATTTTGAAGTTTTTTTTAAAAAAAACTAACAAATAGCACATGATGTTTTTAAAATGAGTTTTAGTTTTTTCTAGCGTTTTTTCTAGTTTGTTTAGTTTTTTCTATACTGAAGAGAAAATGGTCATTCTTGATGGCCTTTTCTTGGCAATAGCACATTCACTTTTATTTAGACAGCTTTTGTCCCCAAACTGAATCTAATTCTATGAATGTTAATTACTTTAATTGTTTGCTTGCAGTTCTATAGATAATTTACTTTCTTTTTTCTTATTTTGTATTTTTAAAATCATTTAGTTGTTGATTGCATATTATTACTTGTAAGTGCATGATCTAAATTAAAAGTTAGAGCAAACAAAGAAACATTAGAATGATAAAATAAATAAACCATACTATACATTTTTATTCTATGTGTAATTCAGAGTTGAAGAAAATAATACCATACTTGGAATCCTGTGTCAAGTTCTGGTTGCCATGATATAAAAAAGATGCTGGGATCCTAGAAAGAGTGCAGAGAAGAGCAACTAAGATGATTAGGGTACTAGGGCCTAAACCATACAATCAATGGTTGAGGAAACTAGGTATCTCTAGTCTAACAAATAGAAGAACTGGGGAGATATGATAGCTGTCTTAAGGCACTTGACGGGCAGTCACAGACAAGAGGAGTTGACCTGTGTTAGCAACTCTGGATTCAGAACCAGTATCACAACTCTGGTCCCTTAACCAGTGTTAGGAAAATAAATGTGGAATAGTGTAATTCACCAGACAGTAAAGAGATGCGTTGCTGTAACCACAAACAAACTCTAAAACAGTGATAGTAAGAAAAATAAATAGTCTTTACTTTGTAGCAACTAAAATACTTCTTCCAACTAACTTCTCAAACAAATAACAGTCCTTCACCAAACAGAGTTTATCTTACAGTGATGCAAAACAAATCCTCCTCCTTCTTCTTCAGTCACAGCTCCTCAGCACAGGGAATCGAAAAGGGAACGGACTGTGATTCTGAGCTTGCTTTATGGTAGAGCTGAGACTTACAGCCAATCAGAATTCAAACACAGTTCTTAAAGCTACATAACTCCTTAAGAACATAGGCTCATATATATTGTCAACCCAATATAAGGCTGAATATCCTAACAACCTGTTCTCCAAAGTACTTGAGAGCAAGACAAGAAGTAACAGGTGGAAAATCACCAAGCAGGATCCAATCTAGAACTAAGGAAACGTTTTCTGGCTGTGAGAACAATTAATAATTGGAATGGCTTGCCTCCAGAAGTTGCAGGAAAAGCTGACAGCCCAGGGATCGAGACTTGAGCACTGTATGGTAGGGTGAGCTCTTGTTACTTTCCCCACTTCCTGCCCACTTAGCAGTTCAAAAGCATGCAAATGCAAGTAGATTAATAGGTGCCATTTTGGTGGTAAGGTAACAGAATTATGTGTACCTCAGCATATAGACATGCAGACCACATGACCATGGAAATGTCTTGTGCCACCCCTTAGTGTTGGAAATGAATGGACAGGGGAAACCTTTACTTTTACCTTTTCTTCCTATGAATATTTATCTTTAAGTAACTAGCAGTATTTTGGCATTCCTATTTAATAAATGTTAAAGCCAAAATATATGTATGATTTAATATTGCACACATTAAATCAAATGTTAAAGAGTCATTGCAGCATGGAGTACCATCTGCTTATCTTGTTGCAATCAATCTTTTAATGAGATCATAATTATTTATTTTACGCAGAAACAAACACTATAAAATAGTTCTAACTGCTTATTTCCCTCAAACTACTTTTATGTTTGAAAAAAAATGCCATTTGTTTTTCATGCTACTACTTTGATCTGACAACAACGTTTGAAGGGGACCATAAGAAACAAATATTTCAAAATGCTGTACAAAACACTAGTTGATAAAAATTGAAAAGATGAAAAAGTCCTCACTGGTACCTTACTTAAAACATCTGACAATTATTTGTTAAATAATTGCTATTGCATCCAGAAAGTCTCTTTTTCAGTATGAACATGAAACTAATTTTTTTAATCAAACATAAGAATCCAGATTCTAGATTGAGACCATTGTTTGGTTTCAATTAATTAATTATTTTCTATAGCGCCTAATTCATTTACATAACTTATTGTCATAAGATATGTCAATGGTCCTTAGCTTAGAAAGCTTTAAAGGGAATTAGGTGGCTTCAAAAGGAAGGATAGGAGTATCAATACCAATTAGCTGTGATTATTAAACCTTTGGATATAAGGTCTTAGGAGAAAGGTTAATGAAGATGAACTGTGTCTCATAGATTCCTGCTTCTGATCTTTACAGATATTTTTTATCTGGTATTATGGAAAATAGGTAGCTGGATGAGATGAACCTTGGTTTGTCTCAAAATTTGTGCATTGTGTTCAAGTATGGTTTGCTGGATTTTCATTGCTATCTACTTCATCAAGGCTACACAATCTGTAGATCCAAGTCACATGTGGCTTCTGAAAGCAAAAGGGGAAAATGATTGAATAAGTGTGAAATGATAAGACTAATTGGATTTAGTTAAAGTATATTTCAATTAAATTAAAATTAAATCAAATTTTACTTTGTTCTGGCTTCATTCACTAAGCTGGCCTGACAATTCTGGCCCTCAGCCTAGAAAATGTTTTGCACTTTAGTATTACAGGAATCAATGGAGAAACAATTAGTTTCCAGCAGAATTAGTTGGATAACTCAAATATACTGTGGAAGTATTTGTTTTTCTTTCGCTTCTTGATTTTCATTTTCAGGAACCCTTCCTGCTAAGTAGCATCTTTGCATCCATGAAACCTTCCCCAATCCTAAGTATACTATGCAAAGAAGGCTTTTTTTGTAAAGGAACTAATGCCTATTGCCATGTTTTCTGCATATTATATGCAAAAATGATAGTTGACATTTGGTGCATATAATGAGTACTCCAATAAGCTTTTCTTTTTTTTTGCATCTCATGCAAAATATGTCGCTATACTTCCACATGCATCCACTTCAATCTCACCCCACTTCCAACTGCACACCTTGACTTAAACCTTTGTATTGAGCAAAGGGAATACTGCTTTAGCTGAACAAATAAGTGATTAACAGGTATATATATATTTCTATCAGAAAAGCTAATGCACATAGATGTTCCAGTATTTAGACAAACTATAAGATGCAATTAGGAAAAAAGCTAAAAGGGCATTTTGGTCAAGGTCAGAGATATAAAAGAAATTATGGTCGCTTGCGAAATCCAATATACAATTAAAATAGTTAAAAGCATAATACAAAGTACATCAGCTGCAACTAAAAACAACCATGACAAAAAAAGCAGGAGAGGCCTCCCAAATACATTAACCATAGGCGTGAGAACAGAGCTAAGAACCTTCCAGAATACCAGAAGAGTAGATGTCATATGTTTCTCTGGCCAGATGCTCTTCTAGAGGGCTAGGACACCAAATGAGAAGCAATGCTTTCTTGCTTTCACAAGATAACAATATTTGATAGAAAGGACCTGGAGTGTACCCACTCTAACTGCGTGCATCTAGGAAGGGTGGGAGGAAGAGGTGGAACTATTGGAGATAAGATTTATAGGTGGTGACCAACACCTTGAATTACAGTGGAAGCCAACTGGCAATGCAGTTTACATAGTCTGCAAAGTTTTATACTATTGGGAAGCATCATTTTATACTTTTGCAATGTGTTTTGCATAGGTCTGCTCTTGAAGACCATCAGGAGGCTACAGTGGTTCAATTGTAGTGGCCTTGTGTCACTGCTCCTATGTAAACTGCATTGCCAGTTGGCTTCCATTCACTTTTTTGCGAAGGTTGTAGAGAGTGTGGTGGCTCAACAGTTTCCTCATCACCTGGAGGAAGTTGATTATCTAGACCCGTGCCAGTCCGGCTTCCGACCCGGTCACAACACTGAGACGGCATTGGTCGCATTGGTTGATGATCTCTGGAGGGCACGGGATAGAGGTTGCTCCTCTATCCTAGTCCTATTAGACCTCTCAGCGGCTTTTGATACCATCGACCATGGTATCTTATTGCACCGATTGGGGGGGGTGGGGCTGAGAGGTACCGTTCTACGGTGATTCTCGTCCTACCTCTCTGGTCGGTCGCAATGGGTGTTGGCAGGAGGGCAGAGGTCGGCCCTGAGGCCTCTCACATGTAGGGTTCCTCAGGGGTCGGTCCTCTCGCCACTTCTGTTCAACACCTACATGAAGCCGCTGGGCAAGATCATCCATGGTTTTGGGGTGGAATACCATCTGTACGCTGATGACACCCAGCTGTACATATCCACCCCAAACCACCCCAACGATGCCGTTGAGGTGCTGTCCCGGTGCTTGGAGGCCGTACGGGTCTGGATGGGTAGTAACAAACTCAAGCTCAACCCGTCCAAGACCGAGTGGCTGTGGTTTCCGGCACCCTGGTTCAGGCAGATGAGTCCAACATTGGCTATTGGGGGCGAACAACTGGCCCCCATGGAGAGGGCGCGCAACTTGGGTGTTCTCCTGGATTCCCGGCTGACCATGGAGGACCATGTGATGGCTGTGGCCAGGAGGGCGTTTTATCAGGTACACCTGATATGCCAGTTGCGCCCCTTACTGGACCGGGGGGCCCTTTGCACAGTCACTCAAGCGCTTGTGACATCCCGGCTGGATTACTGTAACGCTCTCTACATGGGGCTCCCCTTGAGGTGCACTCGAAGGCTACAGTTAGTGCAGAATGCAGCCGCGCGGGTGATTATGGGTGCCCCAAGGCAAGCCCACATAACACCTCTCCTGCGCGAGCTACACTGGCTGCCTATGGCCTTTCGAGTGCGCTTCAAGGTGTTGGTGACCATCTTCAAATCGCTCCATGGCTCGGGGCCTAGCTATATACGAGACCGCCTTCTGCCCCATACATCCCTTCATCCGATCTGCTCCCACAGAGAGGGTGTTCTCCGGGTACCGTCAGCCGGGCAATGCCGGTTGGCGACGCCCAGGGGAAGGGCCTTCTCTGTGGTGGGCCCGGCCCTTTGGAACCACCTACCCCCCGACCTACACACCACCTCGGACCTCCGCCTCTTCCGCCAATGTCTTAAGACGTATCTATTCCAAAAAGCCGGCCTAGCATAGCCCCCCGTTTCTGACTTTTATCTATAAATTTTAATTTTTAGGGTTTTAAATTGATTTTTTAGCACGGGATTTGATTTAATATGTTTTTAATAATGTATATTGTCTTTTGTTATGGTTTTTAATAATGCCTGTGCGCCGCCCTGGGTCCTAACAAGGAGAAGGGCGGGGTATAAATTCGAAAAATAAATAAATAAAATAAATGGTGCCGTCGGCTAGACAATGTCGACTGGCGACACCCAGGGAGAGAGCCTTCTCCGTGGGAGCACCTGTCCTCTGGACCAAATTGCCCCCGGAATTAAGAACTATCCCTGACTTATGCACCTTCCATCGTGGTCTCAAAACCTTTCTTTTTCAACAAGCCGGGCTGGCATAAAGCATGATTTTTAAATTTAAATTTTTAAATTTACATTTTTATTATTTTAATCAGTGTTAGTTTGGTTTTTTCCCATGTTTCAGCCAATATTTAAATTATGTCTTTTAAAAGCTTTCTTTTAACTTATATATACATATATATTTATTTTGGCTGTACACCGCCCTGAGCCCTTCGGGAGTAGGGCGGTGTAAAAAACCAATAAACTAAACTAAACTAAACTAAACTAATTGTATATTGGATTTCACAAGCGACCATAATTTCTTTTATATCTCTGACCTTGACCAAAATGCCCTTTTAGCTTTTTTCCTAATTGCCTCTTACAGTTTGTCTAAATACTGGAACATCTATGTGCATTAGCTTTTCTGATAGAAATGTATATTTACCTGTTAATCACTTATTTGTTCAGCTAAAGCAGTATTTCCCTCTCTTTCAATGCAAAAAATGCATCAGTGGATTGTAACAAGCATTAAGGTCCATTCTAATCCCAGCTCTCATTTACTTTATTCTTTTTTTCCTGCATGTATTGGTCTTGACAATGAAAGCAAGAGTCCCTGTTCAATAATAACAATTACAAGGGTAAGCAAAATTTAAGACTTCAGAGTCACAATTCTTCCCCATGACCTTCCAACAAGCATCTGGTGATGTGTTAATGAAGAGAAAGAGATTAATATTTTAGGTCCATTTTTGGTATTTGTTTCAGGGTTTAAAGAATTGAAGGGAACATAAATGGGCAGGAGGAGGAGGAACCTTTCTGTAAATTAATATTTTACCCAAGAACTTCCTCCAGCTAGTTGTTTTTGGAAATGCCCAAGACACTGTATATCTCCACAATGCTTTTTTACTTGATATCATTACTTTAAAAAGTCTTTAGATCCAGCAGATTCCTTTTCTTCTCACTTCCAGATTCCTGATTTTTTTCCATTTTATTTTTCATTTTTCAGCAGATAAAACCACAAACAGAAAATATGAGGCAGACTCATTGAAAGCTTTTGCTTTCTTCTCTAATACTACTTTGATGGGATGAAAGAAGAAATTAGCTGATTAATTTAACGAAGTAATGGGAGCTTTGAAATTTACTTTCCCATTAAAAGAGAAATTCCTACTGAAAATTACAGTGGAGAAATCTGCCTCTGAGGCCTTTTCATTTTAAAATTAATTAGTGTACCATGAATAAAATTTGTTATAATTTGTGTATCTCAATGGCCTGTGGATAAAACCTTGATTTAGTTGCATTACACTGGATAAATAAGTTTGTAAAATCCTATGTGAGTCCTAGTCAAAACAGTACATTTCGAAAACTCAAACTCTATATGACACAATATATTGCCTTATTCTTGAGATGATCTGGCATTTCTCCAAAATAACTTTTTAAGGAAAAGATCAAAGTTTTTGTTTCTCTTGCATTCTATCACCCCAGAAATAGAATGTGTAGAATTTCTAAAAATGTTCTCCATTGTCTGTGTTTGTGTGCATCCAGTGTGTGTGTGTGTGTGTGTGTTTGTGTGTGTGTGTGTTATTATTTGTTCCCTATAAATAGTAGGGAAAATATAACAATAAGCTATAAAAAGGTACAAACTGAGAACATAGTGATTACTACTATCAAGGGAAACAAATCAGCAAAAGGAAGAGAAACTGAAGGATGGATAACTGTGATGGCCATTGTTAATGATGAGCCCTATTATAATTTATGCACTCCTTTCTTAAATTTCTCTTATCACATCTCAAATTTACTCTTTGGGTAAATTACTCATATAAAGTTAAAGTTAGTATCCCAAAGTTAGAACTTGGTCTTTGGTGGTTCCACTCCTCAAATTCTCAAAAGTAGTTTAAAAGCAATTAATGGTTGCCTTTGCTCCTGTTGACTTGAATTGCTGTGAACAAGAAATGAAATTCACTACCCATGATTTCCCAAATACAAGATTTTCATATCATTTGTTAACCTGACTTCTTTAAGACTAGACATGCCTAATGAAAACTCACTAATATTTCTCCTTAGTTCAGTCACATGGCCCCTTCGTAATTCCTTACATCATGTAAGAAGCCTCTGTCGGCTTTATTCTTTATATCATGTGGAAATCTTTTTCAAGCCATGTGACTGTCTCCAACCTCACGTATAAATGTTACCTATCTTAACCTTGGATAATTTCTCCATTAGTGATTTATATCAATTTCTAGCATCACCTAGCCTTTCTTGAAGTTATACAAAACCTAATATTATAATTATGATTGGATGAATCTGGAAGTTCTTCTAAATTTCTTATGGGGATCCTGACCTAGAAATGTATGAACTTTTAAAGTTCTGAAATGTGGAGATATAATAGAACAAGAATGACTATTTTATTAGGCTATCACAGTATTACAGCATAACCTTAAAACTTAATTGTCCTTCTGACAGACAGAGAATGTAAGACTAAGATTACAATTATGCTCTTGATATTTAATAAAATTACTCTTCAAAAAGAATATGAGGATTCAAATTCAAAAGAATAATACGTTCTAAGTTTTATTTTCTCCTTATAATGAAGTTTTTATTAAATTTAGAGCTTCTGTATTACTAAGTGGATTAGTCATTTTTATTAAACTGTTATTATTTAAATTTAAAAACTCAACAAAGCATTATACAAGTTTCTCTACATGAGAAAATTTTCTGTCCCAATTACTCCTATTTATTCATTTTCATGGTTGTTTGTTTACATTGAATTTCTATGAAAATCTCTTGGGTAGTTGAAAAATAAATATTAAAACCATAAAATGTCCAATATTACTAAAATTGATATGAAATCAAATGGGAAAGAATTGAAATACTGTAGATGCCAAAAGAGCCATCACAGTAGCTAGAAAATTCCAGTTGGTCTTGGTTCACAATGTCTCATAACACATGGAGATTCTGTATATATTTCCCCTAATTTATATAAATGTTGAATTGCATTACCCCCAAATCTACTTTTTAAAAACCATCAATCATCCTGTTTTCTGCCTTTGACATAAAAAATTCTTCAACACAGGCAGTTAAGATGCAAATCCTCCTGACAGCTCTTTTCAAATATGCAATTACCACTGATGATGCTAACTTTTGAATGTTCTCTCTGTGTGTGTGTGTGTGTGTGTGTGTGTGTGTGTTTGTGTGTGTGTGTTCCCAAGCACATATGCCTGTATATGATTTTTTATACAGGGAGGAATCAACATATTCTGCAAATGTATGCATCTGGGAACAGAATATCCACATTCTTTTAACAAAGGAATTTATAACATAATTATTTTACATCTAAGAAAAAAACCCTCCCAACAACCTCCATCCCTTCTCAAGCTTCAATTTATTCATTCAACATTTATCAAGGAAAAACTCAACTATAAATTCCAAGTATGTAAATTCCATAGTTGTAAAAAAAACCCTGACATTTTGTAGAGTCTATACCAATAGTTGGTTTCAAATTTTTTTACCACCGATTATGTGGGCATGGCTTGCTGGGCATGGTATGGCTTAGTGGATATGGCTTGGTGGATATGGCAGGGAAAGGATACTGTAAAATCTCCATTCCCACCCCAATCCAGGGGAAGGTTTTCGCAAAATCCCCATTTCCTCCTGATCAGCTGTGACTCAGGAGGCAGAGAATAGATGGGGGTAGGGCCAGTCAGAGGTGATATTTACCAGTTCTCTGAACTACTCAACATTTCTGCTACTGGTTCTCCAGAACTGGATAGAACCTGCTGAATACCACCTCTGGTCTATACTCAATTAGGCAGGTCATTCACAGTTAAGACCAACTTTGACTTGGGATAGATAATTCTCATCTGGAGAATTGTGTCGAATAATGTTTATGCCAAATATTTTATCTTGTATCTTTTTTGCCGAAACATTGCACTGCTGTGGTATGCTACTGTGAAATATTTAGATTTGCTGCTAGAAAGATGCATGGTGATTTTTTTTTGAAAAAATCCAATCACGATGCTGGTTCAGGAATATATGTATGTAATGTATGTATGTATGTACAGTATATCTCACCCACCCCTAAACTTGATTAAAGAATTCTACTGGTGTAATCCATTATTATTCTATTTCTCCAACAATGAAAACGGAGCAATGTTATAACATGACTTAGAGTGCTTCCAATAGAATCAGAAGAATACAATAGCTCAGTTAACTGCCAGTTATAATCTCTCAGAAACTATTTAAATGGCATATAAAGAACATTTATGCTAAAGGAGTATCCATCCCTTCAACCCCTTCCATCAACATTTAACTGAGAAACTTTAACTGTACAATTTTTTTATTTAAAATTTTTTCTGCCCACCTCAAAATATCTTAAAAAGGCCTTTGATATACCAACAAAAAGAAGTAGCCATATTGAAGCAGATTCCCCCAAAAAAATTCGAGAGATAAGAAGGAATTATTCCTTCTTGTCAAAAAAAGTATACAAAAAAGGAATATGGTTCAAATGGTTGATGTCGGAAGGAATGTTGGTATTCTGGGATGGAGGGAGAGTGAGAATTAAAACAGTAGAAGAGGCGCAGGCCTTTTTAAAAAAATATTCCCTAATCCTGGGAGGTGAAAAAGAGGGAACGGGAGGGGCCATGGCCACGCCCATTAGCGAGAAGGGGGAAGAAGAAACAATAGCAAAGAGACTCAGATCACAAAAATAAATATGGTTTTTTGAAATTATTATTGTAATTCCAGAACGGATGTTTATATTGAACAAACGATTGAATGTATGAATTTTATGATATCATATATATGTATCTCTCACCACCATTAAATGAAACATATTTTGTATGAAGCCCCGGGGGCAGTCACCGCCCCTGGCATGGAAGTCCTAAAATGTAAAAAAATACCATATATACCCTTTTCCCTCTTAAACATGTAAAACCAATAAAAATTGTTTTAAGAAAATATCTTAAAAATGCTTTCTCATTCTTGTAGCTATTGTTAAGTAAGACAGTCTGAACATGACATGGATATAATTTCATTATTGAAGAGTTAGAATGTCTATAATTTGTTACTATTACTGTTAGAAAAAAGCATAAATAAAATGTTCCTCCTTCTTTTCCTCCTTCACAATTCTCATCACCATCATCACCATCATCATCATCTTTGTGCTCCTATTACATTATGCCCGCGAATCCACTCCCAATTACAGATACTGAAGGAATCTTTACACAAGTTTGGTGACCTATCAATTAAACAGTGTCACCTTTTATTGATGGATATATATTGATGGAACCAAGAAGGTGTAGCTTCCGTGTCACAATACCTCCCCAATGCAAAAGCAGCTTTCGGCTAGCTCTATCCTGCCACCTTTTCAGAAGACACCTAAAAACTTGGATCTTCCTGCAGGAACTGGGGCACATGAATGTGTGAGTCTGCTGAAAATGTAAATATCACTGTTGTGTCTTGTTCCTGATGTGGTTTGAATTTCTTTGCTATTGTACTCTTGCACAGCGATTGATCATTCATATACAGTCAGGTCCAGAAATATTGGGACATCGACACAATTCTAACATTTTTGGCTCTATACACCACCACAATGGATTTGGAATGAAACAAACACAATGTGCTTTAACTGCAGACTGTCAACTTTAATTTGAGGGTATGTACATCCAACTCAGGTGAACGGTGTAGGAATTACAACAGCTGGCATATGTGCCTCCCACTTGTTAAGGGACCAAAAGTAATGGGACAATTGGCTTCTCAGCTGTTCCATGCCCATAAATCCAATACAATGTGCAGATAAATCCCAATCCCCTCATAATCCCAATTACAATGTGCAGATAAAAGGCCCAGAGGTCATTTCAAGTGTGCCATTTGCATTTGGAATCTGTTGCTGTCAACTTTCAAGATGAGATCCAAAGAGCTGTCACTATCAGTGAAGCAAGCCATCATCAGGTTGAAAAAACAAAACAAACCCATCAGAGAGGTAGCAAAAACATTAGGCGTGGCCAAAACAACAATTTGGAACCTTCTCAAAAAGAAGGAACGCACCAGTGAGTTCAGCAACACCAAAAGACCCGGGAGACCATGGAAAACAACTCTGGTGGATGACCAAAGAATCCTTTCCCTGGTGAAGAAAACACTCTTCACAACAGTTGGCCAAGAACACTCTCGAGGAGGTAGGTATATGTGTGTCAAAGTCGCCAGTGTTAGATTCTGTAACTGAGGGAGTCCAGACACAGGTTAGTCAAAACAACAGCTGTTTATTAGGCTAACACAGCAAGCAATAGAAACTTATGTACAAGAAAGGAAAAGTGCGGTAGACAGCTATTTAAGCAAGAGCTGTCAAGCGGGGAACCAATCAGAGCACCCAGCAACCCAATTCCAGCCAGTCGCGTCTGAGCCAATCAGACGCGACTGGCTGTTACCAAGCCTACAGGGATGAGGTCGAAGACTTGCGGCCGGTCGTAAGTCGAGGGCCAGTCGCAAGTTGAGGACCTCAACACCAACAATCAAGAGAAGACTTCACCAGAGTGAATACAGAGGGTTCACCACAAGATGTAAGCCATTGGTTAGCCTCAAAAACAGGAAGGCCAGATTAGAGTTTGCCAAACGACATCTAAAAAAGCCTTCACAGTTCTGGAACACCATCCTATGGACAGATGAGACCAAGATCAACTTGTACCAGAGTGATGGGAAGAGAAGAGTATGGAGAAGGAAAGGAACTGCTCATGATCCTAAGCATACCACCTCATCAGTGAAGTATGGTGGTGGTAGTGTCATGGCGTGGGCATGTATGGCTGCCAATGGAACTGGTTCTCTTGTATTTATTGATGATGTGCTTGCTGACAAAAGCTGCAGGATGAATTCTGAAGTGTCTCGGGCAATATTATCTGCTCACATTCAGCCAAATGCTGCAGAACTCATTGGATGGCGCTTTACAGTGCAGATGGATAATGACCCAAAGCATACTGCAAAAGCACCCAAAGAGTTTTTGAAGGGACAGAAGTGGAATGTTATGCAATGGCCAAGTGTATCACCTGACCTGAATCCCATTGAGCATGCATTAATAATAATAATAATAATAATAATAATAATAATAATAATAATAATAATAATAATAATAATAATAATAATAAATTTTATTTATAACCCACTCTCTCTCCCCGAAGGGACTCGAGGCGGGGTACAGGGAATTAAAAAACAATTAAAACAGACAAAGTACAAAATTAAAATCGAATTAAACTTACCCTGCGCTAAAAACTTCTATGAAATTAAAACTATCCCTAAAAACCCCTTAACAATTTAAAATTTGAATTACCCTAGGCCAGCCAAACGGAAGAAATGTGTTTTTAATAGCTGTCGGAAGGAGCGAAGGTCCGTAGTTGTTCTGATTTCGGGGGGAAGGTCGTTCCAGAGGGTCGGGCCCGCCACAGAGAAGGCCCTTCCCCTGGGCGTCGCCCGCTGGCACAGCCTAGTGGACGGCACCCGGAGAAGTCCCTCTCTGTGGGAGTGAATCGGCCGCAGGGATGTATGGGGCAGAATGCGATCCCGCAGATAGCTAGGTCCCGTGCCATGGAGCGCTTTAAAGATGGTAACTAACACCTTGAAGCGCACCCGAAAGACGACAGGCAGCCAATGCAGCTCGCGCAGGAGCGGTGTTACATGGGAGAACCTAGAGGCTCCCATAACTACCCGCGCGGCTGCATTTTGGACTAGCTGAAGCCTTCGGGTGCACCTCAAGGGGAGCCCCATGTAGAGAGCATTGCAGTAGTCCAGTCGGGATGTCACAAGGGCATGAGTGACTGTGCAAAGGACACCCCGATCCAATAGGGGACGCAACTGGCGGACCAGGCGGACCTGGTAAAACGCCCTCCTGGCCACGGCTGTCACTTGCTGAAGACAAAACTGAAGGGAAAATGCCCCAAGAACATGCAGGAACTGAAGACACTTGCAGTAGAGGCCTGGCAGAGCATCACCAGGGATGAAGCCCAGCGTCTGGTGATGTCTATGCATTCCAGACTTCAGGCTGTGATTGACTGCAAAGGATTTGCAACCAAGTATTAAAAAGGGAAAGTTTGATTTATGATTATTATTCTGTCCCATTACTTTTGGTCCCTTAACAAGTGGGAGGCACATATGCCAGCTGTTGTAATTCCTACACCGTTCACCTGAGTTGGATGTACATACCCTCAAATTAAAGCTGACAGTCTGCAGTTAAAGCACATTGTGCTTGTTTCATTCCAAATCCATTGTGGTGGTGTATAGAGCCAAAAATGTTAGAATTGTGTCGATGTCCCAATATTTCTGGACCTGACTATAAATGTAATAAACCATTTTTACTGTGCATGTGTTTTTATTCCTTTGAAATATCTATAATTTTCCATTCTAAAAAAAGGCTGAGAGAAATTGTAAAGAATTTCTTTGTAGGATTCTTTTCCTTGAAATTAGCTGAGGCATGAAAAGCTGAGGCAAGGCAACTATTAATGGTTGAAAAGCTAATTGCTCAATCACAGCAAGGACATCCATATATTCTTGGCTATCTTTTTACTAAATAAATGAAATAATGCTGCATTATGATGAAAGCCTAACAACTGTAGCAACACAGAGAAGACAGCAAGGGCGTTAAGGGAGGGATCAAGGCTGCTACACAAGAGATTCTTGAATCCAAGGGAAAAGGAACACATAAGAGAAAGACTGAGAATAATTCTGCTTAAATTACATAAGTATAAAATGACCTGGATAATTGTGTTCTAAGACTTTCAAGATTGTCTCTCATTATCCTGTTACAATAACAATAAAGTTCATTCAAAATATTCAATGTTTCCTGAATTTTCCAGCATCACAGGGATTAATGAACCATTCCAGTGAAATATGACCAATTTGTATTGACAGGTAACATGACTGATAATGGTTATTTTAGTAAGTGCTTGTGGACGTATATTGTTTATAAATACACTAGATCAGGGGTCTGCAAAGTTGGCTCTTTTAAGACTGGTGGACTTCAACTCCCAGAATTCCCCAGCCAGCCATGCTGGCTGGGGAATTCTGGGAGTTGAAGTCCACCAGTCTTAAAAGAGCCAACTTTGCAGACCCCTGCACTAGATGAACAGGTTTGCCATTTGTTACATTGTTCATTCTACTTTTATATGATTGGAGAAAACTGACATCCAATTATACTTTTAAAAGAATTAAACTATGAAGACTTAATAAATCTTAATATAACTGAATATAATGTTTCACTCCAGAAGAAAGGGAAATCTATTACATTTGATTGAAACTACATTATTAAAAATGATTAATCTGATTAACATTAAGACATATATAATTTAATTTATTAAATTTCTATACCGCCCTTCTCCCTTCCGGGACTCAGGGCGGTGTACAGGCAGCAATAAAATCAGTGATATAAAATATAAAAATACATGAAATATATATTTAAAAATATATTAAATAATATGCCTGTTCTAAAACCATTAATAAAACCTACTAAAACCATTTTAAAAATTACGCCAGGCTGACTGCACGAAATAGATAGGTCTTCAAAACCCGACGGAAAAAGCACAGGTCCGTGGTCGTGTGTTGATCGGTGGGTAGGTCATTCCAGAGGGCAGTAGCCGCCACAGAGCAGGCTCTCCCCCTGGGGGTCGCCAGCCGACATTGCCTGGCCGACGGCACCCTGAGGAGGCCCTCTCTGTGGGAGCGCACTGGTTGGTGGGAGGTATTTGATGGCAGGAGGCGGTCTTGCAGGTCCCTTGCCATGGAGCGCTTTAAAGGTAGTTACTAATACCTTGAAGTGCACCCGAAAAGCCACAGGCAGCCAGTGCAGCTCGTGCAGGAGAGGTGTCACATGGGAGCATCTAGGAGCTCCCAGGATCCCCCGCGCAGCCGCATTCTGAACTAACTGGAGCCTCCGGGTGCACTTCAAGGGAAGCCCCATGTAGAGAGGGTGATGACACATCACCCTATTCTGTACTCTAGGGAGACTAACTGTTAAAGCAACAACACTTTTTTCCTAAGCTTACACTGCAGTTTTATTCAGTTTACAATTCAATTACATTTTCTTCTTCATTGTTTCCAACTTTGGCATTTTAGTCTCCAGTCATAAGCAGTGCATCTTACTTGCAAGTTCTGCTAATTTCAAATTGAACTTGATCATAAAACCCAACTGCTCTGTTTCTGCATGGGTGGTTGGAGCATAAACCTAGATGGTTGTCGTATTGGAAAGTAATTGGACAATCCACAAACTTTATCAGATATTATTGGGTCATTGTTGGCATTGCAACCAAGTGCTATTCTTGCTGGTTATTCAATTCAATTCAATTTATTCAATTTATATACCGCCCTTCTCCCTTCCAGGACTCAGGGCGGTGCACAGCCATAGTAAAAATGGGTAGTTCAAAAGCTAAAATGATATATTAAAATATATTAAATGTATTGGCCTGCAGTTAAAACCCCATACTAAAATCAATTAAAAACTATGAGAGGCCGGCAGCACGAAATAAATGTGTCTTCAGGGCCCGACAGAAGAGACATAGGTCTGTGATGGTACGTAGTTCAGGGGGTAGGTCATTCCAGAGGGCAGGAGCTGCCACAGAGAAGGCTCTCCCCCTGGGGGGCACCAGCTGACATTGTCTGACCGACGGCACCCTGAGGAGGCCCTCTCTGTGGGAGCGAACTGGTCGGTGGGAGGTATTTGGCCTTATAAAAGAAATGCCTTTCCTTTTTTATTCCCATATACTTAATAGTAAACAATGTGAAAGTACTGAGGTATAACTGAAAGTATCCAAGGATCTAGAAAATTTCAATTCACTGATGTCTAAGATTATCAATCTGCAGGTGTTTCAATTCTTCTGTCACTGTCTTGAGCTTTTCTGTGCTCATATTTTTTAGATTCTATTTTCCCACTGTAGCTTTGTCTTTGCCACTTTGGATTTATTTTTCATTACATTGCAATATCAACAACTAGATATCCCAAAGGTGTATATCCAGCTACTTCATTAACAACATTATGAAAAATAGCTTTCCGTTAAGCAACATGTTGAGTGCCCTCTGATTTAAGGGGCCTGTCATCTAGTACTATATCTTCAATTATTTTAATAAGTATGGATTTCTTGGTAAAAAAAATACAGGGTTGTTTTATCATTATCTTCTCCTATACAGTATGAATTGATGTCTTTGCCATTGTCATTAAAGGTGGTCATCTCCCTCCAACATCTTATATTTTTGCTGCTCAATATAGTGTGTGTTTGCTCTACCTGGGCAGTTGGGTTTACCTTTAAGCTTTGAGAGACCTGCTGGGAATATCTAGTCTTGGCATATACTCCCAATATTGTTTGTTCATCCCTCCCAAGAACATCCTTTCCTTCCCAACTCCACCACAATGGGGCAGCACTACAGGACTTTTAAGGAACAACCATGCCTTAATATATAAAGTTATTAACAAAAGAAAATTACATTAGGATGATCCTGAAAAGCTAGTCAGAAAAGCAATGACAAGCTACTTTTGCATTGATGCAATTTGTCTCAAATGAGACTTGATTTTGTAGAGAAAGTTATAATTCCTAATAGGAAATGTAAATATTAAGAAAAAATGTTTAGAATTATATATATGACTGGAGAAATAATCATCAATGTAAATTTCATAAAAATTGTAATTTTAAAATTATTAAACACATGCATAAATTAAATGAAATAGTTGATAGGAAAATGGAGAGAATAAATGAAATTCAGTTTAATCTGTCCCCAATATACATTTAAAACTGACTCATTTTAAATTCTCTGGATAAGGTCCAGAGAGTTTTAAATCAGTCAGTGAACACACACACACACACAATCAAAGATTACTAGACAATAGTGAACAAAGAAAATCATCTTCTAGTCCGTCCATCTACTTAAAACTGTCGAACGTGGAAAAGGTCCTGAGTAAGCAAAGAAAAATACCCTCAATTAAATCTTCAAGACATCTTTAATGCTATACAAAAGAGTTATGTTTTTGTCTGAATATCTTTTTAATAGTATATCAATATTGGTTCTATTGTACAATTACATATATTTTCTAGCCTCCAGGGTGGTAATCTTACAGAAGTTTTGGACTAGATTTAAGTGATATAATATATTCTCACTTTCTTTCTACGTCTCTGTCTTTCTTTATTTACATCTGTTACAGATATATATGAAAATATCTTGATACACTACTTTTATCTTGCCCTTGGCCCATAAAAGAAAAAAATGCTTAACTCATTGTTAACTGTATCATGTCTAAAATAGCATTTTCCATTTTAAGCTGATAGCATCCAGGGCAATAGCAAGGTATATAGAATATTGCCTATTTTGCCAACTATTCTGTTGGCATCACAATCAGATAACACTGGAAGGTGGGATCTAGCTGGTTGCAATTGTCCATTTCTGAGTGGAGTGATACGGGCATGTATTTGGCATGTGCCTAGAGGAAAGACATCCTGCTTGTCCCTTCCAAATGTCTGGATAAAGTTCTTACAGCTCAGCTCTACAGCTAGGATGTTATGTAGGCATCACTATGTACAGACTTGTGGTACTGTGGAGTTCCAAGATAGTATTGTATCTTTGCTCATCTGCTTTACATGCTTTCTGGCACAGTTTCAGAAAGGGAGATGATTACAGCAAGGACAGAAGTTTCATCCAGCAGGTTCATGTTTCATTTGGTTTCACTTGGAGTCTGAGTTGAATTATGAATATCTCTTTCTCCCTGGAAGTGGTTAAAGAGTAAATTAATAAATGATGAAATATTCAGTTGATCAGTTAAAGAACATTATTGTTTGACCCTTAGTTGGAATAGAGGAAACAAGATTTACTTGAAATGGCAATGAAACATATCTTTACAATAACTGAATCACTTAAATTAAAACTCAAAAAGAAAATATTGGAGTACCTCTAAAATACATGAATTATATGAAACCAGATCAAACGGGCCTATCTGCTCTATCGCAATCGAGGGGATAAACGCCCACCTGGGGACTACTATCGTTTGAAGCGGGAGTACAAAGGATTAATTGCTAAGAAAAAGAAAGCCAAAATGAGAGAGAAGTGGGATCTACTTCTCCTCTCCATCCAGCAGAAGGACACCCAACTATTTTGGCAAATCGTTGCCAGCTCCCTATCGGGCCATCAAGAGCTCCCTCTCTGCTGTATCTCTAACAGAGACTGGGAAAACCACTTCTCAGCAATTTATCAGGCGTCAACAAGTCCGACTGTGCCTGACCTACTGCTGCCTCCTGTAGCCCCTGACTGGCAACCTGTGTCCTACGCTGAGATCACTGAGATTATCTCCGAACTCAAGTCCGGCAAAGCCCCTGGCCCTGATGCTATTCCCCCTGACCTGCTGAAATCTAATCCTGAATGGTGGTTTCCTCTTTTAGCAAGACTCTTCACGTACAAATGGTTATCAACTCTTAAAGGTAAACAAAAAAAAATCCATTTGCAACATAATTGTGGCCTAAAGTTATTCCAAAAAAATTAAACCTGCAATGTCTCTTGAAAACTGCCCATTTTTATGTAAGAATGAAATTCCATATAGAGAAATATACAACTTTTACAATTAAAAGAAGCAAAATTGTTTAAAAAAAAGATGGATTATGCCTAATCAACTGTAAGTCAGGAAATGCCATCAGACCATTGCTATGAGAGAGGAAATATAAATATTTAGGATTAATAGAAGCTTCCTAACTTAAAAAGTTAAAAAGAATACTGGTTCCATAAAATAAATGTAAAAATAATTTAAAAACAAAATTAAATATAGGGGACATAATGAAAGCTATAAATATTTGGGCTGTTCCAATTATTGGATGTGCTGCAAGTATAATTGATTGGGCACAATAGTGAATTAGACACACTTGAAAGGAAAACAAGGAAATTAATGACCATGAATGATGCCTCCTACCCAAGAAGATATGTTGAAATGCTCTTATTTTGCCAGAAGAAGAGGTGGGTGGTAATTACTTCTAGTAAGACAAACAGTTGAAAAAGAGAAAGAAGGCTTGGATGATGATTATATCAGACACAATAAGGAACTGCTACTGACAGAAATTTGTATTTATTTGTTAAACGTTTACAAGATAACAGGTATAAATATAAACATGGATATAAATGAAAGAAATGAACACAAATCAATGGGGACAGTAGGACAGGGACGTTAGGCCCGCTCGTGTGTTTATTCATGCCCCTTTATGGACCTCTTAGGAATGGGGTGAAGTCCACGGTAGACAGTAAGGTTGAAGCTGTGAGGGTTTGAGGATGTAACAATGGAGTCAGGTAGAGCAGGGGTCTCCAACCTTTGCAACTTTAAGTCTGAAGGACTTCAGCTCCCAGACTTCTCCAGCCAGCAAAGTCCTTCAGACTTAAAGTTGCAAAGGTTGGAGACCCCTGAGGTAGAGCATTCCAAGCACTGACCACTCAGTTGTGAAGTCGTATTTTCTGCAATTGAGTTTGGAGCGGTTTACCTTGAGTTTGTATCGATTGTTTGCCCATGTATTATTGAGATTCATTTGTAAAGAAAAAGTACTAAACATTACATAATTCAAAAGAAAAAAAGGAAGCAATTCAAAAATCAAATTAATGCCTAGAAATGTAAACCTCTTCACGGTCAATATACACACGCTTTGAGTTATGCTAGTCTATGACCGCAATAAAGATTTGATTTGATGCTGTTGAAAGCAAAACAGATCAAAATTCGACTTGGCAAAGACTGAAAGCTGGAGTTCTTAAAAACAAAAGTGAAAGGGCAATTGTGGAGGAAGAAGCACAGGCAATGCAAGCAAACTTAATCAAAGCCAAACCTGAACATATTTGGAATGATAGCCAATATCAACTGTGTAAGATTGGAGATGAAACTGTGGAATACCTCATTAATGGCTCTAGAAAAAATGCCCAATTTGAATATAATCAATACCAAGATAGAGTTGCAAAAACTCAGATGGACTTCAAAGCACTTTACATTTTTAAATTGATTTTTATAGGAAGTCTTAGTTTTAAAAGCACTAGGCACAGAGATGGGGTAAAAGCTGAGAGGATTTATTAAGCAAAACATGGGGAAAGAATAACATTAGGTGCTAAGTTGAATATATACAGGAAATATCTACAGGCATGAAAAACATTCAGTAGAGGAGTGTAAATGTAGCAGAGAAATTTATATTCTTGTGCAAGCTGAATAACACTTGTATTTATCAAAGGCAGCTAAAGATGCTCCTAGCTGCCGTAAAACAGCTTTCTTGGGAAAGCCTCTACTGAGGCTCGTTCCAGGTAGCCTTCTCAAAAGTCACAAAATATTCTATTGACGTTACTCATTCTCCTAATTATGTACATGTATTTTTAGACCTAGTAATCAAAAGCTTACACAAGATAGTATCAGTTTATCCATCCCACAAACCCTTAGCAAAGAACTTCTAAAAAAAAGGAAGAACACTCTTGAGCAAAACTATGTGAGAAGATGACCAATCAACAGGGAAGTATAGCAAACTTTTCTGACTCCCTCCCTTCACAAGACAAATGACTAAATGGACTGCTACTTGGCAGCTTGCCTGAACTAACCTGAACTAGACTGAAAGATTATACGACACAATTCTCTGACTCTGTAGCTTCTCTATTGTTTCCTGCAAACCTACTCTTCACAGAAGATTTCTTTTAAAGCCTCTTGGGAAGGGCCAGGCAATTAGGCAGCTGATACTGATTATCTCCGATGGCGTCATTCTGCTAATTGCCTCCTCTCAATCCTTAGCCTGACATCTGGAACAAACTGAGTTTCCTCCTCTAGAGTCGAGTCATAGGACTCCTCACTAGAGGAATCCATCAGCAGCTCATCCGGAGCCGGCTGGGCCACAACAGCAAACTATGACCCTGCTGGTCTTGTCTTCTTAAGATGATGAGGAAGAAATAGAGACAAGGAGAATAGTCCTGGAGAAGGTGATTCCAACAATGTTGAAAATATGAGTTGCTGAAGTAGACAACCAGCAAATGCCTAGGACTTCCGATCCATCCCCACTGACAACCTCTTAGACTTTGATGTTCAACCACCCAGGGCAGAGGTGGGTTCCTACCTATTCGGTCCAGTTTGGGCAAATAGGTAGTAACTCCAGCAGACACGTGACCGTACCGATACTATCCTCGGCGGTGGCACCATCTTGGTTTTCTGTTCTGCATATTCACAGAACAATCTTCATGGAAAAGTGTAATTTTTCCTTTTTTTTACTGTTGTACACATGCACAGACCATTTTAACTGTAAATGCCCCACCCACCCACCCCATCTACCCATTCCTCACATCCCGGGTGGCTTCCCTGCCTAAGCTGCCATATAGTGCCTGCCCTGTGCCCCAACTGAGCTGCCTTCTCCTCCTCCTCCCCCACACCCACTTTAGCTCCCAGCAGCCTTCAGGGAGGCCTGCTAAGCCCCAAAATAGAGCATGAGGAGAGCTAACAAGCCTTCCTGCAGCCCCCTGGTAGCAAAAGCGGGGCGGGGCGAGAGATAGAAGGAAAGAATCCTCACTGTTTGGGGATCCCCAAGTGCACAGAGCAGAGGTCTGCAAACTTGGCAACTTTAAGACTTGTGGACTTCAACTCCCAGAATTCAGCTATGCTGGCTGGAGAATTCTGGGAGTTGAAGTTCACAAGTCTTAAAGTTGCCAAGTTTTCAGACCTATGGCATGGAGTTGAGAGCTTATTGAAAGTGCAGCTAGCTATCCTTGCTCAGGCTAAGCTAATCAATAGTGGAAGGAAGGGAGGGAGGCAGGGGAGAAAAAGGGAAGGGAAAGTGAATGTGATATGGAGGGAGGGAGGGAAGGAGGAAGAGGAAGAGAGAGGAAGGAAGGACCACAAACCTGGCAGTAGATGCAGCTTCAGAGGATGCTTTGAAACAGCACAGCAATCCAGGGGTGGAAGGGACCTCAGAGGTCATCTAATCCAACCCCCTGCTGCAGCAGGAGACCTTATATCATCTTGGTTATTTTAGTGCCTCTAACACAGAGGAGAAATTCCCAGAAATCCTCAGGCGTTGCCAACCTCTCCCCCCTAGTAAAAAAAAGAAACCTAGAGCAAAAACGTCATGCATTAAAAAGAATAGAATAGAGAATAAAGAATAGAAAAGGGGGATGCTGTGTATTATTTAATAGACTGCTAAATTGGCAAAATGGACTGCTAAATTGGCCATGCCCACCCAGTTACATGACTGACAAGCCATGCCCACAAAATAAGTCATGCCCACAGAACCGGTAGTAAAAATTTTTGAAACCCACCACTGACCCAGGGCTAAGCAAAGATATACTTTAAAGATTCATGTCAGACAGACTGGCCAAGAAAGAGGCCAGCAGACTCTAATCAAAAGTGTGCTTAGCTTATTTTTTGACTGCACTTCCTAGATTTTTTTTTGTTTACTTTGCTTTGGTGGCACAGAGCTCTGGATATCACCTCTCTATGTCTTTCTTGCATGTGTCATTATGTTTATTGTTGTCATATTTACTGGTTAAGTACTGGTTACTGGTAAAAAGGACTCTTTTCCTCTAAAATTTGTGCCTGAGTTTTGCCTATGAAATGGTCCATGACTGGCTTCCAGGTTGCAATTTTGCTGGGTGGCAGCCAGAGAGGCCAGCACAGAAAATGTTGAGGCATCTGTACTTTTGGAGAAAGCTAAAGTTTTAACTACCAATAGTATGCACAAATATGCAGAAGAGAAACCATTTTATCCAGGAAAGCAGAGAGAAAAAAATGGAGCATACTATTTAAACTCTCACCATTATAAATGTCTTTTGCAAAAGTATTACACCCACTGGGTATGATGTAGAGCAAGGAAAAAGAAAACAAAGCCAGAGAAATCAGCCAGTCACATTACTTAGAATGCCTTGTAGCTGCATAATTTTGACACCCCAATTTGGTAGTGAATCAGAACACAAGGAATAGAGTATGGGATGGCAAGGGGAGCAGAAAATTCCAATTGTGTATAGTTATCCATCAATTCTAGGATGGAGAACTAGCACTTCAGCAACTGTGGGGAAGCCCAAAAGTTAAAATAGTAAATGGAATTGTATATTCAAGATTTTTTTCCCCTCCATTTTTTCCATCCACTGCAGACATTTTCCTAGCTCCAGGTCAAAAGCACAAAGACATGCAATTATATTACCAAGGATAAAAGACAGTGCTGATTTATTAAAGAAAAATTCATTACCACAATATCTCTCGAACAGTTTAAAAAAAGGATCTACAGCGACAATATGTTTTATTTCAAGTTTTATATTTGTGAAACTATATAAAGGGAAAACTTTCAGTGTTTTTCCATGTCTTCTTCTGGAATGTTTTTTCAACTTCCCAATCCAGTCTAGAGCTATGAGATTTCATGAGGATCTTTCATTTTAGAAGTAACCATGTCCCAACCCAATTAATTTTTCACGATCATCCAATGTCAGCTAGATAGTGACACATCATTTTAAGAGCTGGCTCGGCTATAATCCAAACTGAGTTACCTTCTCAAACAGAAGATTTGGGGGAGTTGTAGGGAGGCTAAAACAGAGCTATATTTTAAATGGCATGTGCTATCCCACCGCATCAGCCTCTGCCTACAAATGGCTAAGGACAAAATCTCATTTCTGCTCTAGTGGTCATAAAATTAAGCAAAGTATCTAGAAAGGGAACTTGCTGTTTTGCCCTTCATGTACCTTATTTGTACCTTATTTGGACTTCAACACAACTCAGATATGAAACTACTCAGGTGCTCTAGTAAGTTATTGCTTTATTATCAAAAAGGAGGCCTGAATCCACCCAAAACATGCTGTCAAGGTTCTGAGTAACGGACCCAACCAATCCAGCAACTCTGAGACTTTTAGCTTTCTCAAAGGACTGTTTTATTGAGTACATCATTTCTACACAGTTGAATAACCAACCAGCTCTGGCTATTTCCTGCGCTTTCAGTGTAATTAAAGATTAGACCGATCTCTCCCTCCTTGTCACAGGTCACATTGTCCGATTAGGTGTTCTGGTGTCTCCTTGGTAACCTCTTTCACTCTCTGGCCAGCATCTGGTAGGATGACCTTGGTTCTCATGAGACAGTAAGTTGTTTAGTTTAGTTTATTTCAAATTTATATACCGCCCTATTCTCCCGGGTGGGACTCAGGGCGGTGCACAGAAAAGATAAAACCCACAACAAGTAAAACAATATAAAATGGAATTAAATAATTCCACTCTGTGCTAAAATAGTTTAAGATTATTAAAATTAAAATTAAAATTATTCGTTAATTTAGCTCAATTAGTTGTTGATGTCTGGTCTGACATTCCAAAGTTTCCTCCTTCCCCCAAAGTACGTCAAGCTGAGAAACAAAGAAAATGGCTGTGATAGGCTCAACCCATTTCAAAGTTGTCACACACATTTAAAGATTATTGCTCTTTGCCATCCAAATTTCCCTTTGATAATTACATTAGCAAGCGCCAAATGTCATAACAGGAGAAGCAAGAATAGAATAGAATAGAATAGAATAGAATAGAATGGAATGGAATGAAATGGAATGAATGACAGAGTTGGAAGGGACTTTGGAGGTCTTCTAGTCCAACCCCCTGCCTAGGCAGAAAATCTTATACCATTTTCATCTGTACTATTAGTCTGTACTATTTTGACTAAATTGAGCAATCACAACTACTAATAAAGCAGATCATGAGAAGGTAAAGGCTAAATGAGCAGAAGGCATTCCCAGCTGTTTTCATCCACAGTGGCATGTGGGCAATGTCCCTAAGTGGGATACAGTCTTGGAAGAAGCAAGTAACATTTCATGGACCATCATATCATCAAGCATATTTTGAATACATAACTTTCATCATTTGCATTATAACCTTATGAAGCATGTGACATTATTTTGTTGACATTAGAGCTTCCGCCAGACATTTATAGATGGAGAAAAGAGATGATGCCATCCAGCAATCAGATCATATTTCTTTTGTCCTATCAAAACATGAAAAAACCCTCAAAAATAAGCCTATTTTTATTCTTGTGGCTTATTCATTTCACACGTTTTCATGATAACACAAGAATGAGTCTACTGTAAAGTTGGTGGAATTGTGAGAGATGATGAAACTGACAGCTTTGATAAAATAAAAAAAATTGGGTAAATTGTATTTCTACTTGGAAACCATTATTAGAATTGTGCAAGAAAATGAAAGACCTGAAAAATTACTGTAATGAATGTGGCTTTTCTGAAATCATAATGCATCTTCACTGTGTTGGAAAATAAAAATAGTCATCTCAAAAATGCTATTTTGTTGGCAGGCTCGTTCCAGTTGCATGAAGAATATTACATGGGTACAACAGAACGCAGCAAAGAAGCTATACTATTATATAGGAAATCTGGAGCCAGAATCAGATCATCTAAGGTGAATTCACTATTTTTAGATTGCCACATAATGTACAGAGAGCAGAAATAGAGGATAGTTGGGGCTTTCAATTTGCAATCTAATGGGTCTGCTTTCATTATCACTCTAGAAGAAAACCCTGATGGGGATTAACATTTTATAATAGTGTAGAAAAAATGTTTACCTCATTCCTATTTTTCAGAAATGTGACCTTCATAAATACCATTTCTAAATTCTATACTTATTAAATGTTTCTTCTTAGTTCAGTTTTTTGTTCTGATGTTTAAGGAAGCTGAAAATTAAGTCAAATGTTCATTATTGTTAATAGAAATTCATTTTCATGTCATTTTATTTTGCATGACTAGGCAATCAAAACAAGCATCGTTTTATATTCTACAAGTATTTTCCCTACTAGGCATTGCAGGGTTGATTACAGATACTAAGTGCTAGTGACACATTACACATTGCTTGTATTAGTAAAGAGCTGGCTGGCTAGTAATCATAAACTTACAATATGACCCAAAGAGTGATTAGCATTCTTGATCTGAGAGATTGGCTCCACTTTGTATAATAGAATTTGCTACTTTGATGAGAAGAATTATTCAGACCTTTCCATTATGTTTTGCAAAAACATCATCAACACTAATTGAGTGGAGAAAATAGACATTTTTTTCCCTTTCAATTCAATAATGTCCAAATCTAAGGGACTGCCTGGACAAGACCCTGGAGTTTTCTTGGCAAGGCTTTCGAGAAGTAGTTTTGCCATTGCAATGCCGGTTGGCGACCCCCAGGGAAAGGGCCTTCTCTGTGGCGGGCCCAGCCCTCCGGAACGACCTACCCCCCGAACTCCAGACCACCATGGACCTCCGCCTCTTCCGCCAACATTTGAAGACCTATTTCTTTCACCTAGCCGGCCTAGCCTAGCCCCCGAGAGTACCTCCACAGACTGAGTCTTAAATTGTTCTAAATTGATTTTAATTTGCGGGTCATTTTTATGGAATTTTTTAGCACAGGACACTTTAATTTAATCAGATTTTATTGTTCGTAGTCTTATTTATTATATGTTTGCTTTTTACTTATTTGTTTGTATTTTCACTTTTTAACCTCCTGTGCACCACCCTGAGTCTCTTGGGGAGATAGGCGCGGTATAAAAATCAAATCAAATAAATACATAAATAAATAATTGTCTTCTTCTTAGGACAGTGAGAAAATGATTGCCCCAAGCTGGTTTTGTGTCTTAAGCAGGACTAGAATTCACAGCCTCCCAGTTTCTATAATTAATTTAATTTTGTGTGTGTGTGTGTGTTTGTGTTTGTGTGTCCATCTGTATTGGACAACCATTTAAATAGGAGACAGCAGTGTGCAGCAGCTGCCAAAAAAGCCAACACAGTTCTAGGCTGCATAAACAGAGGGATAGAATCTAGATCACGTGACGTGTTAATGCCACTGTATAGTGCCTTGGTAAGGCCACACTTGGAATACTGCATACAGTTTTGGTCGCCACGATGTAGAAAAGACGTGGAGACTCTGGAAAGAGTGCAGAGAAGAGCAACCAAGATGATTAGGGGACTGGAGACTAAAACATATGAAGAACGGTTGCAGGAGCTGGGTATATCTAGTTTGATGAAGAGAAGGACCAGGGGAGACATGATAGCAGTGTTCCGATATCTCAGAGGGTGCCACAAAGAAGAGGGAGTCAAACTATTCTCCAAGGCACCTGGGGGCAGGACAAGAAGCAATGGGTGGAAACTAATCAAGGAGAGAAGCAACTTAGAACTAAGGAGAAATTTCCTGACAATTAGAACAATTAACCTCTGGAACAGCTTGCCTCCAGAAGTTGTGAGTGCCCCAACCCTGGAAGTCTTTAAGAAGATGTTGGATAGCCATTTGTCTGAAATGGTATAAGGTTCCTGCCCATGCAGGGGGTTGGACTAGAAGACCTACAAGGTCCCTTCCAACTCTGCTATTGTATTATTGTATATCTCTACTGGCATCCATTTAGTGCTATGATGAAAAGCACAAAATATACCCAAAGCATATGTCTAGAGCCTGGAAACAAAAAATGATGATATTTCACAGAACACTGTTTGTTCAGGCCTGAAATGATAATATAGGGGATGGAGGGTGAGGTGGGGACACAAGAAAGACTTCCAAACATGGTCACATTGTCTGTAACGTAGACCTTTCCAATATAAACCTTTTCGTGAATTTGCAGGCACATTGTCCTTGTTGCCTTTAATGTAGAAAAGCTTTTTTCTTTTAGGTGAATGATTAAAGCCTGACACTTTGGTCTAGCTAATTCCATATTTCTTTGAATTCTTTATGGTACAGGGGAGGGTAATCATTATGGAAAACCAAAAAAAATAGCCATATTCCTTTCTACTTCTCAATTATATTAATTTTATTGTAAATTAAAACATAAAATGACTGCTAGCATGAGAAAAATCATATCTATTGTCCAACAAAAGCTCACTCACTATTATATGAAACCTTTAGATCAGGGGTTCCCAAACTTGGCAACTTGAAGACTTGTGGACTTCAACTCCCAGAATTCTCCAGCCAAGTTTGGGAACCCCTGCTTTAGATTAAAGGAGGTAGAGAAATTTTGGTTGTGTAAGCAAAGAGACTCTTACTGTATTCTGAGAGTCACTTATTAATTACTGAAAATGCAACACCACAATTCCTATAAAAGAAGCACACAGAAAATTGGGAGTACATCTAGTATAAAAAACTGTTGGACGTTTCTGAAAATGTATACTAGTCAATTATTTGCAGCAACAAACTTAATAAGAGTACAGTCAATATTTAAGTTACAATATGTCAGGGAATCTTTAAAACAGTGTCAATAGTTGCCACTATATTTTATCTGTAAACGAAAACATAACAAATGATTATTATGATTTGAATAATGACAATACTACACCCTTTCATGATTTTAGAATTGCTGAAATAACACATATTTACAGTAGCTCTTATACATAATTTATAGAAGAGATATTATATATAAAATACAAGCAGGGCAATCCTAATTAAACATTTCACCAAAAGAGAGCATGGTTATTTTTTTTAAATTTCTTCTGTCCCTTTACCAGCTGACATTACCCAGAGCTGATTCTTATCTCCTGACATCTTTTCTTAATGATTTCTAAAAATTAAACTGCTAATCACAATATAGGAGCAAAGAAAGGAAGAAGAAGAAAAATTGAATTCATGTAAAACACAATTTTTGTTTTTCTTTGTTCAAAGGAAGTAACCAGCTACTAACAATTCAACCCTGAGTAATGTACTTATGAAGAGTGAATAAAATTGTTACTTGCAGACCTAATCCAGTTGACCCCATTTGGACTAAACTGAAGAAAATCTTCAGTGTGTTTAATTTCTGATTAATTTCACATAATATATATTCACTCATAAAACATTTAGACCACTGTTCACTGAAATCTGCGGATTATAATAGAAAGGGAAGGTATCCAGTTCTGAAGTTGTTTAACTTCACCGTGAGACTAATCTCAACTTCAATTAGCCCTCAATAGGTATATCCATAAGAATTGTAATGAATATTTACTGGCTAAAATTACTGTCTTCAAGAAATTGACTGTTGTCATTTTAAAGTTTGTGGTTGCTATTTGTGCTGCAGTTTAAGACTGATATAAACACCTTAAAGAGCGGGAGGGGAACCCTAATCTGTTTAAAATCTTTTGGATCTGTAATGTGAAGGCTGTAACATGAGAGTTAATATTGCTTACAAATTGGAGCAGTTATACATTCATTGTTTGAACCAGTCACATATATACAATGCAATGAAACCAAAATGCAGAACAAAATTAATAAGCAGATTTTAAAACTGAAAATTTTTAAACAGTTTTACTATGCAAAAAAAATGTTTTCTTAATGTTATATGAATGTACTTCATTGGTATCTAAAAAGAAAAAAAATTCTTATGGGTATTTTGAAAATATTATATGCCATAATTACATTAATTACTTATGCAAACTTCCCTTACTTGAGTATTTCTAAAATAACATATCCAAATCACATACTCTTAGAACTGAGCAAGGTCTTAAAGTTATGAGTGAGTCCTCTAGTAACACATATTTATATTTGTATAGGAAATAAAAAAGGGATAGTTTGAAAAATAATGCAATGGAACACACTGCATTTACTTTTTTTATCCCTCTGTTTGAGCAAGTGCATGTGTATTTGTGTATTTATGTATCTTATGTATTTCCAATGTTGAAATAGTATAAAAATCACTGCTTCAAAATTGGAATGAAGAAGGATAACGTAGCTTTTCCTAGTGCTTTTAATAACTTCCAGTCTATCACTGCTTCTAGCTATACTTTCTTTCTAAGCACATTTAATTTCTTCCCAGGTCTTGAAGTCATCTATTTTAGCTGGCTTTTTCCTACAATAAAATCTTCACTTTCTCCAAATATGCTGGTTTCAGATAGGTTGTTCCTTATTTTCTCACTGATTGCTCAGGAGGGAGTGGGTGGAATCCAAAAAAATCCTGAATGGAAACTTTTGGACCAAATTATGGTTCTATTGATTGAAAAAGTTGAGATATTCATCTCAGACTCAATAAAAGAAGGGTAATATCTTTTAAAATCACTTTCATACCACATGGAAACTAACAAAGCTAGCCAGTAAGACATTGATAATGGAACTCAAGTGGTGGATAGTCTATGAATGGAGAGAAATATATACATCCAAGCCTTTCTCTATTAGGGTAGAGACTTTGACGAAGAGAAATCTTGAAGTTTTAAAAACAAGCCAACTAATTTCTTCTCTGTTACTTTTATAACCATGATTGGAGTCTGGAGGCTATTTTCAATCAAAGTGTAATTGTTTTTTCCTGTATCCAGGGATGGGCCTTCTGTACTGGAAAGGACAACACAAAACTCTGTTTTTTCCTCTCAAATAAGACAGTCCTAATGTGAAGCGAGCAAAAATCCTTCTCCATTTGTATGAACAAGGAAAAGTTGCAGTTCAGGGTGTTCTGACTCCCTCCTTAACATGACTAATCACTAATCTGACTTCTTCTTGGCAGCTTGCCTGAACTGACCTTGACTAGACTGAAAGAATACACCATGACACGAACGTTTCGACTCTGTAGATTTTATGTTGTTTCCTGCAAACCTACTCTTCACAGAGGATTTCTTTTAAAGCCTCTTGGGAAGGGCCAGGCAATTAGGCAGCTGATACTGATTATCTCCAATGGCGTCATTCTGCTAATTGCCTACTCTCAATCCTTAGCCTGACATCCGGGACAAACTGGGTTTCCTCCTCTAGAGCCGACTTATAGGACTCCTCACTAGAGGAATCCATCAGCAGCTCATCCGGAGCCGGCTGGGCCACAACATAGGGTCATGGATGTTGAGTCCTCAGCCCAGACAGCAAGTCTGGTAACCTTTGAGTCACCGCATTCCGGAACAGATCAGGCAGCTGTGTTAATTGACTGAGACGAGCTGTCTGGAATCTGTCTGGAAAGGAGTTACAATGTTGCAATTGCTTGCTAGTAGTTCCCTGCCTGGTAACTCTATATAAGAGGTTGCCAGAGAAGAAACCTTGCCAGTTGAATCTTGTGTGTGTTGTAAATAGTGTGAATAAACGTTCCTGTTGTTTTGACCATGCCTGAGTCGGAATCCTTTGTCTGATCTAACACTGGCGACGAGGGTGGGATTCAGGCCGTGTCTTTAGACACAACGGGGAACAAAGCCTCAACCAACAAGCGCAGAACAACGCACAGCCCCATCATGGCCATGGCGACAATGCCTCCGTTTGCGCAGTTCGACCCGATGAAGGAACAATGGGCTTCCTTCTTAGCCCGTTTCGAGTGCTTCCTGATAGCGAGTGACTACGGCGAACTCGCGCCTGCAAGGAAGCTGAGCCTTTTCCTCCAGTGCGGCGGCCCAGAATTGTTCGCTACCGCCCGAACCATAGCAGCACCCACCGCGGTACACGAAGTGCCCTGGGACGATCTCCTGGGCCGCCTGAGAGCACACTACGCGCCTGTACCTTCCCGCATAACACACCGCTACGCATTCAGGCAATGTGTGCAACAACCGCAACAATCAGTAGCCGAATTCCTTCAGAAATTGAGAGCCACCGCAATTCCCTGCGAGTTCCCCGCAGGCTTCCTGGAGGAATCCCTGCTGGAGCAGTTTGTATGTGGCGTAAAAGACATCCACCTAAAGCGCCGCTTGCTCTCAAAAACTGTACTGACTCTCGAGCAAGCGGTGGAAGAAGCCCGTGCGGCGGAATTGTCAGAGATTTCCACATCTGACATGGGCCGCGCGCGCCCTCCTCTCTTCCCCACCCCGCGAGCGTGTCTAGTGGACGAGATAGCCCCGCTAGACGAGATGGAGGAGGAAGACCAAGAGGAATGGTTGAGGGTGACCGGGCGTGTGCGTAATCGCGCATTCGCACCCCAGCAGAAGTCCGGGAGCTGCATAGGCTGCGGAGGTGCCCACCAGAGACCTGAGTGCCCCTTCAAGGCATCGGTGTGCTACAGATGTGGCAGGAAAGGACACCTAGCAGCCGTGTGTCGTGCTGCCACACCAATGACAACTCCAGCTGCTGCCTCCAGAGCCGCTCCACCAGGACAACAAGCGTCGCAGAAGCATTCGAGATGCTACCAGCCACAGCCGACTGACTGCTTCGCGCTGTCGGAGATGCCCCCAGCTCTAAACTACGACCAGGCAGAGAGTATGAGACTGTCAACAATGGTTTGCTTAGAGAGGGTGGGTGTAAAAATGGAAATAGACTCTGGGTCCTCTAGATCGCTTATTTCCTGGGCACAATTACTTAAGCTGCGCCCCCAGATCAGGAAGCGAGATCTCAGCCCCACGGCAACAATCCTAAAGGACTACCAGGGCTCGCAAATCCCCATTCTAGGACTGCATAGAGTGAGGGTAGACTACGGCTCCTTCCATGGATCCCTTCCCATCTTGGTAGTGGCCAAATCCCTAGCTGCCTTGATCGGATTGGACTGGTTTCCGGCCTTGGGACTGTCAGTCCAAGGAGTACACAGCGTGCCAGCCAGTTCTCCGGTAGACGTAGTGATCAGAGAGTTCAATGACGTCTTCGATGGCAGCCTAGGAACGTACAAGGGCACCCCCGTTTCCCTAAACCTGGATCCCCAGGTTGCTCCTGTCCGCTTGAAGGCCCGCAGGCTGCCGTTCGCGCTGAAGCCCAAGGTTGAAGCGGAATTAGATCGATTAGTGGCGCAGGGCGTGCTCGAACCCGTCGATCAGGCAAAATGGGAGACCCCGGTTGTTGTTCCCATTAAGCCCGACGGGTCCGTGAGGATCTGCGCCGACTATAAGTCGACGATCAACCTCGGGCTTCAGGCGAACCCATACCTGGTTCCGGTAGTGCAAGACCTGCTCCACTCTTTGTGACGGGGTCGAGTGTTCGCGAAACTGGATATGGCGCAGGCCTACCAACAGCTCCCGGTGGACGACGAGGCTGCGGAGGCGCAGACCATCGTCACCCACCGTGGGGCTTTCCGCTGTCGCCGCCTACAATTCGGCGTGTCCGTGGCCCCGGGGATCTTCCAGAGCCTCATGGAGCAACTGCTCCATGGGCTCCCTGGCGTTGTACCGTACTTTGATGACGTCTTGATTGCTGCTTCCAGCATATCAGAACTCGCCAAGACGTTGCGGAAGGTCCTCAGAGTTTTCAGGGGCGCGGGTTTAAAGTTAAAGCGCAGCAAATGCACGTTTGCTGCGCCGAGGGTGGAATTCCTGGGCTTCATGATTGATGCCCAAGGAATTCACCCAACCCCTTCCAAGGTCGAGGCCATCCAAAAGGCCCCCACTCCTGCCTCCAAAACGGAGCTGCAGGCATTCCTCGGCCTTTTAAATTTCTACGCGCCATTTATTCCCCACAAGGCATCGCTAGCCGAGCCACTGCATCGGTTGCTCGACCGATCTGCGGCCTGGCGCTGGGGCAGCCGCGAAGCGCATGCGTTCGCGGCTGTCAAAGCCATGCTCACATCAGATGCGGTACTAGTCCAGTACCATGACAGGCTTTCTCTGACGCTTGCATGCGATGCCTCCCCTTTTGGCCTGGGGGCTGTCCTTAGCCATGTCTTTCCAGACGGCTCGGAAGCCCCCATTGCTTTTTACTCCCGGACAATGTCTCAAACAGAGAGAAACTACAGCCAAATCGACAAGGAGGCTTTGGCTGTAGTGTCCGGGATTAAGAAGTTCCACAATTACCTCTATGGGCGGACTTTTTATGTTGTCACGGACCACAAGCCACTCCTTGGGCTGTTGGCCGGTGACCGTCCGACCCCCCCATCCTGTCACCCAGGATGACCCGCTGGACGGAATTCCTGGCAGCGTATGACTATACGCTGCTATACCGTCCTGGCAAGCAGATAGGGCATGCTGATGCCCTGAGCCGCTGCCCTCTCCCGGGGCCGGATCCGACCCCTGTGCCTGCCCTCTCTGTCCTGATGGTCGTGGAGTCGGACTTGCCCCTGTCCTCGTCCGCGGTCGCAACTCACACCCGCACAGACCCCGTCCTCGCCCAGGTCTGCCGATGGGTGCTGAGGGGCTGGCCTTCGGGCAGCGTGGCCGAAGACTTTCGGCCTTACAAGTCACGCCAGCTGGAGCTCTCGCTCCATTGCGGGTGCTTGTGTTGGGGAGATCGGGTCATCGTCCCTTCCCCTCTCAGACACATGGTTCTTCAGTCGCTCCATGCCAACCACCCAGGCATCATCCGTATGAAGGCTTTAGCCCAGAGCTATGTCTGGTGGCCTGGCATGGACGCTGAAGTGGCGGAATGGGTGGCCGCCTGCTCCTCCTGCCAATCGTCCCGGCCGGCCCCGCCGGTCTCCCCGCCGAGGGAGTGGGACATCCCCAGGAGCCCGTGGTCCAGGCTCCACTTGGATTTCGCGGGTCCCTTCCATGGCCAGACTTTCCTTGTGGTGGTGGACGCGTTCTCCCGCTGGGTGGAGGTGATTATCATGGCTTCCACCACAGCGGAGAGCACAGTGCGCGCCTTGCGCCGCCTGTTCGCGACCCACGGGTTGCCGGACGTCATTGTGTCAGATAACGGGCCCCAATTTCAGTCCTCCACCTTCTTGGATTTTCTGGCCACCCAAGGGATCCGCCACGCGCCGGTTGCCCCTTATCACCCGGCGTCTAATGGACGCGCGGAACGAGCAGTCCGCTCGGCCAAGGAATCCTTGGCCCGTTTGGATAAAGGGGACTGGCAGGCAAGGGTGGCTGCGTACCTCTTGGGACAGCATGTCACACCTTGTCCGGCCACAGGGAAAAGCCCCGCAGAGCTCTTGATGGGCCGACGCTTGCGGACTACCCTGGACAGACTGCACCCCGATTACGATGGGTTGCAGAGGAGCAACCTGCAGATTTCCGCCCCTCGCTTATTTAAAATTGGGGACCTAGTTTGGGCAAGGAACTTCTCAGGGGAGCCGCGATGGATTGCCGCCAGTATTTTGGACTTGACCGGCCCCTGTTCTTACAGGGTCGGCCTTCACGATGGATCTGAGTGGCGGTGCCACCTGGATCAACTGAGGCGCCGCCTGCCCGAGACAGCCTTCACCACACCAGGCCGTTCCTGCCTGTTGGCCCCCTTTGGGCCGTTGTTCCCTGTTCAAGCCAAGCCGCAGTTTGGAAATTCTGAGACCCTTGCCTGTCCAGGCCTCTCCTCGGCAGGCAACGCCTGGGGAGGCCATCAGGACCATTCCACTCAACCTGATACTGAGCTGTGGGCCTCGCCCATTGGAGGCCCACCCTACCAGAACGCTGCCTGCCAGCAACCGTCAACTACCTCAAGCCCGGTCGCCATGCCCCCTCGCCCGGACTTACTATTATCGCCAATTCCAGCTACGGCGACTCCACCTCCGGGGGCAGGCCGTGGTGACATAGGCGAAAGCTCCACTCCCCGCAGGGAGGAGCTTCCACAGGACGTGTTGCCCGCGCCGAACTCTCCGCAGGAACTAAGGCGTTCGGGGCGGACCCGACACCGCCCCGCCTATCTGAACGAATACGCGTCCACTGTGATGGACAGAGTGCCTGGACACATGCGCACTGACTATGGGGGAAGGAGTGTTGAGTCCTCAGCCCAGACAGCAAGTCTGGTAACCTTTGAGTCACCGCATTCCGGAACAGATCAGGCAGCTGTGTTAATTGACTGAGACGAGCTGTCTGGAATCTGTCTGGAAAGGAGTTACAATGTTGCAATTGCTTGCTAGTAGTTCCCTGCCTGGTAACTCTATATAAGAGGTTGCCAGAGAAGAAACCTTGCCAGTTGAATCTTGTGTGTGTTGTAAATAGTGTGAATAAACGTTCCTGTTGTTTTGACCATGCCTGAGTCGGAATCCTTTGTCTGATCTAACAATGGATGCTTTGCCATACTTCAATTTTATGGTCATCTGGCACCTATCTCTCTGTTCCAATTTGTTAGGGGGGGGGGTAGCTTAATAAGCCATTTATAATAGCTGGCTGTAATTTATCTTTTAGCTTCTCCTAGGAGGGAACCCAAGCCTGCCCATTCCATAATAAATATTGGTTCTTCCCAAAAAACATGGTGAACACAGAATGAAGTACCTATATTGTTTCCCCATATTAGTCAAATATTTTAGAACAAGTTACTCTAAAAATAGGGAGATATGTACTTATTTAAAAATAGAAACTGTTGTGATCCGCCAGCAGCTAGTGGAACTGGCAGTAGATTCAGACAGTGAGGAGGTTGGGGAGGAACATGGGCCATGGAGTCTGGGGAAGGCTCTGATGAGGGCTCTGTGTCAGAGGCAGAGTGGGGCCCAGAACCATATGCCAGTTATCAGCTGCCTTCAGAGTCAGATATCAGTGAGGCAGATGAACAGCTGACGCCTATTCCCAGTGTGCACATACACAGAGTTGCCAGATGAAGGGAACAGCTAAAGAACAAAGGTCGATTTGGGAGTACGGCTACAGGTGGACAATGAATGGCCCTCCCAGAGGAAATAAAAGAGGAACAAAAGGGGAATGGAATTTGCAGGAGACAATTAGTTCACATAATTGGTTCGTGACTCTCCGAGACACTTTGCCAAGTTTTGCAGATATCAGCCTGTCAGCTCTCGAAGTCAGATAAGGTCTGTGACTATAAATCCTCTCTGGAAAGACTTTGCTGGACATGTATGAGCAGAATTCATAGTAAATTAATAAAAGGGGTTTTTGTCAGAAGAAGGAGTTTGCTTCATGCTCTTGGGAAGCCTAGGTCAGAACAGAGACAGTAGGCATGCAATCACTTGCTTTTTCTGTTTTTAAATCTAAAGTATTGGATCTGACCTGCAAAAGTCAAAAAAACCTCTAGTTCATAACAGAATTTATCTGACAGTAAAAGCAAAGGATGGGAACGACACTTTAGGAACAGTCTATTTTGATTTTAATTTAAATGGATTTTACTGTTATGCTCCATGAGATTATATTTCATGAAGCAAGTTGAATTGCCCACTTTTACACACAGATATGGATCAGAGAAGAAACTTCATTTCATGCAACCTTTGAAATATCTCTACAGAAAGGAAAAATCAACTCGTGCAAATCATCTCTAATTCTAATGCTATAAAATTTATTATCTAGGCAAATGTAGTAGCTCACTATTTGGTATTTTATTTTGCAAGAATTCCACTGACTGATATTAAATAATATATAACTAATATAATATTGGTATAAATAGGGAAGCATATTAAAACTTCCTTTAAAGGTGATTGCCTGAACAATCATCTTGATTTAAGCTTCCATTTTTAATTATCTTCTATTTCAACTTCTTTATACCCACATTTTCCATGCACGATATCTTCAAGAAGGCAAAGAGAATAAATGATAAAAATATTAAAGAATCTGTTACTGTTAGTGGACATTGTGGAATATTGGTTTTAATCCTCTGTGGTAATATAGTTGGTTCTATTATTGAACAGAAAAGCAGCAAGGGGTTTTGTAAGAGAAGGCAGTCTGCAAAAATGGTAAAATAAAAAATAACTGGATTTATTTTGCAACACTTGTGCTTATATTAATAAAATTACTTCGTTTGAACACATTTGAAATGTTACTTTATATTGATAAAATGTTAATACATATCTAAGTCAACTACTATTTTTTTCTCACAAATGACATTTCTTATCCACCCCCACCCCTGAGAAAAAAATATAAATTTAATCGATGCACATGCTAGCTAACTTCAGGACTGATAACTTTAACAATCTTGAATGCAGGGCTTTCTTTGGATGTAACCTGGAACCTTGAAATGATCAGTCTGGATGAACTCTGGAAAGATTCAAAAAGAACAAATTATCTATATAAATAAAAATGTAAAATAGTTTGTGCAAAGCCGCTAATCTCAGAAAGTACTGCACTGATCGGCACCAAATTTTCACACAATGTTCCCAAGGACTTCCGATGCAATCATACATACATTTTGTGTGGCTGGCACATGTGTGTCATGTGCAAGCAGCAGAAATGTAAAAGGTATGCACTTCTCAGGTTTTCACCTCCCTGTAGCTCCTCCCATCTGGCTGCTTCTTATGATGTATCACGCACACGCCCCTCTCATTTTCAACAGTCGTTTCCTCAGCAATCGAATACGCCTCCTACATTCCCACACTGCATGGAGGCTGTATGGATGCCTACTAGGCCCAAAACTAGGCATGGGCGGGATAGCACACTCCCAGGTGGCCCATTTTGGGTCCCAGGAGGCTGTATGGACGCCTACTAGGCCCAAAACTAGGTATGTGGGGTAGCATACTCCCAGGTGGCCCATTTTTGGTCCCAGGAGGCTGGGTTTTAACAGGGTTTTAAAACTTGTTGATTATAATTGATTTAAAATGGTGTTTTAATTGATTTTAATAGCTTAGGTTTTAAATTGAGTTTTACTGTAAACCATTAAGAGCCCTCAGTATTCAGACAGTTATTAAGTTAAATAAATAGGCAGAAGAACACTTATTGTTATGTACTATTATTTTTATATGTCTGTTTAGTTTCTTCATATATACATACATGGAATATTTATTAATCAACTTGTTAATGACATTAGACATTTCTCAGCAATGCATAGGTGAAAAGTATCAAATCTCCTGACAAGAAACTCCCCCCCCCCTTAAAAAGGGGTGGGGAGAAAAACATTTAATATGTACATTTTACATCAATTCAAGCAATGGGATATAATAGTTAAGATTTTGAAGCAGAAGCTCAGCGCTCAGCTATGGAAACTCATTAGATAACTTTCCTTGACTTGCACTCAGAAAAATCTGCTTTATAAGATTGTTGCTGTGAGGATAAAATGAAGGAAGATTTTCTATGTAAACTGCCTTAAGCTCATAGAGAAAAGATGTGATAAAATTGAACATACACACAAACCTATATTTTATCTCCTACCATATACCCTGGAATCTTTTTCATCTTCTTGTGAATTCTAAAGGTATTATTGACATTTCTGTTTGTGGCATATGGAGGTAGAGATAGGAGCAATATCTGCTTGCATAATTAAATAATGAAACCTTTCTGAAGTGAATTCAATCTATTTTCCTATTCTTACTTTTCAGAAGGCATATAACATAATCAATGCATCCAATACTGAAACTATAGAAAATCCAGTGTTCCAAATTATATTACAGGTAGTCTTTAATGGACACAATTGGGACAACAATTTCTGTTGCTAGGGCATACTGCATGTTAAGTGAATCATGACCAACTTTATAACTTTTTTGTCACAGCGGTTAAACAAATCACTGTGGTTGTTAAGCAAATCATGCAGTCATTAAGAGACCTCGGCTTCCCCCAGATTGGCAAATAAAGTTGCAAGTGATGATCACATGATCTTGGGATGCTGTAAATGTTCTAAATACATACTGTTTGCAGAGTGCCCGAATTTTGATCATGTGACCGTAGGGATAGTGCAATGGTTGTAAGAGTGAGGCTGGTTTAAATCATTGTGTTCAGTGCCATTGTAAATTCAAGTGGTCCCCAGACAAATGTTTATAAGTCGAGGGCTAATTGTAATGATGGTTTTATTTACAGTGTACCTTACTTTATCTACCCTTGGTATGTTGTAGGAAGTATATTGTGCATAAAAAATGAAAGGGGATTAATAAAATGTTCAATTTTTTTAAAGCAAATACTTCCCTTAAAAAGATAATGGAACCCAAATAAATATTTCTACATTCCCATTTTTCTATTGCATTTCCTCCCAGCCTAACCTAATGTAGATGCAGTCAACAGAAAAATATTTTGAATTCTTATTGCCTAGCAACAGGAAGAGAGGAAAATTATATTCCAGCAACCCAGTTAGCACAAGAGAGTTAATATCCAAAATACCAATAAAATGAACAAAGCTACAGTGCAGCTTCTATTAATATAAACTGTTAAAAAAATAAAGTTATTATGGCCAATTAATATTGATGCAATTTGGATTCTATTTTTTCCCTGAAAGGAGGAGAAATCCTTCAAATACAAACAGCCATGTCATTAACCCATAGCAAAACTGAACTGAAATCATTTCTGTTCAAATGTTGTCCTTTTGCCTTCTCCTGCAATAGGTTTGCAATAAATATGATTGTTTTTAGAAAGCATTTTTCCAGAAGATCAGAATCTAAAACTTTATTCATTGAAAGATACTGGGTAGTACTCAGCAAAATGGTCAGGACAATATAGTAATTGTTTTTATTTTCTTTGATTTCAAAGTGGCTAAGTTGTCAGTAGCATGGCTTTTGTATTGAATCAGAATGTTTCACTTCTGGTGAAATTTAGTTATACAAAGTTATCATAATTTATGACATTTGTGGGGAAAATTTCTTTCGGCCATGAATGGAGGCTCTTTCTAGATCAGCTCAGGATGAGGTTTGCAGTTCTCATTGCATCAATAGGGTATGGAAATGAATAATTTGAATGCATCAGGTCAGTGCTGAAGAATAAAACTATATTCTATGCAAAATGAAAATATGTTTTTTTTTTAAATGATCTCAGAGGTCTCTTGGATAACTCTGAAAACTTAGTACTTGCCAAATTTTGCACTAATCTGTTTAAAATTATTTATTCAGTTTTAATTAGTATTTAATTTACATCTGGGGTCCATGGATACAAATAACAAATTATTCTCATTTTCAGCGGGTTTCTTTTTAAAGGACTCATTTATAAAGGCTTGGAATTACTGTAAATTAAGGGACTTGGCCCTGAATGTACCATAATTAGTGATCACTTGCAGAAATATTGCAAAGAATCTAAGATCTTCTATAATTTTCCATTTAATAAGCTACATATTTTCTAAATTTATAAATGTTCATAAAGAATTGAAGAGACAACAGCAAAGAGCCTGAAAATAAGATTTCCAAGGCCAATTTTGATTTAGCAACTAATTCTTGGCTTGTTACACAATGGTAGGATAGAAGCAGATAATCATGTTAAATATATTTTATATATTGTTTCAGTTTGAATATTCACATCATCAAAGCTGCAGAAAATGCATACAATCTAATGCAAAAAAGTTTGTTGGGCAAATTGAAAAGTTACTAGAAATATACATCTTTTCTAAACTTTTTAAAATGAAGACATGTTATTGGACATTATGTGCAAGTGTTCAACTCAGTGCTGATCCCTAGCATTGCCTGAAAAAGGTCCCTACAGCTTTCTGGGCAAGATTTCAGCAGTGGTTTGTCATTACCCTTTTTTCTAGGGCTGGGAGAGAGTGACTGGCCCAAGGTCACCCAGCTAGTTTTGTGCTAAAGGTAGGACTTGAACTCATGATCTCTCAGTTTCTACCTGGTGCCTTAATCCACTACACCAAACTAGCTCATTTTTGGACATTAATATCTAACAAAGCAAAGAAAATTATCTAATGGGAAAAACGAGGAGGGAAATTATAGCTTACCGTTGTTTTCTAAAGAGTTCAGTAAAGAAGATGGTCTTGATTTGTACAACCAGAAAGCAAAGCCAGGACAAAAAAGGAAGGAAGGAAGGAAGGAGGGAGGGAGGGAGGGAGGGAGGGAGGGTAGAGAAGCGAAAGGGAGGGGAAGAGAAGTGTATCTATTTTAAATGCAAAGCTTACATTAAAAGAAAAATCCCTATTCTCTTGACCAAGATAATAGCTTTTCATCATGTCTGATGCAGCAAAAAGTGTCATAACAGTAATATTTACCAACCCTAGACATACTTTTCAGTAAATATGCATTGGATTATTCTATTGTTTGAAATATTTTTTTTCTTTTCATGATTATTGGAGATATAAGTTATTTCATTCAGCTCATGGTGTTAACTAATTCTATGCAGTTTTGGAATGTTTGCTGAAAAATTGTAATTATTTTTTATATTTATTTGTATAACTGAAGTTGCAGGCAAAATTCTTGATACTATGAAACCAAAAATGTATGCATAGAATATTTCACCATCCTATTCAAGTTGAAAAACCTGTTCCCAATTCTATATATTGAACAGCTATTGGTCTGGGCACTTCCATGAATCATTCAATAAAATTATTAAGGTCTATTTCGATTTGGTTTCTGGTTGGTTTTGGAACAATAAATATATTTTGGTTCTTTTCTTTGAAAATCTCCACTATATGTAGACAAGAGAAGTTTGCCTAAGTCTATTTAATAACCATGGCTTTAGTATCCTTCTGATACATTACAACAATAATGTATTTTTTGTTTAAACAAAGTTCAGTAGGTTTAGGTTTAGAGTTTTTTATACCGCCCTACTCCCGAAGGACTCAGGGCGGTGTACAGCCAAAATAAAAACAAATATACAAAAGTTAAAAAAAAAAAGCTGTTGATCCTGACAAGAACAATAAATTTCCATTCATGGAACTAAAGTATTTCTTCTTCTTCATATATTTTGTCAAACATGTAAAAGATAACAGGTATAAGTATAAATACAAATAGGAACACAGTAAATGGGTATGAATAAATGGAGACAGTAGGGCAGAGATGGTAGGCATGTTAGTATGCCGTGCGGATCTGGATGGGAAGTAACAGACTCAGGCTCAACCCGGCCAAGACCGAGTGGCTGTGGTTTACGGCCACCCGATTCAACCAGTTGACTCCATCACTGGCCATAGGGGGCGAACATCTTGCCCCTGTGGATGGGGCGCGCAACTTGGGTGTCCTCCTGGATACCCGGCTGTCCATGGAAGATCAAGTGACAGCCGTGGCCAGGAGGGCATTTTACCAGGTTCGCCTGGTACGCCAGTTGCGCCCCCTATTGGATCGGGATGCCCTTTGCACGGTCACTCGTGCCCTCGTGACATCCGGACTGGACTATTGTAACTCTCTCTACATGGGACTCCCCTTGAGGTGCACCCGAAGACTTCAGCTGGTCCAGAATGCCGCCGCGTGAGCAATAATGGGTACCGCAAGGTATACCCATGTAACACCGCTCTTGCGCGAGCTGCACTGGCTACCTGTCGTCTTTCGGGTGCGCTTCAAGGTGCTAGTTCTCATCTTTAAAGCGCTCCATGGCTCGGGACCTAGCTATCTGCGGGATCGGATCCTGCCACATACATCCTCCCGGCCGATTCGCTCCCACAGAGAGGGACTTCTCCGGGTGCCGTCCACTAGACTTTGTCAGCGGGCGACGCCCAGGGGAAGGGCCTTCTCTGTGGCGGGCCCAGCCCTCTGGAACAACCTTCCCCCCGACATTAGAACAACTACGGACCTCCGCTCCTTCCGTCAGAAATTAAAAACACACTTTTTCTGCTTGGCCGGCCTAGGTTAGTCTCTACCTCAGGGGTTAGGGAATGTTAATTTTAAAAAATGGGGATTTTAGTGCAGGGACAATTAGATTTAATCTGTTTTTACTGTATTTATTTATGTATATATTTTATGTTGTTTTAATTTTTCGTCCTCTCCCCAGGGGGACCGCTCCGAGTCCCCCTGGGGAGAGGACGCGGTATAGAAAAATAAAATTATTATTATTATTATTAGTAGTAGTAGTAGTAGTAGTAGTAGTAGTAGTAGTAGTAGTAGTACGCTTATGCACACCCCTTACAGACCTCTTAGGAATGGGGTGAGGTCAACAGTAGACAGTCTTAGGTTAAAATTATAGGGGTTTGGAGATGTAGCAACAGAGTCAGGTAGTGTATTCCAGGCATTGATCACTGTTGCTGAAGTGGTATTTTCTGCAATCAAGTTTGGAGCAATTGCCTTGAGTTTGTATCTATTGTTTGCTCGTGTATTATTGTAGTTGAAGCTGAAGTAGTTATTGACAGATAGGAACATGTTTTAGAATGTTTGGTTCTGATCCCACCCTTCCTTTTTCTTTAAAAACAAATCACATATAGCAAGAGATTTTAAAGTAAAACAGCTTGAAAAAGAGATTTAAGTGCCACACTTAATGAATTGAATCAGAATCTTGCACAATAAACTTAATATGCATTTGGACCATTACTTTAATTCTTTGGATTTTTGCTGTGTTGTCAATCTTCTTAGTTCTTCCAAGCTACTCCTCAAAAGTGGTAATACAGTTACTCTTATATATCTGGCCACCAGAGGAAGCAAAAAATAATGACTGACATCAAAGGCATCTTCTTTGTCAACTGACTTTGTGGCCATTCATTCAAAACAGGATCCAGAGAAACTCAATGTCTTCTGAGAATGAAGAATGTAGCCAAATTACCCTTACCAAAATAGGTAATTTATGCTTAATGTGGTGATATATACATTTATCAACATGGCAGCCTAGACTGCAAGGCAAGACTGCATGATTTGAACACTTTGTTTTTCAAACCTAGAGGCAAGCTATCAGGACAAAATTGAATTATCTTCTAATTTATGTTCATCAATAAGGCTAGTGATGCATAAATGTAATTAAAATACAGACTCCTATCAAACAGGCAAATGTCCTATCAAACAAAGAAAAATGTCTTTGGTTATTTGGAGTTTAGTATTTCTATGTAAATAAAACCATGAAATCAACAAAGGTTTCTCTGCATTTTGAATGGTCTCCATAATATAATATTGTATATTGATAATTGCACCAGTAAGATATGTCATGATCCTCTATTAATAACGAAGAGTTTAAAAAGAAATAATCAAGCTTCTTACAGACTATTGACAGCATAAAATAAAACACACATGTCAGGTTCCACTGATATCCACTAAAATGTTTAAGAAAAAAACCTAGATCTCCAATAGCTTACAGAAGGCCAACAGAGTTGAGATCTTCAAATCTTAATGATGGAAAGGCCATATGAGAAAATCTCTTCAATCTGTCTATTTAATATGATTTTCTTTCCTAGATTTCTTGCAAATGTTTTCCCAAAGTCTTACTTTTGCAATCCTTAATGCAGTGGCCATTTCCCCTCATTTTTTGCATTGTAGTGGACAAACAAGTGTTATATGTAAAGTTTCATTTCTAATAGTATTAAATAGTCTAATCCAGCCAAGATGTCTCTATATTCCATCAAGTCATGCCAGAAAAATTGGTGATTTATTATCATATCCATTTGCAAAGTTTAATAGTTTCTGTGCCCTATTTTGGGTCTACTAGGCTTCCCTGCAGCCTCCTGGGACAAAAAATGAGTCGGGGGGGTGCCACACACCCCTGCACCCTTTTTTAGGCCTAGTAGGCTCCCTGCAGCCTTCTGGGACCAAAAATGAGCTATGGGGCGGTGCTGCTTCCCCGCACTCCACCCTGCCACCGTGCATGCACACACAATCCCCCCCTGTACATGTGTGCACAATTCCCTACCACCTCATTCATGCACATGCATATTCCACATGCACTCCACCCCCTCGCGCATGCACGGCACAGACCCAAAAATCCGCTCGCCAGCAGGAGGTGTGCGCACATGTGCGGTGGAGCTGAGCTGGGGTGACAGCTCACATGCTCGCAGAGAGGGCTTTGCCATCACAGATTTAAAGGAAGGTGGACTGCATACAGAGGCATAGCGTGGGGGGTGCAGGGGGGGCCGGCCACACCGGGCGCACCGCGCACCCCGCCTGCCTCAGGCCGGCCTCCCGCCTCAGCCCCGTCCCGCCGCCGCCGCCCCGACAAAGTTTTGACACTCGCGGGAAGGGAGGCGGAGGCACCACAGAGCTTCCCCTCCTGCGGCGTCGAGGGAGCACGGAGAGGCGGGAAAAGGCCAGGCGGCGCCGAACGGGGAAGCCTGGGCGGAGACGACGGAGAGAACCCGGGTGGAAGTCGCTCGCTCCGGCGGCCGGAGGGGTCCCCTGCTCAGCCCACCCGGGGAGGGTCGAGAATGCGAACGAGGGGCCGGGAAGGAGGAGGAGGCGGAGGAGGAGCTCCCGCTGCAAATTGACACCCCGGCCGAGCAGGAGGAGGGGGGAGGAGGAACGCCCCCCGCCAGACACCCCCTTCCGCTCCTCATCCCCCTCCGCCCCCACCCTTTCCCCCTGGGACCCCCCAGCGCCGCGCCCCCTCCCCACGCAGGGCGTCCCCTCCCGCTCCCGATGCGCGCACTTTTCCGTCTCTTCCCACTTTTATTGTGGTTTGAAAGCGGAGCGAGGGACTATCTGGGGGAGGGTTAGGGGGCGCAAATTACTTGCCTTGCCCCGGGTGCTGACAACCCACGCTACGCCACTGACTGCATATAACATTCTGAGAATTGTCAGGATCTGGATAGCACACAAACCTAATGTACTGTAATCAGTCCTTAAAGTTCAAGCATCTATGAGTTCAATTCTTGGAAGCTACTTTGAAAAAATATGGCTATGTATGTCTGACAATTCCTAATAAGGGTGAAATTGGTCAGGAGGGCCTCCTAGTGGTTAATGTAACCTTCAGTAATTCTTCAGTACCAGCCTTCAGTAATTAATTGTCATTTCTAGCAAAAGACATAACATCTCCTGTTATTGCATCCTAAGTTTCATGAAGCTTCTGAGCTTTATTTGTTATAAATACATAACAAAATATTTATGGTTCCCCAGACCCAGTTTGGGGATTTAGTGCTCTTAAACACATAAACACATGGCTACCTCCTAAAATTTCTTAAGAGTTTTGTCAAGTCTGTTCCTATATATCCAGATAAACTCAGTCTGTTACAGATGAAGACTTATTGATCTGTTACACCGGCAATGCAGTATAAAGAGGTTGATACTTATTTTTTTCCCTTTATAATATAAAGAAGCCAACATAAAATGGTATTTATATTATTTCCTTTTGTTATATATTTCTGCAGCCTCTATAAATAATGCATATTGGGGCTTCTGGTTCCGGCTCCAGCGGCGATGGGCGAGCCTGGGGCTCGCTCGCCGCTTTGTTGCCTTTTCTGCCCCCCCACGGGGGCGAGACACTCCGGTTACCGGAGGTCTCCCGTAGGGTCGGCTCGGAGGAGACGTTTCTCCTCACGGCGGTGGGGAGAGCGATCCCCCCGCGACCTAGGTGAGGAGGAACATGCTGCGGGGGGTTCTCCCTTCGCCAACGGCTGTCGGCGCCATTCACTTCAATGTAGAGGGCTGAGCGGAAGAGATCGGAAGGCTTGCCGAGGCTTCAGCTGCGAGGGAGAGTGAGTTTAAAAAGACTTTTTTTCCTTGCTGCCAGCCAGGCTGAACGGACTGGGAGGGGGGTGTTTGTTTTCAAAAAAAAAACCTCGGACTTAAGCGGCACTTAAAAATGGCTTCTCTGGAAGAGAAAGCGGAAATCTTAAATCCGGACTGTCTCTAACAAGGGAAAGTGGTATGCGGCTACTTGCAACATTGTTTCTAGGTCTGGCTGGTTAAAAAAAATTTATTTTTCTACTCTCTCCTCTGGGCTCTGAGATGGGCGGTGGAAAGTGGCTTTTCTTTGTCCCTGCCTGACTATTTTAACTATGGAAAATTCCCAGCGTCTCTTTACAATTGGGACTCTCTCTGGATATTAATGAAGAATTTTTTTCTTGTTGGATTTGTGATTCCTTTCTGGATTACCTTCGCTATTATAACTATTGAGCTGGAAAATTGTCTCTCTCTTGGTTCCTGAATTTTACAACGTTTCAACCTTGATCTGAACTTTTGGCTCCCGGTTAGTCTCACCAACCCCACCCTGAAAACGCCATTTTGGTGGCACTGACTCTAACAGTTAAGATGTCTCACGAAACAGCACTGACAAGTTTAGAACAACGGATGGCTTCTCTTGAAACTGTTATACAAACTTTGGTAAACGAAATTCAGGCCCAGAGGGCTGAAAACATCAATTTCAAGAAGGAGCTATTGGACACAAGGAAGCAAGTGCTGGAAAACACACAGAAGACTGAAGAATTGGAAGGGGGGTTGGTGGGGGTTAAGGGAGAGATTAAAAATGTTACTAAAGAGGTTGGGGAAACAGATGGGCATGTGTCTAGGATTGATATGGAAAGAATGACATATTTTTTGAGATTTCAGAACGTTCTTGAGGAATCTGGTGAATGCCTCCCTGATCTTATGAGCACAATTTTAGCAGACTATTTACAAAAACCTAAAGATGAGATCAGGGGGGACATTGACCTAGCCTATAGAATTAACTCAGCATATGCCAGGATAAATGAAGTGCCTAGAGAGATACATGTGAAATTTGTTAGAAGGTCAACCAGAGAGGAAATCCTGAGGGCGCAGAGAGAGAACCCTTTAATTTACCAACAAAAAACGGTCACTATCTTGAAGCAGATTCCTAGAAAGATTCGAGAAGCAAGGAGGAAATTTTCCTTCTTGTCTAAAATTTTATTTGATCATGGGATTTGGTTCAAGTGGGTGACACCCGAAGGGATGCTGGTGTTCTGGGAAGGAGGAAGAGTGAGGATTAAAACAGTTGCTGAGGCGGAAGCCTTTCTTAAAAAATATTCCTCTGCCCTGGGGGAAGATCCAGGGGGGACGGAGGGGGCCACGGCCCCGCCCGCTCGGGGCCAGGGAGGAGAAAAAGAAGATACAATAGCCAAGAGACTTAGATCGAAAAAATAACTTTGCCTTGATTTTTCTGAACAATTTTGCATAATATCTGTATCTGGATTTTTTGTAAATGTCTGACAGCATGGAATTGAGAATTTAGGTATATGTACTTGCTTTTACCTTGTAGTGTTATGAAAAATGCTTTTTTTTTGTTATCTTTTTATTGTGTATTTTGAGGTCTCGGAAGGGCCGACGACTCTGACGTGAATGCTCTCAAAATTTCTTTGTATCCCTTACCCTACCCTATAGAAAAATGTAAAACCAATAAAACTTTTTCAATATAAATAATGCATATTGGAAAATATATGTCTGAGGGATCCAAACAACAGAGCATAAAGCATTATCTACTGTCATATAATTTATCACTTGATATATATTGAAAACACTCCAGTGCCACACTCTTTTTATGGATGGTTCCATTTGTTGTAAACACTTTTAATTTTCTATTGTTGAATTGCTCTAAGACTATCAAGATTTCTTTTCAGAAGATTGAGGCTATTCTTGTCTGCAAAACTGAGCATGACACTTGACACCACTAAAGTGCTAACGTATTTATTCTGAGGGAAGATTCTTTGTATTATATCTAAAATTCATACACTACTAAGCACAAAGTCAGGAACAAGCACAAATAATTGTGATTGTTGCAAGTAGGAACTAGTGAAAATATAATTGTAATTTTATTTTGGTATTTACAACTCACAGGCTATTCTGTATCTTAAAAATGAAAGCTGGAATCTTTGTGTTTACTGAACTTGGTTTTCTTCTTACAAACACCAAACCAAGTAACATTTTCAATGGTTTGAGGTGATTGTTGGCTTTTTATATCTATCTGCTTGTTCTACAGGTCTTCATGGGCAGGGGCCTCCAACCTTTGCAACTTTAAGTCTGAAGTCCTTCAGACTTAAAGTTGCAAAGGTTGGAGGCCCCTGTTCATGGGGGTTGCAAAACTAGTTAGTGATAGTAGTAGTAGTTAGTGATACCTCTTTCTGATTGATCTACCAGGTTTGTTGACTGCACTGTTTCATCTTAGATTGATCTTGCCTATTGTATTGTGTCTTGCTTATTGTATTGTATTGATTACTGGGTAGGTAGGGATAAGGGAAGTCTATCTTCAAGCTGTTTGATTCCCTCTTGGGTCTTTGATGGTTTCCTTTTTAAATAATTTGCTAACTGGGTTTATTTCTATATATTGGTTAATGGCTGACCTCTCAGAATGTCAGGCTTCTAATGTTTGTCGTACATTTCTGGATTTGCCTTGATCTAAAATGGTTGTAATTTTCTTGGGTAAATATATTATTGAATTTGTCTATGAATAATAGAGTTTTTAAAAACCCATTGTTTCTTCTGAATGCCAACTGGTATTCATGGATGCATTTTGCTAATCTTCTGCTCATTTGTCCTACATAGCCGGCCTGGCCTAACTTATCATACCTAGCCTGTAGAAATAAATTGTTTAATTGGAATTTTAAGGGGTACAGTTGTTTAGGGTTTTAAGGGTTTTAATGTTGATATTTTAGCACAGGGGTAATTTAATTCGGTTTTAATATTTTGTATATTGTTGTATTTATTTGATTTTTAATTTCCTGTGCACGCCCCGAGTCCCCATGGGGGAGAGGGGGCAGTCTATAAATTTAATAAAATAAAAATAAAATAATAAATAGTTGCTTTCATAATCCTTGCATTATATGTTGTAAATCAGGGGTCTCCAACCTTTGCAACTTTAAGTCTGAAGGACTTCAGCTTCCTGAATTCTCCAGTCAGCAAAGCTGGCTGGAGAATTCTGGAAGTTGAAGTCCTTCAGACTTAAAGTTGCAAAGGTTGGAGACCCCTGCTTTAAACAGTAGTGTTTTGTGACCTAAAATCCAAAACATTCAAAGCATATCTTACACATGTATTCTTACACAATATATTTTGTATATTGTTGTATTTATTTGATTTTTAATTTCCTGTGCACGCCCCGAGTCCCCATGGGGGAGAGGGGGCAGTCTATAAATTTAATAAAATAAAAATAAAATAATAAATAGTTGCTTTCATAATCCTTGCATTATATGTTGTAAATCAGGGGTCTCCAACCTTTGCAACTTTAAGTCTGAAGGAATTCAGCTTCCAGAATTCTCCAGTCAGCTTTGCTGGCTGGAGAAGTCTGGGAGCTGAAGTCCTTCAGACTTAAAGTTGCAAAGGTTGGAGACCCCTGTTGTAAATAATTCATGTTCCATCTTCTGTAGTAGTTGCTGGTTATTATTATTATTATTATTGCTTAACATGCTTTATAGAGATTTTGTTAGTTTGTGGGCCACTGTGAGCCTAGTGAAGTATTCTGCTGATGTTTTCTGAGAGATATTTGTTATGTATGAGGGAACTATTCTTTTCACAGATATGCAGTGGCATAGAATGGCACATTTTAACATGAAGATGCTTAAGTCCCTCTTATGATGAAGAATGCTGTAAAAAAAAAATTGAAAATCTGAACTGTTGCTCTATAGTCTTTGCTCATCTGAAGAGTGTTCTAAAAAAGCTTTTCTTATGAATGGTTGGATTATTGCTCTGATAGTGAAGATTCAAAGAATGATTTACATGATAAGGTCTTGCACTACTGAAGAAGTTATTAAAGACCCTCATAAACCTCTCCTCAGAAAGATATACAGAGAAGTTCATATCTGAAGAAGAATTTCTGGAAGTGAATTATCTGCATACATTTTAAATCCTTTATCTTTTGATAAACTACTAGTCATAATGTGTAGTTAATATTTCTTCCAACTTGCTCCACAAAGCAAAGAGACATATTGTCTACTGATAGATTTGAAATAGCTAGTAAAAATTACACACTCTTTGTATAATAATTTTGTTATTATCATCAAAACATGATTGTTAGTTTTGCTTAAGTTCTTAAACTTAATAAATATGAAAGTGCTAAAGGTTTTGTTTTTATATTATGGAAAAGAAATTCCAAAATTCAGTACTTGCAGGAATTTCTGTAAAGGCTGATCTGCATGCTTTAAAAAGCCCAATCGCTAATGTATAATTTTGTATAAGAACAAATTTTTATAAATTTAAAGGTAATATCCAATGCCCAATTTTGGAAGACACAGTGGAAATGCAATTCTGAAGACTGCGTATGTGTAATTCTGCAGAATAATTATAACCATTTGAATTTCATCTAATGCAATAGATCAGGGGTGTCAAATTTGATTTTATTGATGGCCTTCAGGGTTGTGTTTCACCTTGGGAACCAGGGTGGGCATGGCCAGCTCGACATCACTTATGCTCGAGATCATGGGTTCCTGAGCTCCGTTTTTGGCTACAATAGCTTACTGCAATCCTCTACCAGTGAAAATAGAACTCCATTTTTTTCTGGCAGAGGCACCGCGGGCCAGTTCTTAGATGTTTCCAGGGCATCCCTGCCAGATCTAAGCATCCTGCAGGCAAGATACGACCCTTGGGCCTTGGGTTTGACACCCCTGCAATAGATTACCAATTTACAAGGTCCTTTATTATTGCTATACAGGATCTTCTTGTCTCAAAGTTGCTTCCCATGAGCCTGCAGCAATAACTTGTAGATACTGAGGACACTACCAAATTGTCAGAATACTGAGGGTTATATAGAGATACAAGGGAACCAGAAGAAGCACTTTCATGGAGGTGAATGGCCCGGTGGCAGCAGCTTCATAACCTGCCTCAGCCAGACTGGCAGGTGTCCAAACAATATATATTTATCCAGGCTTCTCAATTGACAACTTAAGGTTTCATGTGTCAAGGGCATCAACCCCCCAGGATCCTAACCCAATTCTCATGTTCCATGGTGGATATTGCTTTTGAGGTCGGAATGGGACAACTTTCCACAGTCAACTTACTGTGGCCAACTCACCAGGGCCAACTTAGCCTGGCCAACCCACCATGGCCAATTCACTGTGGGACAACTTACTGTGGGACAATTTAGCAATTCTATTTAATTATTTAAGATAAATATAAATTAAAAAAAAATGTTTGTCATTCACATTTCTTCTGTCCCTCCTTTTGCATCCTTTCTTTAATGATTCTATTCCACTATTTCTTTCATATTAGTGTAACTCTTGTCCTGCAGTTGAGTTTATTTATTTATTTATTTATTTATTTTATTTTATTAAATTTATATCCCGCCCTTCTCCAAGAGGACCCAGGCCGGCGCACAGGAAATTAAAATACATACAAAAAACACAATACAAAATTTAAAACCTATTAGATCCCCATCCTGCGCTAAAACCAATTAAAATCCCCGAATTAAAATTATCTATGGCTAGTCCCAGCGGAGGCTATGTTAGGCCAGCTTGATGGAAGAGGTGTGTTTTTAAACACTGGCGGAAGAGGCGGAGGTCAGTGATGGTACGAAGTTCTGGGGGTAGGTCGTTCCACAGGGCAGGGCCTGCCACAGAGAAGGCCCTTCCCCTGGGTGTCGCCAGTCGGCATTGTCCGGCCGACGGCACCCTGAGAAGGCCCTCTCTGTGGGAGCATATCGGTCTAAGGGATGTATGGGGCAGGAGACGGTCTCGCATATAACTAGGTCCCGAGCCATGGAGCGCTTTGAAGATGGTCGTCAAAACCTTGAAGCGCACTCGAAAGACCACAGGAAGCCAGTGCAGCTTGCGCAGGATTGGTGTTATATGGGAGTGCCTCAAAGCTCCCGTAATCACCCGCACGGCTGCGTTCTGAACTAACTTTAGCTTTCGAGTGCACCTCAAGGGAAGCCCCATGTAGAGAGCATTGCAGTAGTCGAGTCGGGATGTCACGAGTGCTTGAGTGACTGTGCGAAGGGCACAGTCACTCAAGCTGAGTTGTCCTATGATGAGTTGGCTGTGGCGAGCAGTTCTTCAGTATTTGGTTGTGGTGAGTTGGCCATGGTGAATTGGCTGTGAAGAATTGTCATAGACTCTTTTAAAGTGGTCCTGGGTTTTGTGAGCAGGGTCAATAGGAAGGTCAGGTTTGGCAAGAGAAAATGGGAAGATATGGCCAAGTCCCAGGAGACTTGGACTGTCCAAAGGTAGAAGCTGAGAAAAAGGGCTGAATTTAATCATCTTACTGTTCTGACTCCCTCCTTCACAAGACAAATGACTAAACTGACTGATACTTGGCAGCTTGCCCGGACTGACCTTGACTAGGCCTGAAGATTCTTAACGAAAGAACTTAACACACACGAAAGCTTTGACTCTTCAGATGATACGTTGTTTCCTGCAAACCTACTCTTCACAGAGGATTTCTTTTAAAGACTCTTGGGAGGGGCTGGTCAATTAGGTAGCTGATACTCATTATCTCCTCCGGTTGCATCTTTCTGCTAATTGACGCTGCCTCCTCTCGATCCTTTTTAGCCTGACATCAGGGACCAACTGGGCTTCCTCCTCCCCACTACACCAAGCCCCAGGTGCCTCTTGATGCCTAGCCGGGCTCTCTGCTCTCTCACTCTCGGCCTCCTCCTCTAGAGCAGACTCATAGGACTCGTCACTAGAGGAATTCATCCGGCCTACCCCCCGACCTTAGAACAACTACGGACCTCCGCGCCTTCCGCCAGAAATTAAAGACTCTCTTGTTTCATCAGGCTGGTTTGGCCTAAGCCATTTACCTAGCCTACAGGCTGTACCTTAAATTGTTTTAATTGGGTTTTAGATGGGGTTAATGTTTTAATACTTTTAAACTTTTAGCACAGGGATAATTTATTTAATTCAGTTTTAATTATTTATATTTGTGATACTATGTGGTTTTAATTTCCTGTGCACTGCCCCGGGTCCCTTTGGGGAGAGGGTGCGGTTATATAAATCCAACAACTAACTAACTAACTAACTAACTAACTAACTAACTAACTAACTAACTAACTAACTAACTAACTAAATAAATAAATAAATAAATAAATAAATAAATAAATAAATAAATAAATAAATAAATAAATAAATAAATAAATAAATAAATAGCTGGCTGGCTGGCTGGCTGGCTGGCTAGCTAGCTAGCTAGCTAGCAGCTCATCCGGAGCCGGCTGGGCCACAACACTTACTATAAGGATTTTCTATCCTGTAAAAAAGTGAGAAACATTGTGAACAAGAAAACACAGTCTCTGCAGGAGAGGGGGGGCAGGGAGAGTGGGGACAGAGAAGAAAAAGAAAAGAAGGATCTAGGTAGCTTTTCTAAATAATATTACTTCAGGTAAGATTCTGAAAGAATATTAAATAGCCTAATATAAACCAAAATTGTTGATCTGGAAGATGAAAATGTTGCCCACTAGCTAAGTAGTAAAAATGAAATGGCTGTTTTACAGTTCTGTTTTGCAACTTGCTCTGTTTTGTAGTAAACTTGATATCCCTCCATATGGCTCTCACACTGATGATGTTCAGGCAGCTATTAAAGACCTGGATATTCTCCCAGGAGCTGCAGCAGAATGAAGGATGAACTCTGTTGGATGTGCTTCTTTTTTTGGTTATAGGGTGTTCATGATTTTGTATATTATGATTTTTTATCCTTAATTATAAACTGCTGAGATTTGTTAGAAGTCTACGGGTCTCTAAACTGTATAAATGAAATAAATAAATATTTTTTTGATAATTTCCTAAGAACCCTAAGGATTTTCCAGATGGAAACATATAGCTCTTTAGTTTGAGCAAGGTGATGCATGCACACACTCCTACATCCCTGCAGCATTGCCACCAGGCCTCTGCATTCATTGTGGATCTCAGCTTCCTCCTGATTCAGCTGAGCAATTTTGAATAATGAAATCCCACAAAACCATGTGACTGAAACTGGAGGAATCTAAGATGTGGCAAAATTGCCCATAAAAGCATTGTGGGAACTCAGGGGATGAATTTGTCTCTCTCCATTGATGAAAGTACAGCTCTTGAATTATTTCTCATGTCCAGCTCATGCCATTATCCGAGACCTGCAAGCCCTGTGGATCAAAAGGATTGAATTATTGAGAATGTTGACCTCTGAATAAACAAATCTCTGAAATTTGCTTCTCCTGTTCAATATGTAAGTTGGAGTTGGCTCACCTACAAGGTAGGAAATTATCAGATTCCAGGGATAACCTCTCCCCCCTCTCTCTCATTGATATTCTGTTTGAGCCAATATGGGGCTGGTTTTGTTTAGGGGAATTCTGCACTGTGACCTAACCTGCTTGTCTACCATGCTTCTCCCAGTTGTTGTTGTTTTATGCAAGTTCAGCAATTTCAACCTAGATGAGCTGGCAATGGACTGGTAATGTGACTGGACTGATGCTTAGTCTGGACTGTGCCCACTGACAGTTCCATTTCATAGACGTAAAGTAGCAATGTTGCTAAGTGAAAACATGCTCATTGTCATCATCATGACCATCATTATCACCCTTGAAAGGGAAGAGAAATTGTGCAGTTGTGGGTAGCGAATGGAACCTAGATGTAGACTGAAAAAGGGAGGTCTGAGTTTCTAGAGGGGAGGTAAATTACTTGATCACTGGATGAAATGCAAGATTATTTTTGAAAAAGACAAAAAATATAGAAGCCCAGAAGCTCAGGACAAAATGGCTAAATAGAGCAGCTAGTTGCTTTGGGAGGGGAAGAAGTATTCCAGATTGAAGCCAATCAAAGCTGGGCCTGCCACTATATTGAAATGAAGTGCTGGAGACCATTTGTTCCAAAGGGCTTATATTAGCTCAGGTCAGAAAACAGCACTTTTGTAGTGAAGCTGCATAACATGAACACGGAGTGAATTTGCAATAGTCTGGGAGTGAAAGCAGGACGACAAAGTGATGGGTGGCCCATAGTGGCAATGTGCCAAGTTAAAAATATGGATCTGTTTTTAAGTCTCATCAACATGTTAAAAGTACACTTTTTTAATTTGAATGGAGAATGGGACAATTCGTCATAGCCAATCAATGTGGTCAATTCAACATGATTTCTTTGATATTAGCATAACTGTGTGGCCCGCTAGCAGAGCTGGCAGCAGATTCAGACAGCGAAGGGGTTGGGAAGGAACATGAGCTAGTTCTGGAGTCTGGGGAAGGCGCTGATAATGGCTCTGTGTCTGAGGCAGAGAGGGGGCCAGAGCCATATGCCAGTTATCAGCTGCCTTCAGAGGCAGACAAACAGCTGGAGCCTGTTCCCACTGTGTGAATGCACAAAGTTGCCAGACAAAAGGAACAGTTAAAGAACAGGGGGTTGACATGGGAGTAAGACCACAAGTGGATGATGAATGGCCCCTCCCACAGGAAATAGAAGAGGAACGAAAGGGGAATGGAGTTTGCAGGAAATAATTAGTTCACTTAATTGGTTCGTGACTCTCTGAGGCTCCTTGTCAAGTTTTAGTTGTCAAGGTGTTAGTTACCATCTTTAAAGCCCTCCATGGCACGGGATCTAGTTATCTGCGGGATCGGATCCTGCCTCATACATCCCTGCGGCCGATTCGCTTCCACAGAGAGGGACTTCTCCGGGTGCCGTCCACTAGGCTATGCCAGCGGGCGATGCCCAGGGGAAGGGCCTTCTCTGTGGCGGGCCCAGCCCTCTGGAACGACCTTCCCCCCGAGATCAGAACAACTACGGACCTCCGCTCCTTCCGTCAAAAATTAAAAACACACTTTTTCTGCTTGGCCGGCCTAGGTTAGTCTTCCGTCTTTTAATAGGGTTTTTAGGGGATTTTAGTGTATTTTAAGATAGGGTGATTTTAGCGCAGGGATAATTTGGTTTAATTTGTATTTTATCTATCTATTTATGTATTTTATATCGGTATTTTTAATTTCTCCATGTGCACCACTCCGAGTCCCTTTGGGGAGAGGATGCGGTTTATAAATAAAAATATTATTATTATTATTATTATTATTATTATTATTATTATTATTATTATTATTATTATTATTATTATTATTATTATTATTATTATTATTATTATTATTATTATTATTATTATTATTATTATTATTATTCTTATTCTTATTCTTATTCTTATTCTTATTCTTATTATTATTATTATTATTATTATTATTATTATTATTATTATTATTATTATTATTATTATTATTATTATTATTATTATTATTATTATTTACAGATATCGGCCTGTCAGCTCTTCAAGCCAGATAAGGTCTGTGACTGTACATCCTCCCTTGAAAGACTTTGCTGGAGGTAAATGAGCAGGATTCACAGCAAATTAATAAAAGGGTTTTTTTTGGGGGGGTGGACAAGGAGTTTGCTTCATGCTTTTAGGTCAGAATAGTAACCCCTGCCCCACAACAAGTCATCCTGTGGCAAATTGGCCATGGCAAAGTGGCTGCAGAAAGTTGGCAAACCACAAATTGTCCTAGACCCAGCATCTTCCATGAGCCTAATTCTTTTTTTAGATTTCCTCCAGTGAAAGAAAATTAATTGCAAACAGATTATCCCCATCCAAATATATATAAGATGTGAGTTCTCTTCTTACATTCATTAAGGCTATGAGAAATATGAATAACTTACATTTCTTAGCATCTTCATGTAAAAGTAAAGTAAGCTACATAATTAAGGGAAACAAGACTGTACTAACAATTTTATATCCGTGACCACAAAGATTTTTGGCCTTTCCCACTGGCCACTAATAATGGTATATGCGAAGTAAAACTTACATGGAACACCAGTAATTATGCTATCAGGTTTAACAGATGTAAAAAAGTATTTCTCTAAAGATGAAATCAAAAAGGGAGAATAGAGAGATAGCAGAAACATTAACAACTTCTTTCCAAGTTCATGTTTTTGCAATTTTATATTTTTATGATTTATAGCTTATATTACTTCTTACTTAAATTAAGTAAATTAATTTGTAAAGGATGGAAACTAAATGTAGCTAATTAAATCAATAAGTAAGCAAATCAGTTTAATAACATTAATTATGCAATAAGCCTATCTATTCACACTTTGTTTAAAATATCTGCATAATTAATTGAAAAAAGTAATTTACAGTAGTTAATATTGGTGCTTCATGCTTCAGTCATATTCTCAATAATCTTTGCAGTCTATTAAAAATAATTGAAAAAAGAAAATTAAGTAATATATGGGCAGCGATATATTGTTTTTAAACAGCAGTGGTTGAAGAGTGTTTAAATATCATTAACTAACATTAGATTTGTAAGGTAAGACCATTAGATATGTTCTGTGATTTAGTCCATAAATTTCTGATTCAGAATAAGCTTTCATAAATACATATTCCTATAGTTACAGATTAAGAGCCTGTTCATGTATGGGTAAGGCATTAGTCTAGAAATTGGAAGGCTATGAGTTCTAATTCCAGTTTAGGCAAAAAGACAGTTTGGTGACCTTGGAGCAATCACTGTCCTAGGAAGGAGGAAGTAGCAAACCGTTTTCAAAATTTCTTTCCAAGAAAACTATAGGAACTATTTTAGGTGGTCATCGGGAATCCGAAAAGACACATGTACATAAACAAAAAATATAGATTGACTATAAGTTCATTATAAACAAAAAGGACTTTCTTCAGTTGGTATTGTCGAAAGAAACTTTTCTTCTGGATTCAGCTCCAAGTGGGGAAAAAGACACTGGAAACACCGAGGCTGCTTGGAAAGATGGTTTAATGGTGGACAGAACCTCATGGTTTGAGGTCCTGAACAGAAAAGGTAGATGCTTCAAGATGTTGGGTGAAGAAGAAGGAGAGGGAAGAAGGGGCTTTCTGGATTTTTTATACTCTGTTCAGTCCTACCTCCCTGTTCCCTGTTCCTATGTAAGAAATGTATTCTGATTGGTTGTCAGACACCCATGGGGCCATGCAGGCACAATTCTGAAGGCTGTCTTGAGTTTAAGTTTGGTTGAGCACTACTTCTTCCCATATGCCCTGTGGTGAGATGGGTAAAGCACTATCATGCTTTAATCCCATCACCCTGGAGCTGAAGTGAGAAACCCTTTGTTATGTGGAATAGACATTTTAATGGCCCATTAAAGACAGTGGGGGCTATTAAGAGTGCGTTTGTTTCCTGACTGAAAACATGTTTCTCCATTTCTGATCCAGGGAAATATAATATTCTACCTTTTCAATATTTCCCAGGATATTTCATTTTTCTAGGACAGGGCTGGGTGCTAACTTCCTACAGTATATAATAAATCTGATAAATTATTAAAATAAATTATTGAATAAATGAGCTGAATCTACACTCTAAGGGATTCATTTTGAATTCAACATTTTATCCATCCAGATTCTGATAATACCTTCCTACATCTTTATGGATGATAAAATACTTCTTTATAACCTTCTTCTGCAACCATTTATCTCAGTATAGAATTTTTTAAATTAATATAAGAAAATCAAGAAAATGCTAACCGAACCATTAAAAATCAAGAAAATGCTAACTTAACAGTTAACACTTAATATAAACTACCTTATATTTAAAGTTTGCTAATAACTAGTTCTATGGGTGGAAACAAAATCCATGTCAGTCATAATTTAATACTCAAATTATGCTTGAGGTGTTACCATGTCATCTAATACTTGAAAACTGAGGAACCTGCTTAGATCCAGAACTTTGCAGAACAGATAATATTAAGGCAAATGTGCTATTAATTCAGATATATTTCAACATGCCCATAATTTAAATGAGCATATACATGGAAATGAAAAATTATAATTGCACATACTATCTTATTGATTTCTATGGGCCAAAGGATGACTTTTTTTTTAATAAAGAATTTTTATTGGTTTTAAAACATTTATGGGGAAAAGGTAGAAGGGTACATAGAAAATTTTGGTAGCTCCCATGTTAGTAGTAGAAATCCCTCCAGATCTCACAGTTTTACAATTTTAAAAATGACATATAAAAGATAAGCATAAACAGAGTTCTTATTTTATACCAACCGTATGTTCAATCCTCTCTTTCTTTGCCACTTTCTACTATATCAACAATTACAATAATATTTCAAATACAGTTATTTTTGTGATCTGCGCCTTTTCGATATTGCTTCCTCCTCTCTGCCCCCAGGTGGAGTCATAGCCCCCCCTTTTCCCATGTCTTGTACATTGCTGCCTTTCCCCCCGCCTCCGCTATCTTCATCCTCTAGGAGAGAAGAATGTTTTTTAATAAAGGCTTCAGCCTCTTCCACTGTCTTAATTCTAATTCTGCTTCCCTCCCAGAAAATCAGCATTCCCTCTGGCAATAACCATCTAAACCAAATTCCTCTATTGTATAGTTTCTTTGATAAGGAAGAATACTTCCTCCTTCTTTCTCTTATTTGCTTTAGAATGGTAATTTCTTTATCTTGATATTTTAAAGGTCCCTCCCTTTGGGCCCCTAGCACCTCATATCTCGTGGTCCTCCTGAGAAATTTAACATGTACCTCTCTTGGAACATTATGGGTTCTAGCATATGCTGAATTAATTCTATAGACCAGGTCCATATCCCACCACAGCTGTTGTTTTTTTTGTCTCTCTTAAGGTATTCTGCTAAAATTGTGCTCATAATATCTTTAAGGGTGACTCTTGAAGCCACTCTCTAGAATCCCATCTTTGATGACTTGTACAATATTGAGACCATCCACATACCCTTTTCAATGGGCCATGAATGCTGTAGTAATGGTAACCTCAGGAATGGAAAATTCACTTAATACTTTAGGAATGGATACTTCACTTAATCACATGATGCCATGAGATTAAGTGAAGTATCTCTTCCTGTCATCTGTAAATAAGGTTCCAAAAATAACTTAGTCCAAAGACATGAATGTGTGATCACATTTATATTATATGATGATTTTTATAGATGTAACGTTGTACAGATCTTAAGTCCAAATTCTTAATCTTTGGAGATTATTATGTATAGTTGTTTTTTTCTATGTAGTTGTTATGTTTCCCTCTTATAATCAAATTATAAATAAAAATAATTGCTTCCTAAGTATTCTTCAGGCATGTGTCTTAAGCTCTTGTTTAACACTAAGTTTAGAAAGAAATATCAGATATCCTCAAGGAACATTAAGTGAATTTTGATTAAATAGAAGACTAAACAAAGTCTAATTACAGACCTTTTTTTGAAAAAAATGCAGTATCATTCCAAAGCTTGCTTCATTTAATTGCCTTTAAATTATTTGTGTTATCCTATTGCTTTAGGGATTTATATGCCTGGTTTTAAATTAAGAAGTAATTAAAACACTTATCTACTAGCAGCATGTTATACTATGTTGTAGCGAATGCAAAACAAAATAGATAGAAGACAGTTCTAAACCAAGAGGATTCACAAGCAAATTTATCTTTAATTAAAAAAACAACAACCCTGAGTAGAGAGTAACTAATGCAACTTCAGGAACTGACTGAAAGGGATGGAAAATCCCTGTAAACTGAAGTCTCTCTAACAGATTACTCTTCAAGTTTGGACTCAGAGATTAGGTTCAGTAACAGGTTTATCTGTAATGAGGTTTGTATGATTTATGATTTAGAGCAGGGGTTCCCAAACTTGGCAACTTGAAGACTTGTGGACTTCAACTCCCAGCTCTGCTGGCTGGAGAATTCTGGGAGTTGAAGTCCACAAGTAGAGCTGGGAGTTGAAGTCCACAAGCAGAGCTGGCTGGAGAATTCTGGGAGTTGAAGTCCACAAGTAGAGCTGGGAGTTGAAATCCACAAGCAGAGCTGGCTGGAGAATTCTGGGAGTTGAAGTCCACAAGTCTTCAAGTTGCCAAGTTTGGGAACCCCTGATTTAGAGCCAACATATGGACGCAATAAATTTAAATAAATCCATGGTTTAGCATCTGTGTGAAATTCATGACTTAATAGGAGGGGAGCAAGACTCACTTCTGCCAATGACACATTGTACCAGTTCGTTTTGTTTGGAAAGCCATGCTTCTATGAGAACTTTTATAATATTTTGCATTTTTATTTTTTTTAAAAATCTTAGATTCTTCAGGTTTTTAAAATTCTGTTATACTGTTATAATGCCGAGGACTCTTTTATGAGGCAGATGAGTGGTTAAATATCCATGCATACACAGATGAATAGAAGATATGCAGGTCAGTACAAGATCACTTCATCTACCAATCTACTTTGCACAAGGCAGATTTTGATGCAGGCTTTTCAACTTAAAAAAAAATCCACTGAAAAATTAGATTGGCAAAGATTGTGTTGAAGACATTCCTTTTCTGTTTTCAAACGGTAAAATACTCCTCTATTCACATTCATGGCAACTTCTGCTGATATCTTTCCTGGCTCTTTCTGGAATGAATTAGTAGAGTCATAAGATAACTCTTATGAGTTTTCTTTGCAAATAGGACATAATTTGATCTGTAGTGATTCCAATTAGGGGAGAAGAAAAGACAAATAGGAAACAAGTCACAGATTCTTTTCGACAGTTACTTTTCTTTCTTGAATTTTGATTATCCCTGAATTGGCCTACAGTGCTATTGGAAGAGATATTTATAGTGGTGAGGAAACATGGAGTGGCAGGAGACAATATTTTTTGTGGGGGGAAAAGGGGAGGTTAGGCTTTGAACGTATCCTGTGCAAATGTGCATTCCCTGTTTCTCAATGTCTGCTATCTATTTTTCCCCCCAGCAGAAATTAATGTCTGGCATCTCATGATACCCTCTTGAAAGAAAAAGTGTCAATGACTAAGTTATTGTTGGAACCTTATTTACGGAAGACATGAGGAGATATCTCACTTAATCACATGTAAAAACTGGCATCAGAAACATGTTTTGGTGATTGATAAACAAAAATGCCTCGTTAAAATCATGAACTATAATATTATGAAAGTTTTGAGAGTTTTTTTCAGACATGGAGCCATAGAACAGACTGAAACACAGGATGCTGCTGTATCTCCGTTATTTCCCATGCAGGAAAAGAGATGCTGGCAGATGAAGGGATGAAAGGTTCAATTTTTCCTCTGTTTCTTTTTCCTTTAATAAGTTCCAGTTATTTTCCTGGCCTTATTTGGTGAACCATTTTGGTTTTCATTTGTGAATTTATTGGTTTTGAATCCTAGAATTTGCTGACCCAAAATGATTGTAGCAAAACCTAAAAGTAAAGAAACTTTTATTTCCTTCCCTTATAATTCTGATGAAATTTAAATAAGAATATATTTTCTTATATAACCCTACCTTTTTTACTTCTAAAATTATTATGTGAAAGCAGGCGAGAATAATTTACTGAGAATAATTAAATAAAATAATTGCACATAAAAACAATTCCATTATTTAATGTCTTGTCTTCTTGTCCTTTATTCAAAAAAAAGTCGTTATATATCATAGCCAAACTCTTGGTTAAACCTATTTTTATTCATCCAAAGAATGAAGCAATGCCTGAATTTGTTATGGAGCTGCTTCCAAAGCTTTTTTTTTTCTGTCTGAGTCTTTGACAGAGATCCATACAATGCAATTTAATTTAGGTGAGAATTTTTACAAATGAAATATTTTCTTTAAAAAATCAATGAAAAATCATTTGATTATAGACTAATTAAATATATTTTATACCAATGATTCCAAGGAGAAGCTGCCTGTTAATTTGATATCAGGTCCGACACTGATATGTATATAAGGTAAATAGAATATTGATAGATCTCAGGGCTAAAAAGGGTCATAAATCTCTGAGTGTTGAGTTCTAAATATCTTGTTTGAATTTTAGATATCTGGAAAGTGATAAATGTGTGAAAGAAGTTATTATTACAATATTCCAGACACTGGGTGAATAATTTATCTTTATGAAAACCTAATCTCAGGAAGTATACATTGATAAATGTGTGGAAGAAGATTTCTTAAATTATCATTTAGGAGAGAAAATATTGCTCATGAATATCTGTCAAACCTGGAGGCATGGACAATTAAATAAAAATTAGCTCTGGAAAAATATAAAATGGAAAGTCTCACTGAAGACACCTGATCTTTCTGAAATGGACAACTCTATTTCTTCTTTCATGCATGTATTTCAAACAGCCGTGCTAACCAATTAATATAAAAGTATTTGCATTATTAGATTTTTTGGAATACAATACTTAAAGATACTTCTACTGTGTTTAAGATTCAATGTGCCACATGTCCCCAAAGAAGTTTGATAGCATATTTTAAACATTCTAGAAATGATGTGCTTTGCCTTCCAAAACATTGAAGAAGGCAGTGATTACCATAAGTCAGCATGGATTTGTTAAAAACTGCTATAAACAAACACATTTCTTGGTTTTATCAAAACATGTGATAAAATACCCCATAGCTTAATAAATCATGCAACAATTAAGAAGAAGAAGCATGGCTGGCCCCAAAATTGTAGCATTTCTCATCAAGCTGGTGAGAATTATTGGGCGATGATACTTCAGCTCTTTAAAAATAAAATGAATGTGCATTATTAATATGCAGACACCAATGAACATTAAAAAACCCTGCTTTGATAAACCCATGGATCACGGTCAGAGGTGGGATTCACTTTTACCTTCCCCCCGGTTCGCAAATGTGAGCACACGGGCCTCGTCTGCGCATGCACACCCCCTTCTGCACATGCACGGTGTTTGTGCATTTCATTGGTATGGGTGGGTGGAGCCTCCTGCAGCCGCTGCTACTGGTTCACCCGAATTGGAGAGAACCAGCTGAATACTACCTCTGATCACAGCACTTGGTTTCAATAGCAGATGAAGAACAATCCAAGATTACAGATACACAAAGCTACTGTTGCAAGTGGCAACAGTGTAGTTTCAGTAGCATTTATTGCTTCAGTAAATACTATATTGTAAGCTGCAAAATATATTGTTGTGGAATTGCTGAATAGAGTGCCTTCTTTGGCACCACCAGATTTAGTTCTTATAGTGAACAGGGTCCCTGGAACAAAATTGCCCATCTCTGGACAAAGAACTCTATGTTGTACTAGTTAGGACAGCAGAATAGATTGCAAAGCCAGCACTTAACACATAATACTTAGTCTTTTGTTGAAATGATCTGTTTACTAATCCTTGCTTGTTCCTCTGAGACATCACTGTAGTCTTCTTGGTACTTTCAGGAAATGCATCACTAAAGTATAGGAATAAAACACTTCTAAAGTGGAAAGCTAACACAGCATTTACTTTAGTACTTCCAAATCAATTAGTGAAAACGTACTGCCAGATCTAAGGAGTTACTTCAAGAAAGTCTAAAAGATCAGGGCACATCAAGGGCGTACTTTACTATCTTCCATTTGACTGTAAGCCCACAATGACCCATTACAAGGCCCCCAATTTGGAGTTTCAGTAAACTAGAAGAATTAGAAACGGTTCAGAATAAATTCATAAGATCAATCTTCGCCTTACCCACATGTTTACGAATAGCAATGTTGAAACTGGAAGTGGTCTTTCCATCAATAAGGTTAAAACAAAAGCAATAATTTTATAGGAAACTAGTCCGCATGTCTGGTATTTGTTTGACAAAACAATGCCTTCACAAACAATTTAACAGTAATCTATAAATAAAAATGTAACAAGAGTTTGTTCAAAACCGCTAATCTCTGAAAGTACTGCACTGATCGCTTCCAACTTGTCACACAACGTTCCTTTCAAATATGGCACCAATGATATATATACAGATTGTGTAGATGTCACACCTGTGCTAGGTACACGCAACGGAAATGTAAAAAATGTAGGTAGATGGATACAGAGAGATCAGTGAGCCACAGGATGACATAATACAAAATATCATAATACCTACTGTATTTCAAGGAGATATACAATAGGTAGGTAGGTAGGCAGCTATAGGGATAGAGAGAGGGAGGGAGAAATGCAATAGGTAGGTAGGTACGTAGGTAGGTAGGTAGAGGGATAGAGAGAGGGAGAAATAAAGTAGGTAGGGAGGTAGATAGGTAGGTAGAGGAATAGAGAGAGGGGGGGGGGAGAAATGCAGTAGGTAGGTAGGTAGGTAGGTAGAAGGATAGAGAGAGAGAGGGAGAAATACAGTAGGTAGGTAGCTGGGTGGGTGGGTAGGTAGGTAGGTAGGTAGGTAGGTAGGTAGGTAGGTAGGTGGCTAGAGAGAGAGGGGAGAACTCCACCCTCGGGTTGTGTCCCTCCTGACTTGGCCACAGGAACGTGTGGCCGGGAACGGCTAGTGGATGAATGAATCTGTATCTAAAACTAGTCTCATAATTCTCGCTAGGTCAGTAACTTCTGAGTGATATAAATTAGCATGCACTACTGAGGGACTACTTATTTTTAGACAAGATAGAGAGCATGTATGTAAACTTAGTTATTTAAGTGGTATCAATTTTGTAAAGAAGGACAAGGAATGTCATACTATTTACTGCCACTTACTTTCCATTCCCTGAGACAAGGCTTTACAGAATGTTGCTTTCAAACAAAGCCAACAGCCTCTTTGGATGGAAGATATAAAGGATTACCAACTTCACACTCTATATGCATTTGTAATAACTTACTGGTGGAAGATTTGACCCATTACTTATTAAATTGTAGACTTTATCAGGATTCATTATTCCCCTTTTAATCCAACCGAATCAATCTAGTTTAGAAGAAAAAAAAGAGTCAACACTAATTCAAAGGGCAATACATAAAAACCCACACTAGAACTTAGTAGAATTGTTTCTAGCTTTAGTAGAAGCAGTACAGATGTGAAGGAAAAAAGTTAAAAGGCATTATACACATCTGTTCTGCTTCTACCAACAATAATTACCAATAGTCTACATATTGCATAAAATGATATTTTAATTAATTGTATTAATTAAGGTCCAGACCTGCCAACTATCTATTTCAGCCCTTCTGTCTCACAGGCCTTTCAACTGTGGTGCAGTCCCTTGGACTGCAATGCGATCAAACCAGACAGTCCTAGAGGAGATCAACCCTGGCTGCTTTTTAGAAGGCCAGATCCTGAAGATGAATATTTCATATTTCAAATATTTTGACCACCTAATGAGAAGGAAGGACTCACTGGAGAAGAGCCTAATGCTGGGAGTGATGGAGGGCAAAAGAAGAAGGGCACGACAGAGAAGGAGGTGGCTGGATGGAGTCACTGAAGCAGTTGGTGTGAGCTTAAAGGGACTCAGGATGGTAGAGAACAGGAAGGCCTGGAGGAATGTTGTCAATGGGATTGTGATGGGTCAGACACAACTTCACAACTAACAACAAAACAGGGGTCTGAGTAACCAGACATGTTATTTCTGTTATTTAACCAAATGAGAATAACTGGTCATTTTATTATTTGAATGAATCCCCAATGTTGTGCTTCTTTTCAAGACAACATTGAACTGAATGCAACATACTGAATATCCCCCACAATATTTATTTTGGGAATCTTCACTTGAAAGTAATTTATTTACTATCAAAGAAAAGATAAAGTTCATAACACACAAGCATTGTGCCTAAGGTCCCACGTCTGGGCCTTTATGTTACTAAGACACACTTCATTGCTTCTAATGCAGGCTCATTACCAAGCTCTTGCCCAATAACTTCAGACCATGAATTTTCAAGTGCCTAAGAAACAAGAAAACATTCACTTCTCCCACTCATCATCTTAGAATTTAAGATTAACTGCTTGCTGAATAGTTATCTGTCATAGCCAGATAGCATTCACATAATCTTTGAAATAATTAATTCAATTTAGTATTTGGAAGTTAATTAAATACTTTAGTTGGCTACGCTAATTAGAAAACATTCGATTTGAAATTCAAAATAACAGTGAGACTTCAGATGGGGAGTCTGCTTGAATTAATAAGGGAACTGGACAAAATCAGATATCATCATCCCAACCATTGCAACACCTATTTGGAAAAGTGAAAGTAAAGCACAGTCCAAGCAGCAGCTTATAACATTAGGAATAGGCAAATAGTTCTTCTATCTGTTGTTCCTCACATGCTCCTTTTAATTTTTAAAGCAAGCCATTATCACTGTTTCCATATAAATATATTTGCATGCTGCTCTGATTTTCCTTGTAGTTGAAATGAAGCAGCCAATAATTAATTTCTTAGAAATCATTCTTGATCAATCCACCTTCACATATATGTGCTGTAATTTCTTTTCACTAGTCTCCCCAGTGAAATATTTAGTTATATACACAGATTTACTTAGGTGGCAAACATAGCCATCAATTGCCTTCACCATAACTCAGAGGATCCATGTCTGGTATGCTTGCAATAATACATTTTACACAAGCTTTATTTTTAAAGGCTTAAATGTCTTTCAGATAAAAACGTTTGAATTAAAATGAATCCCATCACTACCTTCAGCTCCTGCCAACCTAGCAGTTTGTAAGTATGTAGATGCACGTAGATAGATAAATACCACTTCAGTGGGAAGGTATTCCATGTTTTACTGTACATGTTGTCATTTGGTGTGATATTATGCTGACCACAAGACTGCAGAAATCTTCAGATGGTGCTAGTTCAGAAACAGAGATGAGCATTTCACCCCTTAAAATTGGCTATGACTACTGGAGTAAAACCCAAATGGACTCTTTTACTTCTTACGTTAAATGACAACGTTTATTAGTATCTAGAAAAAATGTTATAGTCAAATGGTTTATAATGTCTTTGTTACTTCAACATGGATTAATAGGTTTTTGTCTTTTTATTTTTATTGGTGATACCTTATTTTTGAGGTAGTTGATAGTTTGGCATATATCTATAATAGTAGAGAAGGAATTGTTGGATAGATTTTAAAACTAATATTTGGTACCTGTAGGAGATGACCAGGCTAGGTTTGAGGGAGGGGTCAAATATGTCATAGGTCATGAGTCCCTTTGCACCTGTAAGAGATGTAGTAGGTCCAGCTCACCTTTAATTTCTTTCTATTCTTAACTCCCATGCATTTCCATAAATGGTCACTTGGCCAGATTCTTGTGGAGAGCTAAGCTTGAAATAAATCTTTATACTCATTTGAACTGCCTAAATCTTCTGATTTCCTGGCACTTGACATTACCAGGATTTTTATTTTTAGATTTTCACGTGGAGTGTTTGCTGGGATTATTTAATATCCCATGACAAATAAATCAAGCTACTATACAACCAGTTCTTGGACAACTTGCCCACATATTAATTCAGTTTTAAATTACTGTTTTACATTTATATTAAATTCAAGCTAATAATAGTTCAATATAATACAAAATTTTCTTTACTTGATATTTCTTTCCCGTGTGCATTAATTAAATCTACTTTAATAAATATGTAATAATGTCTTAAAGCACTGCCAGAATTCTTATGAATTGTGATATCACAAGTAGCATAGTGGCAAACTTGCTTGCTTTATTCACGTGGCAGAATTCTGACTTGGAAAGAAATGCTATTGAAAATCACTGCCGGTGGATCCATGTCACCAATGGGGTCAATGAGCTGCGGCATGACAAGAGAAAATATCAACTTTGCCCAAATTTTTTTTTTAAAAAAAATACTAAAATATTTAAGAGAACTGATATTGCAGGATTACACGAGACCAGAGCTATTTCTAAACTTCTTCAAAGGGAGTGTTAGCAACTCTGGGTTCAGAACCAGTGTTACAACTCTGGTCCCGTAACCAGTGTTTAGAAATAAATGCGGAACAGTGTAATTTACCGGACAGTAAAGAGATACATTGCTTTAACCATAAACAAACTCTAAAACAGTGATAGTAAGAAAATAAATAGTCTTTACTTTGTAGCAACTAAAATGCTTTTTCCGACCAGTGATACTAACTTCTCAAAATAATAACAGTCCTTCACCAAACACAGAGTTATCTTACAATGATGCAAAACAAATACTTCTTCAGTCTTCTTCAGTCTTCAGCTTCAGCACAGGAATCAAAAGGAATCGAAAAAAGGGAACGGACTGTGTTCCTGAGCTTCCTTTATGGCAGAGCTGAGAAGCACAGCCAATCAGAATTTGACAGTTCTTAAAGCTACATAACTCCTTAAGAACATAGGCTCATATATATTGACAACCCAATATAAGGCTGAATATCCTAACAGGGAGGATAAATGTCCTGGCTAGGGATTCTGAAATTCGCAACATATTTAGAATAAGTTTGCTGAGAAAGACTGATATATTTAGTGATGACAATATACATCATCTTCTCTATGTCTTCAGCCATCCATTGTAAAAATAATCTTTTCTATGTATGTTGGAAATTCTTCTTATGCAGCAATACTCTCTCTTCATGATGCATATCTATTTTAATATCTGTATACCTTTATTTTATTTCTTGAGCTCAATATTTACAGGGTCCAGCCAGCAGTCCTCATAAAGATGAGAGACAGTTGGGAGCAGCATCTGATTAGAGCAAACAGGAGGTAAATAAGGAGAATCTGTATGGGAAAAAGCACTAACTTCCAATTCCAGAGACTTAGCAATTGGTGGGTATATAGCTCTATTTTGCTATAGGAATATAATACATTGACTAATGGTGGTTTCCCCTCACCTGGTTTGCTGTACCACTGGTTTGGCAAACTCTTCCTTCTCGTCCATTTGTTTTATTATTTTATTTTATTTTAAATTCATAGTAGGCATTGCTGATAACTTCACTTTGGGTTTCAGGAACTATTTCATCTAAATATTTGTCCTCGTCTTGTGGCTTAACAGAGTTTTCTTTTCTTTTATTCATTTAATTTTTATTTTATTATTTCTTTTCATTATTTATTATAATTATAATAAATTATTGATATAATTATTATTTAAATAGAAATTATTTATTCAATGGCTTTGGATAATATGGAAAGTCATGTCTTGCAATACAATACAATACAATACAATAGCAGAGTTGGAAGGGACCTTGTAGGTTTTCTAGTCCAACCCCCTGCATAGGCATGAAACCCTATACCGTTGCAGACAAATGGCTATCCAACATCTTCTTAAAGACTTCCAGGGTTGGGGCATTCATAACTTCTGGAGGCAACTTCTGTTCCACTGATTAATTGTCCTAACTGTCAGGAAATTTCTCCTTAGTTCTAAGTTGCTTCTCTCCTTGATTAGTTTTCACCCATTGCTTCTTGTCCTGCCCCCAGGTGCCTTGGAGAATAGTTTGACTCCCTCTTCTTTGTGGCACCCTCTGAGATATTGGAACACTGCTATCATGTCTCCCCTAGTCCTTCTTTTCATTAAACTAGACATACCCAGTTCCTGCAACCGTTCTTCATATGTTTTAGCCTCCAGTCCCCTAATCATCTTGATTGCTCTTCTCTGCACTCTTTCCAGAGTCTCCATGTCTTTTCTACATCGTGGTGACCAAAACTGAATGCAGTATTCCAGGTGTGGCCTTACCAAAGCATTGTATCTGGGTAAGAAAGTTAGGAATGTAACGTGAACGTATCATGCAAAGGTATAAAAGACAAGTATTAGTGATTCCCTTTTGAATTTTTACATAGATAATCTTGGTGCTTTGCAGTCAGGGATTCCCAACAACTAAATGCTGACCACTTTGCTGACCATAGCCCATATTTTAAAGGTAATCCTAGAATGACTTTTAATAGCATCATCTTGTTGTTATTTGGGATTTGTTAAGAATTGGCCTGCATAGCTGTGTAGTCAGCTTCAAAGTGAGTCTAGAAACAGTGTGAGGAACCCATAGCTTTAAACTCTATAAAACCATAACATAAAAACTACCTTTTAGATTAAATAGTTCCTAACAAAAAAAAAGCCAAGCTGTCAGCAATAATTAGTATTAAGTTAAATTAAAACCACAGAAAGATGTATGTTTTCAATCTGTTTTATAGAATGTCAAAGGTGCAACTATCTGAAAGTTATAAATAAGTTATGTGCTTGTGGTCAATAAAATGAGCTTCTGTCTCTCAGGGACAAATCCATTTGCTGGAAACCAAGGTGGCTGAATTGAAAAATGCTTATTTATCTAGAGAGGTATGTAGACAAGACCTTTCAGGTTGTGATAGCTTCATTCCTATCCTTGAATGATAGTTCCCCTGCTGTTGGGGAAAACAAGAGACTCTGAGGAGACAGAACATTATTTCAAGGATAAGGGAACATTTCTTGTAGGAAAATTCTGGTTCTTGATTGATATACTATATCTTCTTACACTGAGGATATTGCTCTGGGAGCCTGGTGGATTATGAATGTGGGTGTATTAGACATACATTAGAACACAGACAGATGGTTTCTTATTAGCATGTAAATCACATTGTGATTTGATTGCCTGGTGTGAAATTGAGAATGTCACATTCCATCTAAGCAACAGTCATACTGTGAAAGTTACCACCAATGACATTAGAAAATGTAATTGGCCAGTTCTAAAACCAGATGTATGTTGTTTGGCATTAAACTGAAGTCCAGAATTGACAAGGTAGCATTTTCAAAAGTTATATTTTTTCCACATGCTGGGCAGTTAGACAGTCTTTGTTCAGTGATCTCAGAATATGACGGGAACAGTGGTGTCAAGCACAGAGTTTTAGTCTTTGTTTGGGACATGATTTTAGACAAGGTGAACCTATACAAGAAAGATAGACTCTACTTCAAAAATAATGGAACCAGGCTGCTGGTGCATTACATCAAAAATATGATACAGTTACTTCAAGAGTAGTCTCTGGGGAAAGTTGAACATTGGTAAATAGCATCCAGTTTGGAAGGGTTGATATTTTAGAAAATATTATGATGCCTGAGTTGAGAAATGAGTTAGAAATTTTAAAAATGGATCTACAGATACTTCAAATAGGGATGACAACAATTTAAAAGTTTCATATCATTAAAAAGACACATATTAAAATGTTTGACAATCAACATGGTTTACAGCTGTGAGCATTTCTATCCAAATTTAGACATTTTTGAGTGCAGATGTAAATTCCTATGTAGCATCACTGTGAAGGGTAATATCTTGCTATAAATGCAAACTGAAGCTTTTACAAAGTTCCTCAGCAAAGCTTTTGACTTGCTAACTGGATTAATAATAGAAAATAGAAGTAGAAATTTTGGGCAATTTTGTAATAAGGATGAGAAGTGAATAAAGAAAGAAGAGTTTAGTTCAAAGTACAATTTAGTCATCTTGAAGCAGTGAGCTTGCCAAATTTGCCAATGATACCTAAATATTCAGGATAATAAAACAAAGGAGATTGTACCTCCAGAAGAGTCTCTTTAATCTGGATTACTAGTCAACTCAATGACAAATTTTGTGCAAATTAACTATGTATAAAGTGACTCACATCTGATTTTAAAAAATCCACACATATACTAATGGAATATTTAACTTTCTTATAGCAGGTAGCTCAGTGAAGATGTCAACTCAGTGAGAGCAACTATGAAGAATTCCATATTAAGGACCATTACAAAACTAATTCAAAATAGACATGCCAACTTTGTAATAGTCTTATCAAAATCTGTGATATGTTCTCATCTTTGGCACTGTGCACATTCTCTATGGACATTCAAAAATGGTATTCTGATCTTGTTTGAAAAGGAATGTTATAGAGCAGTGTTGGCGAACCTTTTTGGCACTGAGTGCCAAAACAGGAGCATGAGCAGGCGAGAGTGCCAGAAAACCAAAGAGCAGTTCCCCAGTGCGCACACATGGGCCAGAAAGCTGACCTTCCAGTTTCTGGTGTCCACATACATACATATCACCTGGTCTTCCAGTTTTTGGCACACATGTGCACGTGAAGACCAGCTGGCTAGTGCATATGTGTACACCAGAACCCAGAAGAGCAATAGGCAATGGCTGGTGTGCCCAGAGAGGTGGCTCTTGCTGCCACTTCCAGCATGGGTGCCATAGGTTTGCCATCATGGTAATAGAGCAAACAGTGAGAAAAGAGAGAAAAACATCAGGAGGCTCAGGCAATCTTGAAAGAAAACTGCTAGGGCACTTGGGACCCTTTCATTTTTAAAGAGACTTAGGGCAGAGAGGAACAATGTGTATACAATCACTCACGGCATGAAAAATTGGACAGGAAAAATATTCACCGTCTCTGACCAGGGTTCATCCAAACAAAAATAATTCATTCTACATTGCATCATGAAATTCATTGTGATAATATGTGGCAATGGTACTTAATGTAGATGTCTTTGGATTAGATATATTTGTTGAAAAATATTGTCTATAAAGAACTATTGATATGAATAACACAACGTTACTTTGTAGTTGGTGGCAATATATCACAGAATGCATATTGCAGGGAAACAATGGTGTGGTTAGAATATGCTTCTATGCCTTATTTACAAACAGTAGAAGAAATAATCTTGAAGAACAGGAAGTAGAGCCACAACCAAGACAATGGTCAACCTAGTCCAGTGATGGCGAACCTATGGCACGGGTGCCACAGGTGGCACGTGGGACCATTTCTTAGGGCACGCGAGGCGTTGCCCTGTCAGCTCCAGAGCGCATGTGTGCATTGGCCAGCTGATTTAGGTCTTCTTTTGAGGCCGTTTTTCGCCCTCTGGAGGCTTCAGGGAAGCTCCTGAAGCCTCTGGAGGTGGGGAGGGGAGGCTGTTTTCACCCTCCCCAGGCTCCTAGAAAGCCTCTGGAGCCTGGGGAGGGCGAAAAAAGCACGCCAAAAGCAGGGGGTCACGCACATAACATTATGGGTGTGGCACACCCATGCACGACCCCTCTGCACTCCCCCCGCTTTTGGCACGCAAGCCAAAAAAGGTTAGCCATCACTGACCTAGTCATCTGAGTCTGGAGCAAAAATGTAATTTAAGAAGCATCTTAAACATGATTGCCCCTAATTTTCATGAAGATAAAGGAAAACAAAGTCAGACCTTTATGACTCTGTATGTATAACCTTACTATAAAATAGTACTGGTTTATGTATCCTTGGTTCCAAGTTTGATTTGTCTTAGAAGGCTTATATGTAGAAGTATTCTTCTGACTACTTTGCGAGCCAAAATTATGGACAATGAACCTTGGTTAATACACCAGGACTATTGCTATTTCCAGTTTGATTTTACACTTAACATATTATCAATAAGCTCTGGATTTTGAAAGAAGAGGATAAAAAGAGTATTAACACCCCAATCTTAACGTTGGAGAAGACTTCTGAGAGTACCATGCACAACCAAGAAAAGAAACAAATGAATCGTTGAACAAGTGAACATTTATCATTGGGTACAAGTGACCAGGATCAAATCATCATATTCTGGACACATTATGCAAATGGAGAAGTCCATAATAATAATAATAATAATAATAATAATAATAATAATAATAATAATAATAATAATAATAATAATAATAATAATAATAATAATAATAATAATAATAATAATAATAATAATAATAATAATAATAATAATAATAATAATAATAATAATAATAATAATAATCTTTATTGTTATTTAAAAATTACAATGAATTTGGTTAATTCCAATGCTGGGAAAGGTGGATAGAAAGAGAAGAAAATATCCACCAGCAAAGTTGGTTGCTCAATTACAGTGATGAAGGCTGCACTGCTGGAAGACCTGAAGGACTAGGTTATACCGATCTTCATGGACAACATCTATGTGGTTGCCTAGAGTCAACACCAATTTGACTGTACATGATCAATCAGTAGAGTTAGTTGTTCTATTTTCCTTGTTTTATATCTCATCTTAATCTAAACTGCCCCTGAACTTTTCATTGCTTTGATACATTGTCTTTGGAAAACTAGATGCTTTGTCAATTTGAGAGCCCATCATATTTCCTGAACTAGTTTTCTCATAAGATTGTTCTTCTTTATAGCCCCAATTAGCTTTCCATAGTTGTTTACTGCAGTGAATTACATTAAAAAGAGTTGTGTGAGTGTTTCAATTACATGACCTTTTCTATTTATACGGCTGTTATCAACAATTTATTCAGTACATTTGTTTCCTGTTAGAAAAAGGAACACATGTCATCAGCAGTTTTGAAAGTAGTTAGAGCTTTATTAATAAAGTGACAGTATACTATTCTTTTGCAAGAAATAAGTTCAGACCATTGAGCTGAAAAATCTCATTTAGGCCATCATACACCATTCCTTCTCCTCTAATTATAATCTCCCTTGATATAAATTCTAATAGTTTCAAGTTTTTCTCCATTCAGCTACTGGCAACGTGTAACAACAGCAAGAATTATTTTTCTCTTTAAATGTATTCTTTAGAAAAAAGCTGACAAAAATAGGCTACATAAATGGGATTGGTTTAAAAGAAAAAATATTCTAGACTTCAAGATACTCACTTAATTGTTTTACTTGCTGGGGAGAGGAAGGAATCCTAGGCATGAAAGTGGTCACATGAGGATTGGAAAGTTATTAGCACAATTCATTTTTTGACTATTGTTCAAAAAATGCCTATAACCCCCCTGCCTATAACTTTGATTAACATGAAGTTAAGCAAAGATCCTCCTAGTCATGGCTGACACCTGTTGTTTGAAACAGGAGTTGTAAGTGCAAGAGGACCCTCCAGGTTATGCAGTGGGTCTGTCTGAAATAGTGCAACCCAACTAAGATCAAAAACGATAAACTCCTGGATACAGAGGGATCATCCATAGCCACCCCATCTTACCAGGTTTCAAGTCTGTTGTTTCCCATCCTGGGTCCCACACCTCCATACAACATAGAAGAATGTCCTTAGCATCACTCACCTCACCCAGGATGGAGATATTTAACTGGATATCATCAGCCTATTGGTGATAACTCATCCTGTGGTGATGGATGATCTCACCAGGTAGTTTCAGGTAAATGTTAAAAAGAAACAGAGTACCAGGCCCCAGGGCATCCACAAAGCAGGAACTGAGAGCTGGACCTCTTACTCCCTATAAATTCTGATTAGAACTGGCTTCAGAGGAAGGAGGTGAACCAGCACAAAACTCTGCCTCTTGCCTAAATCTGTCCAAAAGGATACCAGGGTTGATGGTTTTGAAAGCTGCAAAGAGGTCAGGAAGAACAAGGATAAATGTACCACTTTTATCCTGCTCCCACGAGAGATTGTCCATGGGTGCAACCAATGGCATTTCAATCTCAAATCCCAGGCTTGAATTGCATAGCTATTTCAAAAATGTGGCAAAATATGGCAAATGTATATTTTAGAGTTATGTTCTAAATGAAAATGTAGGATCTTCTACTAAACTCAAATATATGTAATTATTTGGACTAGATCTTACTGAAAAAGTGGTAGGAAAATCATAAACTTCTCACCATACAAACTGGCCAACAATTGCAAAGATAAGCAAATATTTCAAGCTGTAAAAACAAGTATTATTTAATATGTACAATCAATGTTTGTTCCTTGCAACATGTTACATAGAGCAAGAAGGGTCTTGCTCAGAAAAATGGCCAATGCATCCTCGAAATAGGGAACAATCACAAATATTTATCTTAGGAATTATATCAATATTCTCGAAGGGCAGAATATTTTAATAAGTCTCCATATTTAAGTATGATGTTCAGATATATCTTGGCTATGCAACTTCATTTTCTGTATCAATTCAGAGCTGACACTGAATTTTGCAAAGATTGAGAAGTTTCCTTGGAAATGCAGCTTTTGTTTATGATTCATTGAACCAACTACATCTTTTTTCAGGAAAGGATGTCCTTTCCTGAAAACAGACTCACCTGCCTTAATTCTCCAAAATGTTCTCAAGTACATCTTCCAAATCAAGAATTAAACATTGTATAGCCCTAAACCTCCAATCTAATCCATAGCTCTTATCAAGGTACTAACCAGCTGCAATTCTGCTTAGTTTTTCAAGATCATCCATTATTAAATAGATACTGCCCACTAGCTATGTAGTTAATATATAGCCTTCCTAAATCTTCATATTCTATATGATTAGCCAACAATGAAGAATCATCTTGCCATAGAGAAAGCTATATATTATTAATACTGACTATTTAAAAAATGTTATTCAATTTAATGGAATTTCTTTCTTAAAATATAAGTTAGCATGCCAACACTAGGTCTCAGTTATGTAAATCTTCTTATCTTGAACAAAAATGTAATTACTTGAGGTTAGGAAGCTTATCCAACACTGCAGAGACATTATGAGCCAAGCCCAGGAATATTATGTGTAACTGAGTAGCTTTAGTCATGAAATAATCTGAAAAAAAGAATTGCATCCAATTCTGTATATGTAAGAAATGCAAACAGTGCTGATCACATAGCATGTACATAGACATTAATAAACTATTTAGGAAACATGCAGGATAAATAATACATTAGCCTTACATATGATTCTGAAGTGCATATTAGACAGAGGAGACACACTGAAACTACCTGATGACACTACAGGGGAAAGGGACAGATAACAAAAACCAAGTTCTTGTCTTCTGTGGTATGAAAGGAGATACAATAAAATACATTGCTTACTTTAGGAGATTATGTATCAGTAGAAAGGGTAGACTTGGAGACTGCAGAGGCACCAGGTCAGCTAATAATAAAGTCCTATTGCAAAGGTCATGTTATAATCTTATGCTCTTTAAGGCTCTTCTATGATCCTTGGGTGCCAGAGATTACTATAGCTTTGCATGCCCCTAAATATATATTTGGTTGCATCTATCTTCAAACATTTACATTTTCTTTTGAAGATTGTGCCAGCCATCCTTATAAATATATATTTATTTCATTTTCTGCCCTTTCATTGCAGTACATTTCTAGTCATCAAAAGATAACTCTAAACACATTAATCTCTCCCTAGAAACTTTTAAAAAGGGAGGAGAACTCTAGATAACTCTTCCCTGCCATTTCATGTAATTCACTATTCCATGGCAGTCCAATATTTCTTCATGCACGTTTGGATGATATCCTAAGAACAGCAACATAGCTCCATATATCCCATACCAGTTATAAAGAAATCACTTATCATGACTATTTTGATGCAATCTATGTGAACTTGGTCAGTTGCATTGGAACTCATAATCTGTATCATTTGTGGATATTGTCATGATACATTTGATAACATTCATCACCTCTCCCCCATCTTATGGTTACCTGTGTGTAGTTTGTGGAATTTGGGAGCAACATATACAAGGGACTACAAGGCATGATATTCATTTTCCTGTTGCAACCTGCCAGAATCTGCCTCTCAACTGAAAATAATAATAATAATAATAATAATAATAATAATAATAATAATAATAACAATAACAACAACAACAACAACAACAACAACAACAACAACAACAACACTGGACTAGAGGGTGCATAACTTTACATGATGGGAAATTCCCACAGGGTTAATAAGTTATTAAAGATATAATTTTGCGAAGATGTAACTCAACTAACAACAATAATTCAATTTATTCTTATTCTTGGGTTAGCCATTTCCATGTTTATACTCAGTACATCTTGTCACCTGAAGGTCTTCCAACTGCACATACTGAAGTTCAAAAACTTATTTCCCAATTGGAAAATAGCAGTGTCTCTCAAAAACATTGTTTATCAGAATTTCTGCAATCCAGTCCCACTTAATGGGCATTTCTCCTAGCCTGCCTCTTCACTGCCATAAGAAACACTTCAGATTCTAAAAAAACAAAAGAAAAGTGACTCAATTCCACCATTTTCCCCATATACAGACAAGGGGAGGCAGTCTAATCCTATGAAGTATCACCAGTCAGCTATTAATGAAAAGTAAATGATACACTAGAAGTTGTTTCTATTATAGACTTCTTGATTGAATGCTTCCAAGAGCATCCTAGCCCCAACGCAGGTCAAATTGATCACTGCATTCAGATCCACCATGCAAGTTAAGGTAAATTGTAAAGGGGATCTAGCTGAAATTTTTCCTGTCCTAAAATACCCTTTGAAAGCAAGATTGCATTCTAACCTTATTATTGTTTAATTAAATCAGAATTTCACTCTCCATCTTTTGCCCATTTTCGTTCCTATTCTTCTCTATATCAATAGTTCAGCTTGTCCTGACCCAGGTTTCCTTAGAAAGCAAGAAGCAAAGTCTTGGTCCCAACAAAACCTCTTTTATTTACATGACTGTGAATTCCTTTCATTTACAGTCCACAAGGCTTTAGTAATCAGTCTTTCAGAGGAATGTTTATCCATACGAACCTTATTTTGTTTAGAGCGCTGCCAGATAGCTCTTTTCCAAACACAGGCCAAAGCAAAACTTGGCACAGAGTCTCTTATAATCACAAACAGAAGTTTCCGGACCAAATGAACGGATTGTTTTCTGCAAAAGCCCACTCCCCGTTCATTCCTCTTTTGTTTCCTATGGGAGGGGCCAATCATCTCCAAGGTGTGGCTTTATCTTAAGACGATCCTGTTTTCTTAGTTGTTTTTGTCTTCTGGCAGCTCTGCACATGCACATGCGCACACTGGGAACAGACTCCAGCTGTTCTTCTACCTCATTGTAACTCCCTCTCTGCCTCCCATGAAGAGCCCTCATCTGAGCTTTCCTCAACCCCCAATACTGGCCCATGTTCCTCTCCAACCTCCTCACTGTCCGACTCTGCTGTGAGCTCTGCGGGCTGCCGGTGGGCCACAACACAGCTATTTTTTCCCAGGTGGACTTGTATAGATGTCTTGAAGTGTTACCTTCTTTTTGCTGTAGTGAATGCCATGAAGTCATTAACTTAATATTCTTAATATTAAGAGTCCTAATATTCTTCAGAAAACTTTTCAATTTTCTCTTTAGCCGGAAGACTAATGGTTAGACCTATTCAGCAAGTCATAGCTCTTAAGTACTTGGACATCTATCTTCAACCACCTAGTCACAGGATCAATCAAGCAAAAGATTGAGCTCCTTAAAAAAACTCCCAAAGCACCTTTGCAATTATTAAATATGCCCATCACTAACAACTATGTTCCAGAGCTATCAAATAATTCAAGATTAGGCTCAATGCTATATGTCACATATTTATGTATTAATAAAGATGCTTTAAGGTAAGAAGATGCTCAATTTAAATTTTTAAAGGTTGCTGAAATTTTACCTCTAACTCCTTTGTCTGGCTGGTTAAATCTGCCTCCTCAGATAATGGTTGAAGTAAATCCTTTGGGGAGCATCTTAGTCCATCCTACATTACTAGAAAGGTTTGAATATTGATCTGCTTTTATCAATCACAAGCTATCTCACCCCTGTTAAAGCCATTGTAATCTTCAACAGAACATCTGAAATTGAAAAAAACAAATTGATAGAACATTCATTACAGCTCAATAACCACCCTCTCCTAGATTCGACTGGATGTTCTCCGCTGGACAGGTGAGGGGGGGTGAGTTCTGAAGAGTCTCACGTGAACTCTGTCTGACAAACCAATTCCGAGATCCTTTTTGTATCAGAACTTCCCAGGGGGAGGGGGGAGAGAAGGGGCAGCATCTTATCAGACCCAGAGGGAGTGCAACCAGGTTCCTCATAGGTCAGAGATTTGCTGTGTGAATCAGAATCAGAACAGCAGCATGGCAACATGGCTGCACAGGAAACTGACTTCAGGCCAAAGCCACTGAGCAATAGCATGCAGGAGACAAGATGAAAGCCTGGTAAGAAGTTCTAATTAACCCACAGTCATAAATCAGAATTTGGAAAAGACAAAGAACCTTGAGAGTATAAATATTATTGATGGACAGATCAGAATTTTGGCAAAAAGAAAGAAAGAAGGGGAAAAACAGAGGGTTGACTCACTAGCCCAAAAAGAGTCATTTGCTTTAAACAATTTGGACAAAAAGGAGAAAGTAGAGAAGTGACAAACCCACTCAAACACAAACTTTAAATTTGGTTTTGGACTTGAAAAGATTATATTTTTAAAAGAGACTAGGAGGGTGAAAGGAAGCCAAAACATACCAAGGAGATTTGCTTTGTTCGAATTTCTTCTAACTAGCATATCTTAAGCAACTCCAATTAATGAGAGATGGAATGTAACAAGGGAAAAAATCAAGGAAAAAACACTATTTTCTCAATGCAGCAAATGGAATGTGAAACTCTGAGCAGGAAGATTTAATCAACCAATTGCTATAAATCAGAATTTGGAAAAGCAGGAGGCAAAGAGAAACATACCACAGTTTGGCTGTATTCAAGTTTGTTCTAATTAATATATTTTGAGCAACTATAACCAATGAGAGATGGAAGCTAACAAGGGGAAAAATAATAAAATCAACAACCAAGAAAATATCATTTTATTTTCCTGCCGAAGGAAGAACAAAAGATCAAGATGGCCCCCGCTTCTCTTCCTCTTCACATTAGCTGAACTAGCTAAATGTAAGGTGGACCAGAACTTTGAAATAAGAACTGTATAACTAACTGTAATTTTGGAACTAGGTGCGAGCAATAATGGGAACCTCAAGGTTTACCCACGTAACACCGCTCTTGCGCGAGCTGCACTGGCTGCCTGTCGTCTTTCGGGTGCGCTTCAAGGTGCTAGTTGTCATCTTTAAAGCGCTCCATGGCTCGGGACCTAGCTATCTGCGGGATCGGATCCTGCCCCATACATCCTCACGGCCGATTCGCTCCCACAGAGAGGGACTTCTCCGGGTGCCGTCCACTAGACTTTGTCAGCGGGCGACGCCCAGGGGAAGGGCCTTCTCTGTGGCGGGCCCAGCACTCTGGAACGACCTTCCCCCCGACATTAGAACAACCACGGACCTCCGCTCCTTCCGTCTAAAATTAAAAACACATCTTTTCCACTTGGCCGGCCTAGGGTAGTCTCTTTTTAATTAATTGGGGGATTTTAGCGCAGGGATAATTATTTAATCTGCCTTTTAATTTTATATTTATTGTTTTTATGTTTGTATTTTGCCTGTTTTTAACTGTTTTTTAATTCCCTGTGCCCCGCCTCGAGTCCCCTCGGGGAGAGAGAGCGGGTTATAAATAAAACTATTATTATTATTATTATTATTATTATTATTATTATTATTATTATTATTATTATTATTATTATTATTATTATTATTATTAAGGAAGAACAAATGATTAAGATGGCTCCCACCTCTCTTCCTTTCCACATCAGCTAAACTAGCTAAATTTAAGGTGGACCAGAACTTTGAAATAAGAACTGTATAACTAACTGTAATTTTGGAACTGGACATTAAGGAAACAAGGGGGAGGGGAATAAAATTAAGAGCTGGGAAAGTATGAAGGTTTTTTTTCATTTTTTTTTGTTGCCGAAGGAAGAACAAAGGATCAAGATGGCTCCCACCTCTCTTCCTCTCCACATCAGCTGAACTAGCTAAATTTAAGGTGAACCAGAACTCTGAAATAAGAACTGTATAACTAACTGTAACTTTGGAACTGGGAACTATGGAAAGTTGGGAATTTGAAGAACTATGTGAAATTATAAAAACAATATGCATAAATCATTAAAATCAAGTCTAAATAGAATTTTGAAGTAAGATATTGAGGAGAAGTAGGAAGTGAAGGAAGAAGAGGGATGGAAAATGAAGAGGTAGAAATGGTGGAAAATAAAAAGCAGCCAAAAGTCTTCATTGGGTTTGACAGTGGTACAGGGAAAATTGAAAGGGGGGGATGTGTCCCAACAAAAGGAAATAACAAGCAGACAAAAGATCTCACTGAGTTTGACAGTGGCATCAGGAAAACTGAAGAGGGGGGTTACGCCCAGTATTTCCCTACAAAGGGAAATACTGGGTTTGACAGTGGCTTGGGGAAAATTGAAGAGGGTGGACACCTCAAAACAAAGAAAAGGGAGAAGACAGAAATAGAGAAGTGGGACAAAAAAAATCAGACAATTAGAAATTGTTATATGGAAAATGTAAAGCTGAGATATGCGGTTTACTCCTAGACATGATAATAAAACTAAGTTGCCAACTGATTGAATATGATAATGGAAAGATAATTAAATAAAGGTTAAAATATATGGAATATGGACAAATACGAAACTTTTATGTGAAGAATGTAAAGCAGAGGTATGTGATTCACTTTTATACATGATAATTAAACTGAGTTACTAATTGATTGAATATAACAATGGAAGGACAATTAAGTACTTAGAACTCCTAAGATGATGAACAAAGTAAGGTGTGTACCGCTTTTTATTCTATATAGTAGATTAAGGGAATTGTAATGAACATTGAACAGTAGACATTGTTGTTTAAAGACAATTAAAGGTAACCTAAGTCAAGATATGGAAAAATGGAGAGGGAACATGAAATATACCTACAATGGGAAATTATTGAGATTATAAGGACAGAACTACAAATTTGGGGCGTGTAAGGATGCATAATTATATAAATATAATGATGAGAATAGCTGGGAATTGTAATCAGGTCTACATCTCTGCCAAAAATAGGCTGGGTGTGTGTGTTAAAAATACAATTACCGTATATGTATACTTTCCCCCCCTCTTTTAAAAAAGAAAGAGGAAGATATATGTTAAAATTAAAGATGGATATTGAAAATTATAAATACCATCAACATAAAATGGAGCTAGCTCAGAGGCTGAAATACACCAGTGAGATGAAGAGTATGAAGTAGACGATAGTGGTAAAGGAAGACGAGAGGGGTAGGAGAGAGGGCAGGGGGCAAAGAGGAGGAGAGAAAGAAGGCATGGAAAGGGAAGAGAGGCGAAGGAGAGACGAAGGGGAAGTAGAGAAAAGAAGGATGACAGAGGGATGAAAGGCGTTAGGGAGGAGGAGAGAGGGAGAAGAAAGTGATGGATAACATACAAATATGGAGTATGGAGAGCAGAAGAACCAATGATTGTTTTTGGGAGTTGATGGTAAGACGAACTGATGTAAACATTTAATAATATAATACGATGTTGGTTATGTAATAGTATACATGTGGTTATTTGTTATGAAAATGAATATATATATATATATATATATATATATATATATATATATATATATATATATATATATATATATATATATATATATATATATATATATATATATATTTGTTTTCTGAGGTTTTCGCGGGTGTTTGTATGTAGGTCTTTGGTTGTTCGGGTTTTCTCCCGCGTAGAATTGGAAGTATCTTCACGACGTTTCGATGAAATCTCATTCATCTCATTCATCTCATTCATCATCTTCAGGCTGGTGCTTCGGGCTTGGTGCTTCCAGGAGCACCAAGCCCGAAGCACCAGCCTGAAGATGATGAATGAGATTTCATCGAAACGTCGTGAAGATACTTCCAATTCTACGCGGGAGAAAACCCGAACAACCAAAGACCTACATATATATATATATATATATATATATATATATATATATATATATATATATATATATATATATATATATATATATATATATATATATATATATATATATATATATATATATATATATATATATATATATGTAATTGTTTCACAACAACCTGTTATTATTAGGCCCCAATCCAGGGAGGAAACACACTGTTTCCTTTACTGCTCATCGGCTCATCGCTAGAGACCATCCAAGCAGCAAGCCAAGAATTACGTTGTATAATATTTTAGATATGTGTGTTAGTTGTATGAGCTGATCAATAAATTAAATTAGAAGAGACCAGGATGGATCTATTTCGAGCTTATTAGCTCTCTTCAGCTGGCCATACCCCTTACTGGGATTCGAACCGGGGCTTTGTTGCATGCTAAGCAAGTAGCCTAGCACTGTAGCCAAGCCGGTTCTCCTTATTGCATCAGCTTAGACAGGGTATATTAGTATAGGTAATTGTTTCACAACAACCTGTTATTATTAGGCCCCAATCCAGGGAGGAAACACACTGTTTCCTTTACTGCTCATCGGCTCATCGCTAGAGACCATCCAAACAGCAAGCCAAGAATTACGTTGTAATTCGAACCCCAGTAAGGGGTATGGCCAGCTGATGAGAGCTAATAAGCTCGAAATAGATCTATCCTGGTCTCTTCTAATTTAATTTATTGATCAGCTCATACAACTAACACACATATCTAAAATATTATACAACGTAATTCTTGGCTTGCTGTTTGGATGGTCTCTAGCGATGAGCCGATGAGCAGTAAAGGAAACAGTGTGTTTCCTCCCTGGATTGGGGCCTAATAATAACAGGTTGTTGTGAAACAATTACCTATACTAATATACCCTGTCTAAGCTGATGCAATAAGGAGAACCGGCTTGGCTACAGTGCTAGGCTACTTGCTTAGCATGCAACAAAGCCCCGGTTCGAATCCCAGTAAGGGGTATGGCCAGCTGATGAGAGCTAATAAGCTCGAAATAGATCTATCCTGGTCTCTTCTAATTTAATTTATTGATCAGCTCATACAACTAACACACACACACACACACACACACACACACACACACACACACACACACACACACACACACACACACACATATATATATATATATATATATATATATATATATATATATATATATATAAAATAATAATTTTAATACTTATAAACCGCTCCCTCTCCCCATAGGGACTCGGGGCGGTGCACAGGTAGAATAAAAACAATAAATACATACAAACATTCCTTAAAAACAAATTAAACCTAACCTGCGCTAAAATTTCCCATTAAAACTGAACTATACTAAAACTACCCAGTAAAACCCCAAAGACAGAGAGACTATCCTAGGCCGGCCAGACAGAAAAGATGAGTTTTTAATTTAAGACGGAAGGAGCGGAGGTCCGTGGTCGTCCTAATATCGGGGGGAAGGTCGTTCCAGAGGGCCGGGCCTGCCACAGAGATAGCCCTTCCCCTGGGTGTCGCCCGCTGACAGTGTCTAGTGGACGGCACCCGGAGAAGTCCCTCTTTGTGGGAGCGAATCGGCCGTGAGGATGTATGAGGCAGGATCCGATCCCGCAGGTAGCTAGGTCCCGAGCCATGGAGCGCTAACATATATATATGTTAGATTTTTAAGGGCTGAAAATAAAGAGACCAGGATGGATCCATTTCAGGCTTATTAGCCTTCTTCAGCTGGCCATACGCCTTCTACTGGGATTTGAACCGGTGCTTTCCAGCATATGAGGCAGGCCTCTCTATGCCTTGAGCTATCCGGTATCCCTGATACATCAGCCAATTTACAGGACTCTTAAATGAGAGAATATTATCACAGCTCCTGTTCAAGGGTCCCTTTAAGGGGAGGAGACTTAACGTCATCCCTCTCTGCCCTTCGACTCAACCTAGAGATCATCCAGACAGAGAACCAAATTAGTTTGCTGCTGTGTGAAATTTTTTAGATTTGTGTTAGATTTTAGATTTTAGATTTTAGAATGGATCCATCCTGGTCTCTTTATTTTCAGCCCTTAAAAATCTAACACACACACACACACACACACACACACACACACACATATATATGTCTTTGGTTGTTCGGGTTTTCTCCCGCGTAGAATTGGAAGTATCTTCACGACGTTTCGATGAAGTCTCCTTCATCATCTTCAGGTTGGTGCTTCCGGCTTGGTGCTTCCAGGAGCATTGCTATATTCTCCTCAGAAAACAAATATATATATATATAAAGAGACCTCCTTTAGTCCCTTGAGTCTCCTCCCCTTAAAGGGACCCCAAACAGGAGCTGTGATAATTATCTCTCATTTAAGAGTCCTGTAAATTGGCTGATATATCAGGGATACTGGATAGCTCAAGGCATAGAGAAGCCTGTCTCATATGCTGGAAAGCACCAGTTCAAATCCCAGTAGAAGGAGTATGGCCAGCTGAAGAAGGCTAATAAGCCTGAAATGGATCCATCCTGGTCTCTTTATTTTCAGCCCTTAAAAAATCTAACACACACACACACACACACACACACATATATATATATACACACACACACACACATACATACATACATACATACATACATATATATATAATTGTTCCACAACACCCTGTTAGGGCCCCAATTAAGGGAGGAAGCATACTGCTTTCCTCTTCTGCCTTTCGGCTCATCACCAGAGACCATCTAGACAGAAAGCCATGAGTTCCGTTGTGTGATTTTTTTTAATATGTGCGTTAGTTTTATGAGCTGATCAATAAATAAATCAGGGAGACTAGTATAGATCTATTTCAAGCTTTTTAGCTCTCATCAGCTAGTCATACCCTTACTGGGCTCTTGCCTGATATGCAATACAGCCCCGGTTCGAATCCCAGTAAGGGTATGGCTAGCTGATGAGAGCTAAAAAGCTTGAAATAGATCTATACTAGTCTCCCTGATTTATTTATTGATCAGCTCATAAAACTAACACATGTATGTATGCATGCATGTGTATATGTATGCATGCGTATATGTATATGTATATGTATATGTATATGTTTATGTATATGTATATGTATAAAATAACCACCACCCCCTGCTCAATTCTTCATATTTTTATAACACTTCTCACAGATCACACATAAGATTCTTCACTCTGCCCAAACTGGTGATGTCTGAGGAAGGGGGTCAACTGATAGATACATCAATATCACCTATGAAAACTTTATCCTCAAATATAGAAGTTGAATCTGTTTCACATGTATGTATTGCTAGATTGCCCTTTCTACAATGAATAGGGGACAGAACTCATAACACCAAGTATTGAAATCTTAATTGCTGGTTTGAATGGGAGTTGCTTTCCTATGTCATTCCATTTCAGCTGCTTCTAATAAGGGTGATAATTTTTTAACAATAGTTATGGCTGGCAGAAACTATCTGGTTCTTCTCTTACAGTATTAATTGTTTTAAACTCTTCTATATAACTTCTGCTTTATTTTACTTTTTATTTTATATCATTTTATCTGCTGTAATATTATTTTCTTTTGAATATCAGTCTTGGACTATAAAGAAATAAATTTAAATAAATATTGGATAATATCTCAATCATTTTTTAAGTTTTCTTAGCTATCTTCCTTAATTGTACTACACATAATTTCCTTTATGTTTGCATTTAATTAACAGCTTATCCGTCTTTGACTATACCTTTTGTTATAGAATTCAATTAATGTTCATCTTTCCTCAAATTTGGCCTTGGCTTTCAAATATTTCACCCTTCCTATGCCCTTCTAAGTACTGCATTTCAATTTAAACAACAAATTAAGTTTTATTAAAATTGTCATAAATTAATTCATTGCATCCAGTCACACAGCAGTAAACCAGATTGGTTATGCTTACTGAAGTTTGAAATAATATGTCAACTTGTATTGTAAACTGTTGAGATAAAATGTGTTATGACAGGAGTTTTGATAACAATAAAAGAGAATGGAAAAGTTGATTGTCTACAGCATACTTATATTTTTATAACCTTTCCAGTCCTTGACAAATGGAGTTTTTTAAAGTTCATTTTATTCTGCATTTTTCAGGCTGAATAATTTATTAGGCAGCATTTTGTTCAATGAATAAAGAAGCGTATCCACAAATCTGGGGGGAAAATCCTATGCAAATCAATTGCTTTATTAGTCTACTCAGACTAATTACAAAATGATAAATAGCACCAATTTTGCAGATAATAAATGTCCTGAATTACTCAATAGAAAAAGCCATTAAAATCATAAATATGACAGTGGTATTGATATATCTACATTCACTTATTATAGAAAAGCAATATGATCATTTATCAACAAGAAATTAAATTGTTGATTTTGATTGTAGAAGAAAAACTAAGAAATGCCATTTGGAGGGCAAGATTCTATAGGATTATCTTACTTCTACTGAAAGGGTAGAAGTACGGATCCATAGTTGGAAAACTAGTTGAAAAACAAACATCGGAGTGATATTTGTAGTATTCCTGCCTGCAGGAGATGTTTGTTTGTTTGTTTGTTTTGATCTCTAATGGGAAAACAAGACACAGTGGCAAAAGATTCTGATGCTTGGAAAAAACTAAAGTAAATAAAAAAGAAACTGAAGTCAAGACAGCTAGATACTATCACTGAAGATACAAACATAATAATAATAATCTTTATTGTCATTGTAATAAAATAAAAAATTACAATGAAATTGGTTTGAGCATTGTGCTAACATTTGCATCAGGTGGAATATAGACAGCAGTGATAACTATAACAGAAATCTCTCCAGGCAGATAAAATGGCCGACAAATGACAGTTGAGAATTCCACGTCTGCAGAACAGTGTGTATAAGCAACTCTACTGTTAGTACACAAGTTATTATGTGTGTAAATACACAGTCCACCACCTTTGCTTTTACCAGAGTTGTTGTTTCTGTCAAAGCGGTGTGTGGTGCGGTTAGTTAGCTCCACAGATGCATCCGGTACAAGTGGATGAAGCCAGGTCTCTGTGATGATCATCACACAGCAGTTGCGAATGAGCCTATTCGCTGCCATCCATAGCTCGAACACAAAACATCGGTTTTGTGGACAAAGGATCTAGAGTTGGTTAGGAAATGCTTGGTAATGCTGGTCTGTGAGGCTGCTTCTGTAATTGAACTAGCAAACCAGTTCTGCATCCCTGCTTCTGCTTCGGCTCTCTTCGCTGCCTCCTAGGCCAAACAACGATCCATGGAGAGCCTGGCAGTCTTACGGTATATTATGAGACTGCTGGAAGTCGCTGGTAATATCGAGTTGACTAGAAGATCCAATCTTTAATAATAACTTAATAACTCCCTGCAGGTATAGACTAGTTTTGCCTAACTCTACTGTGACACCAGGAGCTCAAAGCCGCAGCGCCTAAGCGCGCCACCATCTTGAATGGAAGGGAGCTTATAAAATTCAAAAAAAGAGTGACCTGCAATCCTGGGCAAGTGATCGTCACTTGATCACAAAGAGTTGAGAGCAATTGAATGACTGAATACTTTAAACCTAATTTGTTCCACGCTCGTTTTGGACTTGACTGACTTGTCGGCCGTGGTCATGGTAACACAACAGTTCATCTACCATGTTTCCCCAAAAAGAAGACAGGGTCTTCTTTTCTTTTGATCCCCAAAATAATCGTTTGGCCTTATTTTCAGGGAGGTCTTTTTATTTATGAGGTATAGGAGGTGGCGAGTGTGATTACCTCATGGCTGCTGCTGCCTTGCAATATTTTTGGGGAGGACTTATTTCTAGGGGAGGGCTTATTTTAATGCATGTGCTCAAAAGCCTGATTGGCTTTATTATCCCAGGAGGTCTTATTGTCGGGGAAACGGGGTATGTACATCTGAAGCAAAAAGCTCTACTGACTTCTTCAATAGAATATTACAACATTTTGGTTTTTTTTAAATGCCAGTATCCATATTGTGGCTCAGTAGCTAAGATGGTGAGCTTGTCAATCAGAAAGGTCGGCAGTTCAGCGGTTTGAATCCCTAGTGCCATGTAACAGAGTGAGCTCCTGTTACTTGTCCCAGCTTCTGCCAACCTAGCAATTCAAAAGCATGTAAAAATGCAAGTAGAAAAATAGGAACCACCTTTAGTGAGAAGCAAAGGTGAGTTGCTAGTTTTTTTTACTACTGGTTTTCACACGTGCCGCAGATGGGCTGAGCCTCCCACCACTGCTGCTACTGGTTTGCCTGATCCAGGCCGAACTGGGAGCAACCCACCTCTCATGGGAAGGTAACAGCATTCCATGTGCTATCGGCATTTAGTCATGCCGGTCACATGACCACAGAGACGTCTTCAGACAGCACTGGCTCTTTGGCTTTGAAATGGAAATGAGCATTACCCCCTAGAGTCAGGGATGACTAACATATATGTGTGAGGGGAACCTTTAGCTTTACCTTATATTGCTCCATCTCACAGTGCTACCTGAAATAGGATTATTCTACACTGCAGCTTTTACAAGTAGTCCTTGATTTACAATCCCAATTGAGCCCAAAATTTCTGTTGCTAAGCAAGCAGTGGTTAAGTAAGTTGTGCCTCATGCTATGATCTTTTGGCCACTGTTTTTAAGTGAATCAAGTGATCATTAAGCAAATCTGGTTTCTCCCACTGACTTTGCTTGTCAGAAGCTTGCTGGAAAGGTTACAAATGGTGATCGCTCTTACCATGGGACAGTGCAAATGTCATAAATTCATGCCAGTTGCCAAGAATTTTGATCATGTGACCATAAGGATGCTGCAATAGTCATAAGTGTGAAAAACAGTCCTAAGTCATTTTCTTCAGTGCTGATGTAATTTTGAAGCATCACTAAAAATAGTTATGTTGAGTATTACCTTTATACTGTTTTTTAACTTTGCATGAAATGCTGGAAACAAATATTAGGGGAGTAAGACACCCTAATATCAGGGTATGTGTTCATATCAGGATATCAGGGTATGTGTTCTGTTAAGATACACTCTGTTGTGCCTTAAAATGGCTTCTACCATACTGCCATAAAATGGCTTCTACTGTACAGCACAGTGAAGTTGCCATGGTAACGGCTTCATAGTACTTAACAAGGGGACTCCCTCTGGTAAGGGGGAAAATCCAACATTAGAATTTACATTTGGTCTGGACATTTTCCCCCTATAAATACCTCAGCAACATCACATTATTGGCTAGTTTACTTATATAAATAGGTTGGTTACTGCATATTAAGCATGGATATTATTTTTATACTGTCAATCTCCTCATGGGTTTGGATTTTTCAGGATTGAGGTGAGGGGATAAAAATGGGAAGACGGGTTTTCTGGCTTCTAATCTACTTATAGGACTATTTGGAAGACAAATAACCAAGCAGAGATAAAATGGTTTAAAATATTTGGTCAACCCTTGTAAAGACTTGATAAGATCACATTTTGGAGGGCTGTGGGGCTAAACTATGAATCTCAACCAACTCAAACACCTCTGCAGTTAAGCAAGAAATATTTCCCTATTGTATAAAAGGAGTAGACAATAATTACCATTTGTTTGTTTTTCTGCCCAATCCTACTCCATGGACAAATATATTTCCCTGTCCTAGAATTGAGGAAAATGTATTTTCCAGCAGAAGATTTAACTTAAGTCACAATCCTTATAAAAGATTGTGATAGTATAATATACTCATCACTATAAATTACTAATAGTAGTAATCTACTCACATTTGAAATGATGTATATTAAGTTCAGAGTCTGAGGTAAGACAGACTACGAGGTGCAGAACAACTGTTTATTCTAATAACTAGAATGAGAGCAAGTCAAACAAACCCGGCCGCCTGACAGCTATTTATATTCCCAGCTGTGAGGCAGCAACCAATCCCAAGGTTACAATTCGCACGCCAACCAATAGGAGTGCCTAAACCAATCAGAGGCATCCCGGCATGTTCTGCCTGACGCCAGTCATAAGTCTGCGGACTTGACAATGTATGTGATTTTTTTCTACATAATTTAAACATATTTTTACTAAAACTAAGGAAGGACTAAGGTACATCCTTAAAAAAAAGATGAAGAATTGTAAGTACCATGTTAACCTGACATGATGTCTATTACGAAATGTAAAAATCTGTGGATTGAGGGCAAGGTCATTTTTCAGTTCTGAAAGAATAGAAGTTGCTGAAAAATACAAAGTAGAATAGACATTACTATGCTAATCTGGGGTGCCTTTGAATATCAGTCAGAAATATTCTGGGTTTTTGTTGTTGTTGTTGTTGTTGTTGTTGTTAGAAAGGAGCTATTTGCATTATACACTTGTTTAACACTAAACAAAAGTTCTGTTGCTTACATTATTTATTGTTTCTTCCCTTTCCAGCATCTTCATCATATTTTTCCTGTCCATTTCTCTCCCACCCACTCCTTTGTATTTTTGCTGTCTTTCCAGGAAAGTGAAAGGCAAGGTATGTGCCTTGTTTTTCTGTGTACATTATTTCTGTATATGAAAGTAATTTAAGGGTGAAAAAGAACAACCAAAAAGAAAATGAGATAATGAATTTGCTTAAACCTGTTGAAAAGAAAATCAGAAGGCAGTTGTTTTTTTCTCATTGCTTGCTTCCTCCCTTCCTCCCTCCCTTCTTTTCTTTCTTTCTCTCTTTCTTTTGATTGAAAGAGAATGGTTGATATATTCAAATAAATTAATTCTGTACATAGTGGAACTTATTTTACTGATGAACAATTTTGATTGAGAATTAAATAATATATTAGTTTTATGCTTAAATGTACTTACTAGTTCAGTTAATATTAATTTATCTTTGTGACCTACCTCCTCTGGAGAATATAACTTCTGGCTGATATACATTTTGGGTGAAGGGTTAGGGATAATCTTGAAATGAGGGTTGCCTTACTCATAAGGTAAGTACAGAATAAAAAGGAATATTTTATTTTCCTTTAATGTCTACTTTGGATCTCTATAATCAGCTTCTGCTCTATATATAATAGGTTCACAACTGAAATCAGTAATAACCACAAAATGTATTCAGGCATGCTTTGAAAGAAATATTCTAGTGACTTCAACCATCAGCAGTAATATTTATATTTAATAAGCAAATAATAAACATGACATTAAATAGCAAAGATTACAAAGAGTAGAAGTCATCCATGAAATTGACAATTAACTGGATAGTCTTGTTATTGCGGAGATTTTAAAAAAAGAAATTTAGTGACACGATGTACACTTTATTGTTTCTGAATCATTCAGTCTCTTCAATGAAATTTTCTGTTTTAACCAGTGTGTGTGTGTGTGCATGTGTTTCTTTAGAATCAATAGCAAATAGGGAAAATAAGTTATGATTTGAATACCAAATGGTAAACCCGAGCTACATTCAGTAAACCTTTTGACACATTTGGAGAAAACTTTGGGAGAAGACTTTCTGAATCCTAAATTATATGTAAATATATCTAAATTTTCTTACCTTTTCAAGAAAGCTGTATCTAGAATCCAGTCTTCTCATCATCTTTAGATCTCATGTTTAAACCATCTCATTTAAACTTGGACTGTTTATATGCATTAGTAATTAAATCAAATTATTTTTTCATACATTTTTGCATTATTATATCAGAAACCCTTCTGGACCAGGAGTCTTCCCTGCATTCATACAGTGCAACTTTAGGGTTACAGCTAAACCAACTGATTGAGCTTAGGAAATTTCTTAAAGATTTATTATGTTGTTAAAAATGTTATTTGCTCATTGAGTGTCCCCAAAGTAAAGTATAAAACTCTAGAAACAACGAACTTCTTGCCCCTGAGTTTTAATGGATTTTACCCACGGAGTTCTTGATTATAAACATTATATTACATTGTCACAGTTGTTTCAATCAAGAGGCCAATTATTTTCCTGGTTTTCCCACACCACCAAATAAATCTGCTGCATATGCTTTAATTAATATTCAGTTAAAGAACCTAAAACTAAATTTAAATCCCTAGTCACTGTCAGACCTCTGTAGCAATAAACCTATGTAAAAGCAAACCACCAAAGCAAAATTATTTCTGAGCTGAGAAAAAGTTATGATGACAGCACAAAAATTTCAAACAGTACACGTTTCCAAATGTGGTGTGTGTGTGTGTTTGTGTGTGGGTGTGTGGGTGTGTGTGAGAGAGAGAAAGATTGTGTTTGCAAGTGTGCATGAAGACTTATTTCAAAGCAATTAACACCTATTTTTTTCTCTTATGCTTTCAGTGGAAAGGGAAATGCAACTTACTTGTCCCTTCTGGGAACGTTTTTGGATAATAATTATTACCCTTAAATGTATGTGATTCATTATGATACTCATAATTATATGCCTCATCCTTAAATAAAGCAGAATAACAAGATATTCAGGCAGTATACTGTGTGTGTGCGTGTGTGTGTGTCAAATCAAAATATGAAATACTCAGCTGGAGTTAATAACACCATATTCATATTGAAAACACCCCAAATATTGAAGACTGAAATGTCTGGTGCAACTATTGGATTTCTTTCAGGGAGAATATGGATTATTTTTCCAAAAATCAACTTCAGGTTTCAGTTAGTATACTATTTTTCTCTTTGCTCCTTAAGACCTTAGACCTTTAATATTCCTTAGTAGCAATGTTGCCTATTTCAGAGGATGAGAGGATCGTGTGGGCAGATTGGGGCTGTTCAAAGAAATAAACGAATACGTGAAGAAAATCATATAAGGTGCTTAGAGTCTCTTTATTTAATACTGGGTTTCATCAACTGATTCCTGCATTAATTTGAAACTGACTTTGCTCTAAGTTTATTATCTTCCTTACTGTTAAGAATATTATGCAATTTCCTTCAACAATGATTGTAAAGTGCAAAAAAGCAGGGGTCACATTAAGAGATTTCTTTAGGAATGAGCAGATAATGGGATGTCTACACCTGATCATAAGTGGTATTACACCACTTATTCATCTATCAAGATTGACAACAAAATCCTTTCAGTACTGTTATGTGAAGTACCTAAGTATATAATACGTAGTACCTCATTGACAATCTGTAGTAAAGCAGGTTTTTCAACATACTTCCTCAGCATCGTCCTACCAGAAATGCAAGATTTCAATACTGCTGTACTTAGACCTTGCTCTTTGAATAAGGTGACCAGACGTCCTGCTTATTGAGGGACAAGCACGCTTTCAAAGAATTAGTCCCGCCTCCTGCGGGCTCTTAAAAATGTCCCAATTTTTTGAAAGACATGTTAATATCTGGTCCCCTTATCCAAAGCATCCGAAGCAAAGGCGAATCTGAGGCGGGCTCCCCAAAAGAAGGCGCGGAGTGGCCAAGGGGCTCCGTGGGGGAAAAAACCTTGACTGCCGAGCGATGAACAGATGGGAAAGTTATCAGGCACATTCAACACATGGCGGGCGAGGAGACGCAGCAACTTTGCTATGTTTTCAGCTATGTTTTATTCACAACTGCTTTTTATTTTTTTTCTATTCTATCTTCTTTCCAAGAATGTTGTTCTTACAATAGTTTTTTTATATATTGCATAATAGTTTACAATAACTATCAATAATTCCTCAAGAGATAACTAGTGATAGTGTTTTCTGATTTTAATAATGTAATATTAAAACTCACACACATTATATAATGCATTTGAAGCTTTGCTGGCTGGAGAAGTCTGGGAGCTGAAGTCCTTCAGACTTAAAGTTGCAAAGGTTGGAGACCCCTGTTTTAGAGTCTCTCTCAAACTGATCCTAATGTCCCAGCTCCCTAATCCCTGTGTTCTTAATTCTCTCACCATCTGGAATATAATTTGGAACTAGGTGTCATTCAGCTTCATCATTCTATACTCATTTATCACAGTGAGTATGAGTGCTCTTATTTCTATTTTTTTTCTTAAATGATAAAAAGGGATTGTGGGAATTGTTGCTACTTAGGTCTCTGGAGATCTCCTGACATTTGCTGAGGATTTCACCTAACAGCAGCAGGGAATATTATCTTTAGGACTGTATGAGATTTCCAATTTGATTCAGCAACAGAGTTATGTTGAAAAGGTCTCATTTGGAACAAAACTACATAGCCAGTTTAATGGACTCTGAAGAGAAGTTTTATTTTATTCTGGGAGCTGAAGTCCTTCAGACTTAAAATTGCTTTAGAAGTTGTAGGTGCTCCATCACTGGAGGCTTTTAAGAAGTGACTGGACAGCCATTTATATGAAATGGTACGGGAACTCCGGCTTGAGCAGGGGATTGTACTAGAGACTTCCAGGGTCCCTTCCAGCTCTGATGATGTTATATGTTCTATTATATGCAGGGGTGGGATTCAGCTGGTTTGGACCAGTTTGGGCAAACCAGATGTTAATTTTAATCAGGGTTGCCAAACTGGTAGTTTCAAGGTGGCTGACCATCTTGTCCCTCCCAGGAGTCTCCATGTGGCTTTTTATCATGCCAGGTAAGTGCAGGACCGGTGCGGAGGCTCTGAGAGGGTGAAAAATGGGCCCTATTGGAAGTATTGGAAGTCTGAAAATGGGTCCATTTCCAGCATCTGGAGGGCCTCGGGAGCCTAGGGGAGGTAGTTTTTGCCCTCCTGGATGCTCAAAGAAAGCCTGCAGAGCCTGCGGAGGGCAAAAATGCCCACCACCACCACTGTGGTGTAGGAAGTCAACTAGGCCACGCCTCATGGCCACGCCCATCCAACAACCGGGCAGAGAATTGGTTGCTAGAATTTTTCAATCCCACCCCTGGTTATATGTACCCTGTACCCTGAAAATAAGGCCTCCCTGGATAATAAGCCCCATCAGGCTTTTGAGCGCATTCACTAAAATAAGCCCTCCCCGAAAATATTGCAACACAGCAGCAGCCATGAGGTGTCCATGCTCACTGCCCGCCTCCTGCACCTCAAAAATAATAAGGCCTCCCCCAAAATAAGGCCAAGTGCTTATTTCAAGGGTCAAAAGAAAATAAGACCCCGTCTTATTTTCGGGAAAACATGGTACTATATTTTTTCTTGTACTGCATCAGAAGGAAACTATGAGTTTAGTGAAAAGAGAGGAGGGGAGCAAGTAATCTCTGCAAGAGTTTTCAAAGTTCACTTTTTTAAAATCTGGGAATAAGGTTAGTTTTCAACCTAGGAGGATAACCTTACAAAAGACTACAATGTTGAATAAATGTCTCCAATGGGAATTATTCTGGTCTTAAGATGAATAACACTTCTCAGCCAGCTTCCTTTCTTCTCTTTCCCAAAGGTCATATATTTTTCTGTGTGTGAGAGAGAGCTTTAGTTGCCCTATTATCTTCTCTAAAGCAGTTAGCAACTATCCTCAGGATACAAGCAAATCTCCAATTGTCAAAGGAGTTTTCTATGTGTATATAAGATTTGGTTTTTGGTTTTTAATTTGCACTTGTTTGTTGCATTTTGAATAGCATTTGAAAAGTACTTTTACAGCTGAATAAAATATGTATTTATAAATACAAGGGGACAAATTGTTTGTCACAGTTATGGAATTTGCAAAATGCCATTGAATCACAATTTATCAGTTGAATAAACATAGCAAATGAAATAAAATATATATTAAAATGAGCATAGCTGTAGATGGCTTAGTAAAAAAATAAACAGAACTAAGATCAAAGTAAATGTAAAACTTCAAAAAAGTATGCAAGTGTTTTATAGAATTCGGTAAAATTCGGTAAGTCCAACACTGGCCATTGGGGGCGAACAACTGGCCCCCGTGGAGAGGGCGCGCAACTTGGGTGTCCTCCTGGATTCCCGGCTGTCCATGGAGGACCATGTGACGGCCGTGGCCAGGGGGGCGTTCTATCAGGTACGCTTGATACGCCAGTTGCGCCCCTTACTGGACCGGGTGGCCCTTCGCACAGTCACTCAAGCACTTGTGACATCCCGGCTGGACTACTGTAACGCTCTCTACATGGGGCTCCCCTTGAGGTGCACTTGAAGGCTACAGTTAGTCCAGAATGCGGCCGCGCGGGTGATTATGGGTGCCTCAAGGCAATCCCACATAACACCGATCCTGCGCGAGCTGCACTGGCTACCTGTGGCCTTTCAGGTGCGCTTCAAGGTGCTGACAACTATCTTTAAATTGCTCCCTGGCTCGGGGCCTAGCTAAATACGAGACCGCCTCCTGCCCCATACATCCCTTCTCCGGGTACCATCGGCCAGGCAATGCCGGTTGGCGATGCCCAGGGGAAGGGCCTTCTCTGTGGCGGGCCCAGCCCTCTGGAACGGCCTACTCCCCCGATCTACGCACCACCTCGGACCTCCGCCTCTTCCGCCAGTGTCTTAAAACGTATTTATTCCAACAAGCCGGCCTAGCATAACCCCCCATTTCTGACTTTTATTTGTATAAATTTTAAATTCTTAAGGTTTTATAAGGGTTTTAGCACGGGATATAATGTAATAGTTTTTTAATAATGTATTTTTGTAATTTTGTATGGTTTTTTAATATTGCCTGTGCGCCACCCTGGGTCCTTGCAAGGAGAAGGGCGGGGTATAAATTTGAAAAATAAATAAATAAATAAATAAAATGAATATTGCAACACTGAAAACTGATTGATGTATCGTGAAATACAAAATCTATAATGAAAAGGGAAAGACAGACAGCTATGCAGTTCCATAGAGAGTCAAAGAATTGGAAGAGGACAACTTTCTAAGACAGTTAATAAAAATTAAGCAAATTAAAGACTGATGAAAAATCTATGTATGCATTAGAGAGCTGCTGAGAAACAGAATAGCATGATAATTTAACATGATTATTAAAGATCCTTCTACAAAGATTTGTCTCACACAGTAGGAAACATTTTTATGAAAGAATAAAATGTTAAGACAAAATGCATTCAACCCTTAATCATAATAATTTATGTTAGTATCTTAGTCTACTTTTTAATTAACAGGTATATTGTTGAATGTATAGATATGACATGAAAAAAGTGATTACAGGGAAATATGATAAATGAGACATACTGTAGAGAAAGTGGATGGAGAATTTTTTTTCATACTCTCTATATGCTAGAATCTGAAATTATCCAATAAATCTGAATTGTGATCTATAACACTGAAGCAATGTTTATGGCAATGATTTGTATGTGAGACTCATTTCACTTAGTACAAAATATAGTCACTAGATTATCAAACATGCACACTAATTTCCCCTGTAGATGACAATCAAATTAAGCCAATATTTCACATTTGTCACCAAACTTTATTTTATTTTCAAGACTTGTTCAAAATGGTCCCTCTAACGGTAAAGTCCTCACACCACAGGAAAAGTCTGAGCAATATGCTATCTCCTATGTTCTTTTGTCAGTCTCCAGATCTAAAATGATGCCAGTAAAAGTGTTCCTTTGAGCTCTGAAACACAAGGTAAGATATTCGTATACATATATACGATGCCCAGGAGTAGGGCCTTCTCTGTGGCAGGGCCCGCCCTCTGGAACGACCTCCCCCCCGAACTTCGTACTATCACGGACCTTCCCCTCTTCCGCCGCTCACTTAAGACACATCTCTTTCAGCAAGCTGGACTAGCATAGAATTTAGATCTAGGAACGATAGAGCCTCAGCTAAATTAGATAGGTTATAATGGGAATTTTAGCACAGGTTTGTCATTTAATTCCTTTTTAACTTTTGTATATTGTTATTTATTTATTGTTTTTTAATGTCCTGTGCACCGCCCAGAGTCTGTCCCGATGGAGATTGGTGCGGTTTACAAATCAAATCAAATCAAATCAAATCAAATCAAATAAATAAATAAATAAATAAATAAATAAATAAATAAATAAATAAATAAATAAATAAATAAATAAATAAATAAATAAATAAATAAATAAATAAATAAATAAATAAATAAATAAATAAATAAATAAATAAATAAATAAATAAACAAACAGCATTGTCTTTTTAAAAATAAATTACTGTGAAAAAATGTTTTCAGTAGGTTGACTGACATCTTCTAGAAATGAATTCATTACATTGAAGTTAAGTAGAAATATCAACTGATGTTATAAAAATTGTCATGAATTCTAGGAAAAATACTTTTAGATAGTAAAAAGACAACAGAAAATTAACTTTAATTTAAACAAACTGTGTTTTAAATTAACATCAGAAAAGTTAGATAATATAGATATATACTAATCAGTTTAAAACTGGATAAATTTAAAGTTAGCTGACTCACTTCATATGGCCTGTTAGGGGATATCTCTGTTGGGAGTCCCTTCGGGGAGAGGGGGCGGTCTATAAATTTAATATATTATTATTATTATTATTATTATTATTATTATTATTATTATTATTATTATTATTATTATTATTATTATTATTATTATTATTATTAGTTGTGGACCAGAATGTGCAGCTAGAGAAATGTTGCTAGTACCCTCACAAATAGTAAACCAGACACTGTTAGTAAAACAAAATAGCTTTACTGGTGTTGTAAAACTAAACTACTGCTTCACAAGCAGTGATAGTTGTTAGTTAGTCAAAACAAAATCCTTAACAAATAACAGTTTGCTTACAGTCAGTAATTCACTTCTTTCTTCTTCCTTCTTCAAACACCGTCAGTCACAGCACACGAGCAGATAGCAAACGGTATAGATATCAGCAAATCCGGCAATTAGCAGAGGGAGCATGTGTTCTGCTGACTTCCTCTTATAGTGGAGATAATTACACTTCCTAATTGCATTCCAACATTCCAACAGTCTTAAAGGCACAATGACCATTTGTCATCATGGTATTATATATTGCCTACCAAACTCAAGGAGTCTACTCCTAACATGACCCATCATATCCTTGAACCACAAAATGTAATTGGACATGTTTTGTGATTGTCTAAAGGGAAGTGGGAGACACAGAACCATTATCCACTGCATACTCAATACTGATCTAGAAAAATTAAACAAAATATTTGCGACTTAAGGGCAGATGCTTCTGAATATTTCTGAACTTATCACAGAGTAAAGGAAGGAATTCCTCTAACACCGTGATGGTGAACCTATGGCACATGTGCCACAGGTGGCACATGGAGCCATATCTGCTGGTATCATCAGCTCCAGCATGCATGCGCATGCCTTATTTTTGGACTTCTGGAGGGCCGGTGGAGGCTGTTTTCACTCTCCCCAGGTTTCAGGAAAGCATCCAGAGCCTGGGGAGGCCAAAAAATGGGCCCAACGGGCCTACCGGAAGTTCAGAATTGATCCGTTTCCAGCTTCTGGGGGGCCGTGGGAGGCCATTTTATTCCCTCCCCAGGCTTCAGGAAAGCCTCCAGAGCCTGGGGTGGGGGACAGAAAACAGGCCCAATGGACTTATTGGAAGTTTTTTTCTCCTGGAGCCTGGGGAAGGTCAAAACAGCCCCACTCATATGCCCTCTGGAAGCTGGAAATGGATCGTTTCTGAACTTCTGGTAGGCCCGTTGGGACCGTTTTTTGCCCTCCCAAGGCCCCCGAGGCTTTCTTGGGAGCCTGGGGAGGGCAAAAACTGCCTCTCCCAACCTCTTGGAGGAAATACCAAGCTCAGCTTGAAGGCAAGCAGTGCAGCACATGTGGGGGGGAGCATGGAGGTCTTATGCACACATGTGCATGTGGGGGCGGGCTTTGCATTATGGGTACCGGCACACACATGTGCTATTGCATGTGCACACTTGCATTTTAGGCACCCAGCAACAAAAAGGTCAGCCATCACTGCTCTAACATATAACACTAACACAAAATATGAATTGTATTAGTTGATATTTATGTTGTATTGTTCCTAGGGTCCTGACACCCCTTAATGTCTCATCAGAAATGCCCCATTAATGAAGTACTCAATGTAAAAGCAGCATCACTTGGGAGCGCTCACATTTTTGGTAATAATAACTTTAATATCTAAGAGGAATGTGATGTATTTTGCGAATACATATATAAATATTCATCTAGGAAACTCTGCTTTTACCACAATAAAATTTCTGTTCTGGGAGATACTTTCTTCATATTTTATGGCATACAGTTTGATTATCCAACTTCACTAAAGGAAGCCATGTTTTAACATGGAAATTATAAGGTGTCTAGATATAACATATCTGGAAGGCAATTGTAATGGCTGCACAGCTTATTAACTCACTCGTTAACTCATTAATTAACTTACTTTATTGATATTAGGACAACCTGGGACCAAGTGCACAACACAAAGACTTTTCCAGCAGTAGTGCCACACAAAGGAAAGATTTACTTTTCTTCCATAATAAAACATGCCCTTGATATGATTTCCTAATTACCATATCTATGTAGTTTTCTTGGCAGTATTACAAGTGATTTCACATTATTTTCTCCTGGGATATTTCAACTTTTCAGCTTTGCACACTGCTTTAGAATGTCTAGATGTCCCTCATGCAAATGCTAATCTTGCTTAGCTTAATGGTAACATTTAGACATTTGAACTCAGAAGATAATCAAGATTGGCTCTTTTTAGTATCTCTAAGATAGTTCTCTGCACTTTCAGAAATTGTAACTGCAGCAGTGGTGGGTTTCTGCAGGCTCACACCTACTTGCAAGAACCGGATGGTGAAATTTAGAGAGCCGGTGAGAGGGGGTTCCACCGGCGGACCCAGAAGTAAGTCTGGCCTGCCCTGCCCAATGGGAAGGAAAGGAAAGGAAGGCAGAAAGGAAGAAAGGAAGGAAAGAAAGAAAGAAAGAAAGAAGGAAGGAAGGAAGGAAGAAAGAAAGAAGGAAGGAAGGAAGGAAGGAAGGAAGGAAGGAAAGAAAGAAAGAAAGAAAGAAAGAAAGAAAGAAAGAAAGAAAGAAAGAAAGAAAGAAAGAAAGAAAGAAAGAAAGAAAGAAAGAAAGAAAGAAAGAGAATTTATCATCACAATTGAGCCCAAAATTTTGGTTGCTACGCAAGAGCGTTGTTAAATGAGTTTCACCACATTTTACAAGTTGGCCACTCTCACCCTGTCACATGACTGCCAAGCCACACCCACAAAATAGGCCACACCTACAGAGTAGGTTCTAAAAAATATTGAAACCCACCACTGAACTGCAGCCATTAGAAAAAGCCCAAAACCTTCCACATAGTTTTCTAAAATACAAATGAATGAATGAATGAATATAGTGAGCCGAAAGACAGAAAAGGGAAGACAAAAAAGGGAAGCAGTTCTGCTCCCTCCCATATTTGGGGCTTAACAGGGTGTTATGACACAATATATACTTATTCCCCTGGCTCAGCTGATCAAGGAGGAGAACTTGTGGCTTACTGGCAATTACAACTGCCTAAAGTGTAATACTTCCCAGGTTCAAATCCCAGTAAGGGTATGGCTAGCTGATGAGAGCTAAATAGCTTGAAATACATCTATACTAGTCTCCTTTTATTTATTTATCAGCACAAAAATGTCATACACACACACACACACACACACATATGTGTGTATAAACAACAGTGAGGACATGGAAGTATATGATGGTTAACCCTTATGATTTTTATGTAATGAACATAGGCTTCTGGGTCTTCCCATGATATTGAACATAACAGTCACTATTGGTTATCCTGATGTAAAGTAATATTCAGAAGACAGTAGTTTGCTTCACCTCAATATATAATAGCACCTATTTTCAGAAATTGAAATGAGAAAAAATTGGACAGGAAGGATCACTTTTGAAAATGAACCTATGGTTTTCTTGAATCAACTTTATTTTCATGAGACTGTCTATTGCTAGAAATAGAACTGACTATCCATTACTGGGCATGAAAAAGTGTGCTTTTTATACTCTTTATTCAGAAAGATTTATGAAGGTAATAATGATTTTGTGAATGGACCATTACTGGTAACAGTGACTGAACTTAAGATCCCAGTCATTAACTGCTAGAAAATACTGACCCAAAGGTCAGTTTTACTTAAGTTCTATGTAATTTATAATAGTAATGTAAGTGCTAAGTAGATCCATTCATAAATATTTAAAAGGAATGCTTAAAGGAAGATTGTGATTTACATGAGAGAATATATAGGGAATGAAATCAAAATTGAAAAAATGTGAAGCCCATCACAGCTACCTCTAAAATAATATTAGAAGTATGCACCTTTTGATAAAGTAATATTTGCATGCTGACCCAGGTTTATGGAACTGGAACCAGCCAAGATCAATTCAGTGTCAATACTTTCTATATCACATTAAAACCAAAGTTTAAAAGCAGACACCCCAGTTATAATGCCCAATGATATCTAAAGCCTGATGGGCAAACTCATTTAGAACAGAGGTTCCCAAACTTGGCAACTTTAGGACTTGTGGACTTCAACTCCCAGAATTCTTCAGATTTCTGGGAGTTGAAGTCCACAAGTCTTAAAGTTGCCAAGTTTGGGAACCTTTGATTTAGAAGTATAAAGCAGTTTTCCTCAATTTAGCAATTTCCAGTTTTGTAGGAACTGAATTTCCTTCTCACCATAACTATGTGACAATTCTGTTCTACAAGCTGCACTCACTTCTGGTGCAATTCAAGATGCTGATTATCACTTTGTGCCCTACATGGCCTAGGATCAGTTTTTCCCAAGAGGCAGCCAGCACCTTTGTCCTGATAGACATTTGGCTCAGACTCTGCTGGCTTTTAGAAAAGGTGCCAAAATCTATCTCTTCCCCAGTCTTCTAGGTTGTGATATGCTGGAATTCTGATTAGATGATGGTGTTATTGCTGTTGGCTCATCATTATATTACTTCATTGTTATTAGTGTTGTGTATTTTGTAGTTTTGTATTCTTTTCATTAAGTTTTGTTGATTTTTTTTCTTTTTTGTTTTGTATTTTTTCTGTGAGTTGGGGGCATATAAACATTTTAAATAAAGGAAAATAAAAATGCATTAAGTAAAGAATTAGAATTAGAATTTATTAAATTTATATACCGCACCTTCTCCCTACTGGGACTCAGGACGGTGTACAGGCAGGTAAAATCGATAATATAAAACATAAAATACATTAAAAATACATTAAATAGTTAGCCTGTCCTAAAGCCCCTATTAAAACCCCTGCTAAAACAAATTAAAAAACTACACCAGGCCGGCTGCACAAAATAAATAGGTCTTCAAGGCCCGACAGAAAAGGCGTAGGTCGGTGATCCTCCGTAGGTCGGGGGTAGGTCATTCCAGAGGGCAGGGGCTGCCACAGAGAAGGCTCTCCCCCTGGGGGTCGCCAGCTGACATTGTTTAGCCGACGGCACCCTGAGGAGGCCCTCTCTGTGGGAGCGAACTGGTCGGTGGGAGGTATTTGGTAGTAGGAGGCGGACTTGAAGATAACCAGGTCCCTTGCCATGGAGCGCTTTAAAGGTGGTTACTAATACCTTGAAGCAATTGTGCAAATAAGATTCCTCATTTCAAAATAATATCTTTTGTTCATGGCTCTCCTTTAAAGCTTAGTCTAATAGTATCAAAAGCCTGAAGTTGTGAGGCAATGTGACAAGCCAGTCAAGTCTCTCTTTTCCTAAAGAAAAGAATCACGTTGCCTCTTTGATGGACAACACTTCGTGTGTGTAAATCCAAGTCTTGTCACTTCAGTGACAGTCCAGATGGTCATCTGCTATGCTAAACTTTTACCTTGTATTCCCTGGCATTTATAGACAATTGTATGGGATGGCAGATTTCCAAACAAAATCAAGTTCTGCGTGAGTCTGCTTGGCCTCTGTGACTCTAAAGAAAGAGCAGATAAACTGTATGGTTCTGCAGTCCTCCTAAGGAAAGAGGATATTAATAGACTTTTCCAAGAGCAAATCGAGGAAAAAACACAATGTCACACCTAATTACCGTTTTGTTTATGCTTTCTTTCTATAGTTATCCTAATGGATAACATCCTTAAAGATATAATTCCATTCAGCAGAGCTTTATTGTGTTCATATGATGTTATATTTATTTGCCTTATGTCCACATATTAATTTTTGTCATTTGTACAATGCAGGAATGACATCTTTCATCATCTATAGGCATTGTATCTTAAACTGAGTTACTCAAACATATACACACACAAACATCTATCCTAAATATAAGTACCGTACATGGTAAAGCACAAAGACTAACTTAAACCATTTTTGTTCGCTCCATTTATTCAATTCAATTATTTTTAAAAATAAACAAACTTCAGTTGAATGATTTGTTTTATTCCTGCTAACCTTTCAAAATAGAAGTTAACAAAGAAAATTTTGTCCATAAGTAATGTGAAACATTTAACAAAAACAAAAGAAGTTCAATGCAATTATAGAAATCTAGATTAATGAAGAAACACTTACATTGCTACCCTCTCCTACACTGTCAAAATATGGATAATGCTGTATGTTCCAATTAGTGCTTTAAGTGTTGAAAATCATGAACTTTCGCTTCAGTTGATTTTCATTAAAGCAAAAAATGGAGAAAATGCGTTATTTTTCTAAGAAGTGAATTCTTGAACAGGAGAGATAAATAGGTTACTTACTCCCACGGAGTTCAGCAAATCATTAAGAATGAAAGATCCTGGCATAATCTTCCTTTTTTGCAACATTAAGTAATCTACTTTTACACTTCTCCTTGAACAACTGTATTTGTATTATATAAATGAATGACTTAGTCATTATGTAATGTTCAGAGTGCTTACATTGGAATCAATCTTCAAAAATACATGCAAACCAGAGGTGGTATTCTGCTGGTTCTTACCAGTTTGGGTGAACCAGTGGCGGTGGCTGGAGTTTCCACCCATCCCCAATCCCAACATAATGCATGACCTTCTGCGCATGCACATTCACATTTGCAAACTGGTAGTGAAGGTAAGTGAATCCCACCACTGATGCAAACAACCTATTCTTCAATGTCTGAACTCATCCCACTCTAGCAAAATAAAAAAAAATTTAATTCAAATTTATACCCCGCACCTTCTCCAAAAAGGACCCAGGGCGGCAAATCTGGTTTCTTCTTGCTTTCTGTATGAATATTTAAAAATATTCATCATGGAAAGTTGGTGGGATTACACCATCATGCATAACAAAACATAATAAATAAAATGGGAACATTAAGATTTACCAGGACAAAGGGGAAGAGCTTAATAGGCTTGTTTTCATACAAAAAGAAAAAGAAATGAAAGCTGAAAAGCCTGATTTCACATCGATAGGTGTAAATGAAGTGAAGCAGAACTTGCATAACCTTTTCGGCTACTGATGAGTATACATCTATGAGTTCTATTCAAAAGTCATTCAGTGCAAATTTTGTTTTTAAAGCACAGGTATATTGTATTTCAATAAGAATTACATATTCTGGCACGGACAACATGTGAGATTTATTTTGGTTGACAAATGTCATTAGGTATCTTTTCAAACTTGTCTCATATCTCACAGAATTAGTTTATTCAGCCTATCTTCTACATTTGTAATGAGAGGTTACTTTTCTTCAGTGATACTGAAAAGGAAGTACAAAAATTCAACTCTGAGCTACCTATTGTTCTTACCTGAAATTCTACATATTCTTCAGTGGTATTTGCAAATTGCAATTGCACTTAGACTTATATACCACTTCACAATGCTTTACAGCTTTCCCTAAGCAGTTTACAGAGTCTATTGCCCTCAACAATCTGGGTTCTCATTTTACCGACCTCAGAAGGATGGAAAGCTAAGTCAACCTTGAGCCAGTGAGGATCGAACCTCTGGCAGCAGAATTAGCCTGCAATATTGCATTCTAACCAGTGTGCTACCACAGGTCACAAATGACATTACTCTTCCCAGCTAGACCTCCCCAATATTGGACCCTACAAGTATAAACACTACAACTCCAAACCAATAAGTATGTTAGAGAGACCAAGATAGATCTATTTCGAGCTTATTAGCTCTCATCAGTTGGCCACACCCCACTGGGATTCGAACCGGGGCTGTAATGAATCCAAGGCAGAAGCCTAGTACTCCAGCCTAATTGGTTCTACCCTGTTTCATCAGCTAATCCAGGAGTATTTAGTATAGATAATTGTTTCCACAACTTCCTGTAAGGGCCCCAATTAAGGGAAGAGACATGCTGTTTCCCTCTGTCAAATTTAAATTTATTGATCAGCTCATAAAAACTAACACATATCTAAAAAATATTACACAACGTAACTAAAAAATGGTTCTCTGTCTAGATGGTCTCTGGTGATGAGCCGACAGGCAGAGAGGGAAACAGCATGTCTCCTCCCTTAATTGAGGCCCTTACAGGAAGTTGTGGAAACAATTTTATATATATATATATATATATATATATATATATATATATATGTGTGTGTGTGTGTGTGTGTGTGTGTGTGTGTGTGTGTGTGTGTGTGTGTGTGTGTGTTAAATTTCTTTAAGGGATGATTAATAATAATTAATTAAGAGACCAGGATGGATCCATTTCGGGCTCCTTAGCCCTCATCAGCTGGCCATACTTCATATATATATGAAGTGGATATATTGTTACAGCTTCCTGTTAGGCCTATTCAAGGGAGGAGACAAACTTGTCATCCTTCTCTGTCCTTCGACTCAACCTAGAGACCATCCAGACAGAGACCTATTAAATTGCTGCTGTCTTTTTAGATATGTGTTAAATTTCTTTAAGGGATGATTAATAATAATTAAATAAGAAACCAGGATGGATCCATTTCGGGCTCCTTAGCCCTCGTCAGCTGGCCATACTTCCCTACAGGGATTTGAACTGGTGCTCTCCAGCATTCGAAGCAGGCTTCTCTATGCCTTGAGCTAACCAGTTTCCCTGATTACATCATCCTTTCTACAGGACTTTATTGATGAAGTGGATATATTGTTACAGCTTCCTGTTAGGCCTATTCAAGGGAGGAGACAAACTTGTCATCCTTCTCTGTCCTTCGACTCAACCTAGAGACCATCCAGACAGAGACCTATTAAATTGCTGCTGTCTTTTTAGATATGTGTTAAATTTCTTTAAGGGATGATTAATAATAATTAAATAAGATACCAGGATGGATCCATTTCGGGCTCCTTAGCCCTCGTCAGCTGGCCATACTTCCCTACAGGGATTTGAACTGGTGCTCTCCAGCATTCGAAGCAGGCTTCTCTATGCCTTGAGCTAACCAGTTTCCCTGATTACATCATCCTTTCTACAGGACTTTATTGATGAAGTGGATATATTGTTACAGCTTCCTGTTAGGCCTATTCAAGGGAGGAGACAAACTTGTCATCCTTCTCTGTCCTTCGACTCAACCTAGAGACCATCCAGACAGAGACCTATTAAATTGCTGCTGTCTTTTTAGATATGTGTTAAATTTCTTTAAGGGATGATTAATAATTATTAATAATTATAATTATTATTAATCATCCCTTAAAGAAATTTAACACATATCTAAAAAGACAGCAGCAATTTAATAGGTCTCTGTCTGGATGGTCTCTAGGTTGAGTCGAAGGACAGAGAAGGATGACAAGTTTGTCTCCTCCCTTGAATAGGCCTAGCAGGAAGCTGTAACAATATATCCACTTCATCAATAAAGTCCTGTAGAAAGGATGATGTAATCTGGGAAACTGGTTAGCTCAAGGCATAGAGAAGCCTGCTTCGAATGCTGGAGAGCACCAGTTCAAATCCCTGTAGGGAAGTATGGCCAGCTGACGAGGGCTAAGGAGCCCGAAATGGATCCATCCTGGTCTCTTATTTAATTATTATTAATCATCCCTTAAAGAAATTTAACATACATACATATATATATATATATATATATATATATATATATATATATATATATATATATATATATATATATATATATATATATATATATATATATATATATATATGTTAGATTTTAAAAACTATGTACAAATACTACTGCCCTGATACTGTTAGTTGATTAAGTCATGTGAAAAATTCATGTTAGCAGCTGCTCTGGTAACAACTTTGAGACCATTTTCAATTGCAACATGAAGAGTTGGTTTTTAGTTTTAAAGCTTTAAAGCAGAGGTTCTAGGAGTTAAAGTTGTGGACTTTAACTGCTAGAAATCTCCAGCCAGCTCTGCTGGCTGGTGAATTCTGGGAGTTGAAGTCCACAAGTCTTAAAGTTGCCAAGTTTGGGAACCTCTGCTTTAAACACTTTAAGGCCGATGAGACCATAAAGCTGATTGCACTTGAAAGTAGCAATGGAAACCTTTTTCATTTGGCTTCCTCTGATAGATTCAGGTTGGTACAATATATAGTAAAAAAATATTTATTTCAGTAGTTTTATTTGTTTTATTTAATAGGGGAGGGATAACTCTCTAGCTCCCTAGGTCACTAGATGTTAATAAATCCTGATATTTATTGCTACTCTGCTTATTCTATAAAAATCATGAAATGATATAACATCCATTAAAAATAATATAAATATATTTAAACATTTTAAAATACTGTGGGTATAGAATATTACTAAGTGATTATATAAACTGAGCAATCTTGGTCCCAATTCCAGAACCATGAACGAATGTTGCCAAATTGCAGAATATGTCTATTGAAACATGTTTAAATGAGTTATATCTCAACAATTAAAACCGCTTGGATATTCAGCTGTGCATCTTGCCCTTTTAAAAATATAAGTCCTTAGGCCAAATGTGGAGAAAACAGTCATAAATATTTTAAAGCCAACTCAAAGGCCTGAAACAGATTTTAATAAATTACTTTATATGCTACAGCTCAAACATTAAGCTGCCACAGGTATGATTAATAGAGGAAGGATATAATTAAAGGAACACATCTCTAAGAACAGAATTTTGTGTTCTGCCAGTGGTATAATGGTAGCACTATAAATGGTACAAGGATTTCACAATAAGATAAGGAAAATTGTTTTATAAAAATGCAATTCCTCATGGGCTCTTTAACATTTGTACAATGATATCTATACAAGTGAATTTCAATGATAGTAGAAGGACAAGGTGAGCTTCGTTATTCCTTGATAAGGATAATAGATTGCTTTTATGAGAACAACTTTGCATTACCAGGCAGGATAGTGTAAAATCACTTTCTGTTGACGAATGAAAACAGAGAGGTCAATGCAATATTGCAAGGTTGTTTTCTTTCACTACTTTTATGATACATAATTATTTTTCACCAGATCCTAACAACACCATAGGCATACCATTATCCCAGGTCAACATTGCAGCTCTTTAAAAACAAAATGGACATGCCATGAAAAATGCATGCTTAGATTTAGATTCTACATAATTTGTGAGGTTTTTGAGAGGGGGTGGCATTCTCTTCTACTTAGATTTTTGTTGTTGCTGCTGCTAGTTGTTTAGTTGACATAGTTCCTATATTATTGGTTTGTTGTTTGTAATTTTTAAAATATTTTTAAATAAAATACACAATGGAAGCATTCAGTTTTGGGACAGATAATGGCATAAGGGCCTACTCAAAATATTTGTTTAGAAAGTATGGTGCTTTATATATTCTACTCAGAAGGGAATTTCTTTCTGAAGACTATTCTATTAGCTAACTAAACTCCCAATTTTTGGATAAAAAGCAGTGGAATTGTGTAATTATTATGGAACACTTCTTGACTTACTATTTAATTACAAATACTTGATTACATGTTCAGCTTAAGTTACTACAAATTGCTTTTATAATATAGAATTAACAACCCAATTCTAAATATTTGTGGCTGTTTATGTCTCAATAACAAAGCCATCCAACTGGGGTTTTAAAATATTATGCTGTGTGGCAGGGTAAAAACTAGGTATATCTATTCATGGTTTCCAGCCACACTATTTGCTGATCAGTAAACCTGGATTATCATTCATGTATATCCAGTTTATAATTAGTATCTTTTTCATGAAATTTGCAAAGGAGAGATGCATTGCTTTCAGCAGTTCCATGACATGACAAATAATAGCAACAATAAAGTCCTTATTTCCCTGTTGGTGGTGATTGGGGGTGTGTGTATAATTTGCTTTTAAATTGTACTTTCAGTGAGGATTCATGTAGTAATCTCCTACGGAGCAGGGACAGCATTGCAGCAGAGATCATGTAACTACACATGTCTCATCGGTCTGGTCTTAGGGAGGGGCAGGGGCGGTGGGAGGCGGAATAGGTGTCATCGGTTGGAAGACCGTGGCCGCTGGACACAGGCGGTCACGCGCTCCAACTCTCCGTCCTCCCATCGCAGACTAGGTGGGCAGGAATCACAGACCCGGGGCCCTAGGCTGATGCTGTGCAACGCCAGGTCCATGGTTCAGAAAGCCCCCCTCATTCATGACCTGGTGTCAGAGGGGGACCCGCACCTGGTGGGTATAACGGAAACCTGGTTGGGTCACGAAGGGGGTCTACCCCTCGTGGACATGTGCCCACCAGGTTACCGTGCCTTCCATCAGCCTAGGGCCCTAGGGAGGGGTGGGGGAGTGGCGATTATCGTAAAGGAAGGTCTTGAGCCGAAGGAGACCACAGTCCCTCAGACAACCGGATGTGAATCTCTCTGCGTGAGATGGGGCCTAGGGAGGCAGTTGGGCATGTTAGTTGTATACCTGGCTCCTCGCTATGCAACAACAGCCCTGCTTGAGCTCCTAGAGGTGATAGCCGAGGCGGCAGTTGAGACCCCCAGACTGGTAGTCATGGGGGACTTTAACTTGCCGTCGGCGGGCGAAGCCTCTGGAGCAGCTCGGGAGTTCATGGCCTCCATGACGGCCATGGACCTGACCCAGGTAGTTTTAGGCCCCACTCACGAGGGGGGAAACACGCTGGATATGATCTTCGTCTCGGGACAGTGGAGTTGTGATCTGGGAATAGGGGATTTAGTCATCACTCCCTTGTCATGGACAGATCACGCTCTCCTCCGGCTGGACTTTCCAATCGCTTCACCTCACCGCGGGGAGGCGGAACCGGATACTCCTATATGGTTCCGCCCCAGGCTTCTAATGGACCCGGAAAGGTTCCAGAGGGAGCTTGGGCCAAGTCCTGTGACCCTGCCCCGCGACTCGACTGAGGACCTAGTGGCCGCATGGTTAAGTGCGGCCACGGGGGCCTTGGACCGAGTCGCGCCCTTGCGGCCTCTCTTGCGGGGACGAATCACCCAGGCTCCTTGGTTTACTGAGGAGCTCCGGGGGATGAAACGCCACAAGAGACGCCTAGAGAGCAGATGGAGATCCTCTCGCTCTGAAGCCGACCGAACACTAGTGAGAACCCATATTAGGGCTTACTTAGTGGCGATAAAGGTGGCCAAACGTGAGTATTGTGCCACCCTAATTGCATCCGCAGATAACCGCCCTGCCACCCTGTTTGGGGTGACCCGCTCCCTCCTTCACCAGAGGCCGCGGGAAGCCCCTCTACAAGGGCGAGCAGAGGAATTTGGGATTTATCTGCAGGAGAAAATCACTCGGATTTGGAATGAGCTACCCTCCATCGACGGTGGTCCTGTGGGACTGTCCGAGACTAGTCTTGAGGTTCCATCTTGGGAGGAGTTTGACTTTGTTACCACCGAGGATATGGACAGGTTGTCAAGGAAACTTAGGGCGACCACATGTTTATTGGACCCGTGTCCCTCCTGGCTTGTACTGGCATCCTGGGAGACGACATGAGGCTGGCTCCAGGGCATTGTCAACGCATCTTTGAGTGAGGGGTCCTTACCTTCCGTCTTGAAAGAGGCGGTGGTGAGGCCCCTCCTCAAGAAGCCGTCCCTGGACCCAGCTTTATTAGAGAACTATCGTCCGGTCTCCAACCTTCACTTTCTGGTGAAGGTTGTTGAGAGTGTGGTAGCCCAACAGTTTCCGCGACACCTGGAGGAAGTTGATTATCTAGACCTGCGCCAGTCCGGCTTCCGACCCGGTCACAGTACCGAGACGGCATTGGTCGCGTTGGTTGATGATCTCTGGAGGGCGCGGGATAGAGGTTATTCCTCTATCCTAGTCCTGTTAGACCTCTCAGCGGCTTTCGATACCATCGACCATGGTATCCTATTGCACCGACTGGGGGGGTTGGGGCTGGGAGGCACCGTTCTGCGGTGGTTCTCATCTTACCTCTCTGGTCGGTCGCAATATGTGTTGACGGGAGGGCAGAGGTCGACCTCGAGGTCTCTCCTATGTGGGGTCCCTCAGGGGTCGGTCCTCTCGCCCCTCCTTTTCAACACATATATGAAGCCGCTGGGTGAGATCATCCGTGGTTTTGGGGTGGAGTACCATCTGTACGCTGATGACACTCAGTTGTACATATCCACCCCAGACCACCCCAACGATGCCGTCGAAGTGCTGTCCCGGTGTTTGGAGGCCGTACGGATCTGGATGGGTGGTAACAAACTCAAGCTCAACCCTGCCAAGACCGAGTGGCTGTGGTTTCCGGCACCCCGGTTCAGCCAGATTACTCCAACTCTGGCCATTGGGGGCGAAACATTGGCCCCCGTGGAGAGGGCGCGCAATTTGGGTGTCCTCCTGGATTCCCGGCTGTCCTTGGAGGACCATGTGGCAGCCGTGGCCAGGAGGGCGTTTCATCAGGTACGCCTGATGCGCCATTTGCGCCCCTTACTGGACCGGGCTGCCCTTCGCACAGTCACTCAAACTCTTGTGACGTCCCGTCTCGACTACTGTAATGCTCTCTACATGGGGCTTCCCTTGAGGTGCACTCGAAAGCTACAGCTAGTCCAAAACGCAGCCGCGCGGGTAATTACGGGAGCTACCAGAAGCTCCCATATAACACCAATCCTGCGCGAGCTGCATTGGCTTCCTGTGGTCTTTCGGGTGCGCTTCAAGGTCTTGACGACCATCTTTAAAGCGCTCCATGGCTCGGGGCCTAGTTATATGCGAGACCATCTCGTGCCCCATACATCCCTTAGACCGATACGCTCCCACAGAGAGGGCCTTCTCAGGGTGCCGTCGGCCGGACAATGCCGACTGGCGACACCCAGGGGAAGAGCCTTCTCTGTGGCGGGCCCTGCCCTTTGGAACGACCTACCCCCTGAACTCCGGACCATCACCGACCTCCGCCTCTTCCGCCAATGTCTAAAGACATACTTTTTTCATCAAGCCGGCCTAGCCTAACCTCCCATGGGGACTGTAGAAAAGTTTTAAATTGGGTTTTAATTAATAATTGGTTTTATCACAGGTTTGGGATTTAATATATATTTTAAATTATTTATGTTCTATTTTTGTATGTTTTTAAATTTCCTGTGCGCTGCCCTGGGTCCTTTGCGGAGAAGGGCGGGATATAAATGTAATAAAATAAATAAATAAATAAATAAATACACAGTGAATTCTGTCCAGCACAATTTTCCCGGAAAAAGGAGAGATAGTGAGATCACCCACTGGCACTCTGGACAGATAGTCCTCATAAATAGATTTCAAGAACCTTTTTCAACATGGAAATTATATTAGACTTCTTTGTTTATCCATGCATGTATTAATTATTTATGAAAAGGAAGCAATTTTGTATATTGTATATGCATTGATTTTTATGCGACTAATGACCTTGAGAACACAGTATCCAATCCAGGTGGATGTCAATACAGTATATATACATATTTTTGTAGAAATCCTAGTGGTAGACACAGATAGCTCTGTGGATTAGACATTATTGATTAAGCTTTGGGTAGAAAGTTACCTCCCATTTGATAACTATTAGCCTTCTACAATGCCCAAATATGGCCAGGCAGGTTCTTAAGCAGATTGATGGAAGTCTAGAAATCACCATTTTGAATGTTTTAATACCATCCTTATCATTATAGCAACATCTAAAAAAAGCCAAAATGTGGATATATGATAAGAGACAAATAAATATAAAGAAAACTGAGATGGTATAGAAAGCTTTTGTGTTGTTGGCTTCTAGCTATTGAATAGAAAATGAATTGCCATAATTGGTGGAAAGTAATTTTTATTTAGGAAAGAAGCAATAGCAAATGATTTGGTCATTCATATTTATTCAGTTATAAGCTACAAATACTTAGCGATTCTACCTGCCAATCTCAAAATATTAAATAAACAGCCTAGATCTTTTGTCAATCAATGAGTTTTGTTTTTAATTTGGGCATTACTTTAATTAAGATGCAATATGGATGCAAGTATCATAAATACAAAATTACAAAAGGTTAGACTGTCTTTTTATCTTCTTTTTGTAGCCAAGAGATAATTTTATTTAGAAAATGAAAGCTGGTTCAGACAAATATGTCCTCAAATGTAATTTTTGAAATAGAGCCATTAACACTGAGATAAAATGGCTACAATTCAGACCACAAGTGCAGACAGTTCAGAAACTAATTGATTTCTATAAACACAACTGGATTGTGCCCAAAATTTCTAATTTAATGTTTTTATTTATTTTATTCGTATTTATACCCCGCCCTTCTCCAAAAACAACCCAGGGCGGCGCACAGGAAATTAAAACATACAAATATAGACAAAATATAAAATTTAAAAAACTATTAAATTTCCCCCTGTGCTAAAATCAATTTAAAATCCCCAAATTTAAAACTGTCTAATAATAGTCCCAACGGAGGTTACGCTAGGCCGGCTTGATGGAAAAGGTATGTCTTTAGACATTGGCGGAAGAGGCGGAGGTCAGAGATAGTTCGTAGTTCCGGGGGTAGGTCATTCCAAAGGGTGGGGCCCGCCACAGAGAAGGCCTTACCCCTGGGCGTCACCAACCGGCATTGCCCGGCCGACGGCACCCTGAGAAGGTCCTCTCTGTGGGAGCGGATCGGACGAAGGGATGTATGGGGCAGGAGGCGGTCCATTTTAAAAATGCTGAAGATACAAATATTGCTGATTTCCCTTTCTAAAAAGATAAAATAATGGGCCATGGTTGGTAGAGCATAGAGCAATAGTATGGATATATTTTCAAGTACACAATAAATTATGTTTCCATGTTAAATGCAACAGCACAGCAAAACGTCCCTAATCCAGGCACACAAATAAACTCATCAAAATAATTTCAGTGGTATTTAAAATCAGACTGGGGAAAGAAAATGTGAAATATTTATAATAATCCATATGAAGCAATTCTTCCAAGAACTTCAAATCAGTTTGGTTTTTCAAATTGAAAATGTTATCATGTTATTCAGTTCAAATCTGTGAATCAAAATCTCACATAGCCATAGTGTTAAGCAGCTCATTACTTTTATTTAACATTATGCAAAATTTTATGTAATACACTACCACAGGAACGTAATATTAGGGTTTTGCAGAATATAATTGAAAATTCTGACTTTATGACATACACTTTCCTAATGTTTTTGCACTGCCTATTTAAAGTCAGAATGGATTGAAGACTTATCTTGATAAGTGAATTTTGTTCTTTTTTCCCCAACTCCACCTCTGTCTCCATTCCAATTTTTTATTCTTCCAGTGCTCTAATCCAGAGGTTGATGCATAATATTTGACAGTGGACTTTAATTGTTGAGTTGAATTTATTTGACACAAGTGAAATTTGTCTGGTACAAACTAGTTATATGCCTAATATATGTCACTGTATCAATGTAACTCTACTAGTTTACTAGTCTACTCTAGGTCAAAGCTGACATTGAAAAACATCAGCATACGTGAAGTAAAGCTGGGCTTTGGTTGTGTTTATGGCATACTAGCCAAATTGTTTGTGAACTATTCTTATTAGCAGGGACTGTTGCGTGTAGTTGAGGTAGAACTAAGATTGATAACTCATCTTACACCTTCTGTGTTATTAAGAAATGTCCTGGGAACTCTTAGTTGATGAAATCTCTGATGAGCAGTAGATGTCACGATATGTAGGACATATATTGATGATCATGGCACACGGAAGTTTGCAACTTGGTCTGTAAGGGTAGTTGTATGTGAGTTCACAAATAGGTTCATATACTCATGAAATAATTATATTGCTGTTTCTGTAAAGCTAAAAAGAAGGCAAAGGAGTCAATATGAAAAAAGCATGTTGAGACAGAATAACTTTTGAATTTCTAAAAACAAGTATAAAGGTTGAATTAATCAGGACAAAGGAGATGTTTTAGAAAGTCATGAGTGGATGGAGTTGATATAACCTTGAAAAAACAGAGGGTTGTGAACTTTCAACAGTACAACCATTTGTGTGAAACAATATATGTGTGTGATGGGTACGTATGAGAATCATGATGCTTTTATTCTTTGATAAATGGGTTTCTTTTATGCAGTTTTGAAATGCCTTTTTTAAAAAATAGAAAAAGAAGTCTTTTTTTAAAAAAAAAATTATCTATGTCCATAATGTTCAGCAGATATTTTAGAGACCTTTTTTCTGGAATGTTATTAATAGAAGCAGATGAATATTAGTGAACTTTATTTGATGTTAATGTTCTGCCATTGGCAGATGAAGTAAAATAAATTCATTCTCAGTGGAAATGTAATAGAATTCTTCTGCATTTCTAGCCCACAACATTATGTATTCCCATTTTTATTAATAATAGGATGGGTTTTTTAAGTTTATAACAGTTTGTAAACTGTTCACAGGTATACTTTAGCCTTTGCTTTGTCTTTTAAATAAGGCTTATACTTGTTGAAGATATCATAGCATTTCAACGGGTAACCACAGAAACAAGATTCTGTTTGCTGGTCAACATCCAAATTCAGTGGTTTGACTGTCTGCTAAGAACATGTCAGTTTCTGATTCGGAAGAAGTGAATTGCTCTTTAAATAAATTATCCTTTCAAGAGTAAAATTTGCTGCCTTAAATGCTTCATCAATATTGTAGATTGTTTTACTATCTCTTATTAAAAATGGGGCAGGGGAGATACCCTCCCTAGATATATAATTATAATATTTTGACTTGGGGAGTAATAGTATAGTATTATTGTCACTCACAAAACCCAGTTTGCTTCAGTACAGTATCAAATTCCTCCCAAATATCAGAAGACCTCAGTCCATAGTCAGTCTGTGGATTTAATTGTCAGCTGCCTAGCGCAGGGGTTGGCAAACTTAAACATTCAAAGAGCCATTTGGACCCGTTTCCCACAGAAAAGAAAACACCGGGAGCTACAAAGGTTCTAGCCGGAAGCCCCCTGTTCAATTCTGGAGCTGACCGGAAGTTCAGTTTCCCCTCCTCCTAGCATGATGTCCTTTTTCCTCTACCTGTCATAACAAAAAGCCCTATCAATTGTGGAGACAACTGGAAAACCCTCCCCTTTCCATAGAGTCTTCTCCTGGCGCACTGTGCTTCTCTCCCCCCACCTCCACTGGAAGCGCCTTTCAAAATTATGCCGCTGACCGTTGATGGAGCCACAGCAGAAGGATGAAAGAGCCACATGTGGCTCCAGAGCCGCAGTTTGCTGACCCCTGGCCTAGCGTAATCTTTACAGAAGATCTGAAGTGCCCTCCTCTCTCCCTAAGAAGGTCACTCTAAACAATATCATTGTATAGCATTCTCTGGTTGCAGTAAGTGCAGAAACATAATTGTATTTTGCATTTCTTGTTGCTCTATCAGCACCAGTAGATTAAAAAAAATAACCTGCAAATTTACTTTATCCAAGGCTCAGTTCAAACGTAGAAGTCTTGATTTAGGTTAGACTATCCTTCTCTTAAAAAAACCAAACCCATAGAAAATAGAAGAGGAAGGTACATATTTACATATGTACATATTGCTTACATAAGCTTTAGTTAGGTAGGTCGTCGGTCCCATCAAACAGAGCTTTATATGCTTGAGTGGGTCCTCCATTTCCATGGTGTTCTCTTCAGGGTGCTTATTTTGCTTATGGGTTCATTTCTTGATCTAATTTCAGTTTAGCTTTACATTCCATTTAAAGGGAATGACAAATCCTAACTGAACCATAAGTTAGAATCATGAACATTAAAATAAAAAAAAATACTTTTTACACACATAACACATATTTAGCATTTGATTATTTTCAAAGAAATAATTGGAATGATTATAATTAAAGCACACACTGAAGTGTGACATTATTTTTGGACCTGTAACAACTAGCATCAGAACAATTTGCAAAAGGCATAAAATTACTAATATATACAACATATACACTATTTCAGCATTTATTTTCAAATAAAAGTTATATGGGTAATATATTATCCATTCATAAAAAATTAATAATTACATTAAGGTTCCCACATTTATGGTAGAAAATTGATAAGCATATGTACTATGGATATCGTTCAACAATCTCCTGTTGTTTTTGTTCTGCTTTTCACTCATAGCTCTTCAGGTTTTTTATTGACTGTCATGTTCAAATGTATCCATTTCTACCCATTCCCATTAAAATAATGGAAACTATTTTCACTGTTATCCCCTCGGGAAAAATCCTCTAAATCAGATACTTCGTAATTCAACTTTTCCTAAGGGAGCAGTTTAAACACCTGCCTGCTTTTTGATGTTACTGATAAGTAGAACCCATCCATCTTCCATTTGTCTGGCTTGTCCAGAAATATTCTCCAGTATCTAACAAATCTAAAGCCCTCTTCCCTGGAGCACTATGTAACCCATATGCTGAGGTCATTTTTCTTTTCTTGTCTGGCTCCTACCAAATTACTTATGGTAAATATATGTCTGGATGCAGCCATTATGTTCTCCCTAACATGTGGTGCATGATAAGCGGAATAAATATCCAAGCACTGTGTGTCAAACGCTTTTAATGAGATGTGACATTAGAAATTTTTGCACAAGGCAAGAAAATTATCACATGTTCTTTATGCCCTTCACAAATTTAACTATCCATGACTGCCTAACACATTGCATTATGCCATGATTTCTTTAATCACAATTTATAGGTAGGTTCACATAAATTGCTATACTAAAACCAAATAAACTGCTTAATGGATCAACCAGTAACAGAAAGTATGTCTTAGCTATATATCTAAGGTGACCAGACATCCCGCTTTCGGCAGGACAATCACGCCTTTTCATAATTAGTCCCGCGTCCCGCGTCCCTTTTAAAAATTCCCGCTTTTTTAATCTTGCAAATCTTCCTCCTTCTCGTCCTCCTCTGCCTCCTCCCCACCTGCCACCCCTCTCCTCCTCCTCCTCCTCCTGCGGTCCGACTTGCCTGCTTCGGCGGAAGATCCGGGTCATGAGGCGGGAGCAGGAAGTAGCATGGGATGCTAAATCTGGAGCGGCGCTGGGGCTGGAGGCGTTGTACGGCCAGCGGGCGGGTGAGCAAGGTGCCGCGGCGGCGCCCAGCAACATTCCATGCCCGCCTGCTCTGCTGGCTCACCCACCGGGGCGGCGCTGGGGCTGGAGGACTTGTACGGCCAGTGTGCGGGCGAGCAAGGCGCTGTGGCAGCGCCCAGCAACATTCCCTGCCCGCTTGCTCCGCTGGCTTACCTACCGGCGGCTGTTCCCTCCCTCCCCCCACAGAGCCCCTTTAGCCCTTGGGAGGCAGACGAGTGGCTGGCATGCTGGCTGGGGAGGCTACAGCTGCCTCTTTCGCCTTGGGACAGCCAGATCGCTTCCCGGGGGCTGAAAAGGATCCCGGGGAGGTGGGGAGAGATAGAGAGAGGCAGAGAGAGAGAGAGAATGACAGAGAGAGGGATTGAATCGGAGACAGAGGGAGGGAGGGAGGGAGGGAGGGAATCAGAGTGACAGACACAGGGAGAGCCTTCCTTCCTTCCTTCCTTCCTTCCAACTCAATCTCCAATTATTCATTTTCTGTAAATGCTGATGTATGAAGAACTTCACTAGTAGTTCTTGAACTGAAAGATGGGATATCCATAGCTACCTTCCTTCAATTTAGCCCTTTTAAATCAGGGGTCTCCAACCTTTCAACTTTAAGTCCAAAGGACTTCAGCTCCCAGAATTCTCCAGCCAGCTTTGCTGAAGTCCTTCAGACTTAAAGTTTTGCAAAGGTTGGAGACCCCTGTTTTAAATAATGGTTAGAAAGGAAATAGGAAGGGGGGGTTAATGCTGTGTTGATTGGTTTGGAGAGACAGAGAGAGGGAGGGAGATAAAGATAGACAGAGACACAGAATGAGTGATTAAGTGAGTGAATGAGAGACAGACAGACAGACAGACACACAGTGACAGATGGGCAGAGGGAGGAGAGAGAGACAGATACAGAGAGACAGACAGACAGACACACACACACACAGAGAGAGAGAGAGAGAGAGAGAGAGAGAGAGAGAGAGAGAGAGAGAGAGAGAGAGAGAGAGAGAGACACAGAATGAAAAAGAGAAAGAAAAAAAGAAAGAACTTATGACCACAATTGTGGCCAAATTTTTGGTTGCTAAGCAAGACCGTTGTTAAGTGAGTTTCACCACATTTTCCAAGTTGGCCATGCCCACCCGGTCACATGACCGCTGAGCCACTCCCACAAAATAGGCCACACACCACCACCACGTCAATGGTGTCCCTCTTTACCGATATTAAAATCTGGTCACCTTATATATATCCTGCTCCCTGAGATCTTCTATTCCAATAATTCTCTCTTTTCCATTCCCAGATTTCACATTTTGTGAAGTAACCCAAAATGTGTCTTCTAAGTTCAATTCAAGCAGACAAGCAAAATTTGAACAGTTTAGTAATGCAGACCTATTTGGGAAAATTTAATATAAATGATTCTTTAGTTACAATCATGGTGGTAGTTTTCTAATCTTTGGAAGCATTTTTTTACAAAACAGAGCTGTACTACAATGGCTGAATCCAGCCTGTTTTGAAGCATTATGGTAAGAAAGAAACCAATTACTCTTTCTCTGATAGCATATGAATTCCTATGATAGAACTGCAACTCAATTTCAATTTACAGTTAAGCTTTCAAGTTCTTATTACTATTAGAAAATTTAGAAGCATTTCTAACTCTTAGGAAAGTGACAGAATCAGCAAAAAGTAACTCCTGAGTTTTACAACCAATATTGAAGCAATGGGTGGAAACTAATCAAGGAGAGAAGCAACTTAGAACTGAGGAGAAATTTCCTGACAGTTAGAATAATTAATCAGTGCAAGTCTTTAAGAAGATGTTGGATAGCCATTTATCTGAAACGGTATAGGGCTTCCTGCCTCGGCAGGGGGTTGGACTAGAAGACCTCCAAGGTTCCTTCCAACTCTGCTATTGTATTGTATTGTATTATTTTTCGGATTCAGTGTATACATATACATGTGTGCATGGTGCAATTGTCATAGGTTGTACTAAATGCCACAGTTTCTAGAAAATAAACATGTTTAATGATGTTAAGCAATAGATGTGATAACACTGAGTTAAATAAAATATATTATTGAGTTATTCTGCATTTGTCATTTTATGTAAGTTACACTATACACATACATACATATGTACTCTATACTCTGTGTGTGTGTGTGTGTGTGTATACACACAAACACACACACACATACACACACATAAAGAGTATAGAGTACATACGTATGTATGTGTATAGTCATAGTGTAACTTACATAAAATGACAAATGCAGAATAACACATACACATCCAAATTGATATATTGTGTTAGTTATATATACACATGCACACACACATATTTTAGAAATTTTTATTTAAATAAAACACAAAGTTATGTATTTTTCATACTTAACAACGAGTTACCAAGGGGGAAATGTTATCATAATTTATTATTCATCAGATCTATTTCAGCAAAGTGTAGCCAAATTTCTACCTTGAACGAATTCCCAATAGTTACAAGATTCATATAATTGTCACAGCTGAATAATCCAGAACAGACTACTGGGACTATTGAAGTGATCTGCAAAGATTTACATGATGCATTTTAATTACTCTAATTCCCCAGGGAGTTAATAATTGTGACTTTTTTCTAAGTTCCTTAAAGTGTCACAATGAGGTCCTAAAGAAGATCTTTGTGATATCTCCACTTTTCGTATTGTTCTTCTTCTACCCAGAGATTCAATCATGTAGAAACAAATTCAGGTTTACATAAAGCTTCATTTATACACACATTGTCGCCCCATGCACATTGCATATCTACCTTATTCAAAGTCTAAGTGGACAAGCAAGGTTTCAATTCTAGAGGAATTGAGAAAGGGTGCCCAAGATGCACGAAAGCCTCCAAAAACTGTATTTCCCTTATCTTCTATATCTTCCAACAAAGGTTGAGGTCAAAGATTAGGTATGCTCACAATAGCATTGTAATCACATCAGGTTGTCAAACTCATTTTCATTGAGGGCTGCATGAGGGTTGTGTTTGACCCCGGGGGGGGGGGCTAGGTGAGCATGGCAAGCATGACATCCCTCATGTCAGTACCTGTGGTGGCTTGAGAGCTCTGCCAGTGAAAATGGGCTCCTGGGCCCCATTTTCAGCTGCCACGGCAGCCCTCTTGACAGCCAAAATGACAGTTTTCACTGGCAGATGGCTGCAGGAGACTGTTGCAGCTGAAAACAGAGCCTGGAACAGCTGCATGTGGCCCTCCGAATCTCCATTTTCACTAGCAGAGGCACTGCAGGCTGGACCGTCACTGTTTCCAGGGTGGCCCCATGGGCCAGATCAAAGCACTCCACAGACCAGATCTTGCCTGCAAGCCTTGAGTTTGACACCCCTGATTTAAATCATAGTTGTCTCCTTATTTACAGCAAACTTCAATATCCCCATCTTCTATTTTAGGTATAAATAATTATCCTCCGCTAAATTTGTTTTCTAACATTAATTACTTTGGTTGCAACATTTAAGCTTTTTACAGTTTAATGCCAGCTAGCATCTGACTGTATCTTGCATATTAGAAGACAAAACTATTAGATTGTAAGCATTCACTGCCTAACTCATTGCTAGATATTATAGCGGTCTTATTTAGCCAGGCTCATCTACATTCTGATTCCGCATTATAGGCTACATTCAAGATTAAATAGTTTTCACCTCATTCCTCAGGCCTGCTTCTTGCAAAATCTTTATGAAGATTTTGGCATCCCTTATAACAAATCGGTTAATATAATGTTGTTGATGGGAAATAAACTGTAAATAAACGGCTATGACACCCAATTCTGAAATGTATCGATTTATAATTAATTATGTTTTGATTTGTTTTTAATGGCAATAGCAAAAATGTGATTTTGGTATGATAAAAAATATAGCTATTCCAAATTTAAAAATATAAGAATGAAGATATATATGTGCTTATCAACATAAAACATTTTATTTGGTCAATGTTTAATGTCTTTAAAAGTGGAGTTACCTTTCAACAGTTAATTGTACAAGGCATTGCATATTATTTACTTACCTTTTTCTATTTTCTCCCTGCTTTATGTTTATTTACCATTCATCAATCAATAAAAAAACACCCACAAATTTTAATGAAATGTAAAAAAGAAAAATATGAGCTAATATAAAAGCATACAAATCCAGACCTAACTTTCTATTAAAACTAAGACAAAGATGCACACACTTTGACAGTTTTTCAATAAATAAGCACAAATAATATTCTCTAATACAGCAGTTTCCCAAAATGATTATAAGTAGCGAGCCAACTATTAATGTTAATTAAAGAAGATACAAACATGGTGCATTGAATTTATTTCAATATATTTCAGCCTTCCTGAAACAGTTGTACCTTATAGTTTTCTTAAATGTTGAAATATGGCCATAATGAATTCTGCTAAGGTTGCTATTAGCAGGACAGAATAGTAGAAAAAACTGATTTTCCAATGTCATTGCACTGAGTTTATTATAACGCAGAGCAGAGAGCTCTAATATTATTGCAGATACCAATTATATCCTTTTTCTTCTATTACTGCCCCCGTTTTATCAAAAGCCAGGCAATTTATGGCCATTTCTAAGTTTGTGAATTTCAATCATGCTTGTCAACCATAGTTGCCAATGGAAGAGGATATTAGGGACCTGGCTACCTGCAAGACCGCCTCCTGCTGCCAAATACCTCCCACTGACCAGTTCGCTCCCACATAGAGGGCCTCCTCAGGGTGCCGTCGGCCAGACAATGCTGGCTGGCGACCCCCAGGGGGAGAGCCTTCTCTGTGGCAGCTCCTGCCCTCTGGAATGACCTACCCCCTGGACTATGGATGATCTCGGACCTACATCTCTTCCATCAGGCCCTGAAGATGCATTTATTCTGTGCTGCCGGCCTGTCGTAGTTTTAAAGGGATGTCTGGATGATCTCTAGGTTGAGTCGAAGGGCAGAGAGGGATGACGTTAAGTCTCCTCCCCTTAAAGGGACCTTGAACAGGAGCTGTGAAAATATTCTCTCATATATATATATATATATATATATATATATATATATATATATATATATATATATATATATATATATATATATATATATATATATATATATATATATATATATATATATGTTTTCGTAGATTTTCACGGGTATAGGTATGTAGATTTTGGTTTATTCGGGTCTTTTTCCGTGTAAAAACACCTTTACTTTTACACGGGAAAAGACCCAAATAAACCAAAATCTACATATATATATATATGTAGTGGCACGTAGCCGTTGGTTGCAAACGGTCGGGTGCCACAACCCCCGCAGGCTAGGTGGCCAGGGAATACAGAGCCAGGGTCTGCGGCTGATGTTTTGCAACGCCAGGTCCGTTGTCAACAAAGCCCCCCTCATTAGTGACCTTGTGTCAGAGGGGGAGCCGGACCTGGTAGGAATTGTGGAAACCTGGTTGGGCCACGAGGGAGGACTTCCCCTCGTTGAAATGTGCCCAACAGGCTACCGCGCATTTCATCAGCCGCGGGCCCTAGGCAGGGGTGGTGGGGTAGCGGTCATTATTAAGGAAGGCCTTGAGCCGAGAGAGACCATTGTGCCTCAGACTACCGGCTGTGAGTCCCTCTGCGTGAAGTGGGGCCTAGGGAGGCAGTTGGGCTTGCTGGTTGTATACCTGGCTCCCCGCTATGTAGCAGCAGCCCTGCCCGAGCTCCTGGAGGTGATCGCTACGGTGGCAGTTGAGACCCCCAGACTTATAGTCATGGGGGACTTTAACCTGCCATCGTTGGGCGAATCATCCGTGGCAGCTCGGGAGTTCATGGCTTCCATGACGGCCATGGACCTGACCCAAGTAATTCAGGGCCCCACCCACGAGGGTGGACATACGCCGGATCTCATCTTTGTCTCGGGCCAATGGAAGAGTGATCTGGGTATAGGGGACATAGTCATCACACCCTTGTCATGGTCAGACCACTCACTTCTCCGGCTCGACTTTCCGACCGCTGCTCCCCTCCGCGGGGAGGCGGAACCAGAGTTACCAATCTGGTACCGCCCCAGGCGCTTGATGGACCCGGATGGGTTCCAGACAGCGCTTGGGCCATTTCCTGTATCCCTGACCCGCGCCCCAATGGAGGACCTCACGGCCGCATGGAATAGTGCGGCCGTGGGAGCCTTAGATCGGGTCGCGCCCTTGCGGCCTCTCTTGCGGCGGCGAACCACCCTGGCTCCTTGGTTTACTGAGGAGCTGCGGGTGATGAAACGCCGCAAGAGATGCCTAGAGAGTAGATGGAGGTCTAGCCGCTCTGAATCTGACCGGACACAGGTAAGAGCCCATTTACGGACTTACATTGTGGCGCTGAGGGTGGCCAAACGTCATCATTGTGCCACTCTCATAGCATCTGCAGAAAACCGCCCTGCCGCCCTGTTTAGGGTGACCCGTGCCCTCCTTCAACAGAGGGAACGGGAAGCCCCGCTACAGGGTAGAGCAGAGGAATTTGTGACTTTTCTGCAGGAGAAAACCGCCCAGATACAGAGTGAGCTGGCCCCCATTCATGGCCCAGTGGGATGCCACGAGAGAGATCTTGTTTGGGAGGAGTTTGACCCCGTTACTTCCGAGGATATGGACAGGCTACGTGGGCGACTGCGAGCCACCACATGTTTATTGGACCCGTGCCCCTCCTGGCTTGTACTGGCATCCTGGGAGGTGACACGAGGCTGGCTCCAAGAGGTTGTCAACGCATCCTTGGGTGAGGGTTCCTTGCCTGCCTCCCTAAAAGAGGCGATGGTGAGGCCCCTCCTCAAGAAGCCCTCTCTGGACCCAGCTCTTTTAAACAACTACCGTCCAGTCTCCAACCTTCCCTTTTTGGCGAAGGTTGTCGAGAGTGTGGTGGCACAACAGTTTCCCCGTCACCTGGAGGAAGTTGACTATCTAGATCCGCGCCAGTCCGGCTTTCGACCCGGGCATAGCACCGAGACGGCATTGGTCGCGTTGGTAGATGATCTCTGGAGGGCCAGAGATGGGGGATGTTCCTCCATCCTGGTCCTATTAGACCTCTCGGCGGCTTTCGATACCATCGACCATGGTATCCTATTGCATCGGCTGGGGGGGTTGGGGGTGGGAGGCACCGTTTTACGGTGGTTCTCCTCCTACCTCTCTGGCCGATCGCAATTTGTGCAGGCAGGAGAGCAGAGGTCGATCCCGAGACCCCTCACATGCGGGGTGCCTCAGGGGTCGGTCCTCTCGCCTCTCCTGTTTAATGCATACATGAAGCCGCTGGGTGAGATCATCCGTGGTTTTGGGGTAGAGTACCACCTGTACGCTGATGACACCCAGCTGTACATATCTACCCCAAACCACCCCAACGATGCTGTAGCGGTGATGTGCCAGTGCCTGGAAGCCGTGCGGATCTGGATGGGAAGTAACGGACTTAGGCTCAACCCGACCAAGACCGAGTGGCTGTGGTTTCCGGCTGCCCGATTCAACCAGCTCTCTCCAACGCTGGCCATAGGGGGCGAACATCTTGCCCCTGTGGATGGGGCGCGCAATTTGGGTGTCCTCCTGGATACCCGGCTGTCTATGGAAGAGCAAGTGACAGCCGTGGCCAGGAGGGCGTTTTACCAGGTTCGCCTGGTACGCCAATTGCGCCCCCTATTGGATCGGGACGCCCTTCGCACAGTCACTCATGCCCTCGTGACATCCCGACTGGACTACTGTAACTCTCTCTACATGGGGCTCCCCTTGAGGTGCACCCGGAGGCTTCAGTTAGTTCAGAACGCGGCCGCGCGAGCAATTATGGGGACCACCAGGTTTACCCACGTTACACCGCTCTTGCGCGAGCTGCACTGGCTACCTGTCGTCTTCCGGGTGCGCTTCAAGGTGTTAATTATCATCTTCAAAGCGCTCCATGGCTCGGGACCTAGCTATCTGCGAGATCGGATCCTGCCCCATACATCCTCACGACCGATTCGCTCCCACAGAGAGGGACTTCTCTGGGTGCCGTCCACTAGACTTTGTCAGCGGGCGACGCCCAGGGGAAGGGCTCTCTCTGTGGCGGGCCCGGCCCTCTGGAACGACCTTCCCCCTGATATCAGAACGACCACCGATCTCCGCTCCTTCCGTACGAAATTGAAGACCTATTTCTTTCGACTGGCCGGCCTTGAATAATTCTCTCTGTCTATTGATTCCAAATGTATTTTCATGGGTTCTTAATCAGTTTTAGCACGGGTAATACTGTTTAATTATGTTTTAAGTATGTATTTTGTATTTATTCTATATTGTTTTTAGTTTCTCCTGTGCACCGCCCCGGGTCCCTGTGGGGAGAGGGTGCGGTTAATAAATCCGAATTTGATTGATTGATTGATATATGTGTGTGTGTGTGTGTGTGTGTGTGTGTGTGTGTGTGTGTGTGTGTGTGTTTTATGAGCTGATCAATAAATTAAATTAGAAGAGACCAGGATAGATCTATTTCGAGCTTATTAGCTCTCATCAGCTGGCCATACCCCTTACTGGGATTCGAACCGGGGCTATGTTGCATGCAAGGCGAAGAACCTCACACTTAAGCCAAACCAGTTCCCCTATTACATCAGCTTAGACAGGGTATATTAGTATAGGTAATTGTTTCACAACAACCTGTTATTATTAGGCCCCAATTAAAGGGAGGAGACATACTGTTTCCTTTACTGCCCATCGGCCCATCCAAACATCAAGCCAAGAATTACGTTGTATAATATTTTAGATATGTGTGTTAGTTTTATGAGCTGATCAATAAATTAAATTCGAAGAGACCAGGATAGATCTATTTCGAGCTTATTAGCTCTCATCAGCTAATATATATATATATATATATATATATATATATATATATATATATATATATATATATATATATATATATATATATATATATATATATATATATATATATATATATATATATATATATATATATCCCTTAAATTTCTTTAAGGGATGATTAATAATAATTAATTAAGAGACCAGGATGGATCCATTTCGGGCTCCTTAGCCCTCGTCAGCTGGCCATACTTCCCTACAGGGATTTGAACTGGTGCTCTCCAGCATTCGAAGCAGGCTTCTCTATGCCTTGAGCTAACCAGTTTCCCTGATTACATCATCCTTTCTACAGGACTTTATTGATGAAGTGGATATATTGTTACAGCTTCCTGTTAGGCCTATTCAAGGGAGGAGACAAACTTGTCATCCTTCTCTGTCCTTCGACTCAACCTAGAGACCATCCAGACAGAGACCTATTAAATTGCTGCTGTCTTTTTAGATATGTGTTAAATTTCTTTAAGGGATGATTAATAATAATTAATTAAGAGACCAGGATGGATCCATTTCGGGCTCCTTAGCCCTCGTCAGCTGGCCATACTTCCCTACAGGGATTTGAACTGGTGCTCTCCAGCATTCGAAGCAGGCTTCTCTATGCCTTGAGCTAACCAGTTTCCCTGATTACATCATCCTTTCTACAGGACTTTATTGATGAAGTGGATATATTGTTACAGCTTCCTGTTAGGCCTATTCAAGGGAGGAGACAAACTTGTCATCCTTCTCTGTCCTTCGACTCAACCTAGAGACCATCCAGACAGAGACCTATTAAATTGCTGCTGTCTTTTTAGATATGTGTTAAATTTCTTTAAGGGATGATTAATAATAATTAATTAAGAGACCAGGATGGATCCATTTCGGGCTCCTTAGCCCTCGTCAGCTGGCCATACTTCCCTACAGGGATTTGAACTGGTGCTCTCCAGCATTCGAAGCAGGCTTCTCTATGCCTTGAGCTAACCAGTTTCCCTGATTACATCATCCTTTCTACAGGACTTTATTGATGAAGTGGATATATTGTTACAGCTTCCTGTTAGGCCTATTTAAGGGAGGAGACAAACTTGTCATCCTTCTCTGTCCTTCGACTCAACCTAGAGACCATCCAGACAGAGACCTATTAAATTACTGCTGTCTTTTTAGATATGTGTTAAATTTCTTTAAGGGATGATTAATAATAATTAATTAAGAGACCAGGATGGATCCATTTCGGGCTCCTTAGCCCTCGTCAGCTGGCCATACTTCCCTACAGGGATTTGAACTGGTGCTCTCCAGCATTCGAAGCAGGCTTCTCTATGCCTTGAGCTAACCAGTTTCCCTGATTACTAAAAAGTAATCATATCTAAAAAGACAGCAGTAATTTAATAGGTCTCTGTCTGGATGGTCTCTAGGTTGAGTCAAAGGACAGAGAAGGATGACAAGTTTGTCTCCTCCCTTAAATAGGCCTAACAAGAAGCTGTAACAATATATCCACTTCATATATATATATTAATTTTTACACGGGAAAAGACCCGAATAAACCAAAATCTACACACACACACACACACACACACATATATATATATATATATATATATATATATATATATATATATATATATATATATATATATATATATATATATATATATATATATATATATATATATATATATATATGTTTTCGTAGATTTTCAGGGTTTTTAGGTATGTAGATTTTGGTTTATTCGGGTCTTTTCCCGTGTAAAATTAAAGGTGTTTTTGCAACGTTTCGATGGGATCACCCCCATCACCCCAGGAGCCTCCTGGAAGCACCAAGCCGGAAGCACCAGCCTGAAGATGATGAATGAAACTTCATCGAAACGTCGTGAAGATACTTCCAATTCTACGCGGGAGAAAACCCGAACAACCAATTATATAGGTAATTGTTTCTCAACAACCTGTTATTAGGCCCCAATTAAGGGAGGAGACATACTGTTTCCTTTCCTGCCTTTCGACTCATCACCAGAGATCATCTAGTCAGCAAGCCAAGTATTACGTTGTGTGGTTTTTTAGATATGTGTGTTATGCAATAAGGGGAACCGGCTTGGCTAAAGTGCTAGGCTACTTGCTTAGCATGCAACATAGCCCCGGTTCGAATCCCAGTAATGGGTATGGCCAACTGATGAGAGCTAATAAGCTCGAAATAGATCTATCCTGGTCTCTCTCTAATTTAATTTATTGATCAGCTCATAAAACTAACACACACACACACACACACACATATACATACATACATACATACATACATACATACATACATATATATATACACACATTTGTGCTGATAAATACTGTAAATAAACAAGGGAGACATATATGTGTGTATGTGTGTGTGTGTGTGTGTGTGGTGTGTGTTAGTTTTATGAGCTGTCAATAAATAAAGCAGTATGCTTCCTCCCTTAATTGTGGCCCTAAAAGGGTGTTGTGGAACAATTATATGTGTGTGTGTGTGTGATTCGAACCAGTGAAGCATTACAGCTGCAATTGCCACCAGACCACTGGCTTTTATGCTGATCAGCTGAGACAGGAGGTTAAGTATATACTTGTGTCACAACACCCTGTTAAGCCCCAATTAAGAGAGGAAGCACACTGCTCTCCTTTTCTGCCTTTCGGCTCATCACCAGAGACCATCTAGACAGAAAGCTATGAGTTCCGTTGTGTAATTTTTTTTATATGTGTGTTACGTTTTATATGTGTGTTACGTTTATATGTTTGTTACGTTACATACATACATGCATACCTGCATACATACATACATACATACATACATACATACATACATACATACATACATATTAACTATTCTGCCCAAAGAGTAGAGTACTGTACATCTGAAGGAAGAGAAGTAAAACAAAATATCAATATTAACCTTTGGCTGAATTATTGATAGTATCAGGATTAACTTGTCTAATTGTGGTTGATTTCTTTGGCAGCCACCAGTTAATGGGGGAAAAATTCTGGCCAGTATAATCTGTTAGGGATCAGAAAGTTGGCAAGGGAAATTAAATTCAACATCAAAATAGATCTACAGTGAAATTTAATTTTTCCCATTGGGCTTCTTTTGAGACTTTGAGATTTCTCTTTTCCACCCCCTTATTTCTCAGTCTCGCACTGGGATGACCTGGCTTCTGAATGTGGAAAACTGATTTTCTCTTGTAAAATGTATTTTGATCTCTTGAAGACAAATGATCCTTTTGGTCTCAGCAATATGCCTACTTCTGAAGACAAAAACATATAAAGCATTCTGATGAAGTACTGCAGCATCAATAACATAAGCCCAACCGTAATTATGTTTTGTTTCTCTAAAGCAAATATATCACCAAAAGACATTATTTCTCTTTAATTTTTCTATCTGGATAAGTGTTTCAGTTATTAATCTGCTCTTTCTCAAAAGTGACAGGAATGGTAGAATTTGTTCCCCAAAAGTTTTTTTATAGCAGAGAAACAAAGCAAATTAGCCAGTACACAGAAAGAGACATGGACACACACAAATAGAAAATAGTATACAGTATCTGTGAATTCCATGGTAAAGAGATTATAAGATTTTCAAACTAATATATATTAATAAGCTTCTTGAGAAAATATCAGGTCATCTGTCATCTTTTGAGTCAAAGGCAACTATACTGTGTTGTTTTTTTTAAAGGCAAGGCAAATGGACTTATTTTGTTTTTCGTTTCTCATTCACAAAGCTTCTTCAGTTCTTCTCATCCACCCTTTGGATGAGAAACTTTTTAGGTGAGAAGTAAAATATCTTCAAGGAAAAATAAAGAAAGTCCATTTGCCTTTGAAAAAAACACCTTTGGGACAACCATTACCTGGATGAGACAAATCTCCATATTAGACTTTTACATCAAAGTTATTTTTTTAAAAATGATCCCAGATCTAATGGACCTAATGCCAATGTGCCTTGGTCTTAGCTGAAGTATAGATATAATTTATTTATGAGTATACTTATCTTTTAAGTTTTGGGATCTTTTAGTTCTTACCTGAAATTCTGCATATTCTTCAGTGATATTTGCAAATGACAATGCATTAGTCTTCCCAGCTAGACCTCCTGAATATTGGCACCCCACAAGTATAAACACTATAACTCCAAACCAATAAGTATGTTAGGGATGAAGGAAATTGTAATCCAATGAATGTAAAGAGACGTGTGTTGAAAACAGCTGGTCTAGATCAAGACAACATAACCACATGTGCAAAATCAGCACTATTAAAATAAGCAATCCACTTCAGGAAGTCCAGGTTTCAATCATCCCTTCAGTCTACAGCCTTTCAAATTCATTGGGTTACAGTTCACTTCCTACCCCTTCAAAGAGGCAAATGCTGAATAAATTGGTGAAATTGCAAATGTTATTGGAAATAGCACTATGATATCAGATATGAAATGCAGTCCACAATTTTACTCGAAAGCTAAAAACTTTTAATACCTAACAATTCTTAAATTGCAAAGCAAATAAAATACAAGGCAATACAGAAGAAGATTTAGTTGTTTCCTCCTCCTTCCTTGCACCAATCTCTAGTAATATTCATAAGAATAACAATGAAGTAAGAAATGCTCAGTTCAGATGTTCAGTACACATGAAGAAATGTTTGCTATATACAAATCACACCATCAATAATTCATTCTTTCTCCTTGACTTATTCTTTATTCCTTGATTTGTTCCTGTTGATCCTCAATATGTATCAAATAACTACTGACAGTGGTATCCAACAGTGTTCAATTATGAGCCCTGTGCAATAGTGCCAGATTTGACAAAATTATCCATGCCTTGATTATTGCAACATATTCTGCATGGAAATACTATCTGGAAGTTTCAATGAAGGAATTTTTGAGGAAAGACCAATATCAGAACTGTATAAAGATTTTATGTCTGATGAATTGGAACTTAATTCCCTTTATGTACCAGATAGAGATTTATTTTTTTTACTGAATGATATAAGCAAAATGTTGGTAGTATGGGAAAAATCCTTTAATCTGTTGGTCTCTCACTTGAAGCAACCACAATGAAATCATATTATTGCCTCTGTTAAAAAGATGTTCACGGCAAAGAATATGACTGTTATTAAGTATTGCTAGCATTACTGTATATCTTCATCAAAGTTAAATAACTGAGTCAAATCTTGAGCTAACATAAATAAGTAATACTTGTGAATGTATACATACATACATACATACATACATACATACATACATGTGTAAGTTATATGTGTGTGGATATGGATGTATGTATACATTGTGTGTGTGTCATAATCACATATTTATTCATAGTCATTCATTTATTCAACTTTATAATTCTGAGTCAATAGTTTTAAAAGAAAAAAATTAATTATTTTTAAATAACAACTGTTTGGTAGTACCTTATGTACTGGTTACCTAATTTTACCTTAGCACTTTACGAAATAAGCATTATACATATATCTATGAAAACTGAAAAAAAGCTTCTGGCCTTGATGGCTATTTTATCACGTGGTTTAAGATTCATACTGATTTAGTTTTGTTGTTGCTGCTGCTGGTTGTTTATATTGGTGCTTTTGAAAATAAAGTTTTTCCAAATTATTTTAATGAGGTTTACTAAACTGTTTTTTTAAAGGAATACTAAAGATTTTGGGGGAAGTACAAGCAACTGTTTACTTTCATTGCTAAATATTGATGCCATATTTTGATAGCCATGCATTGCATGTACAGTAACACCAGTGAACAATCTTCTTTTATGAAAGAACAGCAAGTCTTGGCCAATATTATATTGCAAGCTGATATTTTGGATATATACTTTAAAAAAATAGTGGAATCAGCAGGGGTGGTTTGACTGAAAGTGGAAAAATCTTTTGATAGTTTCTAGTCAATTTTTGGAAGCAAGATTTAGCCAAATATAAATTCAATTCTTTTTTTCCCCTTCTATCATGTTGATAATTTTAATCCCTAGACTAGAATTATTACAAACTGACTCTTCTCTTTACCCACAAAATGTCTTATGCAATACATCAAGGATTCCTTCCCCTCATTTTAGATTTAATTTGACCCCGAGACTATTTTGACCTACCATACCAGGAAATCAAAGGCTATCATGTGCATGAAAATGGCTGGGGCTGAACACAAATTGCTATTATTTTAATAAATCATTCATACATAATAACCATTTGTTATTAAACAACCAACCTTTCTTGCCAAATTTAATTGAGAAATTATAGCTAGAAATGGGCAAATCCTTCAAAAGAGGTATTTCAGAATACATAGAAATATATCTTCTTCTGAATCATAGGGCTTCTCTCAGCAGTTTTTCCATGTGTGCCTGGATGGCCATTTTGGTCAGATTTTAATTAGGGAAACAGTATGGAAGGAATAGAGCTGCTTTAACTATTTAAAAGTATTCTTTGAGTGCAGCATTGCATGTTTTGAATCTCTCTTTCTCTTTTTAAAAGGATTTGCAAAGCCTAATAACTATTGATCTTCAATATGCGAATTTGTTTTGCGTGCCACTTAGGATAACAGTTTTAAAATGTACCTGCTGTTTTATTTCCTTATTGGTCTGGAGTTATCTGCAATATGTTTTTTCCTATAACCATCATGTTAAAATGTATTAACCTTAAATCACTAGGGATTATGATTTATAATACATTGAGTATATTGGCATACACTTTCCATTTCCCCAAACTTTAAAGGCATATTCTTCCACTCATTACGACTCTAAAATTATTGGATAGTTTTACATGGATATTTGTTGTTATTTTTTCATTACATGCTATGGATTGTTTTATTCTTCTTCTAAAATATGTTGGTATTAGAAGTTATTTGAAAGATAGTTTCAATTTGGTTGGCTAAATTAAGAATTATAGTAGTGCTATTTCTATTCTATTGTTTAGTTTATATAAGCTCTGAATAAACAATTTGTAACGCTAGAGAAGAAGGATGCTTCAATCCAGTTTCTTCAGCTCCATTGTCTGGTTTTAAATAGTGGATGTCAGAAAAACCATGAATAACTCATATTATTTTTGAGTCTGAAATACCCATTTTTTTTATTTAAAGCTCAGCCACCATTGATATACATTAAACCATTGAAGCTCAGCCACCATTGATATGTAGCCACCATTGACATATTGCTTTAAAAGAAATGTGGCTTTCCATAGAAAAAAAGTTTCCTAGCATGTACCAAAATAGATGAGTCACAAATGTTGTTGTCATTCATCTAAAACCTATAGTAGATTTGTGTTACAATCAATAGCGTAATGGTGCAGAGTCAAAAAATAAAACTTCTCTTCAGAGTCCATTAAACTGGCTATGTAGTTTTGTTCCAAATAATAATAATAATAATAATAATAATAATCTTTATTGTCATTGTAAAAATTACAATGAAATTGGTTATGAGACCTTTTCAACATATAACTCTGTTGCTGAATCAAATTGGAAATCTCATACAGTCCTAAAGATAATATTCCCTGCTGTTGTTAGGTGAAGTCCTCAGCAAATGTCAGGAGATCTCCAGAGACCTAAGTAGCAACAATTTCCACAATCCCTTTTTATCATTTAAGAAAGAAAAATAGAAATAAGAGCACTCATACTCACTGTGATAATTGAGTATAGAATGATCAAGCTGAATGACACCTAATTCCAAATTATATTCCAGATGGTGAGAGAATTAAGAGCACAGGGATTAGGGAGCTGGGACATTAGGATCAGTTTGAGAGAGACTCTAAAACAGGGGTCTCCAACCTTTGCAACTTTAAGTCTGAAGGACTATATAATGCATTTGAAGCTTTGCTGGCTGAAGAAGTCTGGGAGCTGAAGTCCTTCAGACTTAAAGTTGCAAAGGTTGGAGACCCCTAAAATCTAGTACTAAAAAAAAATCCCTATGCCAGAGTGATGGTTTATGAACATACATTTAGATTCAGGGAAGGGAAGGCTCATCAGTTAATGGATTAACACCTAATAATATATTGTAATATTGAGAAAACATCTTTAGAATTTATTTTAAGCCAGATAGAAAACATTATAATTGTTAACAAAGTAACTGTGTTGCTCTATTTCTCCCCCACAGTTTCTCGATGTTTAGAAACATTTGTGGTGAAATCTTGCTCTGAATTCCTTTTAAACCTGGCAGCATTATGTATAATATTGATTTCTTTTTAATGAAACATATTAATTGGCTATGCATTTACTTTATATGTCATAGATACACATGTACCTAGCACAATTTAATAATGAAAACTCTAAATACTGTGAAGCCTAGACTAAATGGATTTAAAGTTTTAGTTCTGAAAGTAAGCATAAAACAAGCATTTTAAGCAGCATAGCCAGAGGCAAAGTATTTAATCGGCTGACCTAGCAACTTCAAGGAACAACTGGGACTGCTTGAGTATCTAATCTAATTATATTCAAAAGATAATATTCAAGGGGCAGAGCAAGTAAAGATTCAATAAAAGCTCTGTTCCTTTTTTGTACATAAAAATCCTTGTGCTTGTCTGAAATTGATTATACAATTGAGCAATCTTTGCAAGACTGAATAGCCTTTTCTACAGTGTCAGCCAACCTTGAAACTTTTCTGTTTTTGGTTTGATTATTAAGCAAGTTGTTTAAGATAGATTTGAAACTCTGGGTTTCATTTTAGAAGGTATTCCTAAATATCTGAATTAAACTGATAGATCTACAGATTTCTGCTACTCTATTATTGTTTCTAAACATTATCCAAAATGTCTTCAGAGACTGATTCTCTGGGGTGGGAGTATCCTACGTTTTCACTAGACTATCATGTTTCCTCAGTCTGGACCATCAACCCCCTTTCAGATCTGCTCTGGTGCATATGTTTCATATGACCATGAAACCACATACCTCAAAACAAGGAAACCTTCTTCCCTTCAGAAGTATCTCAAATACTTTTGCCTGTCCTTCTGTTCTAACTTTACCCAATTCTTGGCTATGGATTTGCTCAATTGTGGACTAAAGTTATACAATAGGCTATTGAAACAAGAAATGTAACTTTTGATCTTATCCAAATTATACATTTCTGGACAATTATATAGAATAATAAAGCAAAAGAAGTATTATTCATTGGTGCTGGTGGTGGATCTTATATTTTAAAACTGAAAATGTAAAAGACTTTACAAACAAATATTTTTAATTCAAATTTTATTTTATTCAAAAAAATAGAATATAAAATTCCCAAAAATTTAAGAAGTTCATGGAAGAAGAAAAAACCTTAACACATACACATATATTATCCCTTTTATTTGAATACTGATTAATACATTACTACAAAATTAATTTCCCACCTGTTGTAAAACAGGCCAAAAAGATTCTAAACTACCATATTTTTTGGAGTATAAGACGCACCTTTTTTCCTCTAAAAAGAGGCTGAAAATCTGGGTGCGTCTTATACATGGAATACAACATTTTTTGCCTCCCGAAACCCCACCCCTTCACCAAAATGGCTGTGCCTAGCCTTATGGAGGCTTCCAGAGAGCTCCTGGGGGCTGGGGAGGGCAGAAATTACCCTAAATCAGACTGTTTATTGCCCCCCCCAGCAGCACTTTATAAGCCTCCATAGGGCTATGCCTTCAATTTGACACAAAAATGGCCCGTTTTCGCTATGAATGGGCCAGTTGTTTGCTCATTTTTCACACACACACACCCCAGGAGCACTCTGCAAGCCCCCCCCCCCAAGGCTAGTCATGCTTTTTATTTGAAGAAAAGTGGCCCCATTTTCACAGAGAAACTAGCAGTTTTGGGGAGGTTTGCAGAGTGCAAAAACACTTTCAGAAAGTTCTTTTGGTAGGCTCTTTAACTGTTTCTGTGTCAGCAATTTCCTTCTCCAGGACATGGATAAATACACCTACCTACCTACTATCTCTCTCTCTCTACCTACCTACTGTATTTCTCTCTCTATTTCTCTCTCTCTATCCTTCTACCTACCTACCTACACACACACTCTCTCTCTCTCCCTACCTACCTTCTGTATCTCTCTCTCTTTCTCTCTATCCTTCTACTTACCTACCCACACACACACTCTCTCCCTACCTACCTACTGTATTTCTCTTATCTCTATTTCTCTCTCTCTACTCCTTTATCTACCTACCTACCTACACACACACACACTGTCCCTACCTACCTACTGTATTGCTCTCTCTCTCTCTTTCTATTTTTCTCTCTCTATCCTTCTACCTACCTACTTATCTACATACACATACTCTCTCTCTCTCTCACTACCTACTTACTGTATTTCTCTCTCTCTCTTTCTCTCTCTTTCTATCCCTTTATCTACCTATTTACCTACCTACTCTCTCTCTCTACCTACCTACCTACCTACCATATTTCTCTTTCTTTCTCTCCCTCTCTATCTCTCTATCTACCTACCAACTTTTTTTTGTAATTCAAAACCTTGGTGCGTTTTATACTCCGGTGCATCTTATACTCTGAAAAATACAGTAATAAATCCATTTGCAAATTACTAACCTGTCATCTATATACTATGTTAATGACAAAATAATTAACAGGAAGACCAATAATAATAAAGAAAAACAAACAATTATTGTGAACAACTCGTAGAAAATTTTTCATGACATCTTATCTCTCTCAAATGATCCCCAAGGTTAACAATAATTCACCCTGGATCATATATCCATATTTGTTTCTTAATGTCATTTCTTATCAATTGTTGTTTAACTAAATACAGCGTATTGTTCAATCTCCAAAGTCAAGTCTATTTTTCCAACAAAATTTGGATAAAATTAGTTCCTGATTAACTGTGATAAATCCATTCTCCCCTTTCCTTCAATCCTTCTACAGAAAGCCAATTTGCTTCTTCACTCATTTCTGTTGTTGTAAAGGACTATAGGCTTGAAGTTAAAGAGGAGTATGCCATCAGCTCATTTAATTCTAAATCTATATGATCCCAATTACTTTCGGATGAATTAATTGGTTCCAAATCATCCTTTTCTGAATCTAATTCCAGAACAATATGCCTCTGAATATTTTGCACAACCATTATCATTTCATCAAACTTTTAAAAGAAACTTTCAACTAAATATTGCATGTTAGCAAAATGTCTTTTCAGCCATCCCTGTTTGTTTATAATCCAATCTATTGTTGCTCTGTGTAAGTTAGCCAGGAAACAAAGAATGCTGAAGCAAAGTGAAGAAATAAATTAAACGGGCAGAGAAGATATTTTCTGGATATATCAATCCAAAGTTAAAATAATAATAATAATAATAATAATAATAATTTAATTTTATAACCCGCTCTCTCTCCCCAAGGGGACTCGAGGCGGGGCACAGGCAATTAAAAATACAAAGAACAAAGTACAGAATAAAAGAAACATTAAATTAAATTCCAAATATTTTTCAAGTTAATTAAGTACAAAAACATGTGGTGAAAATCTAATATTGATGTAAATCAATTAAAAGCACTTCACCATCCAAGAACACATCATGTTCCCATACAGAAAAGCAAATTCAAAATAACAACATTACGTTATTCAAAACAACAACATAAATCAAAAGGGAAAGGGGGGGAAAAGCTAAACCCAGCAAGAGGTTAAATTAGGTCAGCATTCAACCAGCAAGTCAACTTTCAAAGACAAAAGGCAAAGAGCAATGAATTCAAAAAGTGAACAGGTATGCTTAGAAAATTAAATACTGAAAGGCAGATGGATGCTCTAACTTTCTGACTGCTCTCAAAGGGAACTGGAATCTTTTAGACTCCCCTTCCCAGATGTATCCACAGGCATCCAAATTTTGTCTGGATCATTCCTATGTGCTCCCATTGAAATCCAGGGAGCAGCACTGCCAGAAAAACAGCTCTGCCAGAAAAATCAGCAGATGATCACAGGAAAAGGGGGAAAATCCTACTTTTCAACAACCATCTTGGGGTGTGTCATAAACTTAAATGTCCTTGATGTCATCCTGTCATTTTATGTTTGGCCAAATGAAGTGCACAATCTCTTATGTTCTCATTGATTTCAATAGAATTATATGTATAATATTTCAAACTTTCTTAGCAGGGTTAGAATTACAGTAGTTTGAGAAACTGCAAAAGTAAACAAAAAACATTATGCTGCATATCCTGTCCTATGCACATTGAACAACAAAACCTATGGCAATGTACAAATGTATCGCAATCATTTGTGATTGAAAACAGGAAAAATGAATTGACTGCGATTGTATATCAATAAATATGTGATGCTATGCTTTAATAATTTAGCTATAAATGTTCAGCTGAATTTGCAAGTACATTGAAGGGTTGTAGTATATGAACAAAGCAAGGAATTCATCTTCATTTCCATCATACCAAATTATTGATTCAACTTGGCTTATTCACTGAGGATAACAGCTGCTTTGTTATTTCAAAGTGAGGCTTTGAAAAAAAAAGATATTTCACACTAACATTTTAATTTATTAAATATCTTGGAGCTCTGAAAAAGCAAAATGTTGGGAAATGTTTGTTTAAATATATCCTACTGGGTCATCTTTCTTATTAACTTTGTTTGTGTTCTTACATAAACAAAATGAACACACTGTTTCCCTCACAAATGGTACATGGCAAAGTCCTTGGTGGGCAGGACTGAGAGACACGGCTAAGGGGATAGTCAGATAAGAGACAGCATAGTCCATAACGAGTAAACAGGATGAAACTCTCTAGTTTCTTGGGCTATAAAGAGGCAGAATACTTCCATATTTGCAAGCTTCTGTTGATGTAGATTTACAATAAAATAGAATTACCTCATATGTTGTAATTAATATCTAGTTTACTTCCAAAGCTGACAAAAACACACATATGTGACCCATGCTTATTACTTGAAATAGTTTGATTAAAGGTTACTAGATTTTCAAGATGGCGGCGCGCTTAGGCGCAGCGGCTTTGAGCTCCTGCTGTCACAGCAGAGTTAGACAAAAACTAGTCTATACCCACAGGGAGTTATTAAGTCATTATTAACTTATTATTAAAGATAAAGATCTTCTAGTCGACTTGATATTACCAGCGACTTCCAGCAGTCTCATAATATACCGAGTGACACAGTAAGACTGCCAGGCTCTCCATAGATCATTGTTTGGCCTAGGAGGCAGCGAAGGGAGCCGGAGCGGAGGCGGAGTTGCAGAGCAGGTTTGCTAGTTCGATTATGGAAGCAGCCTCACAGACCAGCATTGCCAAGCATTTCTTAACCAACTCTGGATCCTTTGTCCACAAAACCGATGAACTGGAGCTATGGATGGCAGCGAACGGGCTTATTGGTGACTGCTGTGTGATGATCATCACAGAGACCTGGCTTCATCCACTTGTACTGGATGCGTCTGTGGAGCTAACTAGCCGCACCACACACCGCTTTGACAGAGACAACAACTCTGGTGGAAGCAAGGGTGGAGGACTGTGTATTTACACCCATGATAACTGGTGTACTAGCGGTGGAGTTGCTTGTGCGCACTGTTCTGCAGACATGGAATTCCCTACTGTCATTTGTCGGCCGTTTTAACTGCCTGGAGAGATTTCTATTATAGTTGTCACTGCTGTCTGTATTCCACCTGATGCAAATGTTAGCACAACGCTCAAACCAATTTCATTGTAATTTTATTTTATTTTATTACAATGGCAATAAAGATTATTATTATTATTATTATTATTATTATTATTATTATTATTATTATTATTATTATTATTATTATTATTATTATTATTATTATTATATCTACCTGGACTAATAACTGCTATTTTATCTTTAAGCATTAATATAGTTTTGATTTATATATAAATATAACATTTATAAAGAAAAGTCAAATTATTGTATATTCTAGCTGAACCGTGTAATGGGGTATAAGCACAGTTTTGCTGGGAAGAAGAAACGATATTGATAAATGCTTGTGAAAAAGAAGGGATGTTGTGGGTTTTATCTCATTATAACTTATTACTTAAGGGATTACAGGGCAGTAAAAAGGGAGTTACTGAGGGTAATCTGCAGAATCTGCCATCAATGAAACAAAATCATCTTTAACTGTGCAATACTGGATTTTTTTATTTCAAATGGTGTTTTTTTCTTTTAATAAAGCAAGCTATTGAAGAGAAGCATCCAGCACAGACTACTGCAAGAATAGAATTTATTCCCTCTATATTTCTAAGAACCTGACTGTGAATAAAGCAGAATAAACACATTTAATTAAGTTTTCTTCAAGCATAACTGAAACGGGGGAAATAGAAATTGTTGCATATGCCTCCCTTAATGAATTATTGTAATGGTCCATTGAGAAAAAAGAAAAAAATGTTAATATGTCCAAAGATTTCTAAAGTCTATTCGCAGTTTTCAATTAATATTATGGGTTATGTCCTGTGTTGTTCCCTATTTCATGGAAAACAACAGAAGACACTTCCTGAGATGGAAAGGGATGTTTTCGTAGTAATTTTATTAATGTTGAAAATTACAACAGTAAAAACTAATACACACCAGAAAAAGAATAAAAAGAAAAAGTAGAAGGTGCGAAAAAGAAAGGAAAAAAAGATAACATAAGAATATAGTAAAGAAAAATAAAATATATAAAAAGTGATTCCCCACTTTCATCATTATAAACAATGTAAGTAACATCACTTTTTAAGAAAATACAAAATGATCTCTTCTTTCCATATCCCATCTGGTTTCTATAAACAAATCCATAAAGTATCCTGATTTCAATCCTGATTTCAGTAAAAGTCCATTAAGGGTTACCAAAGATAACAACATTTTAACTTGAATCAAGTAAACAAATTATATATTCTTTCCTTTTACTTCTCTCTATATCAGTGATGGCAAACCTTTTTTTCCTCAGGTGCCAAAAGTGTGCGCACCCACACAATAGCACATGCACACACCCATAATTTAATGCCCCCCCCTAGATCTTTGTATTTTCAAATAATGTTCTAGAACTTGACTTGTTTTCATTTTTTGTTCCTTCTCACAATTTTTTTAAAGTTAACAAACCTCTTTTATAAATCCATTATAGAAAGGTTATCCAGATTACTTTAATAGTTTGTTGTTTGTATATCCCTTTTAATTTTAAGACATCAAATGGTTTCTTTTGTATATCAATATCTTTTATCATGTCATTTTTGTGGATTGTCATTTTTAAATCCACTCCCAGTAGTCTCAGTTTTGCAAGGTAGAATTTGTCCCCTTCCCTAACATCTGTTAGACACAGTCATGACCCAGTTTTAGGAATCAGTTACTGAATCTGAAGAAGATACTCCAGCTGAACCTGTGGAATATCAGCCTCAGGAGATACTAAACAAGAGGGTAGGACAAGAAGCAATGGGTGCAAACTAATCAAGGAGAGAAGCAACTTAGAACTAAGGGGAAATTTCCTGACTGAACAATTAATCAGTAGAACAATTTGCCTCCAGAAGCTGTGAATGCTACAACACTGGAAGTTTTTAAAAAGATGTTGGATAACCATTTGTCTGAAGTGGTGTAGGGTTTCCTGCCTAAGTAAGGGGTTGGACTAGAAGACCTCCAATGTCCCTTCCAACTTTATTCTATTCTAAACCAGTAATCACATCAATCAAATATAGGCACCATTTGACCAGTGGAGCAGTCAGATGAGGATGACATAAAGGCTCCCAGCTCCCCACAATCATCAACTAGAGCAGGGGTCCCCAACCTTTGCAACTTTAAGTCTGAAGGACTTCAGCTCCCAGAATTCTCCAGCCAGCAAAGCTTTTTTTTGTTTTTTCAACAGGCTGAAACTAGTATCCTGGTTTGCATCGAGATGCTATATGATGGTGGCATATGGTGACAGTCAGTTTGGTGTATATGTTGGGATATTAGCTGGGGACTACAACAGGGGTCTCCAACCTTTGCAACTTTAAGTCTGAAGGACTTCAGCTCCCAGACTTCTCCAGCCAGCAATTCTGGGAGCTGAAGTCCTTCAGACTTAAAGTTGCAAAGGTTGGGGATCCCTGAACTAGAGAAGTGAACAGTGTAGTGATGTTCCAGGAGGTTTCTTGCCAAGCAAGAGAATAAGCCTTTTAATTAGTAACAGCTGGCGGCAGCCTGATGTAGGAAACAACTCTGACCCCTGCTCCCTTTACTGAAAACATTTGACCTCTAGCTCTTCTGTGACATTCCTGTGAATCCTGCTTGTGAAATAAATTTGAGTCAGTTGACAACCTTGACCTGACTCTTGGAACCTTATATTGGATTGGGACCATTCTTCTGTCCATTCTTCTGTCAAAGCAGACTCTTCAAGCAAGCTGTTGTTTTGTTTATATTCCTTTGTTTGCTGTTACCACATCAGCCTTGAAATAAAATTGCTATCTCCATAGCAACTGCTTGTGAATGTGTATGGTTGAAACTTGAAGCAGGGCACAGTCTATTTATAGAGGTAGACACTCTTCGAATTAACTGCTGTGACCATTGTTCAAAAATATCTAATGTTAAAACATTTGTTTCATTCTGTATTTGTAAGTCAAATTTGAGTGTTCTCTTTTAATGGTAAACCTTAGTAACTTCTGATTCTTTTGAGAATCCTATTTTCAAAATCTTATTTTAAAAAAATCCAAAGCAAAAGCATTTTCCCTTGGGAAGGATTCTTTATATTTAATTTTAAGGTCTGATTTCAAATTCATCTGGACCTTTAGTCCATTTGTAACTTTGTAAAATCAAAGATTTAATAATCCTTTTGTAGTTTATTTCAAAACGTATATATTTTATGCTCTGAAACTTGTATTTAGAACTTATTTCACTAAGGATTGAAGGAAACTCATCTGGTGCTACGAAACCTGTTGATCCAAAGGTTCCTAATAGCTGAAAGGCAACAATTTTAGACAATGATTGGAAAAGAAAGTATGCATGGATGATAATCCTCCTATCAAAAGTGCTGACCATAGGCATATTTCTAGCTTTTAACTCAGAATGTGTATAGGAAAAAACTGACTTTAGTTACCTAATTTAAACAACAATCAAGGGAATTATCAATGCAATGTTTTAATGGGGCTCTCTAGAACAGGGGTGTCAAACTCGATTTTATTGAGGGCCACATCAGGGTTGTGTTTGATCTCGGAGGGCTCATCAGCCTTGTGGCTGGGCTTTAAACTTAATTATAAAGACTCAGATTCTGGCCAAATGCCAGTATCCAATGTCTTCACAAGAAATGACCTATTTAAGGTAATATTTCAATGACAATATGCAGAGGGGATTTATTAAACATTTGGTGTCTTCTACATCAGCATATTTTTCTGGAAAAAAGATAGTTATCTCAGTGTAACTCATGATTAAGGATCACTAAGGATTATTAAACCTCATGGTTGTTTCTGACTATAAAAGCTGGAATTATACTAACATGGAATTTCAGAATGTTCCCATATACCGGTAATTTCATGAATATTTAACACTTTGACACATGTTATAAAAAGATTGAATATATAGTTATGTGGTTTAGTGAATACTCGTTCAATTTTATGAGGTTTATGATTGATATTTTTCATGTTACTTTGGCTTCTAAAACAGTGTTTAGATGACAGATCAATTATTTTGAAAAAACCAGCAACCCATATTAAACAGTTCAGGACTGTCAAAAATGTGATAAGCGTGGCAAAAATTGTTCTTGACAAATAATTACTGTATTGCTTTCAAAGTGCTTACAGTATCAAAGACTGGATATTTAAAATAATTCAAAGTAAAGAAGTATTCCCTGAACATCAGTCTATCAATCTCAGGGTTTAATCTTGCAATATTTTCCTTATCCTTCACAATTTTTTGTTAGACAAGACTGAATCAAATTATGAAATAAATAGATAAGTTTTTTGATATATTTGTTTATTTTTTCCTTCTGCTTTTCCAAATCTTTATTATTAGTATCACCTTACCAGCTTCTTTTTGTTGCCCTTTATTTTTAAAAAAAAAAACAGCATTGTAATTGTTTTGCAATTGTTTTTACCTTATCTCATTCTTTTAGAGCTTCCAATTATCTTGAGCTTCTATTTCATTACTATCTCATGCCTTGGAATCCTAGTAATCATTGCTTTGAATTTATTAAAATTGATTTTAAACTTTTCCAAATACGGTACTTGTAACAGACCTTGATACTACTTTATATTAATACGGAAAACTATCTGGATATTAAAGAAAATAAACCACATCAAAAAAATATAGCTTATTTTATAAATAAAAACAAAGAGAACAAAGAGAAAAAGGAGAAGAAAATTAAATTGAAGCACCACCAAAACTTGCCCAAAAGTAAGGTTTTGAAACGTTTTACTGATGCAAAGAAATGATGTAAAAATGTGAGGAATATGCCTATTTTGCTTTTGACAATGGTAAGGATGTTGCAGTTTTCCAATATTAAAAGTCAGCTCATCTCTAATAGTTCACAAAATCTGGCAGATGCAGATAAGAGAGTCTTCAGTCTGGCTAAATTGATCTCGCTCTCAAAACCAAGACTGACACATAGCAAGTCTTCCAAGCAAATTTCCTTATCGTGTCACACCTATAGATAAAATATTTCCAGACTGGGGATAGACCCTACATCTACATCTCCAGCTTACTTTATGAACTATTAGCAATAGTCTTCTTCACCCTCTTTCTCTCACACATAATATCTGGGCTGAGGTGAAATTCAAGATGGCGGCACGCTTAGCAGCTGCGGCTTTGAGCTCCTGGTGTCACAGTAGAGTTAGGCAAAAACTAGTCTATACCTGCAGGGAGTTATTAAGTTATTATTAAAGATTGGATCTTCTAGTCAACTCGATATTACCAGCGACTTCCAGCAGTCTCATAATATACCGAGTGACATAGTAAGACTGCCAGGCTCTCCATGGATCGTTGTTTGGCCTAGGAGGCAGCGAAGAGAGCCGAAGCAGAAGCAGGGATGCAGAACTGGTTTGCTAGTTCGATTATGGAAGCAGCCTCACAGACCAGCATTACCAAGCATTTCCTAACCAACTCTAGATCCTTTGTCCACAAAACTGATGAACTGGAGCTATGGGTGGCAGCGAATAAGCTCATTCGTGACTGATGTGTGATGATCATCACAGAGGCCTGGCTTCACCCACTTGTACTGGATGTGTCTGTGGAGCTAACTAACCACACACTGCTTTGACAGAAGCAACAACTCTGGTAAAAGCAAAGGTGGAGGACTGTGTATTTACACACATAATAACTGGTATACTAACAGTAGAGTTGCTTACACACACTGTTCTGCAGATGTGGAATTCTCAACTGTCATTTGTCGGCCATTTTATTTACTTAGAAGGATACTGCAAAATTCCCATTCCCTCGCCACTCCTGGGGGAAGGAATTGCAAACTCTCCATTCCCACCCCATTCTGGGACCAGCCAGAGGTGATATTTGCCGGTTTTCTGAACTATTCAAAATTTCCACTACTAGTTCTCCAGAACCTGTCAGGACCTGCTGAATTTCACCCGTGATCTTCCTTCTCTGGAATGCACCCTCTCTCTCCATTCCATACCAATGATAAATTTCATCAAATCTCAAAAAATTGTTGCAAAACAGCACAAGATTTTAGTTATTTGTCATTTTAATTTTTTTCAGGATGCAAAGATACCTCAGGATGCAAGAGAAAGTGGACGTATAAACACCTGCAAGCAATGTTTACTTCTGACATTTAAAAATAAAATACTATGGGTTAGATTCAAGGTAAGAAAATTTAATATAAGTCCTACTGCTATCATTAGCTATCTTTTTATTTATTTTTTGTTATTAAACAAAAAAGACTTCCAAATACTTTCAATTTTAATTTTTTGTAATTACACTCAAAGACCTCCTAGAAAATCTAGCCAAATTATAGATTAAGCCCTTTAACAATGGTATTCAGGTCACAGTAAGTGTGCATAGGCACCTGAATTAAATATCTCAGTTATAAGCCCAATCATAAGCCTATTAATACTAGTAATAGCATCACATAAAAACAATGTTGTTATTGCTCATTGCTTGATGGACAATTATACTGAACCAGTATTAACCAGGAAAAAAGCAACAGCAATTACCAAGACTGCACTGTAAAATTACAGCTAATTGCAGCAACAACTATTAGTTTAAATGTGTTGCAGCAGGAATTCATCTGGTGGAAGTACTCCTAAAACAATGAACAAATTGCAAGATTATAGCTCAATTGTAAGGTAAATACTAAAACTAAAATTTTCTTTGGACAGTCATAGAAATTCTCCCTATATTATTTAATCCATTATATTCTGACCCATTTAATCATTCTGGCAAAAATCTGAGAAATGGTGTGAGTATTTCAATATAATCTAAAATAGATTCATCGGTATAAGATGTGTGAACTTCAATTCAAAGAATTCCCCAGCCAGCAGGGAACATTATATAAAATAGATGTAGCTTTCAAGCCTAAAAAAAACCCTAAGCTACATTTAAACCTAAATGTCAATATTCTATTTATGGAGCAATTTGTTTTATGATACAGCATGGTTCTAAGATGCACAATGATTTGATAATCTTCATTTAATAATAATTACATGTTTATAAGCTTTTTGGTAAAAAGAGCGGGATAATGGCCACTCAATTCTAAAAGCTTTGAAAGCTTTCCAGGAAGAGCTAAGTTGAATTTTATTCTGTGCCTTGAACGAAAAGTTTTAAAACTCAACACCTTTCAATTCCTGCATCAGTCTTTGAGATCAAAAATTACTTTTCCTCCCTCAATAAACTGTGAGTGGTGCATAAATGTTTTGTAGCAGGCTAGCAGTAGTAAATAGGGATATTTATGCTTCAAACATATCCTTAGCCAACTGTTTCAGAACAGCTTTAAAAGAGCCGAAGTGTTGCCAACTGTTGGTTTTTGGCACCAACTTTTCAACAGGTGTTACTGACTGGCAAAAAGAATAGCCCTCCCGGTGACAATGTGCCATTACTTGAAGGGAGGGGGGTGAGAAACAGAAAGGCAAGAGTGATGCTATTCTCTTTGCACTTTTATAATGTGAACCTGTTGTTATTTGGCATCTCTTGTTGCTGAAGAAACTCTGACCAATTACCTCTCAGAGTTTCTACAGCTCTAACAGATGGCACTAATGTTGTAATTCTTTTGTTGATGCATGCAATCCGCCTGCTGATGAGAAGACAAGGTTCCCCAGATAACAAGGTCTTAAACGGCCATGTGTAATAAAGTATTCAGTGACAACTTTTTGATGAGGCTTTTTTTAAGGCAACTGGGGAAAAACACTGCAGCTCAAAAATATGCTTAGAACATCAAGCATTAAAAATAAGTACAGTATAGCAATATTTTCTCTCTTTTTGGTTGCATTCTTCTTTGATATGATAAGTGTACATTAAAATATAGACAGGCAAGTCTATAAAGATAGGTCTGTAGAAGGCTAATTTTTTAGATGTTATGTATCATCACCATCAAGCTGCCTTGTTTGCAAGAAAGTCTGATAGGATCGCACCATTTTTGCTTCATGTCAAAGACATAATTTTTGATTCAACTAAAGTTCTCTGAAATAATATTTTTTATTAAGCAGCTCCCTGAAAAAATGAGTCATATATGTAATAGTAATGAATGAAAAACATTACTTCATTTATTTATTTATTAGATTTATACCCCACCCTTCTCCAAGAGGACACAGGGCGGCGCACAGGAATTTAAAAGATACATACAAAAATCAAATAGAAAATTTAAAAACTTATTAAATACCCATCCTGCGCTAAAAACCAAATTAAAATCCCCAAAAATTAAAACTATCTAAAATAGTCACAGCGGAGGTTACGCTAGGCCGGCTTGATGAAAGAAATGTGTCTTTAGACACTGACGGAAGAGGCGGAGGTCTGAGATGGTGCGAAGTTCAGGGGGTAGGTCGTTCCAAAGGGCAGGGCCCGCCACAGAGAAGGCCCTTCCCCTGGGTGTCGCCAGTCAGCATTGTCCGGCCGACGGCACCCTGAGAAGGCCCTCTCTGTGGGAGCGGATCGGTCGAAGGGATGTATGGGGCAGGAGACGGTCTCGCATATAACTCATAACTTCACTCATAAATGATTGGAGTAAGTCTGCAACGGAAGCAGATACCTAGACGTATCCTTTGTTTTAAAATAAAATCATCCAGATATATAGTTGCTTACATTTGCACCTAACTTTGGGTCGTCCCCTCCCCCCCAGGAATGAAGATTTTGCAAAGCTTTGATTAAGTTTCAGGATGATTTGATCAAACCGTACTGGCAGAAACAAATCTGTAAATGGGTCAGTTGATGAAAATGGAGCCACATTATTGCAATGCAAGATCCTTCTCTTTGGTATATGCACCACCACATCTTACACACATAAGGGCAGAGACTGAAGCATGACAGCACAATGCTGCTTTTGTCATTGCTGCAGAAGAGCAAGATGGATTCTGTAAGGTGAACACAGACTACAAGAGGCAGTAACATAACAAATCCAATCATCATGTTCATCCTGTATAAGTATGTTTTATATCACAAAGCTTGGATTCATGTTTGTACTTTTGTACTGTGCAAATGCCATGGCAAGTGTTAATGCATCTGAAGGAGGGTTGTGGGGAGGGGCAAATAAGGAGCATCTGTCTAATATAATGTCATGATGTAAACACTGGTCTTTATATATTTGCATTCAATGTGATAATGCAGATACAAGAAGGGAGAGTTTGAAGACGATATCACAATGCACATTTTCTCAGTGTCAGATTATGATAGTTAGGAATAGATGTCTATGGAAGGATAGTTTCAATAGGGGATTTTGTCCCAATAGAAATTCCAATTTAAGGATCCCCCCCCCCCGAAATATGCCAAGGATGGAAAGGTGTTCCCATAGCATCTGTTGTGATGACACTAGTCAGTAACCATCTCCAATTTTCCTACTTGCATTTTTTAAAAGTGATGCATTAAATACAACCATACATTTTATTCTGCAATTACTCCCTACATTTGGGCTTTAGGAACAGACAAATTTATGATGCAATTAAGCAAATAGTTTCTTTCTAAGACATGTCTACTGGGAAAGGACATCTGCCTTCTTTGACACTTCTCGTTTGAGGGGGGAAATATTTGCAATCATAGTTGCAGTGTATGATTTCAGTAAAATACTGTATAATGGACCAGCAAGACATTTGTTTATGCTTTTTAAAACAAGGCAATTCATAATAGGGCATCCTATCTTCTTCAGAACAGTTTCAAAAACTTAGACTTAGTCTATTTTTATTATTCCAGCATTCAGCAATGCTGCATGCAGTTTCTCTACCTTATGAACCAGTTTGGTATCTAAAAGAATATGTATTCATATTCTAAACTTGGAGAAAGTAACTAAATGGGGCATACTATGCACTGTTTCCTTTACCTGTCTGGAAGAAGGAAGGAAGAAGAATTCCTTCAAGGAAAAAGAATTTAGATAAAACTTCTCAAGAATTTAAGTAGAAAAATGTGAAGTTGAAGAACTATACCAACTGGAATGTAAATGGCATCAATATCTTGTCATTTTTCAATAACTAAATCTTGACAGTTCTATAACACATTATATACAACAAACATCATCATCTACATAAAGGCCAGTCAAGAGTATATTTCATTTTTTTACTTCTTGCCTACATACAATTTGTTTAGGTACTGGTGTTAATGAAACACCTATCTTTCCCTAAAGTTTTTTCCTTACAAATTTGCTTTAATATGTCTAGTTTAATGAAGAGAAGGACTAGGGAGACATGATAGCAGTGTTCCGATATCTCAGAAGGTGCCACAAAGAAGAGGGAGTCAAACTATTCTCCAAGGCACCTGGGGGCAGGACAAGAAGCAATGGGTGGAAACTAATCAAGGAGAGAAGCAACTTAGAACTAAGGAGAAATTTCCTGACAGTTAGAACAATTAACCTCTGGAACAGCTTGCCTCCAGAAGTTATGAATGCCCCAACCCAGGAAGTCTTTAAGAAGATGTTGGATAGCCATTTGTCTGAAATGGTATAAGGTTCCTGCCTACGCAGGGGATTGCACTAGAAGACCTACAAGGTCCCTTCCAACTCTGCTATTGTATTATTGTATATATTTCCAAAATCAAACTTGGTCTGTTAGATTGGGTTTTCTAACTTAACAGACATTAGCCCAACAATTTAAACTGTGCTGCTGCTAAACTATTAAAATTAGGTTCAAATTAGCTCTTAGTGCACTGACTCTCCCCCCCCCCCCCCATAAATACAGTGGTATATTATTTACTGTTTATTCAATTTATTCTCTGCCTTTCTAAGGCAGTGAATTTTCAAGATTACTTGAGTTGTCACAAGCCATAGCTGGAGTAGGAAACATGTAGCCTTCTATATAGTGCTACATTTTTCTACATGTTCAATTGCATTTGTAGTTCAGCGGTATCTGTGGGGCATGGTTTTGTATGTTTTCCTAAGCTTGGTATCTAAAATTGTATGTGTATATGTATATTTGTATGCATGTTCATAGAATAATGTTTCATAAAATACAACCAACAAAACATAATAAAACTAAAATATTAGAAAATAAACTTATGACTAATTGTCTTGAAAAATGGAAAAATAGGGATTCCAGGGATTTTAGGGTAGATTGTTCAAAAAGCATGGAAAATCATATTCGAGCAAGATCATAAAGTTATTATCAAATCTTCAGTGAAGTCCCATCTCATAATACAGGTTTAAAAGTGAATTAATTAAGGTAATATCCAACTGTCGGATTTATATCAACTTTTTTTAAAAGTTGATTCTTTCCACTGCTTTCAGATTTTGCAATGTTTCATCCATCTGAAAGAAAGGAAAAGCTAGAAATTTTATGACTTTACTATACTCTAACCCTAACCTGAAGCATGGTAGCAATTAAAATATATATTACTCAAGTTGCAGTTCAAATTACTTAGTTATTTTAAGTTTTTAAAAAATTCCACAGTCTTTATACTGGTAAAGTATAAACCTTTCCATCAGATTTTGGATGAGGCTTTGCATGGGGATAACATTCATAGAGCTTGCCCATGACCTCTGATAGTGCCACAATGGGTGGGTATATTCATCCTGATTCTCCTAGCTATCTTGACAGTATTTGATACTATCACTCATGGTATCCTTCTAAACCAACTTCAGGGATTGGAAGTGGAGAGCATATTCTTCTCTTTGCTTTGTGGTTGGTTTTAGTTCCTGTAGGGAGCAATCAAGGTCAAATCTGCTTACTTGTTGGGTGCCTTAGGGCAGGGGTCTCCAACCTTTGCAAAGCTGGCTGGAGAAGTCTGGGAGCTGAAGTCCTTCAGAGTTAAAGTTGCAAAGGTTGGAGACCCCTGCCTTAGGGCTTAATAATATCACCTCTCCTTTTTAACATCTACATAAACCTCTGGTTTCCTCAGTTTATTTGTCAGTTCAAAATCATATCAATTGTCCATTTCTTCAAATGCACAAAAAATGAAGAATTTGCATGTATTGTGAATACGTTTGTTTTGTATGATTCACTGAGAGAGGTATCCTACAGTGGCTGTCTTATTTAATAAGGGTTTCTTTCAAACCCACCCACCCGCAACATCCCTACAAATTAAGTCACACTTTTGCCCATGTGCGGGATTGCATCCTGCCCCATACATCCCTTCGGCCGATTCGCTTCCACAGAGAGGGACTTCTCCGGGTGCCGTCCACTAGGCTATGCCAGCGGGCGATGCCCAGGGGAAGGGCCTTCTCTGTGGTGGGCCCGACCCTCTGGAACGACCGTCCCCCCGAAATTAGAACAACTACGGACCTCCGCTCCTTCCGTCAAAAACTAAAAACTCACTTCTTCTGCCTGGCCGGCTTGGGTTAATTGATCCATTTACCTCTAGCTGAATATTTCAAACTGTTTTATTAGGGATTTTTAGGGGTATTAGTTTTAGTTAGTTTGGGATTTTAGCGCAGGGTCTAGGTTTAATTCATTTTAAATTGTATTATAATGTTTGTTGTTTGTATATGTATTTTTAATTCCCTGTGCACTACCTCGAGTCCCTTCGGGGAGAGAGAGCGGTTTACAAATTAAATTATTTATTTATTTATTTATTTATTTATGTTTGGGATATATTGTGGAGTGGGATAGAAATTTCAGCAAGTCAAAGTTATGAAGGATAATAGGTCAGGGTGCCTCTTAAATAAAACCACAGCCAGCTATCTTTAATGAAGAGATTTGCTCTCTTTCTTGGCAAGGATCCTCACAGAATCTCCCTCTTCTCTTCTCTTACTCTACTCACTCACTGGGTACAGGGGCTGGGAGGCCTCATATCAGCAGCAGCATCTGACTGCTTCAGCTATTCAGGGCGTGCCTATGTTTCATAAGCCTCAGGTGATTCTTAGCTTTGTGCCTCATTAGGCTGACATTCCACAGATCCTGCTGAAGCAGTTTCCTCAAATTCAGGGCCAATGGCTGGGTCCTAAACCAAGACAGAGAAAAATAAAATGATAAGAGATCCTTCACAGTAATAGTGATAAATAATAGTTTAGTTATATTGTCATAAAGGCAAAAAAATTGTTTATCCTTTGTGGCTAAACACAACTGGAAGAATTAGTTTTTGTGCTTATAAAAAGCAGACATAATTTTTCAAGCTATTTCAAGACATACCTTCAGGCAGGATATTTGTCATTGATTTTAAAACACTGGTCTTGCAACAAATACGATGTCTATTACACAATGCACATAATTGTAAGTACTATCATGCAAAATTATCTATTATTTTTTAAGCAATAATATAGCACAAGAATAAGTTTTCTGAGAATTATTCACATGCAAGATGTATACTTCCAATAAACGTGAATTAATAAAAACCACTTTGTATTTCTCTCTGGTATGTTGTTCTGACAACAATATTGTTTAAATTTCCTTGAGGCTAGAATATGTTGAAACACAATCTAAATCAGCTGCTTGTAGCAATGAACTCTTTAGAACAATTGAAAAGTTTTATATTAATGTATGTTTTACTGACTCATTAAAAAAAATCCATAACACATTTGGGACTTTACTTCTTCCTATCCTGCCTAACAATTATAAGTTGTGCATGAAGAACATATTGTTCATCTAGAAATATTAGAAAAGGGTAATAGCCTTATTTGTACAGGACGAAGTCTGCTAGCAGAGTGGAATTAATAATGGTAGAAAAATTTTAAGTCAAGCAATAACAAAGGAATACCTAAACATTAATATTCTTGGCAGGAAATAACTGCATGAAGAACAATTTTAAAGAGGAAAGCTAGGGCTGGGTGAATTTACCTCAAATCAATGCATTTTATAGAATAAAATATATGTCTACTTCCCATCCACCCAAAAATAGAAACTTCTTTGGCTAAATCAACTCAAATCATTTGGGAATATGTTGTAAATACAAATAGAATTCCACATGCATTATATATGAACCACTCAGGTCAAAACAGTATGTTTAGCTTGATTAGGAAAAGAATTCAGTTATAAAGAAATTTTAACCTTAACCATGGTGAGGACCTTCTATTTTGGTTTGGTGCCCTTTAAAACAGTTTTTATCAGCCTGGTGCTTTCCAGTTGTATTGGGACTCCAATTACCAGACTTTCCAATTAGCAGATAAAGGTGTGCAGAAAAGCTAAAATTGGTCCTCCAAAACATTTAGTTAAGTATTAGGTGCTATGAATAAACTGAAAAGAAACTGGTGTATTAGGTTAAGGTAGCCTCCTTTAAAGAAATACCCATACACACAAAAATCCCTACAAAAAATGTTGCTGGTTGTTGTAAATAAACTATTTACAATATTTTTTACCTTAATTTTTATAGGGTACCAACTTATTTAAGATTTCAGTCACTAATACCCAAGTATCAGTTCAACATAGGACTTATATGTATGTTTAAAGCATAACTAAGGTCCATTACATGGTCTACTCATCGGACCATAATGGGTTACAAAAATCAGCCATTTGTTGAAAATATGTATACATATATATACATAATACAATTTCCACAGAGTTGTTTGAATTTTGTGTAAAAATGAAAGATACATTTGACTTATTACAGATATATATTATTATAAGAAAAAATAAATACATATCTTAAAAGTCTTATAAATGTGTTTATTTGCCTACAGATTGCGACACAATCAGAATTACAGAACAGAGAAGATCAGTCACTTATTTTGATTGACATCATGATCCCATAGCTACCACTGGGATAATTTTTAGATGCTAAATAAGATAGTAACAAGCACAGCTCAATAATGAAATATCTTCTTTCAGCCAATGTCAGTTACTGCCTAAAAGAATATGAAATGACTTATTGTTTTGATTCAATTTAATTTACATATCTGCTGCTACCAGATTAATAGGACCTTCAATTACCAAACAGTCCTACTGAATTGTATTTTTTTTTAAAATAATTTCTTAATTAGAAATCAATTATACTACATTAATGACAAAAAAGCCTCAACTCCAAGGGATTTGTTTAACTAGCAAAAATATGAGTATTAAGAACTGCTCTTTTCTATTACCTCCCCTTTGTGGTTGGCTTACAGTACATTCACACAAGATGAAAGAGGGAGAGGTGAACAGAGAGAAAGAGATTATGCATATACACATAGACAGTCATTACAGTATTTCTGTATATGACATATCTGTCACATTCCCAGTTACATCTGTTGGTTACAAAACAGATTATATATCTTACAACTAATAAATTTATCTTAGCAGACATTTTTATACATTAGAACCCAATTTGTCATATTCCTGACGTCAGTGTAAATCTAATAGGCTTTGCGACCAACAGCCTTCTGTGTATCTGCCTTCTGCTAAATGTGTGCATGCTAGAACTTCAGGCCTTCCCAGAAGTCATTCAAAGTCACATCCTTTATAAAAACCAAAACGTTTGCTACAGATTCTACATTACCATTTCTCCATAAATTTCTTTCCCATGTCAACATCAAAAAGTAATCAAAAATAACCATACCACAAACCCAAGATAGATAACTAGAGTGAGTCAGCTGGAAGCAAAGGTATTTGAGATAAAACAGTTTTAAATTATTTTCAAAATTGTAGCAAGGTGGGTGCTGCATGTTCAGGTGAGAACTAGAAAACCTACCACTGTATCATGCCCCATAGATCTGATAGCAGCAGAATAGTACAACTAATCTCTTTGTCAAGTTGTGATTCATTTATCCACTTCTGCTAATACAGGGATGAAACATGAAATCCAGCATTTTCCTCAGGGATGCATCAGTCAAAGATAGTTAACTGAGGACTAGCAGGGAATTCCACAGTGGGGAACCAAAGAAGACAAGTTGTAAGTATGACCATTCATCAAAGTCCTATTCCATTCTACATGCACAGGTACGTTGACATATATAAACAGAATTGAGAGGGGTGTTGTTGATTATGCAGTCAAACCTGCTTTTTTTTTGTTTCCACCTACTCCAAATGTATCTAAGTGGTCAACTGTAAAGGCTCCTCTTGCTTCACCAAGCCTGTACACCTCATAGCATGTTATTTAATGAATTGGGTTTTTTTTTCAATTTCTTCATCACTGGCACGTCAGAAGATATATTTAACCCTACTTCATCCTGTTGATTTGTGGATTTATTTGCATAAACTGACTAATTGGTATCTGTGATCCTAACAGAGGAAAAACCAGAAAGAAGAAAGGTTGATCTGTGTCAGAGCGTTGCCTCCACAAACAAATGCATACATAATCAGGTGATTTTCACAATGGACACCTTTTCTAACTAAGCATTCAGAGCCAGACAAAAGGATTCAGAATGAGAACTATATTTCAGCTATAGCAGACCAATGACATTAGACTATTCAGCCATAATTTCATGGGATGGCAAACTCATTTTTTTTAAAATTTGGTGAGTAAACAAGGGCAAACATAGTTTGTTGATTAGTGGGCTAATGCTCAAGGCCTGTATCAAAATTTCTATCACAGATTTAATTACTAGAGAATGAACTTCAAATGTTGCTTTGAAGGCTAACTAGACTCCTAATGGGTAGGTATATTTTACAGTACATTTAGGAAAGGTAGTTATGTAATATTAAAACAGATTTATTTGTCAACCCTTAAATACTGTTGGAGACTGTTGTATAGAAACAAGTTTTAAGGACCCTTTATATACTTTTTGCAAAAAAAAATGCAGTTAAGTTTTGTTATTTGAATAGTTAGAAATACTACTTCAATAATAGAAAAAAGTGAGTGTTTATTTGCAATCATGGAACAAGAGATAATTTAGTAATTGTACTTATATTTGGTGCAAAGGAAATCATAACTTTATTTCTATTTTTTTCCCATTTAATTTTTTTGTTTCTGCCTTCCTTCCTTCCTTCCTTCCTTCCTTCCTTCCTTCCTTCCTTCCTTCCTTCCTTCTGTTTTTTATTCGTTTGGGTTAGTTCTTATATGTTTTGTAAAACTTTAGTCAAAAATGTATACTTAAAAAAAATCTGATCGACAATAATCATGCAAACACTACTGCTTATGACAACTTTAGCCAGCCTTGGGTCCTCCACATGCTTTGGACCTAAACTCTACCTATCATTTTACCTGACTGAGGACTCTACGACTATAGAGAACACTTGATTAGGGAAAGCTGGTTTATTTATCAATGGTGATGAATTAAGAAGTTCCAGAATTAAGATGTACAGTCTGTCAAAGAATTCACTGTTTTTGTTTATAAAATTTTGGCTGGGGAAATACTGCCTATATACATTGCCAGCAGGGCCATATATTTGGTGGGGAAATAAATATCAACAAAAATATCAGTTTTGGCATTAGCACTCAAACTCACACAGAGAATGGGTATATTATAGGTTTTCATAGGATAATGAATAGATTTGCTGTTCTGTTGCAATGCATAATGTAAAGTAATTTCAACACAGGGTTATGTCTGTCTGGGCCAAGAGAAGGAAGAGACTTGTGACTTGTTCTACTGTTAACAAGAAAAACGAGGTGCTAAATTTGACAAGTATGACACATTTTCTCATACATTATGCCCTTTAAAGATATGACACCAAAAATAATAGGAATGTTTATAATCTATCCCAGCCAACTGCTGTGTCTCTTATAGTCTTATAGTCTTATAATCTTATAGTCATATAAGATTTCACTAGCAATACAAATATCTTATATCAGAGTTCCTGGCAGATAGAGTTTTACAAATGTTTAGCATCAGGGTGTTGATGAGATTAAAATGGGAACATTCACAAGCCCACAAGCAAGTGGTTGGAATCTTGAAAACATGCCAGCATGATAAAATATCAGATTTTCAAGAAGTAAAATCAGCAGTCAGCGTGTGGAAGGAAGATGCTTTCAGGACTAAAGCATATATTACAGAAAACGTTTTCCTGTTTCTGTCTTTATTTTTATGTTGCTGGATACGGTAGTAAATTCAAACTTTTTTCCTACCACAGTAAAGTCCAATAGGTGACATTGACTAATATTTCTGACTTTCAGAATCACATTCTTATTGAATGTGATTTCTTTTCACATACAGAAGAGTATAAAATGCTTATTTCTTATCAATCAAAAATGGTATAGGTATTTATATTTCATTTGATACATAATTAGAAATGGGACATTGTAAAATATAAATATCAAACTAACTAAAAGAATGATGTCTATTAAACACCAAATCAACCACTGATGATTGATTGAGAGAAATTGAAATGATTTGTTTCAAACATTTGTATCTCTCCTAGATATAACTCTATTATTAGAGTTGGGTTCTAATTCCTAAAAAACCCCGAACCCATGCCTATTGTAATATTAAAGAATTTCATGAATTATGCACCAATAGTAACTAACAACATCTCTGCTGAGCAAATTTTATAAAGTACAAAGCAGTGTTAATTACATGCACTAGAAGATGCAAATTGTTAACCTACTGGATGCTAATGACCTAAAATAATTACTTTAAGAAGACATTGGAATATTGTTGTGATCGCTGGTTGTATTAAATACTTTATGATTCTGCTATCTGCTACACTCTATTAAAGATCCTGTATTACATATCAAAGACCACAAGATATTATATTGAGTAGATTATAATAAATCCAATAGATTGATTGTTGTAAAAATACATATAGGTATTACATAGATAGATAAAGAAATGCCTTCATTTAAAATATCGATAGCAAAAAAAGAAAAAGTTGGGGGAGGAGCAGATTGCACAGATGGCAGTACAACAAAATATATAAGAATCATATGTTTTACATACAAATGTACATATGCACAAACATGCACAAACATACAAACATGTACATTATGTGTTTCTCCTAAAATAAAAATTGATGTGTAGTAGAACTTGGAAGTGCATCAGTTTAATTCATCTAGTACTGAGTAACATATAGGCAGCCAAAATGGTAGTTCATTTGGTATAGGAATAATATGTTGGCATAGGAATAACACATTGTAAATATAAAGAAGATAAAGCATTTATTTTTTATTTATTTTTTATTTGTTGGCTCAATGCGAGACCATTATATTTGTGGTGTACTTATGTATGAATATAAAATAGGTATTGGTTAAAGTGATATAATTGATATAGGAATACTACTTGCTGTTACCCAAAGAATTCTACAGAATGAACTTTTGTATAGAAATGCATACGATTGAACATCTAGTAATAGGTTGGATGGTATTTATTTTCATTATAGAAATGTGTTTGTGTATGTGTGCATTTGTAAAGGAGGTACTAGCAACTTTTTAAAACAAGGAATGTACATATTTATCTATGTATAGTTGATGGAGTTGCCACAATCTCTTTGATGTAAATGGGCTAACATTTTCAGTCTGTTTTTTTCCTTTGGGAAATTATCAAAATCTCTACTTTGCCAAGAGATTTTAATACTACAAATTATCTCATTTCATTTCATTTCATTTATTAAATTTATAAACCACGCCACTCTTCCCAAAGGGACACGGGGCAGTGCACAGGAAGTTAAAATAGGAAAAAGCACAAACTTGACAATAAATAATACTAAAAATAGATTAAATCCCAATACCCTGTGCTAAAAAATCCTAAAACCTTAAAATCTTAAAACTTTACCCTTAAAATCCGAATTAAAACAATTTAAACTTCAGTCTATAGCTTGATGGTGCGGATTAGGCCAGGCTGGCGAGATGAAAGAAGTGCGTCTTCAAACTTTGGCGGAAGGAGCGAAGGTCCGTGATAGTTCTAAGTTCAGGGGGTAGGTCATTCCAGAGGGTTGGGCCCACCACAGAGAAGGCCCTCCCCCTGGGCATTGTCTGCTGGCACTGCCTAGTGGACGGCACCCAGAGAAGTCCCTCTCTGTGGGAGCGGATCGGCTGAAGGGATGTGTGAGGTAGGATACGATCCCGTAGCCAGATAAGTCCAACACTGGCCATTGGGGGCGAACAACTGGCCCCCGTGGAGAGGGCGCGCAACTTGGGCGTCCTCCTGGATTCCCGGCTGTCCATGGAGGGCCATGTGGCAGCCGTGGCCAGGGGGGCGTTCTATCAGGTACGCCTGATACGCCAGTTGCGCCCCTTACTGGACTGGGGAGCCCTTCGCACAGTCACTCAAGCGCTTGTGACATCCCGGCTGGACTACTGTAACGCTCTCTACATGGGGCTCCCCTTGAGGTGCACTCAAAAGCTACAGTTAGTACAGAATGCGGCCGCGCGGGTGATTATGGGTGCCACAAGGCAAACCCACGTAACACCTCTCCTGCGCGAGCTGCACTGGCTGCCTGTGGCCTTTCGAGTGCGCTTCAAGGTGCTGTTGACCATCTTCAAATCGCTCCATGGCTCGGGGCCTAGCTATATACGAGACCGCCTCCTGCCCCATACATCCCTTTGTCCGATCCGCTCCCACAGAGAGGGTCTTCTTTGGGTGCCGTCGGCGGGGCAATGCCGGTTAGCGACACCCAGGGGAAGGGCCTTCTCTGTGGCGGGCCCGACCCTCTGGAACGACCTACCCCCCGACCTCCGCACTATCTCGGACCTCCGCCTCTTCCGCCAACGTCTTAAGACGTATTTATTCCAACAAGCCGGCCTAGGATAGCCCCCCGTTTCTGGGTTTTAACATTGGTTTTAGCACGGGTTTACTAATTTAATATTTTTAATTGATATTTATTGTAATTTTGTGTTTTTAAATGATGCCTGTGCGCCACCCTGGGTCCTACCAAGGAGAAGGGCGGGGTATAAATTTAATAAAATAAAATAAATAAAGATAACTAGGTCCCATGCCATGGAGCGCTTTGAAGATGGTGATCAATACCTTAAAGCGCACCCGAAAGGCCACAGGCAGCCAGTGCAGCTCGCGCAGGAGCGGTGTTATGTGGGAATGCCTTGGGGCTCCCAAAATTCCCTGCACGGCTGCATTCTGAACTAACTGTAGTCTTCGGGTGCACCTCAAGGGAAGCCCCATGTAGAGAGCATTACAGTAATGTGGTCCATGTCAATTTCATATTCAGTCAAATCAGTAATTTGTTCTGTTCTATTTCCAAATCAGACTACCATTTGAAAAACAAAATTCAGGGATCTGTAACTCCTATGATTTATTTTGCCTGAAATCTTCCCTAAATCCTTTTAGGTGGAATCCAAAACCCAGATAAATTAATATATACACTAGTTCCAATGCATGAAATTTCTATTTTTAAGCATGAGAACTGTCCAATCCAAAACATAATTACTTTTAGAAGGCCTTTATCAAATACTTTTCAGTAGTCTTAGGTTATAAGGATTCATGTTAAAGTATACTATCAAATGTTAATTTTGACATTAAAAGGATGTAAACAGTAATATCGTTGTATTATATGTGCTACTCTGAAGCTTTTACAATTGTTCATAAATGAATTAGGATATGGATACTAAAGTTTGCTAACAACACAATTATTTGGAGAGATTAACTTCAAAAAGAGCTCTGAAGACTCTAAAACATTATTTTTCAAATTTGATCATTTTAAGATGTGCAGACCAGTGGTGGGATTCAAATGATTTAACAACCGGTTCTCTGCCCTAATGACCAGCATGGTAGGTATGGCTCGGTGGTCATGTGACTGGGTGGGCATGGTCAATTCAACGTCACTCAGGTCGATGGGCACTTCGCCTTAGCTGTTACAATGTCATAAGGGTTAACCGGAGGGGCAGTTTCTGTAAGCCAGGCAACAAAGATGAGGCTAGAAACAACACCAGAATGCTTCCTTCCTGCCATCCTTACAGGATTAGGCCTCTAAACAAAATGAGATTTCTTCCAACAGTCAGTTCTCTGAACTACTTAGAAAGTTACCAACCGGTTCTCCCAAATAGGTGTGAACCGGCTGAATCCCACCACTGGTGCAGACACTCCCGATTCTCCAGCCAGCATGATGACAAAGGATACCAAAAGTATATAGCACTAAAACCATCATAATGCAACAACAAAAAGCATTAACATCCGAAGAATAGTCAAAAGATCCCCATCTGTACAAGAAGAATCCTCACCATTTTCAACTGTACACTATATTCCCATGAGAGAAACTACTAGAATATAATAATAAACATAAAGCATTTTTCCTATAACAGTGGAGATATCCATGGCAATCACCACATTAATCAGAGAATTCAAAAGATCACTATTTAATCAAGGTTTGCTCTTATTTAAACATCAAGCAATCTTGTTTTTCTCCTATATCTTCTCAACAAGTAATGTGCTTTGCTCTTGTGTTTACTCAGTTGGATTTTCCTTTTTCTTTTTTCTTTTTTGGTAAATTGATTATTTAAGCCTATGATCATTTTCCATTAAATTGTTGCAGAAATGCCAGAGAGAGGCATTATGACTTTTTCACTCCAGCTGAGCTAAACCAGAAGGAAATACAGAGTAATTGACCTTGTTGTTCAGTGGATTGTACAGGACTTCGCTACCCACTATTTTATGCCACTCATTTCCCTTCATGCATCTTCTAATGTCATGCCCTTTGTGTGCATATTCTGTCCAATGCATTCCACAAAAAGAAAGGAGAGAGAAAAGCAAGGGGCATTGCAAAGGCAAAGCATTCAATATACTGAGCCCCTTACACCTAAAATTCCAGAGTCAGGCAAAACTGGTACTGTAAATTGTCACTAAAAAATGGATGTTTAAAATAAAATGTTCCAACTATTGTAATAAATTAGAATCCATTAAGAGCCGACACATCAATTTATGGGAGAAAGGGACAACATGCAAATGCTACATTGAACAAATAAATTGAAAGCAGAAGTTGGCAAACTTTTTAGTTGGGTAGAAGCAGGAGTGTGCTTCCATTCTGAGAAAGAAAGCATCTTTTTCCCCCCATAATGCCAGTATCTCTTGGGAGCATTAAGTTTTGAAGCTTTTCACATTTATATATAAATTTTATTTATATAAATATTATATATTTTATAAAAATGCACTGAAATCTCATACATTCTTGCATTGTTTGATAATTTCAACTATGAAAACTGCTTCAACTATCTACTTTATCATCATGCCCATGGCTGCTATGCTGCTAGGTACATAAAATCTATATCTGAATGTATAGCTTTCAGCAACTATACAGTGACCATATTTTCTTGGGAAAAAACTTTATAACTTTGCTTTATAAAAGAAAATTGAGGAGCAAAACTAGGAAAATAAGTAATTAAATAAATCTGAAGAACAGTTTTCTGACATAAAGAACTGTTCTTTATAATAAATGTATATGGTTACTGTGAGGATGCAGTGGCTCAGCAGTTAAAGACTCTGAGCTTGTCAGCTGGAAAGCTGACGGCCCAGGTACAAGACCTGAACTCTGCATAACAAGGTGAGTTCCTGTTCTTGACCCAGTTCCTACTCACCTAGCAGTTTGAAAGCATGTAAATGCAAGTAAATAAATAGGTACCACACAGTGGGAAGGTATCAGGGTTCCAAGTGTCTTGGCATGTAGTCATGCTGGCCAGATGAACATAGAAATCACAGAACAGCTCATTTGGCTAAGAAATGGAGATGAGCACCACTCCCCTAGAGTTGGACACAACTGGACAGAGGAAACCTTCACCTTTAGCTTTGTGGACGTTGTAAATATAAAGTATAAATAAATATATTTATCTTGGTCTCACAAAGGCTTTGTACTAGTTGCTCACTCTGAACACGTTAGTCCTAGATGAACATTTAAACATTGAATGCCCTTATTTGTGCAGAAACCCTAAATAATGATGTATACAACCATTTTTTAATACATTCCGATCATAAAGAAATAAAGCATGCTTCCAACATGATGTTGGTCTCAGACCCCTTGGACCACTCAGACAAAAGTAGACCATGTGTATATAAGGGCTCCATATGATTGGGAATGGCACACAAGAATCCCAACTCATAGAAAGCCTCTTAGCCTTTTTTGTTGATGTCCCTGATTTATTATCAACACAAAATGAGCTATTATTCTAAGATTTTTTTCCAGAACATTGTTGCAATTGCATATTATATCTGCTTTATGTTTTTTAAGTGAAGAACTTCCTATTTGTCTCTGTTAATTTTCATTATGTTATTTCCATTCCTTTTATCTAAGTTACCCAAATCACTTTAAATTATGTTACTGCCTTCTAGGATATTAGCTATTCTGCCCAATTCTGTATCATCTCTAAATCCAATAAGCATTCCCTCCACACTTAACTAATCAAAATGTCATGGGTACTTTGTCAAATGTTTTGCTGAAATTAAGATATATGACATCTACAGTCATCTCACAATTTACTAAGGGAGTTAGATTATCAAAAAATGAAATAATATTTGTCTGGTGAAGCTAATTTGTGACAAATCTATGTTAACATTTAGTAATACGATTATATTGTCTTCACACGTATGGTCCTGTTGTGATCTAAAATCTAATAGAAGCTGTTTGAAAATGTTCCAGGATGCTGCATTTTCTGTGTTTCTGTTGTATAAAAAAGGATCTTTTTTGTGTGCATAAACAAAGCACAGTTTAGTATCTTGGCATAATTAAGCATGTTGTAGCTCTTTTTGATGAACTGAATAAATCAATACAATTATTCCCTTTTCAGATGGAAAATCTTGTTTGCTTTTAAAGAAAGCTAAAATAATTTCTCATTATTAACTTGATGCACAGAGATGGAAATAGGAACTCTGTACATTAATTAATAATATGTTGCTTCCTCCCTAATTAAAAAAGGAAGCAACTTATTATTTATTAATGTATAGAGTCCCTACTTCTCTCCCTCTCTTTATGTATAAATATATGGGCATATGTATGTGTATATAGTACATTATTTGGTCAAAGTTTCATCTGCCAATATTTGTTCTTTGAAAATCTAGCCTGACTTCAGATAATTATCACAATGTTTTCAAAGCTCTTCCAAATCAATAGTTTTATGGTCTGTTCTAGAGTCTGCACAGTATAAATTGACTGATGTTTCTTTCTCTTGGTTTTCCCTTTTTTCCTTTTTTCCTTTTGGAAAATCCAGGGAAGAGTTTTCCTTCTTTGGTGATCTGGTGGTTCAACTTGTTTCCAGGATTTCTCAAAAATATTACATTATTTTCAGACTATCAACAAGTTTTTTTGGATACCTGAGGGTGAAATAATGTTGCAGATTTAAATTTGTTCGATGCATGCACAAAATCCCTCACCTTGTTTCCATATGTTTTGATTTTAAGTATGCACTTTCTTCCTACTCTTTAAAGTTTCTGATGAAATATATACTTTCTGATTGAAATAGACTGAAGCAAAGTAGAAGTTGAGTAGTTCTGCTGATTTTTTGTCCTGTTAGCTTGTTGATTTTCTCATTGAACCAATCACAAACTCTTCTATTTATTTGTCTTCTATTTGAACACATGAAAAGAGATTATTTTATTATTTTTGGAATCCATACTGAATTCAACTCTGATTTTTAGCTTTCTTGATACCATGTCTATTGTTCAATACTATGTGTATCATCTTTTAACGCCATTTGTTTCTCCTGTATGTATTCCTAAGTATTCTGTGTAGCTTATTTATTTGTTTATTTAAAACATATTTATCTGCCCATTTATTACAAACTTTGGGCAATTCCCAATCCAAACATAAAATAAGTTAAAAACATTTTTTCTCATTGAAAAGATATGCAATTGTGCTTTAGGTATCTCCTTCTTAAAGGAATTCCCACCTATGTAGATCTTCTTTTCTTATTAACTTCTCATGACATAGTTTTGTTAAAGTCAATTTTTGGAAGTCCAAGAAGTCTAATGTAATGTTTCAATACATTCAGTTTATTTTCTTTAAAATTAGGAACTTAATGTTACATGGCTATTTCCCCTGAATTTTCCTTGTATTTCCTCTTCTTGACTAAGTTGTCACTATTCATTAGTATCATATTAATGATAGCCAATCCCCTTGTGCCTTCTACTCTCTGGCTAACAAACTTGTCAGTTAGACAAGTCAGAAATTTCCTGAAAATGCTAAGCTTATCAAATTTTCTCTCTTAGTGGACATGGGCTAAGCAGAGACCCCTGTCACTACTACTCTTTATTTTTTTTAAAGGTCTGTTCTTGTTCTGAAAAGCATTACCCATGTGTCTTCCTTGTTTAGGGCATGCAATAATGAATAAAAATAACAAGGTATGAGTTTATTTCTTTATTCCAGAATTTAGCCCAGATGTTCTCTATAGCAGGGTCCCCAACCTTTGCAACTTTAAGTCTGAAGGACTTCAGCTCCCAGACTTCTCCAGCCAGCTTTGCTGGCTGGAGAATTCTGGGAGCTGAAGTCCTTCAGACTTAAAGTTGCAAAGGTTGGGGACCCCTGCTCTATAGTATACATTAATTGGGATTTTTAAGCAGCTGTGGCTCCTTTTAATATACAGTCCAATCATTTTTATCTTTTGGTCCCTTTTGTTCCTTTTGCTTTAACTGACTACCTTTATTGCTATATTCATTGAAATACAGCAATATAGCAATATAGGATTCATTGGAATCATCCTTCCAAGCCTGTGTTACACTGAATAAATCATGTTTTCCTTCTTCTGCGAAGACTTCAGAATCACCTTGCTAACTTTGCATACTCTGAACTTCACTGTATAAAGGAACCATGAATTTTATAAGCTGAATTTTTAAGATAAGATAAAGAATTGTAAAACAATCATCATACAATACAATACAATACAATACAATACAATACAATACAATACAATACAATACAATACAATACAATACAATACAATACAATACAATAGCAGAGTTGGAAGGGACCTTGGAGGTCATCTAGTCCAACTCCCTGCCTAGGCAGGAAACCCTATACCATTTCAGACAAATGGCTATCCAACATCTTCTTGAAGACTTGCAGTATTGGGGGATTCACAACTTCTGGAGACAAGCTGTTCCACTGATTAATTGTTCTAACTGTCAGGATTTTCTCCTCAGTTCTAAGTTGCTTCTCTCCTTGATTAGTTTCCACCTATTGCTTCCTGTTCTGCCCTCAGGTGCTTTGGAGAATAGCTTGACTCCCTCTTCTTTGTGGCAACCCCTGAGATATTGGAACACTGCTATCATGTCTCCCCTAGTCCTTCTTTTCATTAAACTAGACATACCCAGTTCCTGCAACTGTTCTTCCTATGTTTTAGTCTCCAGTCCCCTAATCATCTTTGTTTTAACCTTTAGTTCCTTCAAAAATGTAAAACTTGATTGCTTTTCTTTTCTTTTTTTCTTTCTTCGTTCTCACAGAATTCACATAATTTATTTTGTAAATCCAATGTAGGAAAATTATCAAAGTCATCTTCTTGCTTTCTTGCTTGAATATCTCTTTTAGCTATTAAGATGTCAGCTGGTCTCTTTTGTATGTCCAGTGCAACATCTTTTATCACCTCATTCTTCTAGCCTGTCATTTTTAAATTTACTTGCAGGTCAGTCTTGATCTTGCCATGTAGAACCTGTTCCTCTTTTATAATAACTTTTAAACACAATCTATTTATAGAGGCATTTTTTCATGGTAAGGATTCTTTATAACCAATACCCAAATCTTGTTTCAAATTTATGTGTACCTTTCTTTCAAAAAATAGTAATTTGTATTAAAAGTTACAATTAAAGCAGTGGTGGGTTTCAATTTTTTTTAGAACCTACTCTGTAGGTGTGGCCTATTTTGTGGGCGTGACTTGGCAGTCATGTGACAGGGTGAGAGTGGCCAACTTCTAAAATGTGGTGAAACTCATTTAACAATGCTCTTGCTTAGCAACCAAAATTTTGGGCTCAATTGTGATGATAAATTCTCTCTCTCTCTCTCTCTCTCTCTCTCTCTCTCTCTCTCTCTCTCTCTCTCTCTTTCTTTCTTTCTTTCTTTCTGTCCTTTCTTTCCTTTCTTACTTTCTGCCTTCCTTTCCTTTCCTTCCCATTGGGTTACTGGCAGCAGCAGGCCAGACTTACTTCTGGGTCCGCCGGTGGAACCCTCTCTCACCGGCTCTCTAAATTTCACCATCCGGCTCTTGCGAGTAGGTGCGAGCCTGCAGAAACCCACCACTGAATTAAAGGGATAAAAACAAATACAAACTAAAAAAAAAGAGAATAAAAAGTAGAAATAGTAAGTATAGAGATGAACAAAGAAAGAAAGAAGATGAGAAAGAAAAATAAGATTATAAAGAAAGAGAAAAGAAATATAAAAAGAACTTACTTTCTTACTTACTTACTTCATCAAAAGCAATTTAAAAATGAAGTAACTTTTCACCTTCTCTTAAAATACAACAAGTGATCGCCTCTTTCTATATCCCTTTTCTTATCTTGTCAGCCTTGACAGGTAGTCTAGAGAGGAAACATGACCAGATGAGCTAATTCTATTTTATTTTAAGGCTACATTAACAAAATCTTTCAAACCTGAAAGTGCAAATTTCTTTTACCACCCTAATAAGTTATAAGTTATAATCAGTTTATCTGAGCATTTCTCCTTCTCCCATTCCTACATACCATTGAACAGGTATCTCCATAAAACAAATCCTGAAAGCTTTATCACTCAGTCCTGATCAGCAAAAGTTCAAACCTCCTTGAATTATCATCTTTAGTTCCTTCCTTGCATCTAGTGTCCAACCTTCAAAGCCTTATCCTATCAGGGTTTTTTAAGAGAATTCAAAACAGGTTTTTTTTAGAGAATTCAGGTTTTTTAAAAGAGAATTCAGGTTTTTTAAAGAGAATTCAAAACCAAAACATTTTCCCATGGAAAGGACTCCACTTATGACTTCCAAAATATTTTTTTTTCAAATCCATCTGGCCCCTTAGTCCATTTATAACTTTCTGAATCTAATGACCTCTTGCTGTTTACTGCAAAAAAAAAAAGTACGTTTATTCTGCTTCATTTTAGGGAAAAGGTTTTTGAAGTATGTCATTTCCTGAAAGACTGCCTAGAGACTAAACATTTAGAAAAACCTAACTCAGCTGTATTTTCAAATTCCTTGAGGGTGATTTAAGAACCACTCTCTTAAGAGAGGGCATGCAGAAGCCGCTGCATTAGTAATAAAATGAAAAGTTTGAGCTAAGCAAATTAAATGTTAATTGTGAATTAATATTTTATTACTGGTCAGTGACTATAATAAAAATATTCAAATGTTAAGCTAACCTCATATGAATATAAAGGCTAAAATCTGTGCTATTGATAATAATTAGACTCTTAATTATAATTTAATATAGAATTTGTATAATTCATTATTTTCATTTTCATGAAAATGATTTTTTCATTTTCATTTATGATTTTTATTTTCTTCAAAGGAAATAAGCCATATGTCATAATGTGTGTAGAACATAATGTATGTTTATACATTTTCTTTAATGCTGCCAAAGAAATTAAGTATCAATGATTAAAAAGGTCTGAGAAGCTGGTACTTTGCCAATTATTTTGGAGAGTAATTTCATAAATCTTGGTTTTCCATGAACATATATGCAGGGTTTCTTAATTGTATAGTACAATAATATGTTAAATTGCTTTATATTCTATTATTTGGGGGGAACATTTTGCCAAAGGTAAGGTTTCAAAGTATAACAATGCAGCAGTCTCTTTCAGCCATACATTCTCCAGACATACTAAATTGAAGTTTTTACAATTCATAGCAAATATGGTTGTAGACATAATGGGTAGCAGGTTTATAGGTTGTAAACCAAACTACCTAAAGTGCAACTGTTGGGAAAGATTTCTCTGTTATTAGCCTTGTATTTCCTTAGCTGAATTATGAGAATGTTTTGTTCCAGTTTTCCTAATTGTTATACAATGTGCTGCATGCACATATGTTCCAGGATCCAACCATCTCACTGAAGTTCTCTAATACAGAGGTCTCCAACCTTTGCAACTTTAAGTCTGAAGGACTTCAGCTCCCAGAATTCTCCAGCCAGCTTTGCTGGCTGGAGAATTCTGGGAGCTGAAGTCCTTCAGACTTAAAGTTGCAAAGGTTGGAGACCCCTGCTCTAATATGTCACCTGGGGTATTCACATCAAGGTAATTGGCAACAAAATTGAAGGTGCAATCAGGCTATAAAGCCCCACTCTTTTTAAATGTGTTTCCCTTAGATTGCATACATATTAAAATGAACAGAGCTTCATTCTCTGAGTCGCCATTTTGAACCCAGTATCTTTTGCTTCCCATGCTCTGATGTCACCCATTGGATAAAATATACTTATATATTTGGTCTTTATACAATAACATTTTTAATGACCTTATTTTTTTTAAAAAAAAGATTATCCCTTTATTTTATTCCTCCAACATATAACAAAATAGCATGAAAAATTAACATGTGAAGAATGTAGATTATAATAGCTTTATTACTACAAATATATATTTTATTTACAATTTTGTGTTTTAAAAGTCTGTCTGGCAGTACATGATTACAAAATCAAATATTTCCTTAGCTGGAAGGTTAGTTATTTGAAATGTGATTTAGAATCAGAAGTTTAAAAAGGTATAAACAGTAGACAACTTGTACATTAAAATATCTTCTGGATAATAAAGTTTTGGTTTTTAAAGATTTGTAAGAATACATATTGACTATCTGTTAAGGTTATATTTAAAGATCTCAGATAAGGCATCTTATATAATTATTACAAAAAGAAGCAATATTTTATAATAAATATTGAAACTATTTCAGTCACTGATGCTGATTTTACTAACTCGTTTACTAAGTTTCATCAAAACTACATTGAATTTCTAAGACATTTAATGCAAAAAATATATGACAATACAAAACACAAATATCTAAACTGCATCATGTATAAGACCGTGTGAATGTCACTGAATGAACCCCTCTTTCTTTTAGCCTTTAAAAGGCTAAATTATTAATTATTTTAGCCTTGCAGAAGATACATGTTCATGTTTAATTACCTTATAAACACATTTTGAGAAACGACAAACCCAAAAATGGAATTCCATGTATGAGTCATATCATGCTAGATGATTTATGTTATGTATATACCTAATAGATATGCAAATATTCTCAAGCATTCTTGAGAATATTGTCCAGTATTTATTTCATGGAAATATCCTCCTTCTGTGAATGCTGTAACGTGAAGAATTGCCCTTAGTTTATATATAGCGAAATATATTCATTGTTTGAGAGGAATTGTTTACAAGATAAATAATACGTAGACTCAGGGTTTCAATTTTTGAAAACATATAGCAACATTAATTGCAAGCATATAAAATTACTTTTAAGATTATCCTTATAATCAGAAATAAAATCAAGGATCTTAAAGATCTTTGAAAATCAGAACCATACCTCTTATACAATTTTCTTAGGCTTTTAAAAATAATTATTTACTTTGTCCATTCTAAATTTTCTTAAATCATATCTTGTTAACCTTTTGCCAAATATTCTTTGTCTCTAAATCTCGAAATTTTGTTTTAGTTTTGTAATCCAAAAAAAATGAAATTCATGAAGAGGAATCTTACATTGCTCTTCATGAATTTATGAAATTATGAATGAATAATACTCTAAAAGAATGTCTCTTAATCTGTAAAATAATTAATCCCAAAAGTGAATAAGAAATTACATCTGGTTGGAGTTATTGTCCATAAAGCTACATTGTGGTTGTGAGTACACATGGAATTCCCCCAGTTTATGCACAAGTAATGGCTGCCTGTAGAACAGGGGTCTCCAACCTTTGCAACTTTAAGTCTGAAGGACTTCAGCTCCCAGAATTCTCCAGCCAGCAAAGCTGGCTGGAGAAGTCTGGAAGCTGAAGACCTTCAGACTTAAAGTTGCAAAGGTTGGAGACCCCTGCTGTAGAAGACGCAGGTAATCTCAGGAGCTTTCCATTATCTGGAGAGATTTTAATGTCCAGTGTTGGCCCTCCAGGTGCAATCTATGCTGCAGTGCTGTCTGTAATTTTGGACAAGTCCTCCATAGACATCACCAAATAGTCTAATTTTTTTTAATGAAAATGTATATAATTAAATCAGACAAGAGAACCAAATGCTAGGTTCTCTGAAATACTTTTTTCTTATAACTAATGAATACAATTGATAGCATTTATAAACAAAATATAAGTATAACATGAGCAGATTTAGGTGCCTAACTGTACCCATAGAGGTGATAATTATAATATTAAAAGCACAGGAAGATAAAGGGGCTGAATGGGGTGGTTTTGTATTTCTATTTTTTGGGGGGGAGAGAGATGCTTTCACTTTTGGAATTTGAACATAGTGGCAATAAATTGAAGAAGCATTATTAGATGGGAGGAGAGACTCTTTGGAACAGCCTACAGAGAAAGCAATTTTAATTAATAATAATTTCATTAGTTTTATTGCAGAAAATGTTTGATCAATTTGAATTTACTCTCATGTGACTCAATATTCCTTGAGTCACATGAGAGTAAATTTAGAGCTTTTGAGAAAAAAAAGATGAAAGATTTGCTAAGATTAAAGGAGAAATGAAGGAAGTTTAAAAAATGAAAAATTCTATAAAACTAATGTTTATAAAGCGGGACATGGTGGCTCACCATCTTAACTTGTCTTGTCGACCAGAAAGGTCGGCAGTTCGGCAGTTCAAATCCCTACCACTGTGTAATGGAGTGAGCTACTTGTCCCAGCTTCTGCCAACCTAGCAGTTCGAAAGCATGTAAAAAAATGCAAGTAGAAAAATAGGAACCACCATGCACCTTCAGCATTTAGTCATGCCGGCCACATGACCATGGAGACGTCTTCGGACAGCACTGGCTCTTAGGCTTGGAAACAGAGATGAGCACCACCCCCTAGAGTCAGGAATGACTAGGTCTTGTGTGCGAGGGGAACCTTTACCTTAATGTTTATAAAACAAGTTAATGATAAAGTAGAAATTTTGGATAGTAAGACAAAGATTAATAATAATTGGAGGAAGAACTACCGGTAGGTAATTTGGCTCTATTTGAATTGAGACAAAGGAATTATCTTTGAGATTTAAAGCATTCCTGAGGCATCTGGTGAAAACTTCAGAGAAAAAATTATATAAACTTTGGTCATTTGGGGGGAAGATTGAGAGCATAAAGAGGTAGGTTTAGGTAAACTTTACAGAATAAATTCACAATTTGCAAGAACAATAAATGTTCTGTGGGATGTTTGGTGCATTTTGTAAGGAAGAAAGCAAGAAATCAAATTTCGCAACAGCATTTTAATACAAGATTGAACATTTTTTCTTGACCAAAAAATTAAAGCAGAAAAAGATCCCATTTCACAGGGGGGGGGGGGGGAGTAGAAGATATGATTAAACAGAAGGAATTTCCACTGAATGCTGGAAGAGATGAAATGGAGAAATCTCAGAGAAGGCTACACAGAAATTACAACGAATGCAAACTCCGTTTGGAAGGGATGATTCCGAATTAGTTGCTACAGGTTATTTAGGGTTTTTTTAATATATTTTTTGCCTGCTTGTGCATTATAACAAGAGAAGAACTAGTAGCAGGAGGATATAGTTGTCAATTGTTCTCTTATTTACAATTATTAGAAAGATTTAAAAGTCGACAAAAGTACTTATGGCTATGAATATTGTAAGACTAAGTTTGAAACAGATTTATAGTCAAATGATGAACATGTAATTGTTAAAATGTGTAAACTTTTTTTAAAATTTGAAAAGGAAGAATGAGTGAAAGAACGTATGCTAAAGTAGAATTTTTGGTTATAATATACCGATGAAACAATGGGAAATTATTTGGAGAAAGACTGAAATTTACACTGTTATAATCTTAAAGAGTATTTTTGAAAAATGTTGTAGATATCATTGGAATTTCTAAGACATTTAATGTCTATGATAAAGATATTTCAAATTTATATTGGAAACATGAACAGCAAGAGAGACATTTTATCATGCTTGGTGGACATCTAATGGCAGTCAGAAAGTTTTGGATGCAAATACTTGAATTAATTCAGATGGTTTTTTAAAGTTTATTATACAATTGAGACCAGAATCCATAATTTTTATTTTGGGAATGATTTATAAATAGTTTGAAAAAAGTTATAGAACTTTGTGGAAAGATTCAAGATTATCCACAATGGATGAATGGGTAGCAAAGATGATGAAACTTGCAGAGATTGCTAATTTGGCATTTTTGATTAGAGAAAAGACATTATCTAAGTTTATTGCTGTCTGGAAACCTCTTATAGACTTTTTGTTTAAAAAAAGAAAAGGATGAACATTTGATTTATGGTTTCAATAATTAGGAAAAAATAGATTATAGAAAAAATGAAAGCTATAACTTTATAATAAGAGGTACATTTCTATTTATAACTGCATTTATGTTAAGAAAATTGGAAGCTACTTTATATTTTCTTTCCTTTTTCTCAACTTTTTTTTGCTTTTTTCTTCTATATATTGGTTTCTGTTAGTTTTTATCTTTATTAAAATCATAATAAAATTATATTTTGGCTGGAGATTTCTGAAAGTTGAAGTCCACAAGTCTTAAAGTTGCCAAGTTTGGGAACCTCTGTCCTAGAGAAATATTTATAATAACAACAACAGAATTAAAGAGGTGGAAGGGACCTGGTAGGTCATCTAATCCAATCCCCCACCCAAGCAGGAGTCCTACACCATTTCTGAGAGATGGCCTTGTTTGGCCTTGAGGTGGTTTGGAAAATAGGTTGACTTCCTCCTCTCTGTGACAGCCCTTCAAATATTGCAACACTGCTATCATGTCTCCCCTGGTCCTTCTCTTCACTAGACTAGCCATGCCCAGTGGCATGAAGGAAAATGCCAGTAAAGCCCACCTCATCCATAACTTGATTGTTGATGAGAGAGCTGAACTGGCTTATTTTGCTTCCAAAGAAGCTAAAGCTGCATTATCTTTTGGAAATCTTTTCCACCCCACATTTCCGAAATGGCTCGCTGCATTGTTTAGTTTAGTTTACTTTAGTTTAACTTATATACCGCTCCCTTTCCCAAGAAGGGACTCGGGGCGGTGCACAGGAAATTAAAAAAGCATATAAAAAACAAGACAATATACAAATTTAAAATCAAATTAAATTATAACCCTGTGCTAAAAATTTACAATAAATTAAGACTATTCCCCTTAAAAACCGATTAAAACAATTTGATGTCAGGCTAAAGGCTAGGTAGAGTTAGGCCAGGCCGGCCTGTTGGAAAAAGTAGGTCTTGTGTTTCAGATGGAAAGAACGGAGGTCCATGGTCATTCTAAGTTCGGGGGGTAGGTCGTTCCAGAGGGTTGGGCATTCCATTGTCTTTGGAAACCATTCACCAAAAAGCAATAAAATGAACAACTGGAAGGGATTATGATTTGTCTCCTCAATAGTCTGTGCTGAAAAAAGGTTGCATTTTAATTTATCTAATTATATATAACCGAAGCCAAACCAGTTCTTTCCTCCTTTATGTGTGGACTTTTCAGAAAATGGTTCCCACATCCATATTTTGAAATTAGTCACCTTTAAAAATAACCTGCAGTACTAGCACTATAACTGCATACTTAATCTGCCCAGCTGGGGATTTAAATAAAAATTCTGATTGCATGATTTAGTGTTCCCTTATCTTTCATTTGTAAATTAATATTGCTAATCTGTCCTCATTCTGATAAGCAACCATAGCAAATATGCAATCTCAGCATTTCTCTGCTTCGCGTCTTCCAGTTGAGTTGTGCTTTATCTCTTAGAACAACTGATCAGCACTAGAGTTTCTTAAACGTTATGCAAAACCCCGGACTTCGAACAACTTGAGTTAGTTGTATAATCACTTAGATTCATTTTTTGTGGCTAAAAGAAAAATAAGGTACACACTTTTCCTTTATTAAAATATAAACAAAAACAATAGAACTTGTTGCAAATATAAATATGTATAATTGCTTTCAAACATAATTGCTTGCAAGGGTTCATATAAACCTATAAATAACCAAATTACTAAAAAAGATACAATCTAAAATTGGGGTACATGGCAGGACTTTTTCCAATTTTTGTTTGGTTTCGTTTGTTTTCTCCAGACTACAAATGTCTCTAGCTTACTTGTTTATTCTTTACCTCTTTTCCATAATTTATTCCTAACATTCACTTGAACTGGAAAGCTACAGAAAAGGGCTATAATAAAAAAAATTATGAAACCCCCTGAGAAGTTATAGTATTTCCACTCTTGTGTTCTTTATTAACACCTCTGCATGATATCAAGGCACTTTTAAGAGCATGTGAATGTCTTCTTGATAAAAAGATCAAATCAACAAGTAGAAATGAGGAAGTTGATGTTTTTATAGGTTAAAAATTTATAGTGTTTATGCATCTCCTTAAACATTAATATAGATTGTGCTGTCTTTGACTCTGAAATCTTGCAGCAAATTCATTCTCATAGTAAGTGGTTAGTAAGCTGGCAAATATAAAATAAATGAAAGATGCTGGCATAAAATAACATTCCACAAAATATAGGTAAGCTGGAATCTGCCCCCGAACTCAGATTTATGACCACATAAAGGTTGAGTGGACCATCTGACAGAAGAAAATGTATAAGCCAGGAATTCATGACTGTGACTGTGAAGTGCTATTCTGAGACAACGTGTCTAGTAAATGGTGCAGCCTGACAAAAATATAGCAAATAAAACCAGGATATTTTATGAGACAAAATAAAATATAGTATCCAGCTATTCTATGCAGTGGTCATCAATTAATATCTACGTTAGTGTCTGCAGAAAATTCTATGCATTCACAAAGGCAGAAAAATAACAGCATCATAAAATGGAAGAAGTTAATTGGAATTACAAGTCAGGCCAAAGAATAAATATAAATATAATATACATGCTTAATTTAGTAGGTTCCATTTGCAAAATGTCTGTCTTATATAGAAGCAAATTACTATTTATTTCATACTCTTCTTTACAGGATTTGTGAAGTGCTTTCTAAATTCTCTCATTTCCATGTAACTTTGTGGGTAAAGTTAAGGTACAAAATCAGGATTGGCTAAACCTTAGACTTCCCAGAAATCTAAGTCTTTTATTCAGTGTTCCAGTATTCTTCATTGTCTTCTTTTGTGTGACTTTTTAACATTTCCTTTGCCAAAGGTCAATGTGAAAGAAGCTACAATCAGCCATTACTGTTTTATGTTGCTTTCCAGATCCATATATGTCCTAACTGCATAAGTGAAAGGAGCTAGTGACAAACAACATACACACTGGCATCAACCATAGACTGTAAGCATCTATTTGTGAGTTTGCTTCATAAAATAACTGCATGAAAGTTGTAATTTTTCCTTCATAATGGCTTGCTGTGGATGCCTATTCCTAAATTGTGTATTTGTTGAAACAGAAATACTTTATAGATGTTCAGAACCCACAGGTTATTAAGGAAGTGCCACTGAAATAGTTCTGATGTTGCTCTACAGGTGTGAAATGCAACCATAATAGCTTCCCAGCTGAATTTCATTAATAATGCATTGAAACCATTTGTGACATTTACTGTAACATGTATAATGCAAGATATGAAAAGATGCCTCTCTTAGGTGTGCAACTTTTTAATGTAATCTTGAAAGCTAAGAGGAGGGAGCTGAAATAATTACAGTTCATTTCCATAATGAATGCTGCCTCAAAGATAATTAAAAGAAAAACATTTAGAACTTACACTGTCCAAATTAATTACAGTGACTCAAATGATTTGTTAAAAAGAAATGGCCAAGAATAACTGACTTTCCCTTATACTTATGAATATAATCTCACTTGGGGAAATGAAAACAAAAAAACAGTAACAATAAAGGAGGTCATAGTCATGTAAACAATTTGAATTACATTGATAAAATATACTATATGTATGTGTATACATACATACACATACACACATGCATACATACCTGTATCTGAAGTAATTCAGATGGGAGAAATAACAGAATAACAGAATTGGAAGGAATCTTTGAGGTCTTGGTCAAACCCCCTGATCAACTAGGAAACTGTTTACTATTGTAGACAAATGGTCATCCAATCTCTTCTTAAAAACCTCCAGTGCTGAAGCAAACAGAACCTTTGAGGGCAAATTATTCCACTGATTAATGGTTCTGTCAGAAAACTTCTTCTTACTTCTAGGTGGGTTCTCTGCTTAATTAGTTTCCATTCATTTCTTCTTGTCCTGCCTTCAGTTGCTTTGGAGAATAGTTTGAACCTCTCTTCTTTTTGGCAACCCCTTATATATTGAAACCTTTTATCATGTCATCCCTGTTCCTTCTTTTTGTTAAATTAGACATGCCCAATTCCTGCAAGCAGTCCCCTTGTCATCTTTGTTGCTCTTCTCTGCACTTTTTCTAGAGTCTCAACATCTTTTTTTATATCATGGCAACCAAACCTGGATGCCATATTCCAAGTGTAGTCTTACTCAGGCATCATAAAGTGATATTAACACTTCACACAATGTATTAGTACTATTTTATAATGTCTTAGTAAGACCACACTTAGAATTTGGCATCCAGGTTTGGTGTAGTTGTGGGGCTACACAGTAGTAAAAAATGGAAGATAGTTAAGACTGATGGGATGGAAGTATCAATGGGCCATATAGCAGACATACGGAAGTAACTTGGTACCCCACAGTCACATGGGAACCATGAGGAGGAGGCAAGGAAGACAGCAACATCTAAATTCCACCAAAGGATTAGGTAGATCCTAAAGAGCAAGCTCAATGGGAATAAGATCAATTCCATTGTATGCATAACTAGTCATCAGATATCCTCTGGTATAGTGAGTTGTTCAAAGGAGAACATGGAGGCTGTCAATATGAAGACCTGGAAGCTTCTCACAATGTATGGTGCTTTCCACCCCAAGTTAAGCACCCAGAGACTTTCCACCAGCTGGAAAGAGGAAGTGCCATTAATGTGTGGATGATCTTGGTGGATGAAAGGAAGATATACTACCTAGCAAATAACTTGATAAGAGAGGTAGAAGCCCTCAATGGATTAATGATCAGAGAAAGAAAATTGCCAAGGACTTGTTCTAATGGTAGTTAAAAGTGACAGTGACAAGTTTGTACCTTCAAGACTTGCAAGGTTCTGTTAATGTTGCCTTACAATATGGTAGTTTATCTAGTTGTTTTTCCTATCTGGGAGCAATGACAATCAGCAAAACAAGACCCTGTATGCGATGTACCATCAACAGATGGCTGAGATGGCTGACATTGGGAAGTTCTACAGTGGTTAGAAAGACTGGATTAAAAGACAGCTGTGAGACACCGATCATACTAACAAAACAAAAAACAGGCAGATAAAGAGGAAGAGGAATTTCGCTTTTCAACCTGACAACACACACCTCCAAATCAACAAAAGAATGGTTTCACCAGAAGGAAATCTAAGTTTTAGAATGGGCCAATCAGAGCCTCGACCTGAATCCAATTCAAAATCTGTAGGGTGAATTGAAGAGGGCTGTGAACTGAAGAGGGCTGTGAACGGAAGATGCCCTCACAATCTAACAGATTTGGAGCACTTTTGCAAGGAAGAATGGCAAAGATGTGCCATACTCATAGATTAAAAGACTAAATGCTGTCATTAAATAGTACTTCAATAAAGTATTAGTTTAAGGGTGTGCACACTTATGCAACCAAGTTACTGTACATTTTATTGTGATTTTTCCCCCCTTAAAATATTTCAATTTGTTTTTCAATAGAATTATACAGTTTACATGTTAAATTAAAGGCGGAATAATTACATGGTTTGATTTTTTTACTTCTTAAAAACCTGGCATTTTAACAAGGATGTGTAGACTTTTTATATTCACTGTACCATCCATAGGGGTAAGAAGAGATTTTATAATATACATATTCCAATTGAATAGTGCTATTTATTCCTAAAATGAATGATCAAAAGTTTCTGAACTGGTTAGAGTTGGATTTTGGCTAGTTAATGTTTTGGATTTGCATCACCTACTATTACTAATATATAGAAGAATCCTTTTGCATATAATAAGTACAGAGAATATAGAAATGCATGAAACCCCTATTGAAATGCTTTGGTCAACTAGTCTCACTTCTCTGATAGAATGGATATATTTTATGTTACTGCATGGATAATTGTATGTGAGTGGCTTTCATCACAAAATATGCTACTTTAAGTCTTAATTCTTTTCTGTCTTGTTAAGCATTACCTGAACAAGAGGCAGTAGTAGAGCCACTGAGAGTGAAAAAGGGGGTGTGATCAATAATATGGCTGCTGCCAATAAGGTTTCTGGGTGAAAAACCAATTGAAAGGTAATGTTTTTTTTAGCAAATTCAGCCAGTAGGATATCGTAAAATATGAATACCCAAATTAACAATTATAGAATTAATATTCTAAAATGTGTGGAACATAATGTGCAGATGCAGCCAACATACTTGTAAAGTGAAGTTCTTGAGATAGAAAGGAACTGGATTGGATATATAGCATACATCTTCCCGGCCGATTCGCTCCCACAGAGAGGGACTTCTCCGGGTGCCGTCCACTAGACTTTGTCAGCGGGCGATGCCCAGGGGAAGGGCCTTCTCTGTGGCGGGCCCGGCCCTCTGGAACAACCTTCCCCCCGACATTAGAACAACTACAGACCTCCGCTCCTTCCGTCAGAAATTAAAAACTCACTTTTTCTGCTTGGCCGGCCTAGGTTAGTCTCTACCTCAGGGGTTAGGGAATGTTAATTTTAAAAATGGGGATTTTAGTGCAGGGACAGTTGATTTAATCTGTTTTTATTGTATTTATTCATGTATATATTTTATGTTGTTTTAATTTTTCCCTGTGCACCGCTCCGAGTCCCTTTGGGGAGAGGACGCGGTATATAAGTAAATTATTGATTGATTGATTGATTGATATTGTCTCTGCTATAATATAATAAAAACTCCAGTGAAAATTCTTCACTATCTTTTATTCTTTCTTTCTCCATCCCTCCTCCTCCTCCTCTCTCTCTCTCCCTTCTCACTCTTTAGCTGTTAGACCACTGAGCTTCTAGTGAGAGCAGTAATCCATATGAATGAGAATGTAGTAATTCTGCAGCAATTCCAACCTCATTAAAACTACTGAAGATGTACTAGGTTTAACAAAGGTCAGTAGAAAGGATCTTGCTAACTCCAGTATGCCTTGGACACAACCTGAGTTAGAATCTATTTTGATTCAATTTGTTTCAAGATTGTAAATTCAGGTACGCTGTTATCGATAATGAATTTTAAATCTTCAATCCTTAATCAGTGGAATTAGCATATGAATCTAATACGGTATTTTATTCCCTTAATGTCACATCCTTTTTCCCCCTTTTCTTTAAAAAAGCCTTATATATGTAATAGAAGGTGGGGAAAAGGAAGATAGGATTAGTATAAGCTTTGCACACTGCTTCAATGCTTCTGCAAATAAGCTACAAAGATGGTGATTAATCTGCTGCACTTTAACTTTTATTTATTTTTAAAAATCAGCAAAAAAAAGTTTTTTCTTTGTCAGTTGGGACGTTTGAGAAAAGTAAAACAAAAACAATTACTTTAATTAACCTCCGGGTTGGAGAGATACTGTAGGCAGGATATTTCTCAATGCCATTTGCAGGGGATCATAAGCAGGTGAAGACATCTGCTTGGGAAGACCCTGAAGCAAATGGGGAGCCACTGTGTGAGACAGAATGCTGGACTGGATGGGCTGTGGCCTGTTCCAGCAAGGCTATTCTTATGTTCTTAACAGAAATGTGTTCCCCCTCCTCCCCATGATTGCTAACACAGTAGCATGTCTGTTTGTTTTTTTCCATTGACTTTTCAGTGCCAGTTTGAACCTCCTATTAAAGTTACATAGAAATAGAATAAACAGTTATTATCCATCAGTTTAACCCTCTAACGTTGGTTAAATAACTCTTCTCTGAAGCATCTGGTAAGAAATATTAGAACTGTTGCATGACTTTACAACATCCAACATGCCCATAAATATTCCTACCAAGAAAAGAGTTTTGACAAGGTTCTGCCAGAAGCGTGTCATGTTGTCATAACAGGCCTGACTTGCTTTTCAGCTGAATGGTTGAAATTATATTAGACAGGACTGTAGAACTAAATAGCTTCTGGGATCAAAACTTATTGACTACTTTTATTGAAGATTGTGAAAAGCTTTAAGAGATTCAAGTAGACAAAACTTTGAACCACTCTATTGAAGAAAATTCCAGAAATAAAATGCAGGACTTATTTGAACTGACATTTTTCACTAACTGTGTATTATCTATAGATTTAGCCAAAGTTTATGAAACAGATATGAATAATTTCATTGTAATTTTAGTACAATGACAATAAAGATTATTATTATTATTATTATTATTATTATTATTATTATTATTATTATTATTATTATTATTATTATTATTATTATTATTATTATTATTATATATGCTTACTTTTCCCATCAATATACACACAAAATATTGAAACTGTACTGATTGGCAATGTATATTTTAAAAAACCTTTTGCTAAGTTCAGGATAGTATATTTCTTAGTTAGAAGTAGAGGCATTGGAATGAATCTTCTAATCACAACAACAAGAAAGACAACTGGGGGATCTCAAAACTATTTTTAAAAAAATATAATAATAGCCCATGCACAGGGGTGGGCTGCTGGCGGTTCACAGGGGTTTGGGAGGACCTCTAGCTAAAATTCTGTGCAGTTCAGAGAACCCCCAAATCCCACGCCTGGCTGGCCCCATCCACCCTGCCTCTCCCCTCCCAGGAGTCCCCACGTGGCCCATTTTGGATGCAGATAAGGGCAGGGCATGTGTGGAGGCTCAGGAAGGAGGGAAAATGGGCCCCCCTTCACCTTTTAAATTGCATTACTGAAATAAATGAACTTTTGCATGATATTCTAATTTTTCTAGTTTCACCTGTACAGTTATTTTAATTTACACCTTTTGGAGATGATATCCAATGCAATGTGCAGTCCCACTAAGCATTACATTGTACTGCAGTAGCACCGCAATAATGTTGTTACATTTTAATTCTAAATAAAAGAACAAAGAAAGCAAGTTTGGTGTAGTAATTATCTCACAAGTCTAGAAACCAGGAAATTGTGAATTCTAGTCCTGCCTTAGGCAGAAAGACAGTTGAGAGATTTTGAGCCAGTCATTCTCTCTCATAAAATGGAGGAAAGGGCAAACCATTTCTAAAAATATAAATTGCAGGGGCTTGTCCAAGCAGTTGTTAGAAATCAACTCAAAGGGAACAACATCACCATCAGCAGTAACAACAACAATCAGAATGAATATGGATGCTTTTATTTATTTTTTATTTATTATTAGACTTCTATCCCACCCTATCTCCCAAAGGGACTCAGGGGGCGCACAGGAATTTAAAATCCAAAAGTACAGCAATACAAAATTATACAAAAATTTAAAATTGCTATGGATGCTATGGAACAAATAAAAACTCCTTATCTAAATGTAATAAATTAGTGATTTTCTTAATTGTATTAATCCCAAATCACTGTACTTTATGACAGAGGCAATCTAGGAATACTGCCTCCTTGTTTCTTCCGGTCAAGTGCATTCCTAAAGATCTGCTAGGAATTATGTTAGAGTTAGATGTTTTCTTTACTTTCTTTTTTGGCAAATTTATTCCTTGCCAGAGGTTTTTCTATGCTGAGCATGTGCCTGACAGAGAGCATATTTTTCTACTTATTGGTAGTAAATCAATCCACCTGTAACCTAGCAGCACATGAACTATTTTGAATTTAAATCTTATACCAGGAGGGAATTTTAAATTGGTCTTTTACATTTTAAAAGTTAAAATGTGATTCCATTCTAAAAGAACATTCTGAATATGTGTCAGTACTTTTCACATATCTCCTAGTTAATGGGTTGTAATCAATAGATGTTTGCTTGCAAAATAATCTCTAGAGACAGATACTAGCTAAGATAGAATAACATGAGTATGCATGCAGTGAAACTGGATTATATGCTTGTGGGCAAACTCACAGATACTGTTGTTACTATTAGTATGGAATGCTGCATTTGGTATGGATAGGATTAAAACTGAAAAATCTATCTGTACTTTCTCTAACTTACTAGCAGTATTAAGTGAAAGCCTTGATTGATCAAAGCTATGATTTGTAGCAAAGATTTAAGGCTATAGGCACATCTAGCAATGGTCATGGCAAACAGAAGAGTTTAACTGTGACAGTAAGAATGGTGAACAACATTAAAAAATAGATATGTTGTATGCCCAAATTGTAAAATTATGGATAAATGGAATGAGATGACAGATACAGGAAGAGCTTTGGCAGTTGGAAACCCAAGAAGAGGGATTAGGGAAATCAGGAGATTCAGGAAGTTCAAATGAATATAAAGATTTATTGCAAACTTTCGCTCTCTACATGAATCTGACCATCTAATCATTAAGGGAAATGAGCAGAAGATATGAGAGGCATTCAAGGTGGGCTGGACTTAGATCTCTTGTTAGCATGCAGGAACTCATGACTTATGACATGTTTAACCCCTTCCTTGGGCTCAGCCTGGTCATCCCCTACGATTATTTGTGTGTGCGTGTGTGTGTATGTGCACACACACACACACATAATGGAATTTATATAAATGGAAACATTTGATCAATTTGTTTATAATAAAGTATGATTCTGCCAACCTAGCAGTTCAAAACCATGTAAAAATGCAAGTAGAAAAATAGGGACCACTTTGGTGGGAAGGTAACAGCGTTCTGTGTGCCTTCGGCATTTAGTCATGCTGCCACATGACGACAGAGATGTCTTTGGACAGCCCTGGCTCTTCGGCTTTGAAACAGAGATGAGCACTGCCCCCTAGAGTCGAGAACAGCTAGCACATATGTGCCAGGGGAACCTTTAACTTTACTTTATGAGGGAAGTAGGCAAGGTGATAAGTTCTAAATGTAGGGCAGAAGACTTTTTGATGGTGTCAGGAGTTGATTCTTGGGTAAAAGGAATTAGAGCAAAACTGCAGAAAGACAAACTACCAGTTCTATTAAAGAAAATATAAGAAATCAGATTAATTTCCAAAGAGAATGACTGGAAAGAAGATGTAAGGAATGGATTATGGAAGCTACTGGGAACAAAGTGAAAAGATTTAAGTTTCAAGGTATCACAGAACTGAGTGATGTTATACTAATAAGAAAAAAAAAAGCTTGATGGAATGATGAAGTGAAAGAAACTGTGGATGAGATAAAATGTACAGAATGCTATGACAGAAAAATGAGGATGAGTAAGAGACATTTTCTGTGTGGACAGTAAGGATTACAGTAATTACAACAAATATAGTCAAAAACAACAAATGAGTTAACAAAATATTTAAAAAGACAGAAAACAGAATTATTTGGGTGAAAATAAAAACCTATATTGTTTGTGCAACTCGTTTAACATATACATAACATAACAAGCTAGAACTGAAGATGTGTTCTATCATGCAAAGGGAAATGTCACAAGAATGAATACAAAAAGGACAGGGCGACAGTGCACATCTAGGGAAAAGCTTTGCATAATTTTTATCATGGTTGTAAAGGATAATCATGAGCAAAACATGGAAAGTTAGTATGATACAGTGGTACCTCGGTTCACGAACGCCTCTCTTCATGACCAATTCGGTTTACGACCAAAAATTTCCCAAAAAATGTGCCCCGGTTCACGAACACCGTTTTGGTTCACGAACGGAAAAGTTCGTAAAAATATGCTCTGCTTCACGAACTCCACCTCGCTTCACAAACTCCGCGTTATAAACGAGGGCTGGCTGGGGTGGGGTGACGCAGTGGCGGCCGGTCCATTGAGGGCGCAGGCGAATTGTGAGTTCGCACTGCGCCTTTTCCGGGCTGCACCCTGCCGCGGTTGTTGTGAGTGAGGGGGACGGGTGTGTGTGTGGAAGCGAAGGCGGGGGGGAGGAGCTGCCTTCCCGTCCGGGCTCCGCAGCTGAGGGGCGATGGAGCAAACCGCGCGCGGCTGCCAGCATGACTTTTGCCCGTCTCTTTCTGGGCTCTGCGAGTGAGGGGGACGGGTGTGTGTGTGGAAGCGAAGGCAGGGGGGGAGGAGCTGCCTTCCCGGCCGGGCTCCGCAGCTGAGGGGCGATGGAGCAAACCGCGAGCGGCTGCCAGCATGACTTTCGCCCGTCTCTTTCTGGGCTCGGCGCTTCTGCTTCTCGGGACGCTTCCCGAAGCCAGCAGCCCCGTGGCCAGCCACTCCGCTTCTCCGTCTTATTCGTCGGTCGCCTCTCGGGGTCCGGACCCGCTGCCGCTGCCGCCGCACCCCTGCCGATGGGCTGGTGAGGGTGGAGGGCGGCGGGTCTGGACCCTGAGAGGCAACCGACGAATAAGACGGAGAAGCAGAGCTGCTGGCCGCAAGGCTGCTGGCTTCGGGAAGCGTCCCGAGAAGCAGAAGCGCCGAGCCCAGAAAGAGACGGGCGAAAGTCATGCTGGCAGCCGCGCACGGTTTGCTCCATCGCCCCTCAGCTGCGGAGCCCAGCCGGGAAGGCAGCTCCTCCCCCCCTGCCTTCGCTTCCACACACACACCCGTCCCCCTCACTCGCAGAGCCCAGAAAGAGACAGGCGAAAGTCATGCTGGCAGCCGCGCGCGGTTTGTTCCATCGCCCCTCAGCTGCGGAGCCTGGCCGGGAAGGCAGCTCCTCCCCCCCTGCCTTCGCTTCCACACACACACCCGTCCCCCTCACTCGCAGAGCCCAGAAAGAGACGGGCGAAAGTCATGCTGGCAGCCGCGCGCGGTTTGCTCCATCGCCCCTCAGCTGCGGAGCCCGGCCGGGAAGGCAGCTCCTCCCCCCCTGCCTTCACTTCCACACATACACCCGTCCCCCTCACTCGCAGAGCCCAGAAAGAGACGGGCGAAAGTCATGCTGGCTTGCTCCATCGCCCCTCAGCTGCTTTACATTGAACCCTATGGGAAACTGTGCCTCTGTTCACAACCAATTCTGTTCGCGAACAGAGTCAGTTCAAGAATCACGACCAAAAAACAAGGTCAGAACGGATTAACCGGATTTACATTGAACCCTATGGGAAATTGTGCCTCGCTTCACGACCAATTCGGATCGTGAACAGAGTCAGTTCACGAATTAAGTTCGTGAACCGAGGTACCACTGTATTTTGTCAAACACAATTTTTGTCCAATGGATCATTCAGAAATACAGGCAAGAAAGCACTGTGCATGTATAATTTAGGGAAGAGTATAATGAAAAGTGTACAGTTGAATTAAGGAATGCTCTTTGCAGATACGGTGTTAAATGTTGATTGTATGCAATAAAAGCAATATATATTGGAGGTAAAGCATGTGTGAAAATAAATAGAAACCTGAGCATTAAATAGTTTGTAATACAAAAATGTGTGATACTGTAGATCCTTGATTAAAATATTTATGGAAATATTTCTGATGTCTGATAAATATTTATATTCATACTAGAAGTGTGTTGATTGAGAAAGTAAACACTAATGTGATTGTTTGAAATGATGCTATGTTGGCTGAGAACGTGCAATCCATGTTAACTGCGTGATGCAACAAGCGCTATAAATCTCTGTATCCAAGACTGAAGAACTTTTGTTTGATACTGAATATGGAATGAACAATTTCAAGATACACATAAACAATGAAAAATTAAAATAATTAGAATTGATATACCTTGATAGAATGATTACAAAAGAAGAAAATGTAAAAAACATGGATGTGCAAATGCTGGCTAATAAGGTCATAATAATAATAATAATAATAATAATTTATTTCTTATAAACCGCACCCTCTCCCCACAGGGACTCGGGGCGGTGCACAGGAGAAATAAGAACAATGGCTATATACATATTTCATTAAAAATAAATTAAATTAATTAACCTGTGCTAAAATACCCATTAAAACTATCTAACTCCCCAAAAAACCCTAAAAACAGAGGAATAGCTATCCCAGGCCGGCAAGGCAGAAAAAGTGTGTCTTCAATTTAAGACGGAAGGAGCGGAGGTCCGTGGTGGTCCTAATATCGGGGGGGGAGGTCGTTCCAGAGGGCTGGGCCCGCCACAGAGAGAGCCCTTCGCCTGGGTGTCGCCCGCTGACAAAGTCTAGTGGACGGCACCCGGAGAAGTCCCTCTCTGTGGGAGCGAATCGGTCGTGAGGATGTATGAGGCAGGATCCGATCCCGCAAGTAGCTAGGTCCCGAGCCATGGAGCGCTTTAAAGATGATAATTAATACCTTGAAGCGCACCCGGAAGACGACAGGCAGCCAGTGCAGCTCGCGCAAGAGCGGTGTTACATGGGTGTACCTTGTGGTACCCATAATTGCTCGCGCGGCTGCATTCTGGACTAGCTGAAGTCTCCGGGTGCACCTCAAGGGAAGCCCCATGTAGAGAGAGTTGCAATAGTCCAGTCGGGATGTCACGAGGGCATGAGTGACTGTGCGAAGGGCGTCCCGATCCAATAGGTGCAATTGGCGTACCAGGCGAACCTGGTAAAACGCCCTCCTGGCCACGGCTGTCACCTGATCTTCCATTGACAGCCGGGTATCCAGGAGGACACCCAAATTGCGCGCCCCATCCACAGGGGCAAGATGTTCGCCCCCTATGGCCAGCGATGGAATGAGCTGGTTGAATCGGGCAGCCGGAAACCACAGCCACTCGGTCTTGGTAGGGTTTAGCTTGAGTCCGTTACTTCCCATCCAGATCCGCACGGCTTCCAGGCACTGGCACATCACCGCTACGGCATCGTTGGGGTGGTCTGGGGTAGATATATACAGCTGGGTGTCGTCAGCGTATAGATGGTACTCTACCCCAAAACCACGGATGATCTCACCCAGCGGCTTCATGTATGTGTTAAACAGGAGGGGCGAGAGGACCGACCCCTGAGGCACCCCACATATGAGGGGTCTCGCGGTTGACCTCTGCCCCCCTGCCAACACAAATTGCGATCGGCCAGAGAGGTAGGAGGAGAACCACCGCAAAACGGTGCCTCCCACCCCCAACCCCCCCCAGCCGATGCAATAGGATACCATGGTCGATGGTATCGAAAGCCGCTGAGAGGTCTAATAGGACCAGGATGGAGGAACAGCCCCCATCTCTGGCCCTCCAGAGATCATCCACCAACGCGACCAATGCCGTCTCGGTGCTATGCCCGGGCCGAAAGCCGGACTGGCGCGGATCTAGATAATATAGCATGCAGTCTGTTGCAAAGGAGTAATGTTGAAAAGGATGAAAAAAATGCTCTTTCCCACTTTTTTTAATAGGAAAATAAGATTGTGTATGTTGGACAATTGCAAAAATAAATTGAATGCTAAGAATTAGGAAAAATAATAGTTGGATATAATTATTGATATACTAAAAATAAACAGGTCATAGGTTTTTTTTTTTAAAAGAGTGGTGATAGAGTGGTATATGGACATGGGGAAAAGAAAAGATGGTTTGTAAGACAAAAAAAGAAAAATATGAATATGTTGGTTGGTACAAACTAATTTTAATTGTGCCATTTTTCTTTTTCTTATCTCACCTCTTTAATTTCTTGGCTTAGTATTTCTTCCCGCTTTTCTATACACTGCATAGCTTGAAAATAAATAGTGTAATGTTGTCTATGTATGTATGCTAGAAGTGAAAGAATTGATCAAAATGAAAATTAGATGGAAGTGAAAGGTCTTCCAGATAATGTTGTGTGAGACAGTGAATATGTGTTGCTGCCAGATTCAGTTTCAGATTTGCTCTGAAGATGTTAACAGCATGGCTAGAAAAATGTCAGCATAAATTCATTGTCTTATATGACATTGCCAGTAAATCAGTTCAGCAATAAATAGCAGCTGGGTAACTTCTCTCGTTCATTTTTTAATATTTGCAGTATAATTATGTGTTACCTATGACACTTGCAACACATGATGTCCCTGGTTCATGCATTCAGAGCACCTCATCTGCTCCATGCCTTATCCTCTGGGATCTCTGTGTGTTTAGCTGGCAGGGCTAAACAAGAATTTTATTTACTATACATTCAATGTAAACAAAACTTTCTACAAAACTTGGCCCTTCCCTTATTAGGGTTCCAGATACAATGATGTCTGCCTTGCAAGGTATATAAGGTAAGAAACATTGATAGATGAACTAATTTTATTTTATTGGAAAGTTACATTGACAGAATCTTGAAAGACTGAAAGTACTTCTCTCCCAACATTTCTCTTACAGTCCAAAAAACTAGGGAGGGTCCCTTCTGATGCTCTTGCCACACCCACATTCCTGCTGCATGCTCAGATGTCTTTTATTTGATCATTTTCTTGATTGCTCCCCTTGTCCTCTCTCCCCCAAGGCCATTCCTACTTATCATGTCATATGGATTGCTGATCTCATGTTCAGATGAGCTTAACAATTTGTTTTTGTGTCTCAGCTGGATAGTAATGATGCTTTTGCACACTGAGTAGTCGGGACTGTAGATGCAGAGTCACGTGCAATGGGATCAATGGTGGGTTTCTGCAGGCTCGCACCTACTCGCGAGAGCCGGTTGGTGAAATTTAGAGAACCGGTGAGAGGGGGTTCCACCGGCGTACCTGGAAGTAAATCTGGCCCGCCGCTGCCAGTGACCCAATGGGAAGAAAAGGAAAGGAAAGGAAAGGAAGGAAGAAAGGAAAGGAAAGGAAAGGAAGAGAGAGAGAGAGAGAGAGAGAGAGAGAGAGAGAGAGAGAGAGAGAGAGAGAGAGAGAAAGAAAGAAAGAAAGAAAGAAAGAAAGAAAGAAAGAAAGAAAGAAAGAAAGAAAGAAAGAAAGAAAGAAAGAAAGAAAGAAAGAAAGAAAGAAAGAATCATCACAATTGAGTCCAAAATTTTGGTTGCTAAGCAAGAGCATTGTTAAATGAGTTTCACCACATTTTAAAAGGTGGCCACTCCCACCCTGTCACATGACTGCCAAGCCACGCCCACACACCTACAGAGTAGGTTCTAAAAAATTTGAAACCCACCACTGAATGGGATATGATTCTGCCTTGTGTCTAGAATTAAAGCTGAATTGTCAGTTAAGTGTGCTTGATGTCTTAGCCTGCTCTGCTTGATTCATCAATGAGGATTTCTATGCCAGCAATGTATGCCAACAACATCCTGGATTTTAATAGTTATTAACTGATTTTTGAGACTATTCTGTACATAAACTATTTTCTTTTAAACATAACTTCAAGTTTAGTCCAAATTCCTTTTTGAAGGGGGACACAAGTATTAAAGTCTCTATGAGTTATAACACTTTGCCAACTTGATGCCCTTCAGATGTGCTGGATGACTGCTTCAGTGGTGGGTTCCGGAACCCATTGCAAATGGTACGCTGCAACGAGGCCGGGCATCCACCATGCACACGTGTGCAGTGCACGCATGTGATGCTCCAGCTGCTTGGCAGAGTAATGTGCAGGTGCCATACACTCTGTTTTTGTGCGCAAATGCCCTGTTTAGCTCAAATAGAGGTAAGGAGAGTGGGTGGGCAGGTGGGCCCTCTGGAACACCATACCGGAACGGTACCTGGTGCTCTCAGCAGGCACCGGTACACCCGTACCAGGGCATACCGGTCGTAACCCACCACTGGACTGCTTCGAACATTCCCATCCAATCATGGACACACAAAACTCACATGGAGATACAATCCAGCACAACTGCAAGAAATCAGCTTCAGAAAGGTTGCTCAATAGAATACAAAGTACCTTTTAATTTATCCAGAAACCTGAAAAATTGAACCTTGCAAAATTGTTTGGGAAACATGTCTAGATAGAGTAGCTCTTTCACACATGTAGTTAGAAGAGCACGAGGTTGTTTCTTCATATATCCTTGGCTGGATAATCAAATAAATTTAGCCCATAACATTTAACATGCTGGAAAAGTACCATACTAGATGTTTTATAGGAGCTCATCAGAGATTCCTCTTTTTTTTCACTTGTATTTCAGCAATGTAAATATGTCATAATGGCACTTTCTCGGCATTTTCATTCTGTGTTCCTATATAAATCACAGTGCAGAAGAATCTACAGTTGTTCTAACTTTTGTTTTTAATCAATGGAACAAATGAAAATTCCTTGATTTATTTTACATCAAGAAAACTGAAACTGAGCACTTCTAGAGAAAATAAATCACAGAAAGATTTCTTCACTCTAATTTTAAATAGATCTAAAAAGAAGAGTTTTTCTTAAAACGAGTTATTTGGGCAGAAATGGATTTTGCATTAAATTGTACCAACCAGTCCAGTGCACCAATTTATTTTTCTGAATCTTTCTGAATACATTTTTGTACTAATACACAATAAAAACTTAAATGTACAATTTTTTGTAATTAAAATTCTTTGTCTCTGACAAAGAATTATGTTACCCTTCTCTTTTTTCAAGTCTGGATAATATAGAATGGTTTACAATAATCCTTCATTTTAATTTATTGCTATCAAAGAGCAAACAACTTCTTGGACATTTCTAATAGGTCTTGGCTTGCCACCATGAAGTGCCTAGGTTTTGAGTTTATAGAATGGTAATTTCCAGTGTTTGGGGCTATAATGCACACAAGAAATTAATAACAAATCCTATAACCATGAAGATTTTGGGTCATAATCTTATAACTATTTCCTCATTTCTTTAAAGAAGTACAGTGAACATAGTGTAGTAGAAAATTGTTCTGTGAAATCAAACAAGCCCCTAACCCCCCACCCATCTTGGAAGTCATAGGGAAAATAGGGATTAATGGTCATTGGCCTTGATTGCAGTTTGATTTCCTCTGAAGGCCATATGCTGGAGATTAGTAAACTTCCTTGTGAAGTTGGCTGGCCAGAACAAACATCTGGACTAGATGAGCTAGAGCAGAGGTTCCCAAACTTGGCAACTTTAAGACTTGTGGACTTCAATCCCCAGAATTCTCCAGCCAGCTCTGCTGGTTGGAGAATTCTGGGAGTTGAAGTCCACAAGTTTTAAAGTTGCCAAGTTTGGGAACCTCTGAGCTAGAGGTATAGAAGATCAGTATTTCTGACATAAGCTTCTGCAGAAAGGAAACAAATGGGAAGGAAGCAGGGCGTGATGGTACTTTCTTCACAATGTCAGTGGTTGAACTGTGATATCACATGTGGGGTGCCTCAGGGGTCGGTCCTCTCGCCTCTCCTGTTCAACACATATATGAAGCCGCTGGGCGAGATCATCCGTGGCTTTGGGGTAGAGTATCATCTCTACGCTGATGATACTCAGCTGTATATATCTACCCCAAACCACCCCAACGATGCCGTAGCGGTGATGTGCCAGTGCCTGGAAGCCGTGCGGATCTGGATGGGAAGTAACGGACTCAGGCTCAACCCGACCAAGACCGAGTGGCTGTGGTTTCCGGCTGCCCGATTCAACCAGTTGATGCCATCTCTGGCCATAGGGGGCGAACATCTTGCCCCTGTGGATGGGGCGCGCAACTTGGGTGTCCTCCTGGATACCCGGCTGTCCATGGAAGATCAAGTGACAGCCGTGGCCAGGAGGGCGTTTTACCAGGTTCGCCTGGTACGCCAGTTGCGCCCCCTATTGGATCGGGACGCCCTTCGCACAGTCACTCATGCTCTCGTGACATCCCGACTGGACTATTGTAACTCTCTCTACATGGGGCTCCCCTTGAGGTGCACCCGGAGGCTTCAGTTGGTCCAGAACGCAGCCGCACGAGCAATAATGGGAACCTCTAGGTTTACCCACGTAACACCGCTCTTGCGCGAGCTGCACTGGCTACCTGTCGTCTTTCGGGTGCGCTTCAAGGTGTTAGTCATCATCTTCAAAGCGCTCCATGGCTCGGGACCTAGCTATCTGCGGGATCGGATCCTGCCTCATACATCCTCACGGCCGATTCGCTCCCACAGAGAGGGACTTCTCTGGGTGCCGTCCACTAGACTCTGTCAGCGGGCGACGCCCAGGGGAAGGGCCTTCTCTGTGGCGGGCCCAGCCCTCTGGAACGACCTTCCCCCCGATATTAGGACAACTACGGACCTCCGCTCCTTCCGTTTAAAATTAAAGACACATCTTTTTCGCCTGGCCGGCCTTGGGTAGTCTCTTTTAAGGTTAGGGGTTTAAAGGGGGAATTTTAGTTTATGGGTTTTTAGCGCAGGATTAATTTAATTCATTTTTAATTTTGTATTTTGTCTGTGGTTTTAATTGTATTTTTAAGTGCCTGTGCCCCGCCTCGAGTCCCTTTGGGGAGAGAGAGCGGGATATAAAATTAAAAATTATTATTAATTATTATTATTATTATAATGGTGCCTGTTTTGTCCTGCTGGTATCATCCCCTGTTAATTCCCTATTCTTCCAATTCAACTGCAATAGATAACCCATAACAAAGCCTACAGTAGTTCATTTCTTTAGTCAGTGCTTAATCCAATGATATATTTTATGGACTGAAGAATAGCAACAAATCAGTCATTTCGTCAATGAATTTCACTCAGTAACTTTGGAAGATCAAGCTATAAAGGAAAAAGATATTAACTTCCCAATTTTGTATGAAAAATCATTCTCTTCAATCTCTTTACATTTATTTTCATTTGGTAACCTTACGTTTTCACCTCTAAGAATGGAAATGGGGGGGGAATCCTTTTCAATGTTATAAAAATTATTTCTCAATTATTTTATATAGCTGTATCATGTCTCCCTCTGTCACCAAGGACTGTAGTATTTTCCATGCAGAGAAGTGGCTCCAGATGCCCCAAGCACTTTCCTTTCCCTTTTTAAAATATTCTAATACACTAAATCTAGCCTAGAAAGACAGTTCTGTAAGAACATGGAAACTGAGACATGTAAATCTTTAATCACCAGCATGTTGACCCAGAAACAAACTGGTAACTAATGCAGTGATTGTAGAATAAATACTAATTACATTAGCAGATAGACACCATGTATTGGATCAGCTTCAGAATCTTCTTCAAAAGCAGCACCATGTAAAATTTTCTATAGTAATTTATTAGTAAGGTGGTGAGGGCATGAATCATTGCTACCAGGGCCTTCCAGCTTGAAATGATCTACAATTGCTCTCCCAGCAAATGTCCCCCCCCCCAAAAAAAACCCTCTGGAGACCCCAAATCATCAACCTGATACTTTAAGGGGAAATGTGAATCATGACTGGAAATATGATTCAGCCAGATTAATCACCAAGACATAGTAGGTCCATTTCATTTTATCGAGCCCTGTGCCCCCTTGACATACAAGGCAACTCTATCAAGAATATGTCCTTCCCCATCTTTTCTGTAGATTTCTTATGCATTAATAGCGTCCCATTCAGATTTCCATGTCAGAGATTCCTCTTGAATATAGGCTCCTACAAAGAGCTCTGTTCTTGGATGTTCTGCGACATACAGTTTTAACCTTGTGATCTTCTGACTTTTTTGACTGACTATATACATATTTCTTTTATTTATTCTTTATATTCTTTATAACCAATTTCATTGTAATTTTCACAATGACAATAAAGATTATTATTATTATTATTATTATTATTATTATTATTATTATTATTATTATTATTATTATTATTATTATTATTATATGGTTAACAATCAATTTACAACAGCTTCTGCCAACTGCAGATAGACAATGTATTTTTGGAAGAAGTGTTTCTTTTATCTATAGCTCTCAGAATTCCCAATCGTATCTGCGAAGTGTCAGAAATGTAATCAGATACCTGGTTCGTATTATCATATGTGGTAGACATGTCCAAAAGAAAAGAAGTATTGGACAAAAATACATATCAACATTTATACTGTGTCTCTTAGTCATACACCTACTTGCTCTGACATTCCAAATGTGATCAATCTTGCTGAGTGCATCTCCTACTCAGATTTAACCAATGTTGACCAATAGTGTCAGACTTCAGAAATTTAACCCTTATTCAGGAATTAGATATCAGTAGAAATGCACCATCTCAACATGATTAGCAAAGTTATATTTTCAAAAGTGTTTTTCAAATGGTGAAACTGGCTCAAAGCAGCTTTATAAATCTTCTGTGATTAACATATGAACCTTAGCCAAATATTTTCAGTGAATACAGCTTATTGTCCAATTGCAAAAAGGTTCCCTTTTTCACATCTTGAAGCAGACTCAGGCTTCCTACTACATCCAAAGGGGGCTAAATGCTAAAAACATTTTGAAACCCTAGAATTTACCTGCAAATGGGTCAGATCCCAGAAATAGAACTAAATGTTTCCAATCCTTGAGTTCAATTCAATCCATTAAGTTAAAACCCATTAGTAGTAATGACTACTAATGTAATTTACTAATTGCAAAAGTTCATTAAGTTTTAAGATATTATTACAAATAGGAGATTATATTAATTATACCCACATGATTCAATTTGTCAATGTTAGACCCATTAAATTACTGTTTAGGACTAAAGTGGGGACATGATAGGCAGACTCTAGTAAATATCAGAAGTCTATTAATTTAAATGATTGTAATGATTTTAAACCAGTTTTTCATTCAGTTACATTACCTTGTTTTAAGTATGAAGAGATTTTTAAAAAAATCTGACGTCTATCTTTTCTACATCTAAATAGTGTTATCCCCATCAATATAAATAGGTCCCTTTAGTAAAATATAATATAGAACCAACCCTTAGGTTAATACAGGTGGTATATTAATTCTTTAAAAGTTTCATAAGAATATGAGACTCGGTAACTGTAGATCTTCAAAAGGATTACAAAATAATCCCAATGAAAATTCCGGCTGTTTTAAAGAGTTACAGATCAGATATGACATAAACGTCTGTATCCCCATTCTCCAAAACATCTTTCTGGAACCAAATTTTTGATTCAAATCAAAAGTCATTTTGGTGTAGTGGTTAAGGTGTGCTAGCCTAGCAACCAGGAAATTGTGAGTTCTAGTCCTGCTTCTGACATGACATCCAGCTGGGTAACCTTTGGCAAGTCATTCTGTCTCAGTCCAACCTATCTCACTGGAATGTTTTTAAAGTGAAAATATAAGTGGGAATGATTATTATGTATGCTTGCTTGAGTTAGCTATGAAAAAATAATGAAGACAGAATTAAAAAAAATCTGAAGCACTGCATATTCCCAGTAATTCTTGTTCCGTGGTTCCTCTTTTTCAGCAGAAAAATTGCCATCTCAATCCAATTCCCTCAATGGATAGAAAGACAGAAATCCCATTTATACATTGTAAAAACCGCAGCCTTTACTCCATGAGTTTGTTAGCTAACCTGAATAAGAAAGGAGTTTCTGTGGCACTCATATTATGAACATCAAAAGTTTGTCAATGACGGAGCAGGGCTATTGGAGGGTTAAGAAAGCTGGTAGACTATCTGTTAGCAACATCAAGTGCCCTATATTTCACCATATTCTTTGCGAAAGCATATTATCTATTTACCGCACATCAATTATTCAGTTTTTACTTTTGATATCATTAGTATGAAGATCTGTCTTCAAGAAAAAATGAAGATCAGCAATGTCCTCCAAAACTAAAGTTGATTTGTATTCATAATTTATGTTGGTGACTGGGGGAGTTGTTCTGGATTCATTTTTCTCCTCACAGTATGAGAACAAATGGCTCATTAATTTTAAACCCATCAGTCTAAAAGTGCTATTTACATCAGATAGAATAATGTCCGATGTTATATGGAATACAAAGTACTCAATACACAAATATGATTGTCATATTAATTTGTGCATTGTATTTTGAAGGTTTTTAAGAACAATCTTATTATGAAAGGCTTATATATTAACAATAAAGCAACTTGATGTGTTTAGTCGTAAGGGAAATGGTTTATTGTCAGGAAAACATAGATTCAAGTCCAAGGCAAAGGATGCTCATTGAATGACTGTGAATTAATCACTATCTCACAATCCAACTTGCCTCATAGAGTTATTGTTGAAAATTTGAAGCAGAATTAGGTAGTACATCACTTTCAGGTCCTAGATAAAAAAATAGGCTTTAATTTAACCAATAAAAATAACATGGAATCAAGAAATACCCCAAATAATTAAAAGCCACCTAAAGTTAGCAACTATTAGTCCCACAGCTCTCATTCTACTGAAGGCTACTGATGGTGATCAAAACTGGTTACATTAAAATACAGATTTTAAACAATAATAAAAAAATATCACCATTTACTTACATTATTTGAATGAATAGGCACTAGGATGTCTACAGAAAGCGGCAAATTCTGTGTTTCTGAAAGTAAAATGAGATTATGCCAAAGATTTGGGGGCTATGAAGATCATTGAGATGTAAATAACCTCACTGTATACATTATCTGCAGTCTTCAACTTGTTTCCATTATCTGTTGAACTTTTTGACCAATATGAAACAAATTATTCTCATTAAAGTTTATTTGAGATTTATTTTTTTCTTAATGTTTCATGGGACAATACCAATATGTTTTGATTAGGAGGCCAACTTTGGGTGCAATAAATTATCTTTAAAAAATATTATTAGATTCAATAACAGCGGGGGGGATCACATAGTGAAAATGCAAAAAACCACACTGCAAAATAATACATCAGTACACATAAGTGCTGGAAGAAAAGAAGAGAAAGAAAATCTCCCACAATAGGTCATCTCCTCCTACACTCATTACTGGGGGGGGGGGGGATCTTTAAAGGCAGACAGGTTAAATGACTTTTGCATTGGCCAATGCTCTTCCAAAAGAGCACTGGTAATTATGGGGGCGATGCGACGCTCCCATGTAACACCCCTCCTGCGCGAGCTGCACTGGCTTCCTGTGGTTTTCCAGGTGTGATTCAAAGTGTTGGTTACCATCTTTAAAGCGCTCCATGGCTTAGGACCTGGGTACCTACGAGATCGCCTTCTGCCACCGAGAGCCTCCCACTGGCCCGTACGCTCCCATAGAGAGGGTCTCCTCATGGTGCCGTCGGCTAGACAATGTCGACTGGCGACACCCAGGGGGAGAGCCTTCTCTGTGGGAGCACCTGCCCTCTGGAACGAATGGCCCCCGGAATTAAGAACTATCCCTGACTTACGCACCTTCCGCCGCGGTCTCAAAACCTTTCTCTTTCAACAAGCCGGGCTGGCATAATGTATGTTTTTTAAATTTTAAATTTAAATTTTTAAATTTAAATTTTTATTATTTTAATTAGGGTTAGTTTGGGTTTTTTTCCCCACGTTTTGGCCAAGATTTTAATGATTTTAATGATGTCTTTTAATTATGCCTTTTAATATTTGTTTTATTTTGGCTGTACACCGCCCGGAGTCCTTCGAGAGTAGGGTGGTATAAAAAACCAATAAACCTAAACCTAAAAGGCAGGAACACTTGGCATACCATATTTACTACCATTAATTTATTCCTTTAATTGCAACATATGACAACCTAATTATGGTTAATTTCTGGAAGTGTAAAACTTACGAATATTCAGAAGACAAACCCTACAAAAAGTATGTAACAAGAAAAACAATGGCTACAAAAGCTAAATATGTTCAGGAATAAAAGAAAAAAATATTTAAAATCTGATTGATTTATTGAGTGTTATAGTCACATCACGTAAACAGTTAAAAGGAACACAGGGATAAAATACAAAACACAGGATATAAAATCTGAAATTTAACAGGAAGGGTTAGGGTTAAATATATCTAAATCGCAAATATGATTTTTATGACATTCATCACAGCTTCAATAAGAAAACTACTTACTTTAAAATAGTTACCAGGTTTAGTGTAGTCGTGACCACCTGAACTCTACTACCATAAATGTCTAACTTGCAGAAGCTATTGAAAATTATAAATCCCTGTTGCTTGGCTAAGGGTGTTGTTGAAAATATGTAGAACAATGTAAGCCTCTAGATGAATATGAGATTACAATGCTTCCAAATTGCATTTGCATTCTTATTCCACAATCTTTCTGCCTTATTTATCAAATTTCATAGGATTTGGGACGTTCTGACATAATTATTTCCCTTTGTAATATTTCTAATTAACTTTGGTTTTTCTCCTTACCCCAAAAGAAATTAAAATTCTTTGATTGGTTTGTAGCACTGGGGAGGATCCTAACACTTTGGAAAGGAAACACAGTAATTGCTCATGTATTACTTTAGTTTTTAAAGGGGATAAGTTAGAAAGTTGTATACTGATTCAAAATGCTGCCTGCTAGATGCTTAATCCAAGTACAATGCTTGTTTAGTTGATCTTAACAGAAATGATTTTAGATGACAAAAAAATTGTCCATGCAAATCTATATTTTCATTCTACAGAATACTGTCCAGTATTTAAAAAGTGTTTCTTAAACAATAGATTAATTTGCTTACATACATCCACCCTACCAATTTATTATACTATTCATTATCAGGAGTAAGGAACTAAAATACTTCTGCAAGTATCACTGCAAATAGATCTTAGAGAAAAGCTTCTCAATTGTTGTGGGATATAGATCAGGGGTCTCCAACCTTTGCAACTTTAAGTCTGAAGGACTTCAGCTCGCAGAATTCTCCAGCCAGCTTTGCTGGCTGGAGAAGTCTGCGAGCTGAAGTCCTTCAGACTTAAAGTTGCAAAGATTGGAGACCCCTGATATAGATGATCCTAGGCTGAACAATGGATCTCTGTGTTTGGTTCATTTACTGATCTTCAAGCAAGGAGGAACATCCAGTCCAGGTGTTTCAAATTTGATATGGGATAGTTTAAAGGTCTCCTCAGGCTGTTTTTAATTCCCTTTGAAGTAGCCTACAACAGCATTGTATAACTGGGTAAGCTGATTGTAATGTGCAGTACTTTCACCTCAAATACATCCTGTAGCTACCTCTGATAATCTAACCCTCTAGTGGCAGAATTGGCATTGTCCAATAGTTTCTGCATTTTGCTGGCTTCATTTGGTGTTGTTGAGCAATGAGTAAATCAATTATTTTAATTTGCTAAAAGAAGAGCATTTGTAGACTTTGAGGTGCACATTGGTAAACTTCCATATGAGTCTCTTATGGTGTGAAATGAAGATGCTTTTAGGGCTAAACATGGTTTTCTTCATCACAATAGGTGTCTGGACTGGCATGCATGGATGATTCGTTTATTGCCCCATGATTTGTACTTAAGTGGCCTGTGGGAGATCTTCATTCAACTTTCACTTAATTTATACTGAAACATCTCCTCTTTTTGCTAAATGGATCAGTCTCATCTACAAAGCTTGCTAATAATTCAGATATACAGGAAAAAATTATTTTGGCAGAGGGTGATGTCGCCTGCATGCCATGGTTGAATATCTTTTAAAGAATTGGTGGTTAGTATCACATTTGTAGACTGGATATGATATCATCAAGATCCTGTATTATATTCATTTGCTCTTTTTGAGAAAGTATAATAAGAGGCTACCTTGAGTCAAATTTATTTCCCTCCTTCAGCCTGATGGAATTTTTCTGAAGAGTGTTATGTGGGACAATTTCCCATTGTGTCTTGGTAAGCATTCTGGGAGTTAGGAAAAAGTGGCCATAGATACTTTGAAATACTCTAATTGGAGCAATCCCAAAGAACTGTAAATGATGCTGAGTATTAAAAGTATTTGGGGTAGTACCAGTTGTTGAAGTGATGGCACAAGTTTCTTAAAATCTTGACAGTGTGGGTAATTCATTAGGGAATGTGGGCAATTAGTTCATTTTCTATTAATTTACACCCAAATAATTATGTGAGATTTCACAATAGTACTTTTTGCATTCATTTTTTTAGACTTTAATTTCTATCTGAAACATGACTTTAATTGAAGTACATGTGTTTTACATCAGCGGTCTCCAACCTTGGCAACTTTAAGTCTGAAGGACTTCAGCTCCCAGAATTCTCCAGCCAGCAAAGCTGGCTGGAGAAGTCTGGGAGCTGAAGTTCTTCAGACTTAAAGTTGCCAAGGTTGGGGACCCCTGTTTTACATAATCCTTTAGTGCTAAGTTTTGAACTTTGCTCAGAATCAGTTGTGCTCACCCTATATTTCTATTTTGACCAGCTGTTTTTCTTTGAAAAACTAAGGAACCTTTCTTGTACTAGCATTTTATTTCCTCTACCTTTTTGTTGATCTCTCACAGCTGTTCATATATAGATATGACTGGGTAGGCCAGGGTAGTCAACCTTTTTATACCTACCGCCCACTTTTGTATCTCTGTTAGTAGTAAAAATTTCTAACTGCCCATCGGTTCCACAGTAATGGTGATTTATAAAGGAGGGAAGTCAATTAAATTAAAAAAAGGAAAGTGCTTCAGTCAGACAAAACCTCTACCGCCCACCATGAAAGCTGGAACGCCCACTAGTGAGTGTTAGGGACCAGGTTGATTACCACTGGTGTAGGCAATCAGCATGTTTTTCAGGTAAGGACAGATTTGCATTAACCTCTAATGCCCTGTTTCTCTTCCTTGGCAACCAACTAGATAGAAGAACCCTTCCAACTTCAGATTGGAGCATGATTGAAAATAAAGTCTGAAGTTTGGAGCTTAAAGTTGCCAAGGTTGAGGAGAAAAAATCCTGCTGTAATGAGTTACCAGTGGAATCCATTTTATCAGTCTTAAATTCCATTCTGGCTTATTCTCCTTTTCCTATTAAACTTAAATCCTCATCAGAAAATAAGAGCTTGTCAGAGTCCCAGGCAAATATGGCATGATACTTGTCATCTATTGTAAATAGAATTGTGAGCCTTTGTTGTTGTTGTTCAGATAGTCCTGTATTTTCTGTTGCTTATCTTCTTCAAGATGTTCTGAAGTTTTTCTATGATGCTGTTTACTGCTGCCTTTGTCACATTGCTATGCCTGCTAGGCATGTTAGCATTCTTGGTTCTTCACTCCTAATAGTCATACAACTTTAAAAACTAAAACTAAGACAATCAAATGATATGACTCCTGGGCAGGGATAAAAGGAGTAGGTTAAAAGGTGAGTTAACAGATCTGAATCCAAATTCTTATCTCAATAGAGAAGAGGAGCATGAGAAGCTTGGTGAAAAGCTGCTTCTCCGACATCATCTTAACCAATGATCTTGTAAATAGTTTGGCATGCAATTCAATAAATCCTGCATTTGGATTATTCATAGGACCTACAGTAAATAATTTTGCAGTACCACAAGATAAAATAAGGATTTTTCTTTTAAAAAAACCTGAAGACAAAGCTCTCTTATATTCTGGCTTTTTATTTATGTATTTACTTCATTAAATATGTCATTACCAAACTAAGTATTTTATATAAGTTATACAAGTTATCTTCAGCTGCAAATGAGGCTGACAATTCATTCACTAAACAACATGGTTGTTAACAAGACATCACATGACCAAGACTTAACAATTTTATTGCAAGATTCTCTTGACTCTTCTTGTTGGTAGCTGGCCATTAAGTATGCAAATAGAAGCCGTGTGACCATGAGATACTTGCAAATGCCCAGCAGATACAATGGTCCAATTTTAATCATGTGATCATGGAGACATTGTGATAGTCATAAATGTGAGGGCTGATTGAAAAGTTACTTTTTAGGTCCAGCATAATTTGAATGGTTGTTAAACAGGGCACTTGTTAAGTTTACTGTTACTAGCTGTAACAGTAAATTTAAAGCCCAATCTATTCAAAAAAGTAAATTGGTTATTTTATTAAAGCAAAGATTATGATGGCTTGTGAGATCAGTAGAGAAGACATTTTCAAGGACTTGAGCTTTTGTAGAAAAGGCTCAATTTCAAAATCTTGTGAAATAGCCAAGTGGTGGGTTTCAAATTTTTTTAGAACCTCTTCTCTAGGTGTGGCCTGCTTTGTGGGAGTAGCTTGGCAGTTATGTGACTGGGTGGGCATGGCCCACTGGCTCAGAAACTCTGGCATTTGAAGCACGCAAGTCTTAAAGCTGTCAAGTTACAAGACCCTTGCAACCCTAACCCTTTAGAAAAAAAAACCCCAAGGGTGTTCAAACTTGACAGTTTTAAGACTTGTGGACTTCAACTCCCAGAATTCTTCCTCTCGCTCTTCATCTTGATGATGGGCGGATGGGCGGGAGGAGGGAGCTGGAACCGGTTCTAAACAGCACTATAGATTTGTGGAACCTCTTCTATAGAAGAGATTAGAACTGGCAGGAACCCACCCCTGCTAAACACTATCCCTTCAGTATCCTCAGTAACTGGAATATGCATGGGATGGACTATGTAGTAAAAGTTTTTCTTTCAAAGACTTAAACTGCATAGATGTCTTTAAAAACTTTTGTCTATGTTGCGCCAATAATTATAAGCCGTGAAAAAACAGGAATAAGCAGATATGCAGGAATTTGAATAGGAATGTTGCATACATTTTCTTAATAGACTCAGATACTATCCCTAAGGCTGCTTAGTTTGCAAAATTATATCAATTTTTGCATAAATTTGGCATTAAAAATCCATGTAAGCTATTTTTTTTAAAAAAATGCATCTTTTGTAGTCCCAAGTTGGAAGTCCTCTTGCCTATCTCAGCATTGTCATAGTATTTTTGTTGTTGTTGTTAATTTAGAGGAAGCACCAACATAATGTACTGTGACTAATGCAGCCAGAAGATAAAATATCCCTCCTCTCCAAAGGGTGGAAAAAATTGATCACCTAGAAAATGTGAAATTGAAAGTGGTTTTCTAAAATCAGAGGGGAATCACAAGGATCACAGAAACACTGGTCATATTTTTACTTCAAAAATACCTTTCAAAACCATTTAGGTTTTTTTTTTTTTTTTGAAAAAGTTTTATTGGTTTTACATTTTTTAACAGGATAGGGTAATGGTTACAAAGAAATTTTGAGAGCATTCACGTCAGAGTCGTCGGACCTTCCGAGACCTCAAAATACACATTAAAAAAGTTAACATAGAAAACATTTTCCATACCGCTACAAGATGGAAGCAAGTACATTTACCTAAATTCTCCCTTTCATGCTGTCAGACATTTACAAAAAGTCCGGATAGAAATATTATACAAAATTGTTCAAGAAAAATCAAGGCAAAGTTATTTTTTTGATCTAAGTCTTTTGGCTATTGTATCTTCTTTCTCTCCTCCCTGGCCCCCCGCGGGCGGGGCCGTGACCCCCTCCGTCCCCCCTGGATCTTCCCCCAGGGCAGAGGAATATTTTTTAAGAAAGGCTTCCGCCTCAGCAACTGTTTTAATCCTCACTCTTCCTCCTTCCCAGAACACCAGCATCCCTTCAGGTGTCATCCACTTGAACCAAATCCCGTGATCAAACAAGGTTTTAGACAAGAAGGAAAATTTCCTTCTTGAATCTCTAATTTTTCTAGGGATCTGCTTCAAGATAGTGACCATTTCTCGTTGATAAATTAAAGGTTTCTCTCTCTGCGCTTTCAGGATTTCCTCTCTGGTTGACCTTCTAACAAATTTCACATGTATCTCTCTAGGCACTTCATTCATCTTGGCATATGCAGAATTAATTCTATAGGCTAGGTCAATGTCCCCCCTGATCTCATCTTTGGGTTTTTGTAAATAGTCTGCTAAAATTGTACTCATAAGATCAGGTAGGCATTCACCAGATTCCTCAAGAACATTCTGAAATCTCAAAAAATATGTCATTCTTTCCATATCTATCCTAGACACATGCCCATTTATTTCCCCCACCTCATTAGAAACATTTTTAATCTCTCCCTTAGCCCCCTCCAGCCCCCCCTCCAATTCCTCGGTCTTCTGTGTATTCTCCAACACTTGCTTCCGGGTATCCAATAGTTCCTTTTTAAAAGTACTATTTTCAGCCCTCTGGGCCTTTATTTCTGATATCAAAGTTTGCATAGAGGTTTCAAGAGAAGCCATCCTTTGTTCCAAATTTACAAGTGCTGCTTCTTGTGCCATGGTTAAAAGTTAGAGTCACTGCCACCAAGATGGCGTTTTCCGGGTGGGGCTGGTGGGGCAGATCAGGAGCTCAGTTCAATTCAGGGCTGTGAAGTTGCAAACAATTCAGAAACCAAAAGAGACACAATTTCCCAAATCAGCAAATAGTAATAACGAAGGTATTCCAGAGAAGAAGTCACAAATCCATCAAAAAAAATTTTTTTTCAAAAATCCAGAGAGAGTCCTGCTTTCAAAGAGATGCTGGAAATTTTCCTTAGTTAAAATAGTCAGGCAGGGACAAAGAGAAGCCACTTCCACCGCCCATCTAGCCAGAGGGAGAGAGTAGCAAAAAAAAGAAATTTTTTAAGCTCAGCCAGACCTAGAAACAATGTTGCAGAAAGTCACAATCCACTTTCCCTTGTTAAAGACCGTCCGGAGTGAAAGTTTCCGCTTTCTCTTTGCAGAGAAGCCATCTTAGCGTGCCGCTTAAATCCGAGGGGTTTTTTTTTAAAATTAAACACCCCCCTCCCAGTCCGTTCAGCCTGGCTGGCAGCAAGGAAAAAAAGGTGTTCTTTTAAACTCACTCCCTCTCGCAGCTGAAGCCTCGGCGATCCGCCCGACCTCTCCGTTCAGCCCTCTCCATTAAAGCAAATGGCACCGACAGCCGTTGGAGAAGGAAAAAACCCCCGCTGGCATGTTCCTCTCCTCCTAGGTCGCAGAGAGGAGCGCCCTCCCCACCGCCGTGACGAGGGCCGCTCCCTCTGAGCCGACCCTACGGGAAACCTCCGGTAACCGGAGAGTTTCGCCCCCCTGGGGGGGCAGAAAAGGCAACAAAGCGGCGAGCGAGCCCTAGGCTCGCCCGTCTCCGCTGGAGCCGGATACCATTTAGTTTTTAACTGCTGTAATTTAATTTTTCTCTTTATTGAAATAATTGCTTTCAGTTGTCAGGATTTGCTAGTACAGACTCAAATATTTTGTCCAATCAGTAGCATATCTCATCTAATGATGACCTGCAAAATCCCAATGTTAAAAAGCTGTTCAAAGACACTACAGCTTGACTAAATTTAAATAAGCATGGCTTCCCTACATCACATACATCACATACCAATGCATATTTACACAAAGGTAATTTTTAAAGAGAAAGTTGGTATATGGACTGTAATCAAAATTAATTTGAAATGCTTATAAATGTTGATTGTGATACAAAAACTACAAGTGGCACAAAGAGCCATGGAAAGATACATGCTCAGTATAACAAGACAAGATAAGATAGAAAGAACCACACATGGATTAGAGCAGGGGTCTCCAACCTTTGCAACTTTAAGTCTGAAGGACTTCAGCTCCCAGACTTCTCCTGCCAGCTTTGCTGGCTGGAGAAGTCTGGGAGCTGAAGTCCTTCAGACTTAAAGTTGCAAAGGTTGGAGACTCCTTGATTAGAGAACAAATGAAAATATAGGATAACATCAAGAGAGTAAAAGAATTAAAATGGAAAGGGACTGGCCACATAACAAGAAGAACTGATGGCATATGGACCAAGGCAGTCATAGAATGGATCCAACTTGATAAAAAGCATCCATGAAAGAGACCTCAAACAAGATGAATCAATAACATCAGCAAGTATTGCGAGCTCAATTGGTAAACGAAAGCTCAGGACCTTATTGGTTGGAAACACATGGAAGTGGCCTTCATCCTGCAGTGGATACACAATGGTTAAAATGAACTCTCACGGTAAAATTGGGGGGAAATTGAAATAGTTATTTTCTAATAATTCTTTTATTGCTCCCCCCCTGTTTTGTTTTTTTTTGTTTTGTTTTGTTATGTGATCATGTGCATTTCCCTTTGGAATAATGATAAGTGGTAGTGATATTAACATCTTGTTTGGAGTGTTATAGAGATTTCTATTTTTTAAAAATATATATATACAATATAGTCAATTCTATGCAACAGATGAATCAATAATGAAATACAGAGCTTTACACTTTATGATTTACTTACTAATATTTTATTCTTTTATCTACTATGCTTTCTCTTTGTTGTTATTTATTCTATTCCTTTTCCAAAATGGTTTAATAACTCATGAACAGAACATGATTATACAGATAGGTAAGGATTTTGTTTTTGTTTTTAACATACACTAGTGGTTTGCTCTTAATAGGAAACTAAAAACAGCCTGCCATTGGCCCAGGAGTAATCCATCTCGTAAATTTGACAAGGTGGACCCTAACCTACTGCTAGATAAAGTAGAAGAATGTGGGTTAGACAGCATCACCACCAGATGGATTAATAACTGGCTGACCAACCGCACTCAACGTGTAGTCCTCAACGTTGTACATCCTATTGGGGGCATTTTTCATTTCCCCGTGATGTTGTCCACTGAAGTGGTACCCATTCATCTATTCATGGTCATTCACTTCTGAACAGCTGGGTTGGGAGGAGCTGAAGTGTATGATGGGAGCTCACCCTGCCGAGTGGCAGCTATGGGACTCAAGCGCAAGCCTGCCAATTGGCAGACCAGTATTCTATCCTAGTGAGCTATTGTGCTCCTCTTACTTAAGAAATTAAAGAAAGATGGTTGCTACCATCTAGAAAAAATTATAATTTTCATGAAACTACTGGGAAAGATTTGATCTAACATCAGTAATCAAAGTATGTATCTCTGTATCATTTATTTTCATCAGATGTATGCAGGGCTGTAGTTATCCTGAATAAGTGCCTGGGTGCAGTAGAGGAATTAATATGAGTAAATAAATTGAGACTCACTCCAACAGTATGAAAATCTGAATGGTTGATTGATAATAATGTTCAACCATTCAAGGTTATCACTGGCTAAGTAAATTTGCTAATTATGTTGGGCTTAAGTTAGGGCAGCAAAAATATCCAGTCAGCAAAATCTGAACAATGGGACCAAAATGAGAATCTCATTTTATGCTAACATTTAGTGGCGATTTGGATTTTTGGCCAACCAGACACAATATGCTTACCCAAAAATGTATGCAAGAGTACTGTTTTGTATTCTGAAAAGAGTACATCTATGTTTTAAAGGCTGTGGTAACTTACACTGGCTTTTACTCTTAGATGAGTGTTCTAGATATCTTGAGGACAAGTTTTTATTTATTTTTATTTATTTTCGAATTTATACCCCTCCCTTCTCCTTGTTAGGACCCAGGGCGGCGCACAGGCATTATTAAAACCATAACAAAAGACAATATACACTATTAAAAACATATTAAATTAAATTAAAATGACCTAAAATACTGCTTTCATCCATCTGTACTTATCCATACTTTAGGAAAACTATTTAGAGATTCTGCTCCAGATAGGGTGAATGAAGAAAGGTGGATGACCATGATTAAGCAGACAATGTTATGATAGCGCTACAAATAAATATTTGAACTATGGAATTGGGTAAAATGCCTGTGTGTGGGTGTATGTACTGGAAACTTGTTAAATTTTGGAGAGACTCTAAAGCTACGTGAAAAGTTACGCTATTATTTCCTCTCAGAGCACAGCAGAACAGAGCAGAATCAGATCTATAACCTTCACATGGCCAATAGAAGAAAGCAGGGAGTACTTCAAAACTAAAGATGAAACTTATTGGAATGAGCAGTTATGGAATATAAAAGTGTGAAGATAAATATTGTATTTATACATCTTACTGTTCATTTTAAAGAAATTATTTCCTTCAAATTATTGGAAAAGTTGATCCCTAAATTTACCACAGTCTTCGTATGAGAGGTACGAAAATGCTCATTTAATAAATATTTGAAATAGCATTTCAAAAGCTCAAGTATTCACAAAGTAAAAAATGGTCTGGGCTTTTTTTGCTCTCTCCTCAAGTTCTGCTAAATCTCCAGGTTTTCTACAAATACTAGCAAGGTTTTCCCATAATCCTGTTGACAAAAAGAAGGCAACTGTTCAATCATTGATCATCTCTGCTTTTCTTTACATCATATTTCATAACATCATATCTGAAGCCACAGTAGGAAGGGTTTTTTTTTTCCAGCCTTCCAAGACTGTCAAAGAAGATTTCACTCCGACATGGTTTAACACAGTCACAGATAATGGTTGTAGATATTATCACCAATATGACAATACAATACATGGTTAAGGTGATTTTTGTTGATTCCAAATAGTTTCCTTCAAAATTAGAATACAATCTTTTTTTGAACAAGCAATAATTGCCTATACTGCTAGGTTTTTTTTGTACAAAACTAGTGATTTAGAAAACTAATGCAACCTTATGCTGTATGGATGGGTGTCTGACTTACTTATATTATGTTTTTGTTCATTGCATTTTACAAATTCTGAGAGTAGTGTGGAAGTACAAAGAAAAATAGCAAATTAAGATTCTGCTATCATTTGTCCATGCTAAACTGTAAAACAATTTTGCATATGACTCCAGGCTTTTGTTACAAAATGACAATTATACCACTGGAAATCTTTCTATTTAAAACAAAAGTAGTTGCTTTAACTGTTTCATACTGCTACATTAAAAAGTTTGAAAATGCTGATTTACTGAAATTTGTAATTTCAAAAAGTAGAACCCAGAAGGGGAAAAACACAGCAGTTTTTTTTTAATGTTTTTGTTAGAATGTTTTTTTAACTAGGTATTCATATATTCAATTTAAATGTGGTTATGTCTACATAATTAGGAATGACTTCAGCAAATTAAAACTAGACTGAAGAATCAATTTAATATTAAGTTTAACCTTAAACCTCATATATTTAAAAACTAGTTTTCACCAAAGAAAATCTCCAGTTGGTATGTAGTGTTTTTTATGCATCACCAACTGTTGCAGCTTCAGGACTAATCATGGGTAGCAATTATCAAGATTGACACATTAGAAAGATCAAAACAAATATAAAGAAAATGTCCATGAGTGGAGTTGCAGTGTACAGTTTATATTCTTGCCCTCTGTTTCTGATTTTTATAGCTCCATCCATTGAATTTCTATTTCTTAAGATTGGCATTTTTGTAGACAAATGATCCCTTCAGCACAATTATTTTGGATACCTATTTTGCAATAATATTACTTCTTCCTTATTCCAGTTTATGTGATCAAAACTGCAGGGAAACAAAAAAAGAAGAAGATAATTCTTGTTGCAGAAATCAGATACCTTGCATTCTTACCCTGACTAGATACCAAATGTCAAGAACTTATTATATTGTTGTGCCTTTGAGCCATTGATGTTTTCTGATGACAGCCAGGGCAAGTCACTGCCATTTTCTTGACAAGATTTCAAAACTGATGTATCATTGCTTTCTTCCTAGGGCTGAGAGGGAATAACTGGCCCAAGGTCACACAATTGGCTTTGTGCCGAAGGCAGAATTAGAATTCACAATCTTGTAGTCCAGGGGTCTCCAACCTTTGCAACTTTAAGTCTGAAGAACTTCAGCTCCCAGACCTCTCCAACCAGCAAAACTTGGAGACTCCTGTTGTAGTCTCCAGCTAATGTCCCAACCAATATACCAAACTGATTGTCACCATATACCACCATCATATAGCATCTCAATGCAAACCAGGATACTAGTTTCAGCCTGTTGAAAAAAAAAAAAACTTAAAGAGATGTGTAGCCACCATTGCATTCTCCAACTGCTATGGCTCTCTATAGCCCCTAGAATTGGTCTCTCCTAAGCAATTTGTTGAAGTACCAATTCACAGAGACCATTTTCCCAGAGACAATCACATGAAGATTATCTCAGGCATGAAATTTGTCAGGCACAACTGCTGCTTCATTGTTGAAATGCCTACCATTGCAGTGTTACATTTTTCTGCTGTCATTATTATGGGAAGAACATCTATAAAATGGTGACTGAACCAAGGCAGACTTTGGCACAGAGGATTTTTGTTCTCAGTGTGAATGTATGATCCTGTCAGGTGTTTTGGCAGCTGCCTACACTGGAGGGAATTCTTTATTTTTATTTATGTTTCCAGACTTATAAACTGCTCCAATAGAAGCTGATTCATTTCCCATGTTCATATATTTACATTAAATGCAAATAGTTTAACAAGGCGATGGAAATATTATAACAAATGAACAGGAGTAAAAGGGAAAAAATGTAAAAAAGAACTGGAAATACTACAGACAGTGGACTAAACATTAAACATTATTCCTCGCCAGATGGAGCAGTCAATCATAACACTCCATATCTGAGACCAGATGGAAGAGCCTTGTTTTAACTGACATGCTAAAAGCCTGAAGTGAATGGATTGTTTTGATCAAGCCAGGGTTTCTCAACTTTGGCAAGTTAAAGATGTGTGGACTTCAACTCCAGAATTCTCCAGCTGGCTGGCTGGAGTTGAAGTCCACACATCTTCAGCTTGCTAAGACTGAAACACTAGATCAGTGATGGCGAACCTTTTTAGGCTCGCATGCCATAAAGGGGGGAGCGCAGGGGGGTCATGTGCCGGTGTGCTGCACCCATAATGCAATGGGTGCCTCCCAGTGCACATGCGTGCGTGACAGGCGCTCCCCCCCATTTTTTACATGCTTCCAGTTTGATCTCAGCATCGTTTTTAGTCCTCTGGAGGCTTCAAGAAAGCTCTTGAAGCCTCTGGAGGGCCTCCGGGGGGGGGGGGGAGCTGTTTTCGCCCTCCCCAGGCAAAGGTTGGAGGACAAAAAATGGCTTTAAAAATGGCTAAATCAGCTGGTCAGCATGTGCATGCACACTGGCCAGCTGACAGGGTAATGCCTCGCGTGCCCTGCCAAATGGCTCGACGTGCCACCAGTGGCATGCGTGCCATAAGTTCGCCATTATTGCACTAGATCAAGGTATTCTAAAGCAGGATTGCTGCAAATGAAAAGGCATGTTCTGGAGGATTCTGTAGATCAGGGATCTCCAACCTTTGCAACTTTAAGTCTGAAGGACTTCAGCTCCCAGACTTCTGGGAGCTGAAGTCCTTCAGACTTAAAGTTGCAAAGGTTGGAGACCCCTGCTGTAGATGACTGCCACTGAGAGAAAGACCCAAACTGATGGAAGAAGGCAGTCCCGCAGACATCCAGATTCTAAGTGATAAGGATGTTAAAGTTGAACAACAGAACCTTGAATTGAACCCTAAGCCAATAGAAACCTGTAAGTATCCTGAAGTAGATGCGTTAGAACAGTATGCTTAAACGCACTCATAACTACTCAAACTGCTGCCTTCTGGACCTACTGTTGCTTCTCAATGCTTTTTGATGCATGATTATCACATTTTCTAAGCATTAAATCTTTATAGGAAGATTGAGAATTCCTGCAACTAAACTATTTCTCCTGGATCTTTATTAGTATGGGAACCATAACAAGATTATAAAAAGAGGTACAGAATGTTACATAAAGTGTGCTGAAATTACAGCTTAATCCAAAATATTAACATGTTCAGGTTTTGGGATTTGCTCCATACACTTTAGATGTATTTAGTAATGTTAATATAGCAATAGCAATAGCACTTGGACTTATATACCACTTCATAATGCTTTTACAGCCCTCTCTAAGCAGTTTATAGAGTCAGCATATTGCCCCAACAATCCAGGTCCTCATTTTACTGACCTTGGAAGGATGGAAGGCTGAGTCAACCTTGAGCCATGAGACTCGAACTGCCAAACTGCAGCTAACAGTCAGTTGAAGTAGCCTGCAATACTGCATTCTAACCACTGCGCCACCCCTTCTCTTATATTTATTATTAATATAATATATCCGTATGTGGCTATTTAACCTGACCTATTGGGTCCAACCCCTCCCCCAATGTAAAATTGTAAGCTAAATATAGCCATTGAAAGGAAGCCCACTATCTCTCTAGGTGATAGGTTCCATTGTCAGTCTGTTCTTTGTTGTTGAAAGATTTCTTTAAACTTTCAGTTGGAATTTTCCAGGGATTTAAATCAACAATTCTGCATACTAAGAAGTGATGTTGAACATGCCTTGGTCTCCTTTAGTTCATTCACATACTTGAAGTGTGCTGTCCTATCCTTTCTCCTGTACCAAAGCTAAGATTTTCTGCTGCTGATGCAGCCTAAAATTATATCTATTTTCCCCGTTTAAATTATATTGCTGATTTATATGTAATCTGAAGAGTTCTCTGAGACCTTTTTCTCACATGGTTATTAAGCCTGAAACATCCATTTTATAATAGTGCAGCCAATTACTCTTTTCTGAATGTACCATCCTAAGATTTGTCTTTAATTTCATCCTGTAATTTTCATTACATTGAGATCATTTTAAAATGTCTTCCATAACAGGGGTCTTCAACCTTTGCAACTTTAAGTCTGATATGCTCCCACAGAGAGGGCCTACTGAGGGTACCAACTGCCGGTCAATGCCGGCTAGCGGTGCCCAGGGGTAGGGCCTTCTCTATGGCAGGGCCGGCCCTCTGGAACGACCTACCCCCCGAACTTCGCACTATCACGGACCTTCCCCTCTTTCGCTGTTCACTTAAAACATACTTTTTTCAGCAAGCTGATCTTGCTTAATCGTTTAGACTTTTTTGTTATATAGCTTCTGCCAAATACGTAAATGGACGTTGGGTTTTTAGGGGGAATTTTAGCACAGGCTCCGATTTAATTCTTTTTATCTATTTATTGTATTTTTATCATTGTTGGTTTTAATTTCCTGTGCACCGCCCTGGGTCCATTTCGATGGAGAAGGCGCGGTATATAAATCGAAATAAAGTAAAAGTAAAGTAAAGTGAAGGACTTCAGCTCCCAGACTTCTCCAGCCAGCTTTGCTGGGAGTTGAAGTCCTTCAGACTTAAAGTTGCAAAGGTTGGAGACCCCTGTTCTATAATATTAGTAGCTACAACTATGGTACCCCTCCCTTCCACTTCTTCATCTGGGATATCAATAAAAATGTGCAGGCATTGACACCTGAGTAGCATCAGTTGCTTTCATTTCAAGCCCATCTGTTCCTGCAACAATTCCAATAAAATTCATACTTTGTGCTCCTTCTTTCAGAATTGTTCTGGCTTTTTTCCACAGCGGAACATCAGTGTTTTCATGTACTGTATCTTGTCTTCACCTTGGGACAAAGATTGTTTTTTAAAAAAAATCTGAATAGCTGTAATTACCATATGAAAGTAGGTCAGGACACTTTCCATTGGGGCTCTGTAATGTACAACATACACAATAAAACCAAAGAGTACCATTGTGTTTTATACGTTTTGCTGTATCAAATTCTTACTCCTTAATATTTTATTTCTGCCTGTAAATGCAATCATTTTTGAAGCATGCTTTTATTGTTTGCCATATTTCAGATTCATTACTGTCAGTGTCAGCATATTAGATTTCTTGGCATATATACATATAAATTTATGGGAAAACAACATGAATAATAAATACATCTCAATCCTGCAAACTGTAAGTCACTGATCCCTGCTCTCTTTTCCCTCCCTCCAAAATTTATACACTGCCTTTATCACTTTATACATTTTAAATTCACCACTAAGAACTGAAAAATGCACTGCTACATAGACCGAGCTATTGGACGTATTAATAGCCACTAACTGGTGAGAGTACACTCTCTTTGCAACTCCAAGTTCTCAGTTTTTAGTCATCCATAGTTCTATAAATAAGGAGATCTCGATCCTCCCCCGATCTGTCTGTAAGATGTTACAAGAACAGATCTCTTCTACTCACTTTCAACAGTATGGATTTGTGATCCATATTTCCTTCAGATTCTGCAGGTTAGGACCATTGAAAACTTAATGTCAAAAATGTAGAATGAAAAGTAGCAGGGAAACCCTGCAAATTATGTACCTGAAAACAAAGTTGTTATCAGGCAGTTCAGATTATTCTCCCTAAATCTTGCATCTTTTTTTTCTTTCTTAATTTATAATAGAAACAGCACATATTTTGTCATAATAAGATAATTATGGGTTGCCTTGCAAAATGGAGCATGTTGTTGGCTTTAATGGAGAGAATTTTTTAAAAAAAATATGTATATCAGTTCCCACATTTTTGTGAGTCAGTGAATTCCTCTTATAAGCACAGCTCGTCCACATCATCTATATAGACAGAAAATGGGATATCTGTGCCTTCTGGTGGAATTAATCCAAGTTCCCAAGTGTTGGTTTCCCAAACTTCCTAAATAACAATTCTAATCACCCAGATTTATCTTTTGTTTGAGATTGAGGTGTCCAAATTTACCTACTGATTAAAATTCAGGAACTAATGGTCCCAAACACGCTCATTTGCTATTTACTACAGGTAGTCCTTGATTTGTGACAATTGGAACCAGAAAATTAATTGTTAAGCAGAGAGATTGTTAAGTGAGTCATGCTGGATTTTATAACCTTTTTAGCCATGGTTATTAAGCAAATCACTCAGTTAAATGAATCATGTGGCCGTTACGCAAATCCAGTTTCCCTCATTGACTTGACTGGGAAGATCATGGATGGCAATCACATGATTCAAGGATGCTGGAACCTCATCAATATATCCCAATTGCCAAATTGAACTTGGATCACATGACCATGGATATCCTGTAATTGTTGCAAGTGTGAATACCAATTGTTAGTAAGTTTTTTCAGTGCCATTGTAACTTTAAACAAATGCTAAATGAATGGTTGTAAGTCAAGGACTAGCTGTAATTCATTGATATGCTAACTGAATAGTTAGGAGTAAATTTTTCATTAATTGTGTGAATCTGTCTAACCAGTTATTTAATTTGCAACACAGATACCGAAGTCCTAATGTTATGCTTACTAGAACCTTTATGCAGATACCGTATCAAATAGAAAAGAAATAGAGCTATGCAGAAATATATAATTGGAAAAGGTAATTTAATTAATTTAATTTTTTTTAAATTTTTCAAATTTATACCCCGCCCTTCTCCTTGCAAGGACCCAGGGCGGTGCACAGGCAGTATTAAAAACCATACAAAATTACAAAAATACATTATTAAAAAACTATTAAATTATATCCTGTGCTAAAAACCCTTATAAAACCCTAAGAATTAAAATTTATACAAATAAAAGTCAGAAACGGGGTTATGCTAGGCCGGCTTGTTGGAATAAATACGTCTTGAGACGCTGGCGGAACAGGCGAAGGTCCGAGGTGGTGCGTAGGTCGGGGGGTAGGTCGTTCCAGAGGGCTGGACCCGCCACAGAGAAGGCCCTTCCCCTGTGCGTCGCCAACCGGCATTGCCCGGCCGACGGTACCCAGAGAAGGCCCTCTCTGTGGGAGCGGATCGGTCGAAGGGATGTATGGGGCAGGAGGCGGTCTTGTATGTAGCTAGGCCCCGAGCCATGGAGCGATTTAAAGATGGTCGTCAATTTAGGCTGCTGAGTCCAATTTTGTCCCTCTTGTGTGCTAGAAATAAAATTAGAACATCCCTAACAGATGGCTATTTAGCCTCTCTCATCACCTGAGTATTTGATTCTACTGTCAGACTGCCCTTAACATCAAAAAGTGTTTTTCTTTAAACTAAAATTTACCTTTCTGTAGCTTAAATCCATTATTTCTCATCCTGCAGTCTAGGATGTTAGAGAAAAAAATCTTGGCTTTTTGTTCTGCGTAACACCCAGGATTGGCCAGAAAGGAGCCAATAAGCTATTTAAGATTCAAAGAGACTTAAACCTGGGTGAAAAGCTAGAAGGATTTTATTGGATAACTATTAGGAGAATTGCAGAGAAAAAGACATACCAGTCCATATCCCTTTAGCTTTCCAAGTACCCCAGAAATGGCAGTAGATAGATCTCTTGGAATCAGTAGTTGTGCAGCACAGCCCGAGAACTTTAGGTCTATGTTCAGTTCGAAAACATCCAAGGCTTTTGCCACTTTGATACACTTTTCTTAAAGGACATGAATTGTAAACTATAACACCTGAAGACGGCTTGATAGCACCTCTTAGCAGTGACTTGGTCACAACATTTGACAATTGACAGAGACATTTTTTAATAAGGCAGGTTCTTAGCAAGCAACGCCTGGAGATAGTCTGAGGACATAGCTTGTCAAAAATTGCCAGCCCGACAACTGACCCTTTGCTAAAAATACTTTTAAAGGAAAATTTCTTTCTAGTGTGTAGCAGTTGTCTTTGCCCTCTCCTTAACAGGTGTTAGACAATTCACATTATCCTCTATCTTAATTATTACAAGTAGGAATACAGATAAAAGGCTGAAGGATGACAGTGATTTACAGTACAATGATACACTACACAAAGCTTATTAAGTATTTTTTTTCTAGACAGACATACACGAGAATTTACAGAGCAAAACTTGTTCACCCTCAGCTGGTAAGTAACTTTTTCTGCATAATTATGTCTTAACATATGCAAAGGAAAAAAGTAGTTCGCAGTGTAGCATTAAATACTCATCTTGACATATATGTCCCCATTCTGACATAAATATAAGAAAAGCTGCTGAATGCCTTCCAAGATTCTGTCTGTATGTGTGGGTGTACACTTTCGTGGTGTATATAGCTGCTGCGATACAATCCAACTTTAGTAAAGCTATGATGGAACCTATTCACCCTGAGGCAACAAGTACGAAAATCAGATTCAATAAATATACAACTGTGTGAAGTTTCTTAAAGACTTTATTGTCAGTTAGAAGAGGTATGAATAACATCGAAGGCAGACAGATAAAATAAAGTTCTACTTATATCCCTTTAGCTTTGAGGAAACTTAGTGGTGACAGTAGGGTTCTAGCTGGGCCATTGGTGCAGCACCATTCTAGGTTGACCCCATTCTATCCAGAGATTTAAGTTTCAATGTAAACCAGGGGTTCCCAAACTTGGCAACTTTAAGACTTGTGGACTTCAACTCCCAGAATTCTCCAGCCAGCATAGTCCACAAGTCTTAAAGTTGCCAAGTTTGGGAACCCCTGATGTAAACTCTCTCTTTCCTTTTTAACTAATCAGTTAATGTATCTATGTATATACCACATACCATATTCATTCCAACATAAATGAATAAACAAAGACCACCTGATCATGCCATTCTAATTCCTTACACAAGGTGGCTTTGAAATAAGCACTTGCATAATGCTGTTTGTTTGTTTATTCAATTTCTATAGCTGTTCAACTCAACCAAGTGATTCTGAATGGCTTAAAATTCTAAAATTATAACACACAAAATAAATAAGTACAAACAACAGCTTGATGGTTAATCATAATCAGAATAGAGCTGGAAGAGACCTTGGAGGTCTTCTAGTCCAGTCCTCTGCTCAAGCGGTAGATCCTATACCAGTGATGGCTAACCTTTTTTGGTTAGCGTGCCAAAAGCGGAGGGAGTGCAGGGAGGTCGTGCATGGGTGTGCCACACCCATGATGCTATCTGCGTGACCCCCTGCTTTTGGTGTGCTTTTTTCGTCCTCCCCAGGCTTCAGAGGCTTTCTAGGAGCCTGGGGAGGGTGAAAACAGCCTCCCCTGCCCACCTCCAGAAACTTCAGGAACTTCCCTGAAGCCTACAGAGGGCGAAAAATGGCCTCAAAAGAAGGCCTAAATTAGCTGGCCTAAATTAGCTGGCCAGTGCACACATGTGCCCTGGAGCTGACAGGGCAACGCCTTGCGTGCCCTAAGAAATGGTTCCGCGTGGCACCTGTGGCACCCGTGCCATGGGTTCGCCATCACTGTCCTATACCATTTCATACAAGTGACTGTCCAGTCTTTTCTTAAGAACCTCCATTGATGAAGCACCCCCAATTTTTGAAGGCAAGCTGTTCCACTGGTTAATTGTCCTCACTGTTAGGAAGATTCTCCTTGATTCCAGGTTGCTTCTCTCCTTGACTAGTTTCCAGCCATTGTTTCATATCCTGCCCTCTGGTGCTTTGGAAAATAAATTGACCATTTCCTCTTTGTGGTAGCCTCTCAAATACTGGATTACTGCTATCATGTCCCACCTAATCCTTCTTTTCTCTAGACTAGCCAAGCCCAAATCCTGCAACCGTTTTTCATATCTTTTAGTCTCCAAGCCTTTAATCATCTTAGTTTAATCAACTAATAGTAAAGCCAAGTAACAGAGCCCTTAGCACATTCCAAACCCTAAGCCCGGGCACATAGCCAAGTTTCTAAGGCTGTGATGATAATGTGTCCAAAACATAAATGTATAAGAAATAATATCCATATTAATGCATCAAACAACTTGTTTACAGAATATATTGTATGCACACCACCTAAAGGGAAAAAAACCCCAGATATATTGGAAAAGTGGTGCATACTTTTAACTATAGGACTCTGCTATAATAAGGAATCTTTTTCAGCTCCATTTGTGGAAGCTATTATGCTGAAGGTACAAATCTTTCCTTAAATTATGGGCTGATGAAAAACATCCTGTTTGAGATGAACACTCAATGCACATGGATGTAATCGAACTACTTAATAACTCTTTCCTTCAAATATATAGCAAAAACCAAATATCCTTCGGTCTCTCCAAAAACTGCATAAGTAAAATCAATAACAAAAATAAAAATCTAGCCAAAACAAAAAAGCAGCCCATTACTAGACTCAAATGCCTATTGAAACAGAACTGTTTTTATTTTTCTCTGAAACACCAAGATTGGAGCCAAATAAATCTCAGGGGGTGAAGGGAAGTTTGCTACGATGTCAAGAGAAACCTGTGTCTGGGATTTTCCTTTCTTTTCCTTCCCTTCCCCTCTTCTCCTCTTTTCCTCTCCTCTCCTCTTTTTCCCTTTCTGTTCTTCTTCTTCTTCTTCTCTCTCTCTCTCTCTCTCTCTCCCTCCCTCCCTCCCTCCTCCCTTCCCCCTCTCTACCTAACTAACTAACTAAACTAAAGAAATCCTCCTTGGAAAAATTCTCCAAATCAGATGCATTTTTGCTGAGTGATACAGTCCTGGAGGAAAGCAGAAGGCAAAAGTAGGCCTTTATGGGTTAATACCAACACTTTGAATTGAATCTGGAAACCTATTGACAACCAACACAATGACTGTATCACAGATGTTATACTTCTATAGGAACTTATTTCTACCAGCAGTCTGGCCACTGCATTCTGAACCAATTGCAATTTCCAGATTGACTTCAAAGAAGCCCTGTGTAGAATGCACTACTGCGGTCTAAACATATATTCAAAAGTACATGAGTCACACCCATACAAGCTTAAGGTGGCTAATATATAATTTATCTTGAATCTCCAAAATTACATATACATATACATATACATATATATATATATACATATACATATACATATACATACATACAACTGGTACTGTTGGAACAAGCCCAGCATCACCCACATGGATGCACGCAGGGCGCGCATGCATTGTAGCTGCAAATAATGCTTCCATAAGCCTCCGTGCCCGTCCAGTGTGTGCACGGAAGCGACGAAAGCTTTAAAATACTGGTAAGGAGCTCGGGCAGGTGGGCGGGCCCTCCAGAGCACCATACCGGAATGGTACCCGGTGCTCCAGGCAGGCTCCGGTACGGCCATACTGGGGCGTACCGCCTGCAACCCACACACACACACACACACACACGCATACATACATACACTAGTATATGCACCAAATTCCTGTCTAAACGTTTTACTGCATTCCTATCTGTGTATGTAGGCTTAGGGTTATACAGTACGTCAAGCAGTACAAAGGAACTGTATTCTGTTAAATTTACCCATAATTTCACACTGGCCTAGAAAATCTAGGAGAATTCTGGGAAGCAACATATAATATATTAAACTTGACAAGGAGAGTGAATTATTATCTCTGTTATTAAATGCTCCAGATAACCCAGTGTTTGCTTTTCTAGCACTGCTAGATAAGAGTATGTCATTCCAACCACTGATTATATTTCAGCAAAGACAAAGTTAAAAAGCCATTAAGCAGAATAAATCTAATTGTTTTGCTTACTGACATTTTGCAAATTAATTTTATCTGACTTAATTCAAATGTTATTTTATTACGTAATGCTAAAATGTTCAGCATTTGGGGATCTTCTGGGTCAAATAAATATGCAATTCCCAGTGGTGGGACAAAGACCCATTTAGCTGTGCTAAATGTGTCTTTTCTTTTCCAAATCACCAAATGCACGTTTAAAAATAACTCCTAGTGCTTTAAAATCATTAAGGATTTTGAGATCAATAAATAATTAAAACTGTGTTTTTATTCATTCATTATTCAAATGTTTGTTTTCCTTTTCTTTAACTAGGTATCCTAAATAGCTTGTGTTGGTAATATATAAATATATTAAGGTTTAATCTATCTTTTGGCAAGAGAAAAGAGCCTTCCATTTGTGGCAGATAATTGTGCTATGCTTCTCTCTCATACCTCAGTGAATAAAGTGTATTCCCTCTCATCTTTTTTCATGCTGCTCATGAAGTCTGTGGTCTGAACGAGAACCGCACAAAATTCCCCATTCGGGTCTCATGATGAAAATTTTTAAAAAACTAAATACCCTACATCTTGGGTCACTGCCTGTCACAAAATATCATAAAATTGTAGTCATTTTCATTATTTTTTTCAATGAATTTGCCATTTAGTAGACTAAATGAGCTATTAATCCTAAAGCATAATTAACTTACCTCTGGGTTTTAGGATGGTCCTCGAGAAAGTTTTCCTTGATAATATAACAATTCACATCATTGAAAAGACTGCAGGTCTTATATTAGACTAAAAATATGCTACAACTCTTACCTAATACTAAACATGGGATTTCCAGTTTAGGAAATTAAGAAAATGGGACGTGATTTCACTTGGTTTCAAAGATACATATTAGTTATTCCTTTGAATTGATGAGCAATGCTTGATCTCTTACATGCTCAGGACTGAATAAATTCCAAATGAATTTCTAGAGCCCCATTTTTGTAGGGCTTGGAGTTCCCCCCCATTCCAAACTGAAGTGTTTAAATGTGACTATCAAAATCCATAGAGATGGGAGCAAATTTAGAGTAATGGCTAAGGTAACAAACTAGAAACCAGGAGACTGTGAGTTCTAGTCCCACCTTAGGCTCAAAGCCACCTGAGTGACTTTGGGTCACTCTCTCTCTCTCAGCCCTAGGAATAGGCAATGGCAAATCACAAAACTCTCACCAAGAAGACTGTGGGGACTTGTCCAGGCAATGGCCAGGAGGTAAAAGTGCTTGGGCATGAAGAAAAGGGCTTAACTGAGTTTTGAGACTTTTAAAAAAGATGCAAAATATTCATTTTAAAAATAAATAATTGAAAGAATAAAATAACAAAAAATTGCTTAACTTTGAAAACTATTTCATACTCTGAATACTAAATTGGAAGTTTATTCATACCTTCATCCCTCTAGGTATGGCAAACTTTGGTCTTGTTTGCTTTACTGATATAAAGTATCTAGGACACTGATGGCGAACCTTTTTTGGTTCACGTGCCATAAGTGGGGGGGAGCGCAGGGGGGTCATGCATGGGCGTGTTGCACCCATAATGCAATGTGTGACACCCCCCAGTGCGCATACACGCACTACAGGTGCTCCCCCCCCCCATTTTTTCTATGATTATTTTGCCATCCCCAGGCTCCAGAGGCTTTATAGGAGCCTGGGGAGGGTGAAAACAGCCTCCCCCGCGCCCCCGGAGGCCCTCCGGAGGCTTCAGAGACCTTTAGGAGGGCAAAAAAAGGCCCTCCAAGCAAACCAGAAGTGACTTCCGGTTTGCTTGGAGGGCCATTTTTAGTCCTCCGGAGGGTTCACAGAACCTCCTGAAGCCTCCGGAGGGCATCAGGGGGGGCTGTTTTTGCCCTCCCCAGGCTCCTATAAAGCCTGGGGAGGGCGAAAAATGGCTTTAAAAATGGCTGAACTGAGCTGGCCAGTGCGCACATGCATGCTGGCCAGCTGACAGGGCAACGCCTCGCGTGCCCTGACAAATGGCTCCACGTGCCACCTGTGGCACGGGTGCCATAGATTTGCCATCCCGGATCTAGGATCTTAAGAAGATTGATTGTATAATACAGTACAGTACAGTATAGCCTTTATTGTCATTGTACAAAATAAATACAACTGTGGTTTTAGCCTCACAGCTTTGGTTCACAGATTTGGGGCAAGTTTGTGGATTGAGTCTGGTTGTTTGACCAATATCTCTGTGTACATCTGGATCTGGAAATCCCACAGGATCTTAGCTCTGTTATTCTCCACAATCTTCTCTGGAATCTCCCATCTAGACTGGTTCAGTCTTAACAACTTTCCCTGTCGTTATTACTATCAAGCTTCACTTCTCTAGTCTGATACCCCACTATCTTCTATCTTCACTGGAGATCTATACAGGTGGATCTGCAAGTCAAAATCTCAATCACTTTCAGCATATATCTTAATGTTATCCATGTAGAGTAGTTCCATTCTTGAACTTGGGTCCTTTTCACTAGAATACAATATCCATATCACAAGAATATACTGTTAATCATAAGAATAAAATGTATGTGGCAGGACCCGCCCTCTGGAACGATCTGCCCCCATCACGGACCTTCCCCTCTTCCGCCGCTCACTCAAGACATACTTCTTTCAGCAAGCTGGACGAGCTTAGAATTTAGACCCAGGTATGATAGAGCTTCAGCTAAATTAGAAAATGGTTGACAGGTTTTTTAATGGGAATTTTAGCACAGGTTTGCAATTTAATTTCTTTTTAACTTTTGTGTTGTTATTTATTTATTGTGGTCTTAATTTCCTATGCACCACCCAGAGTCTGTCTCGACGGAGATTGGGGCAGTTTACAAATCGAATAAAATTCAAAATTCAAATTATGTGTGGATGATGATGATGATGATGATGATGATGATGATGATGATGATGATGATAATCTTTATTGTCATTGTACTAAAATTACAATGAAATTGGTTTTAACTTCACTGGTGAAAATTTATAACAGAAACAAAAAAAAGAGAGAAAAGAAAAAAGAAAAAACTAGCATGTGCATGGAGTGATTGCGGTTGAATTTAAAAGTCTCACAGCCCAAGGATAGAAGCTATCTTTAAACCTGTTTGTTCGGCTGGCTATACTTTGATATCTTCTGCCTGATGGTAGAAGTGCAAAGAGATACCAACCCGGGGTGTGAATCATCTTTGAGAATCTTCCTTGCTCTGCTAAAGCAGCGAGATCTGGCGATGTTATCTAGTGATGTCAGAGGGCAACCAATGGTTTCTTGTGCCGAATAGATCACTCTCTGTAGTGCTTTCCTTTCTGCAACTGTTAAACCAGCATACCACACTGTGATACAATATGTGAGGACACTTTCTATAGTGGACCGATAGAAAGAGGTCATCAGCCGTTGTTCCACCTGATTTTTCTGCAGGACTCTAAGGAAATGAAGTCTCTGTTGGGCTTTTCCAATCACCAGAGATTGGATGATACTGATGATATTTCTGACTCGTACCACTATAAGGTTAAGTATACCTGAAGGTTATGGACCATAACCTATTATATTGTTTCACTGCTGGTTAGCAGATAAATGTTTTCAATTTCACTGTCTAGGCTAAGAGAGAATTACTGACCTGAAAAAAAAATTGTCTTTTTTTAAAAGGAGAAGCAGCAGGGAAGAATGTTTTTACCAGTGATTTGATTCTTGCTGACAAATATTTCTGCCTATTATTTTCCAAGTTGCTTTGAAATGCATGCTGGTGATAATGATCTTTCCAACTACCCATTGTGAATAATTGTAGTATTGTCATAGAGAGAAAGGAGAAAGTGGACTTTGGTTCAGTAGATTGGACTGGCCTGTTTAAAAAGTGTTTATGTGCGCATATGTGTTTATTTAAAGACTTAAAGTTTAATTGTAGTCACTTCTAAACTTTCATATTGTCACATTCATTTTTTTGATGTAATCCAAATTTCAATTTGTTCAAGAACCAATGTAGAAACGAATTAATAAATGCTGAAAAAATGAAAGATTCTGTCCACTTCTTTTAAATGTCCTAATTATTTGCTGGCTGGAGAAGTCTGGGAGCTGAAGTCCTTCAGACTTAAAGTTGCAAAGGTTGGAGACCCCTGTTCTAATTCATCTCCTTGCCCAACAGAGGAGTCCTTATACCCTCCTGTAGAAATGAATGTCCAATCTTTTCTTTAAAACCTCCAGTGATTGGGGCACCCATGACTCTGGGCGTTCCATTGGGTAATGAAATCCTGACAGTGAGAGCAATTAATTTCTCCTTAATTCCAGTTCGGATGTCTCTTTAACAAGCTTCTTGTCCTTCCTTCAGGTACTTTGGAGAATAAATCAATCCCTTCGTCTCTGTGTTCAGCTTATTGTCTCTCTGATTCAAGAATTTGGTTTTCAGAGATTGAATAGCATATTTTTCCTGGCTTCCATACCTAAGAAAAAACTAGAACTAAGGTTTCCCCAGTTCTAATGTAACACCTTAGTTACTACACACTGGTTGTTGTCTATGCATGAGTGTATCAATACATATATGCATGGCTTATTCAAGTAACATACCCCAGTCATGAATTTATCTTAGCCATTTTATTTTAGTAGTTCCTTGTTAGCTGTTCTTGTTTTTTCCAGAAACACTTTTTTAAAACTAAATTTAAAGTATGCTTGGCTTTGAGAAAAAATACCATCACAAAATAAATGATATTGTTTTTACAACCACAATTTTAAAAAGTCTTCTAAATGTCTAGTCTCAAGATGGTTTTCATTGTTTACAATGGGTCTTGTTTTCAATTAATTGGACGTCAGACTGTCCTCAGAATCTTGTCTTATTCTGACATTAGCATGCCAATGGTTGTGGTGACATCTAGTGGTAAAATCTCTAAAATATTTTGGAAATGTTTTCATGGCTATCCTTCTCTGTGAAACGTCGTTTTCATTCAAAGCATTTAAATTTGATTTCCCCTCATTTGCAGTCCAAAATAATGCAATCCACTTTTGAATTATCTCCAAAGAGCCATTCATGCAGCTTCAATAAGCAGTCTGGAATGTGGGTTGGGGAGATATGAGCTAGCCTCAGAGGTCATAGAGTTTGCTTCAGTGTAGTCTTTCAGCACAACCAGTTTGTCATGACAACACGGACCCACTCTGCAAGGCTTTTGTCGATTTGAACCTCATAGTGTTTTCTTCAAAAGTATTGCTAATAGCATTTTAATACTTATATAACTAGCAGCTCTCAATTTCCAGTTTTTAATAAAAAGATTTATCTAGTAAAATGAAACTCTGCTGCAAGCTTTTTATTATTTGGAACCAAGAGAGGAATGATTTTCTGTAACTTTTTAATTTTAAATTGCCTATTTATGTTTTCAGCTGGTTAGATTTATTTATGTAACATCAGGTCAATGTCATTTCTTAGCAACCCCATAGACTTTTTCCATGTGTTTTGTCCATAGAATTTAAGCAAATCGTTTATCTCCTTTTTGTATAAAAATCATTTAAGCCAAAGCAAGTCATTTTCATTTTTTAAAATTCTTATATACCTTGTTTTCCAGAAAATAAGACAGGGTCTTATTTTCTATTGACCCCTGAAAAAAGTGCTTGGCCTTATTTTAAGGGAGGTCTTATTATTTTTGAGGTGCAGGAGGCCCCTTATCCTCGGTCTGAGAATCAGCTGATCCAGAGAGGGCTAGAACAGAGGTCTCAATCTCGCGGCCTGTGGGCCAATTGCGGCCCGCAGGACGGTATCTTGTGGCCCCCTCCGTGATATGAAAGTATAATATTTGAGGATATTTTTTAACAACGTTTTTTGTGGAATCCCTTATGTGGCCCAGCCTCACCCATCCAGGTAAATTGAGTTTGAGACCCCTGGGCTAGAAGTTCTGTCTCTGTTTCTGGCACACTATTTCCAACCCTAGTGTTGTTTGGCCTGCTGCTCTTTTTGTGGCCAGTGAAATTGGTTTGAACGTTGTGCTAACATTTGCATCAGGTGGAATATAGACAGCAGTGATAACTATAACAGAAATCTCTCTAGGTAGATAAAATGGCCGACAAATGACAGTCCTCCACCTTTGATTTTACCAGAGTTGTTGCTTCTGTCAAAGCGGTGTGTGGTGCGGTTAGTTAGCTCCACAAACGCATCTCGTACAAGTGGATGAAGCCAGGTCTTTGATGATCATCACACAGCAGTCACGAATGAGCTTATTCGCTGCCATCCATAGCTCTAGTTCATCGGCTTTGTGGACAAAGGATCTAGAGTTGGTTAGGAAATGCTTGGTAATGCTGGTCTGTGAGGCTGCTTCCGTAATCGAACTAGCAAACCTGCTCTGCATCCCCGCTTCTGCTTCGGCTCTCTTCGCTGCCTCCTAGGCCAAACAACGATCCATAGAGAGCCTGGCAGTCTTACTATGTGACTCGGTATATTATGAGACTGCTGGACGTCACTGGTAATATCGAGTCGACTAGAAGATCCAATCTTTAATAATAACTTAATAACTCCCTGCGGGTATAGACTAGTTTTTGCCTAACTCTACTGTGGCACCAGGAGCTCAAAGCAGCAGCGCCTAAGCACGCCGCCATCTTGAATGGAACCTTTTGTCTCCTTTTTATTATCTTTCCTCTTCCCATTATTTCCTATTATGAAGCAATTTGAATTATTTGTGGCATGATTTTCTGCCCATGCCGACCACAAGTATTGAATTTTCCAGCCATCTGTTTAAGCAACGGACATATTGCATTTCCCTGAGGTCATTGCTCTAAAGATGTTTCTGCATACTTTCCAGCCCACGTTCAGCAATTGTGGAACAAGAGCAGCTCTAGACAATGATACTGGGATCATTTGAACATTGAGCAAGCTATTATATTCCTGACTAGTGATTAATGGGTAAAGATGCCTTTTCTCACTTTAAAAATGTTATAGAAATGACTTGAAATATTTAGAAAGGTAAAACAAAAGGCTGAGGATATAACTGGTTTTTTATTCTGTTGCAATGAAAAAAAGGCCAGGTCACTACATTTCCCCCCCTTTTCACTTCTTTCTACACTTCTTTTTTAACTTTCTCAATTTTTGTTTCTATTTGTATTTTATCTTATAATAAACTTTAATAAAAATGATCCAAACATTATAGTTTATTATAGGCAATCACCAGGAGTTGACACTTATACACACACACCACATACTCACACAATACCGAAGGTTTAATATACGGCACACGGCTCTCCGAACCCCAAATTAATAATAATTGAAGAAATATGATAAACTATTAATGCACTTGAAGAAACAAAAGGCAGAGAGGGATTATGGTCATTATTAATAAATGCTTCTTTATTTTTTTTTGCTGGTCTGTGATCAAATAAAAATTGATTAATGCTTCTTTATTCATTAAAAAGACCCTAAAACGTTTATTTTTCGGAGTTTTGTCCCAGATTGTTTTATACAATCTAAGACAGTGGTTCCCAACCTTTTTTTTTATTTGGCCATGCCCCACCTAAACATCTCTAAATTCCTGATCCCCCCCCCCCCATATAATTCTTACTTTAAAAGTGAAGTCTACTCACGCAGAGGAAGGAAACCTAAAAGGCCATTAACTTGGTTTAAACAAGGTTCAAATTGCTCTCCTCCCTAATCAATGGTTAGGAACCACTGATCTAAGATCTGGAGGAAATTTTTTATGGACCAGGAGCATCTTATTGTGAACATAGCATATAACATCTGATCAAGCATCCAATGTGGGAACTAGTGTCTGAAGAAGGGATTGTTGAATTTATTGCAAAAATATAATCTGTTAAGGCTCCCGGTGAGGATAATATATCCATCAAACTACTGAAAAATAACCTAGGTTAGGTGGGGGTGAGGGGGGGGGGCTTTACCTGATTTATTACGACAAATAGATCTGGTTTGGGGCTACAGTACTCTTTATAGGAAGGGAAAGATGAAACATCCTGTTAATTACAGCCCCATTACTTTGCTATCAATCTTGGAAAAACTCTATGCTACATATTTAGATGAAAAATTAGCCTCCTACCTCGAGGAACACACACTGTTTTAACAAATCTTCAAGCAGCTTTCAGATCAACAATTACCCAGTAATTTATATTAACCTACCTGGTTTGAAAATATTATATTTTCCTGAAGGCAAATTACTTGCTGCTTTCATAGGTTTTTAAGGTTGCCTTACATTCTGAGAATAGAACCAAACTTCAGTTTAAATTAAAGACGTTAGTTCCTGACAGGCATCTTACATATTTAATATAGATATTATATCAAGACAGTATGATGCAAGTGAGATGCAACACAATGGCTTATTTACAGGGAACACAATTAATGAATAAGGTGTGAGTCAAGGTTGTATTTTGGCTCTAATGCTATTCAATAAACATTTAAATTTAGAGTCTACATCAGGAGTGGGCAAACTTTGCAACTTTAAGTCTGTAGGACTTCAGCTCCCAGACTTCTCCAGCCAGTTTTGCCCACCCCTGGTCTACATGATTTCAGTTGATGGCTATTGCCTATTATTAGCCAAAAGGAAAATTTGTGTTTTATTATATTTAATTTATGTTATTCTTCTTAGATTGGTCTTGAAACACCAACTTGAGCTACTAACCAGACATTGCAAGTTAATAAACTATAAACAAATTAACTATGATAAAATTAAGTCTTGGTTTCTGAAAAATATTCAAAATGTCAGATGAAATATGTTGCCATCAAATATTTATGCTAAAAGTGTCAAAAGTTTCCCATATCTCAGCATTTTGTCCCTGTAATGGAACTGACCTTGAAACTACAAACCATATTTTATAGCATAGTAATTTAATTAATTAATTAATTAATTAATTAGATTTATAAACCGCCCCCTCTCCCCGGAGGGACTCGGGGCGGTGTACAGGAAAAATTAAAAAACCATATAAAACATACAATATATACAAAGTTAAAAACGAATTAAATTAAACCTGAACTAAAATTTAAGAACATTAAAATACAACCCACCTATGCTAAAATTCCCTAAAGTCTAATATCCATATACGTATTTGGCAGATGTTATATTAAGAGAGTCAAAACTGTTACGCAAGACCAGCTTGCTGAAAGAAATAGGTTTTAAGTGAGCGGCGAAAGAAGGGAAGGTCCGTGATAGTGCGAAGTTCGGGGGGTAGGTCATTCCAGAGGGCCGGCCCTGCCACAGAGAAGGCCCTACCCCTGGGCACCGCTAGCCGGCACTGACTGGCGTTTGGTACCCTCAGTAGACCCTCTCTGTGGGAGCGTATTGGACGCAGGAAGGTGTGTGGCAGGAGACGGTCCCGCAAGTAACTAGGCCCCGAGCCATGGAGCGATTTGAAGATGGTAACAAGCACCTTGAAGCGCACCCGGAAGGCCACTGGTAGCCAGTGCAGCTCGCGCAGGAGAGGTGTTATGTGGGAGTAACGAGAAGCTCCCAGAATCCCCCGCGCGGCCGCATTCTGAACCAACTGGAGCCTCCGGGTGCACCTCAAGGGGAACCCCATGTAGAAAACGTTACAATAGTCTAAGCGAGACGTCACGAGTGCCTGAGTGACAGTGTGGACGGCATCTCGGTCCAGAAAGGGACGCAACTGGCGTACCAGGCGGACCTGGTAGAATGCCCCCCTGGTCACGGCCATCACATGGTCATCTAGGGACAGCTGGGAATCCAGGAGGATGCCCAAGTTGCGAGCCCTTTCCGCGGGGGCCAATGACTCGCCCCCAATAACCAGCGATGGAGTAAGCTGGCTATGCCGATGCGCCGGAAACCACAGCCACTCGGTCTTGGACGGGTTGAGCCGAAGTTTGTTACTTCCCATCCAGAGCCGCATGGCTTCTAAACACCGGGACATCACTTCGACGGCATCGTTGGGGTGGTTGGGGGTAGATATGTACAGCTGGGTATCATCAGCGTACAGATGGTACTCTACCCCACAACCACGGATGATCTCACCCAGCGGCTTCATGTAGATGCTAAACAGGAGGGGTGAGAGGACCGACCCCTGAGGCACCCCATAAATGAGTGGTCTCGAGGTCGACCTCTGCCCTCCTGCCAATACAAATTGCGACCAACCGGAGAGGTAGGAGGAGAACCACTGTAAAACAGTGCCCCCCAATCCCAATCTCTCCAGTCGGTGCAATAGGATACCATGGTCGATGGTATCGAAAGCCGCTGAGAGATCTAATAGGACCAGGATAGAAGAAAAACCCCTATCTCTGGCCCTCCAGAGATCATCCACCAACGCGACCAATGCCGTCTCGGTGCTGTGCCCAGGTCGGAAGCCGGACTGGCGCGGGTCTAGATAAGCAGTTTCCTCCAGGTGCCGAGAGAACTGCTGTACCACCACACTCTCTACAACCTTCACCAAAAAGTGAAGGTTGGAGACCGGACGATAGTTAGTTAGCAATGCTGGGTCCAGGGAGGGCTTCTTGAGGAGGGGTCTCACCATCGCCTCTTTAAGGGAGGCCGGCAAGAACCCCTCACTAAGAGAAGCATTCACAATTCCCTGGAGCCAGCCTCGTGTCACCTCCCAGGAGGCCAGTACCAGCCAGGAGGGACACGGGTCCAATAAACATGTGGTGGCATTCAGTCGCCTCGGCAACCTGTCCACGTCTTCGGAAGTAACAAAGTCGAACTCATCCCATAAAACGGTCTCAAGACCTGCCTCGGACGGTCTGCCCAGATCTATCGAAATGGAGGCCAAGTCGTCCCGAATCCGAGCGATTTTGTTCTGCAGATAACCGAACTCCTCTGCTCTACCCTGCAAAGGAGCTTCCCGCGATGGAGCTTCCCCTGATGGAGAAGGGAGCGGGTCACTCTAAACAGGGCAGCAGGGCGGTTATCTGCGGACGCAATAAGAGTGGCAAGATGACTACGTTTTGCCACTCCTATTGCCACTAGGTAGGTCTTTGTGTAAGACCTCACTAGTGTTCGGTCGGATTCGGAACGAGTGGACCTCCATCTGCTCTCTAGGCATCTCTTGCGGCGCTTCATCACCCTTAGCTCCTCAGAAAACCAAGGGGCCAGGGTGGATCGGTGCCGCGTGAGAGGCCGCAAGGGCACGACCCGGTCCAAGGCCCCCGTGGCTGCACTATTCCATGCGGCCACTAAGTCCTCGGTCGAGTCGTGGGTGAGGGTTACAGGCATAGGCCCAAGCTCCATCTGGAACCTCTCCGGGTCCATCAGGCGCCTGGGGCGGAACCATCTGGGAATCTTGGGTTCCGCCTCCCCGGGGTGGGGTGTAGTGGTCGGAAAGTCCAGCCGCAGGAGCGAGTGATCTGACCATGACAGGGGTTCGATGACTAATTCCCCTACTCCTAGATAGTGAGTTTTACAAGAGTTTAACACAGGTTATTATCTATGCTAATTAAAATCAGGACAGGAAGAGTTATTTCTGACTGTTGAAATTATTACAATAAAAATCCTAAAATTGCAATGGTTACATTAAAAAAAAAGATTGCTATCAAAAGAGGATCTAAAGTTTTTTTAAATGTTTTATGTGATAAATAATACATACCAATTTATTTTATGTGGTAACTTGTTTTATGTTAAAAATTTTAAGTTATATTTGTATTTTGTTAATCAGGTCTTTTGGTTATAAATAAATATATAATTATAACTGTTAATGACTTTTGCAGCTAGCCACATGAAGTCAGAGGACACTAACACAAATTCAAAGTCTCTTATACTGTATATAATATATTTAGCATTCAAACCTTCAGGAGTCTTTGTCATCATCCAGTAGAATAAAAACATGAGACAAGATTGTCAGGAACACAGGAATAAGCTTACACAGAAGGTAAGCTAAGCAGAACACATGGAAGAAGAAATGAGTCTGCGCTCTCCATCTAACTACTCACCTACAACTGTGTATTGTGGCCTATTGTGCACCTTACTGTACCACAGGGGTCTCAAACTCAATTTACCTGGGGGCCGCTGGAGGCAGAGGCTGGGTGAGGCTGGGCCACATAAGGGATTCACTCCCCCTGGGGGCCGCACTAATATTATACTTTCATATCATGGTGGGGGCCACAAGATACCGTCCTGCGGGCTGCAATTGGCCCGCGGACCGCGAGTCTGAGATCCCTGCTGTACCAGATACTATTCAGTATCCTAATATCTGTCAATTTTTTTGAATTCTATTAGAGTTCCATATACAGTTCCACGTTCTGTGTCCCTAAAAAGGCAGCTACTGTAAGAAGCTTCCAGAATGTAGATGCTGTAGCTATATTGAGCAATACTTCTATTAAGTTTCCTAAATCATACAAGATTCCTCATCCCAACCCCACTCATCCCCCCCCCTTTTTTTTTAGTAAAAACAGTTGCAAACAAAGCTGCTGTTGTTCATAAGTAAAAAGACTGACTTGGCCAAGGACTAAAGCATTATAAATAACTATGATTTGATTTGATTTGAGTCCCTTCGGGGAGAGGGAGCGGTCTACAATTTAAATTTATTATTATTTATTATTATAGATCAGTCATATATCATATTCTCTTTTTTTCATTGGTTGAATATTGATTGCAAGGCTCTATTTAATGCTAGCTTTAGCATCACTTTAATATCCTTTGGGAACAGAAATACCCCAATCTGACGGCAAATAAATATGAATCAAAATTATATTTGTACCTTTCCATTATGCTACTTCTGATTTTATGGGAGAGTATATAATTAAATATCCCTCACCCTGATAAAATGCAATCCGAATATGAATAAGCAAATATTTTCTAAATTGGATAATCTGGTTTGCATACCAATTAAAATCCTATACTTTAGTAATTCTGCAATTCCTTGAAGTTGTCATATTTGTAAGAGGCGTTCGAAGAAAAAAATGCTTTGTGTCAATGGATCAAACACTTCTGAAACACTGCTGAAATTTCATTTCTCATATTTTTTTTCCCTTTGAACTGATTAAACATTCATGTTTCATTTCAGTCAGGCAAAGACAATTAAAGTATATGCCCAACAAGTGAGCAGATGTTTTGGTTTTTTTTCTTCCCAACGTGACATTGAGAGATGAATAACACTGAAGGTAGCTTGCTATTCAGAAATCCTGTCTTCATCTTGTGTTTCACTGTACTACTTTTGCTCTTTACATGGGGCTCCCCTTGAGGTGCACCCGAAAGTTACAGCTAGTTCAGAACGCGGCCACGCGGGTGATTATGGGAACCTCACGGTGTTCCCATATAACACCTGCCCTGCGCGAGCTGCACTGGCTGCCTGTGGCCTTCTGGGTGCACTTCAAGGTGTTGATCACCATCTTTAAAGTGCTCCATGGCTCGGGGCCTAGTTATATGCAAGACCGTCTCCTGCCCCATACATCCCTTCGACCGATCCGCTCCCATAGAGAGGGTCTTCTCCGGGTGCCGTCGGCCGGGCAATGCCGGTTGGCGACGCCCAGGGGAAGGGCCTTCTCTGTGGCGGGCCCTACCTTTTGGAACGACCTACCTCCCAATCTCCGTACCACCTCGGACGAAAAATGGCGATCGTGCCTTGATCGGGAGGAGACCCGGGGGTCGTTTTACCTCCGGAGGGACGCTGCCAGCCCTCATTGTCCACCGTGGAGGGCTGGCCATGCAAGCTGATCCACTGGCCGTCACACCGGGCCGCCCAGATTCGGAGGGCGAGCCTGGGCTGTGACGGGAGAGAGTGGAGACGCTGGGAGCGAGGGGCGTGGCCAGAGTCGGCCCCACGGCCTAGAACGCCTCGGCCTAGAGCGTCCCAGCGCGTCCTGGTGTTGTGGGCGAAGCCGGGACGCGGAAGAACTAAAGGGTCCGGCCGGAACATCTGAAGGCCGGACCGAGCCGTGCCGGGTCGGGAGGATCGTATTCCGACCCGACCCGAGTGATCTTACCGACCGGCCCAGGAGGGGAGTGGAGAGAGCTGCGGAAGCTTTGGAAGCTGTGGACGGATGGCTGTGGAAGCTGTGGAAGCTGAAGGTTGGATGGCTGGAGGCGATGGACGGGAGGCGAAGCCGGTATGGGGAAATGGAAGAAGTTTGCGAGAGGAGAGATTGGAAGAGAGAGACAGGAAGAGAGGAGAGGAGGAGAGAAAGAGGGGAAGGAGAGAATGAGGAGGAGATGGATTGGAGATGGAGGAGAGATGGATTGGAGAGATGGAGATGGAATGGAGATGAAATGGTGATGGAAGGAGATGGATGGAGTTGGAGATGGAGACGGAGGAGAAAAGAAAGAAGAAGGAGAAGGAGATTGAGAATGTGTCGAAGGTGCAGAAGAAGGAGAATAGATTGAGAGAAGCCAAGCAGCGGGGTCGGAAACAGTGGAACGATGGCGCAGGAGGGCCCAGGAAGATCCAAAGTGAGTGCCTTGGATAGGAGGAAGTGAGCCGGGCCAGCACATGGCAGCATCTTTCATCAGGCCACACGACAACCAACTAGTCATGTGGTACTAGGTGCGGACTTGAGCCTGTGTGGCCAAAAAGAACAGTCGACTGGGGTTCGTGCAGGGACTAAATTTCAATCTGCCCTTATGCAGGACCCCAGACTGATAGACTAAGACTGTGGGACCAATCTGATAACTGACTTTTTCCCTCCTACCCCCCCCCCCTTAAGGTCACCTATTGCACTTTATTATTCACCTGTCACTTTATTGCTGCTCCCCTGGACTCTTAGCAGACTTGCTATTATCCCCCCGGACCTAAACGACCATTGGGGGTTCCAAATGTACTCTAGGCGCGATATCCTTTGCCTGCGGGAGTCTCCCCTCTCGCAGGCCTGGCCCCCCTATCTAACATGGGCCCACCTCGAGGATGGACTAATTGCTCCTGAGAGGTGGGCGAAACGCAGACTAAGGGGGTTTTTATATAAACATTTTATTCGACTTTTAGGGGGTTCCAGGGAGGGGGGGAGGGAGAGTCAGGTGGGGGTACGCCAAATGAAAGGGCCAGCAGGAAGCGGAAGCAGAGAAACGGAGGAGGGGAAAGGGGGTGTCGTTTCCACTGAGGTATTTTCCATCAATACGGTCTTGGGGAGGGGCAGGGGCGGTGGGAAGGGGGGCGGACATTACCAGCTGGAGGACCGTGGCCGCTGGTTACGGGTGGTCACGTGCTCCAGCTCCCCCTGTCCCCATCGCAGACTAGGTGGGCAAGAACCACAGACCCGGGGCCCTAGGCTGATGCTATGCAACGCCAGGTCCGTGGTACAAAAATTCCCCCTCATCCATGACCTTGTGTCAGAGGGGGACCCGGACCTGGTGGGCATTACGGAAACCTGGTTGGGCCACGAGGGAGGACATCCCCTCGTAGAAATGTGCCCACCAGGATACCGAGCCTTCCATCAGCCTAGGGCCCTAGGGAGGGGTGGGAGAGTGGCGATTATGGTTAGGGAAGGTCTTGAGCCAAAGGAGACCACGATCCCACAGACGACCGGGTGCGAGTCCCTCCTTGTGAAGTGGGGCCTAGGGAGGCAGTTGGGCATGTTAGTTGTATACCTGGCTCCTCGCTATGCAACAACAGCCCTGCCTGAGCTCCTAGAGGTGATAGCCAAGGCGGCGGTTGAGACCCCCAGACTTTTAGTCATGGGGGACTTTAACCTGCCGTCAGCGGGCGAAATCTCTGGGGTAACTCGGGAGTTCATAGCTTCCATGACAGCCATGGACCTGACCCAAGTAGTTGTAGGCCCTACCCACGAGGGCGGACACACCCTGGATCTAATCTTCGTCTCGGGACAGTGGAGTAGTGATCTGGGAATAGGGGATTTAGTCATCACACCCCTGTCATGGACAGATCACGCTCTCCTTCGGCTCGACTTTCCGATCGCCGCACCTCACTGCGGGGAGGCGTAACCGGACATTCCTATATGGTTCCGCCCCAGGCTCCTGATGGACCCGATAAGGTTCCAAAGGGAGCTTGGGTCAATTCCTGTGGACTTGCCCCGCGACTCGACTGAGGACCTAGTGGCCGCATGGTTAAGTGCGGCCACGGGGGCCTTGGACCGAGTCGCGCTCTTGCGGCCTCTCTTGCGGCGACGAACCACCTGGGCTCCTTGGTTTACCGAGGGGCTTAGGGAGATGAAGCGCCACAAGAGACGCCTAGAGAGTAGATGGAGATCTTCTCATTCCGAAGCCGACCGAACACTAGTGAGAGACCATATTAGGACTTACTTAGTGGCGATAAGAGTGGCCAAACGTGAGTATTGTGCCACTCTTATTGCATCCGCAGATAACCGCCCTGCCGCCCTGTTTGGGGTGACCCGCTCCCTCCTTCAACAGAGAAAGCCGGAAGCCCCTCTACAGGGTCGAGCAGAGGAATTTTGGATTTATCTGCAGGAGAAAATCACTCGGATTCGGAACGAGCTACCCTCCATCGACAGTGGTCCAGTCGAGCGGGCCGAGGCTGATCTTGTGACACCATCTTGGGAGGAGTTTGATTTTGTTACCACCGAGGATATGGACAAGTTGTCAAAGAGACTTAGGGCTACCACGTTTATTGGACCCGTGTCCCTCCTGGCTTGTACTGGCATCCTGGGAGACGACACGAGGCTGGCTCCAGGGCATTGTCAACGCATCTTTGAGTGAGGGATCCTTGCCTACCATCTTGAAAGAGGCGGTAGTAAGGCCCCTCCTCAAGAAGCCGTCCCTGGATCCAGCATTATTAGAGAACTATCGTCCCGTCTGCAACCTCCACTTTTTAGTGAAGGTTGTTGAGAGTGTGGTGGCTCAACAGTTTCCGCGACACTTGGAGGAAGTTGATTATCTAGACCCGTGCCAGTCCGGCTTCCGACCCGGGCACAGCACCGAGACGGCATTGGTCGCGTTGGTTGATGATCTCTGGAGGGCACGGGATAGAGGATATTCCTCTATCCTAGTCCTATTAGACCTCTCAGCGGCTTTTGATACCATGGACCATGGTATCCTATTGCGCCGACTGGGGGGGTTGGGGCTGGGAGGCACCGTTTTGCGGTGGTTCTCGTCCTACCTCTCTGGTCGGTTGCAATATGTGTTGGCAGGGGGGCAGAGGTCGGCCTCGAGGCCCCTCATATGTGGGGTTCCTCAGGGGTCGGTCCTCTCGCCCCTACTGTTCAACACATATATGAAGCCGCTGGGTGAGATCATCCGTGGTTTTGGGGTGGGATATCATCTGTACGCTGATGATACTCAGTTGTACATATCCACCCCAGACCACCCCAACGATGCCGTCGAGGTTATGTCCCGGTGCTTGGAAGCCGTACGGATTTGGATGGGTGGTAACAAACTCAAGCTCAACCCGTCCAAGACTGAGTGGCTGTGGCTTCCGGCGCCCCGGTTCAGCCAGATTATTCCAACTCTGGCCATTGGGGGCGAAACACCGGCCCCCGTGGAGAGGGCGCACAATTTGGGTGTCCTCCTGGATTCCCGGCTGTCTATGGAGGACCATGTGGCGGCCGTGGCCAGGGGGGCATTCCATCAGGTACGCCTGATGCGCAAATTGCGCCCCTTACTGGACCGGGGTGCCTTACGCACAGTCACTCAAGCACTCATCACCTCTCGACTCGACTACTGTAATGCTCTCTACATGGGGCTCCCCTTGAGGTGCACCCGAAAGCTGCAGCTAGTCCAGAACGCAGCCGTGCGGGTGATTACGGGAGCGCCTAGACACTCCCACATAACACCTATCCTGCGCGAGCTGCACTGGCTTCCTGTGGTCTTTCGGGTGCGCTTCAAGGTTTTAACGACCATCTTTAAAGCGCTCCATGGCTCGGGGCCTAGTTATATGCGAGACCGCCTCCTGCCCCATACATCCCTCAGACCGATCCGCTCCCACAGAGAGGGCCTCCTCAGGGTGCCGTCGGCTGGACAATGCCGACTGGCGACACCCAGGGGGAGAGCCTTCTCTGTGGCAGGCCCAGCCCTCTGGAACGACTTACCCCCTGAACTCCGCACCATCTCCGACCTCCACCTCTTCCGCAAGTGTCTGAACACACACCTATTTCATCTAGCCGGCCTAGCGTAACCTCCATACTGACTATTAGATAGTTTTTAAACTTGGGATTTTAATTCGGTTTTTAGCGCAGGGTTTATTTATTAGAATAAGTATTTTAAATTTTATATATTTTATATACTTTGTATGTATTTTAACATCCCTGTGCGCCGCCCTGGGTCCTAACAAGGAGAAGGGCGGGGTATAAATTTAATAAAATACAAATACAAATAAATACCACGATTGAAATTTTTTTGAGAGCCAGAAGGTGTGGCCTGTTTTGTGGGAGTGGCTCGGCAGTCATGTGACCAGGTGGGCGTGGCCAACTTGGAAAATGTGGTGAAATTCACTTAACAACGGTCTTGCTTAGCAACCAAAATTTTGGCCTCAATTGTGGTCATAAGTTCTCTTTCATCTGTCCCATTTTCTTTTTCTTTCTTTTCTTTCTTCCCTTCTTTCTCTTTCTCTCTCTTTCTGTCTCTGTCTCTCTCTCTGAGTCTGTCTGTCTCTCTCTGTGGCTCTTTATCTCTCTCTCCCTCCCTCCCTCTCTGTCTCTTTCTATCATTCTCTGAGTCTGTCTGTCTGTTTCTCTCTGTGGCTCTTTATCTCTCTCTCCCTCCCTCCCTGTCTCTTTCTATCATTCTCTGAGTCTGTCTGTCTGTTTCTCTCTGTGGCTCTTTATCTCTCTCTCCCTCCTTCCCTCTCTGTCTCTTTCTATCATTCTCTGTGTCTGTCTGACTCTCTCTCTCTGTGGCTCTTTCTCTTCCTCCTTCCCTCCCTCCCTCCCTCTGTCTCTTTCTGTCATTCTCTCTGTGTCTGCCTTTCTTTCCTCCCTCCCTCTTATCTCTGTGTCTCTCCCCTCCCTTCCTGTCTCTCTCTGTGTGTCTGTCAGATTCTGATTCCCTTCCTCCCCCCCCCTCTCTCTCTGTCTGCCGGTCACTGTGTCCACAGAATACCGCGTGAAGCAGCGGCGACTCTGTGCTGCTGGCGACGCCTTCTGCGAGGTCCCCCTCACGTTCCCCGTCTTCCCGATGGCGTCTGGAGTGATCAGGGGCCGTGCAGAAACTCGGCGCTTTTCCACGGTGTGGAAAAGATAGGCGCATGCAGGTCCTGCGGAATTACAGCGCAGATTCCCACCGCTACGAACTCTCCGAGGCTGTAATCGGGCGGGGCATGTGCACGCCGATCTTTTCCGCGCGCATGCCCCGCCCAATTACAGCCTCGGAGACTTCGTAGCGGTGGGAATCTGCGCTGTAATTCCACAGGACCTGCACACGCCTATCTTTTCCACACCGTGGAAAAGCGCGGAGTTTCTGCATGGCCCCTGATCACTCCAGACGTCATCGGGGAAGACGGGGAACGCGAGGGGGACCTCGCGGATGGCGTCGCCGGCAGCGCAGAGTCGCCGCTGCTTCACGCGGTATTCTGTGGACACAGTGACCGGCAGACAGAGAGAGGCACAGAGAGAGAGGGGGGGGGAGGGAGGGAATCAGAGAGAGACTGAAGAGCCACATTCAAGGGGCCAAAGAGCCGCGTGCGGCTCGCCAGCCACGGTTTGCCGACCACTGCCCTAGTCTGTTGAGGAAGTGACCTCCATCTGAGTTTTCTGCCTTTCTTCAAGTACGGTTTCCCCCTTTCGGATGATGCTAGCTGGGTAGGCAATCTAGTCCACCTGTTATGCTTTATTTCTTTGTTCAAACTTCTGCTAGACTGCCTGCCCTGCTCTGAAAGATTGAGCTTTTGTAGCTGTTATTTCTTTTTTTAATTCATTAGCAGAACAATTAAATGCCCTTCCTTCCCTCCCTCCCTAAGGTTTTTTGCAGCTGTTTATTGTTCTTTTATTGGATATAATTGACATCAGAGCAGCTGTTTCCCTCTAATGATAGAAAGGACTGTCAAACTATTGTGATTGTGGTGTAGGTTTTCCCTCCCTTCATCAGTCCTCAAAAAGTATGTCCAGAAAGAAAATAAATTGGTGCTTGCTTTCCTGTCATGAATGGGAAGAAGATTTAAGAAGGGGAATTATAACTTGGAAGGGGGAGTTCAAATTTTACTATATGTGCTACTGTTTCATCATAAGGATGTCACAATATGTTGTTAAAGCAGTAAATAAAACATATCTGGCTTCATGGAGATCCTTTATAGTTTCTACAGTAGTTTTGACATTTCATTCTATCTGAATTATTCCACTATGGATTAAATGTTGATTAACATGATTTTATGCATACACACACATATCTTGAAAGGAGAAAAGAACAACAGAAACAACACATTTATTTATTGAGTCTGAATCTTTGTGTATTATGAGCTGTATTGTATAACAGCCTTTATAATAACATGCAAACATAATGCAGGCTTCACTCCACAAAAATTGTCTATGACTTCACTGTCAAGAAACTAGAATTCCACATTTGAGTCATTTCAAGTGGTTTTGTAGCACAATCACATCTTGTGTCTCATCTGACACTGACGTTAATTGCAACCTTATTGAAGGAATGAATTTAATAAATTTAAATTTAATAAATAATTAATAAATGCGAGAATGTCTGTAGTCTTTTCAAAAATCCCCCTCATGACTCTATTAAAAAAAACCACTGAAAGTTTTATTAAACAGCTCTTTTCAGCAGCTTCAGTTTACTGCTGTCATTCATGAAGTTAAAAATAAAGGGGAATCAGAATATTTTCAAGTCTGGAACAGATTCTATTATTGGTATAACACGTCATTATGGCAGCGTCATGTGATGGGACTTTTTTCCCTTCCGCTAAACTGGCCATTAGCGTGCCCAGCACGGCCCACAGTCCGGGATTTTGACAGCCCTGCTCTAGAAAGTAAAACTAATATGATATATTTCTTTCTTTCTTTCCAAAAGATTAATTCCAGGTGAATCAGTTTTACTTCCATATTGATGCCAACATGGTATTGAATAGTCGAAAGGGAACAATAGTATCTCTTCATCTCCTATTTTTGAGCAACTTAGAGACATTTCGTTGGCTACCTGTGAACACCAAAATGATGGACTAAGATGTGTCCTGGCCTGATCAAGCAGTCAGTTCCTATGTTCCTTGGTGCACATGTGTCCTCTATGTATGCACTATTGAGTTGTTGTTTATTGCTCAGGATAAATTTAAAATATAGATTCATTGTTGAGTTTAGCTAGTTTTGTTCACTTTGGAATGCTATATTTTTTGCTGAATGTTAATGTTATTCAGGCAGTTAAAAAGCATTAGCAACCTTGGTTGATTTGTTTTGTTTTCAGAAGCCAGCAGCACCCTCACAGTGTGTATAAGCATAAACATTAGCAAAGAACAGCACATATCTTTGGCAGGCAAAGTGAAAGGAAAAAGTCAAAATCTGTTGAGTGATGATGCGGGAATATAATTTCTCACAAGCAATTGGCCAAAGAATTATTTTTTTTAGTTATTTTTTTTCTTATCCGACAATCAAAGCTTATTCTGGGTATAAAACAGTTACAGTTATAGTTTATTGGATTTGTATACCGCTCCTGTCTCCAGATGGACTCAGGGCGGTGCACAGGGAATTAAAATACCACGACAACAACAATGAATACAGTACAATAATAAAATACGATTAAATTAGAATAACCTGTGCTAAAAATTAAGCTAAAAATATTAAAATCTCAACCAATCCACTAAAAATATCCTCAATTCTAAAATCTAAGATAAAATATAGACTAAAATCTAACTCTAAGCTAGGCCAGCTAGGTGGAACAAGTGCGTTTTTAGTGAGCGGCAAAAAAGACAAAGGTCCGTGATGGTACGAAGTTCGGGGGGTAGGCCATTCCAGAGGGTCGGACCCGCCACAGAGAAGGCCCTTGCCCTGGGTGCCACCAGCCGGCATTGACCAGCTGATAGCACCCTGAGGAGGCCCTCCCTGTGGGAGCGGACCGGTCGAAGGGAGGTATGTGGTAGGAGACGGTCCTGCAAATAACTAGGCCCTATGCCATGGAGCGTCTTAAAGATGGTCACCAACACCTTGAAGCGCACCCGGAAGGCTACCGGCAGCCAGTGCAGCTCGCGCAGGAGGGGTGTTACGTGGGAGCACCGTGAGGCTCCCAAAATCCCCCGCAAGTTGTTGCAGCTGAATGCAACTGATTATTATATGCTGAATTATATTGTTTTTTTGATCATTATGAATGTTCTATATCAAAGATGATAGATATATTATATTAGTCCGATGAACTGTCAGGTTACCATATTTTTCAAAAAAAAATAGGGTGAAAATCTGGGTGCATCTTATACACAGAATACAGCATTTTTGGCCTACCGAAACCCCGCCCCTTTGCAAAAATGCAGAGGATTTGGGAGGCTTGCAAAGTACTCCTGAGGGTTGGGGAGGGTAAAAATAAGCACAAAATGGGCCGTTTCAGCCCCCCCCCCAACTCCCAGGAGCCTCCCAAAGCCTCTGCATGCTTCCCCCCTTTTTTTGCAAAAGCAGGCCATTTTTGCGAAAAACAGACTGATTTTGCTCGGTTTTGCCCCCCTCAACCCCCAGGAGCACTCTACAAGCTTCTCAAAGCTCTGCATGCCCCCCCCCCCACTTTTTTTTGGAAAAAACTAGGGTTTGGGAGGCATGCAGAGTGCAATTTTTTTTAAATTTACCTCTTCAAAATCACGGTGCGTCTTATAGTCCGAAAAATATGGTACCTGGCTAATTGTAACTTGCTTCATACACTGCTTATAAATTCTAAGATATCTATGAAAATGGGTAAAAATGTGCATTTAGTTGATTTTTTATGACAGTGTATAAATAATATAAAAATAAGGATAGAAGAAAGTCATAGATTAGCTGCTGTAAAATATTATACTACAAGTGCAAAGGAAGCATGAGAACCAGGTAAGTTCAACTTTTGTGGCTATATGTTCTGCCATGCTTTCAATTTAAGCCATACAAGAAATAAAATTAGCAGGTATCCAGATAAGAAATATTATAATAATAGAGCTGTTAGGTTTCAGGCGTAGAATAGAATAACTACTTTATTGTCACTTTTACTGAACACTAATCGACCTACATTAAAATGAAATTTCATTGCATACAGCTCTCAAAGGGTCACCACACTGAAATATTATTATTATTATTATTATTATTATTATTATTATTATTATTATTATTATTATTATTATTATTATTATTATTATTATTAATTTGATTTGTATACCGCCCTCTCTCCCATAGGGACTCAGGGCGGTGCACAGGAATAATAAAGGATAAAATACATATAAATACCGTCAACAGATAAATTTAAAATTAAATTAAATAAAGTTAACCTGTGTTAAAATAATAAGAAACCCTATTAAAATGATAGTAAAAAAACACTATGCCAGGCCGGCCGCATGAAAAAAGTAAGTCTTTAATGTTCGCTGGAAGAGGCGAAGGTCCATGATGGTACGATGGTCAGGGGGCAGGTCGTTCCAGAGGGCTGGGCACGCCACAGAGAAGGCCCTTCCCCTGGGAGCTGCCAGCCGGCATTGTCCAGCGGACGGCACCCTGAGGAGGCCCTCCCCCTGGGTCGGATGTAGGTATGTGGCAGGAGGCAGTTCTGCAAATAACCAGGACCCATGCCATGGAGCACTTTGAAGATGGTCACCAAAACCTTGAAGCGCACCCGGAAGGCCACAGGCAGCCAGTGCAGCTCGCGCAGGAGAGGTGTTATGTGGGAGTGTCTTGGTGCTCCCAAGATCCCCCGCGCAGCCGCATTCTGCACTAACTGGAGTCTCCGGGCGAACCTCAAGGGAAGCCCCATGTAGAGAGCATTGCAGTAGTCTAGGCGGGAAATGACAAGAGCTTGCGTGACTGTGCGCAGGGCATCACGATCTAGAAAGGGGCGCAACTGGCATATCAGGTAAACCTGATAAAAGGCCCCCCTGGCTACAGCCGTCACATGGTCATCCAAGGACAGGCGAGAGTCCAGGAGGACGCCCAAGTTGCGAACCCTTTCTGCGGGGGCTAATGACTCGCCCCCGATAGCCAGGGATGGAACTAACTGGCTATGTCGTGGCGCCGGAAGCCACAGCCACTCGGTCTTGGACGGGTTGAGTCGTAGCCCATTCCTCCCCATCCAGACTCGCACGGCCTCCAGACACCGGGACATCATTTCAACGGCATCATTGGGGTGGTTAGGGGTAGAGATGTACAACTGGGTGTCATCCGCGTACAGATGGAATTCTATTGATATATGTTTGTGGATAAATCCATTTTTAGCAATTAGTCTTTCCAGCGTATCATAGTAAGACATTGGTTTTTTCACATCTATCTCAGTGTAATGCTTTGCTTCCTTTGGTTACAACCAGTGGTGAGATTCAGTCGGTTCACATTGGTTCAGCAGAACCGATAACTTTTTTTTTTTAGTTTGGTCAACCGGTTATGCTAAATCTGTGTTTTCCACAATACGTATGGTTTTCGTTCAAGTTCCTTCCAGGTTGGGGGGGGGGGGGAGAAAACCCTCTCCAAAAGCCAAAGAGAGAAACAACCGAAATGATACGGAGATGCAGCGCCTTCTATCACATTACTCAGGCAAAAACTACTATGCTTCCCCAAATATAAGACGTCTTTTGATAGTCCCATTTGGTCTTATTTTCAGGGTATGTCTTACTTTACAGCAGGCCGGGGGGAGGGGTTGTGCATAAGGTGGCAGCCCAGGGCCAAAGCACCGGTGGAGTACTAGAGGGTCAGGAGGGTCCTGAAGTGAGCAGGTGTCCGGCCTGCACCGCCCATGCTAGCTGCCCCTTTCTGGCCAGAGCTGGAATGCCATTGTGTTTAAGTGTCAGTAGATGCCGATCTTCCCTGTGGCAGGTCTGGGCAGCTGCTGGAGAGAGATGGCCCCATTTCAGCACCTGATGCCCAGATGCCCTCACTTCCCCCAAGCATTTCTTTGCTAACCTGATTTCCAGCTCCATCCCGTTTCTTGCTCTCATATGCAGGGAAATAAAAGTTTTGGGACTTAAAAAAAGTTCAATCAATTATTTCCAATTTTGTGGGGGGGAAATCTTGCAAAGTTGGAATTGGTTGATTGGACCCTTTTTTTTTTTTTGTCCTACAAACTTTTTTCCCCTGCACACAACAGCAAGAAACGTGATAGAGAAACGCAACAGAGCTGGAAATCAGGTTAGCAAAGAAATACTTGGGGGAAACAAGAGAATCTGGACGATTGTGAGTAGGGCAAGCTCCACAGCGTGGTACTGCATTGCAATGGAGAAATGGGAAACGGAGCGGCCAGCGGGAGGGAAGGAGGAGGAGCAGAGAGAAGAAAGAGGGAAAGTAATTTCCTTCCTTCACGCTAGTTGCTCTGTTTCCCATTTCTCCATTGCAGAGCAGCATCCAGGATTGAGGCAGAGAACCGCTTGTTAAATTATTTGAATCTTACCACTGGCTACAACTTATTTCATTAACATATTATTTCAGATTTTGAAGGGAAGGAAGGGATCACATCATGCAATTAATCTATTAAAGATGATATGGGAGAAAATATTTGTAACTTCTTGGGCAAATTATCAAATAATATATATTATAATGCTGAAGCTACCAAGGATAGAAGCAAAGAGGTCAAGATCAAACAGAGCCATTATCAGACATGCCATATGGTAGACATGCTAACAGCTAAGGCTGAGGAACAAGCATAAGTCCATTACTATATAGCAAGAGAACACGAAATGTAGCTTAAGGCCATGGGCTGGTTAGTCATACTTAACTGGTGATTTTTGTTGTTACTTTTCTTGTAGCTTCAATAAATGCAGTTTACCTTTATAGTTATTTTTTATTTTTCTATTGCTAGCTACTGAGTGCTGGCTATGCTTCTTAGCACATCTTTACAATTTTGTAAAAAGTGAACTATCTATTGTATGAAATAACATCTGCACACAAGCTTCACTGTAGATAGCAATCAAACTTACTATTCTTTTACTATTTCTCAGGCTACTAGCGTTTTTATATGTGGTAGCATTGCCCTCTAATGGTTATTGATTTGTTAAAGTAAAAAAAAAAAATCATTCATTTAAATTTGCATTTCTTTACTTTATTGGCATTTACCAGAGGATGCTCCAGATTTTTAGAAGGCTTATATTTTCAAAATGGCCCAAATTGTATCATTCATAATTAATTTCAAAAAACAAAGCATCATATCATTTCTTCTTTAGAGAAATGTTATCTAGATCAGGGTTCTCCAACCTTTGCAACTTTAAGTCTGAAGGACTTCAGCTCCCAGACTTCTCCAGCCAGCTTTGCTGGCTGGAGAAGTCTGGGAGCTGAAGTCCTTCAGACTTAAAGTTACAAAGGTTGGAGAACCCTGATCTAGATAGATAAGTAATGCCTGTAATAGCTCCTATAGGGGAAAGTGCAAAGATATTTTAAAATGGCATGGGCAAAGTATTGATAATCAGCTGTAAAATATATGGTTGGAATAAATTCCAACCATATATTTTACAGCTGATTATCAATACTTTGCAGTATTGGAGTTCCTTTCCGTTTCCAATCTAACTGAAGACGTCAAGGTGAATGGATGTTTCTGGAGGAAAGCAAAGAAACGTATCTGATCAAACACAAGTATGAGGTTGTATGAAGGATTATCTTTTGACAATAAGAGTGGTAAATCAGATGCAGGAAATATGATAGAAGATGGCAGAGATCTAGTCCTGAATAAAACAGTGTCATAGTGAATAAGAGAGATTTGATTAAAGAGGTGACATCATCTTCCCCAGTCCTGCCATGTTAGTTTAGTGGTTCTCAAAATCTGTATCTCTGTTATGGTATTGCATCAATTGAAAATGTTGTGTTATTTGGACACAAAGATAGCATTAGATCTTTCCTTGTATGCAGTTTTCCACTATAAGTATATAATGTATGAAGATGAATGTTATTAACTGTCTTTTAATTATCAACCCTTGTCTTTTCTGGCTGATTAAATCAAACAAAAACTTCTCTTGATGTGGAAATCAGTATATGAAATTGCAGCCAGTCTCAAGCATTCTACGAAAAGGTCCAGACACATTCTAGCTTCAGACACATTCAAACAATACTGATTATCTGGACCTATTTCCATAGCAACAAGATACTGAATCTGTTTTGGATTCCTATATCAAAACAGAGCAGGGAAGGTTCATCCTTTCTAGTTTTCCCCAATGTTTGAGAAAATCAATTGTGGTAACTTTCTTGGGCTATCTAGCAGGATTTGATCTGGTAGACTATTTTGTAGTAATTTTCCCTTTGTTCTAACTATGTAGACTATTAATTTCCTTAATTATCAGCTACACCTTGGTTCAAAGTTGATTACTGCAGCAAGCAATGCTTTTGCATTATTAAGATTGGTGTTCTAGCTCTATCCCCTTTCTGGCTCCATGAGATTTGACTGTAAATCACATCTTGTTATACCCATCTTACAATGTACTCTATATTTGATGTTTGATGTAAAATCTGAGTCCTCTATAATGTAATTAAATTGATGGTTACTGTACTTTAAAAAAATACATGAAGCAATCATCTTGCTAAATGTAGATTTGATTAGTCCCTGGATGGGAAAGTAATATACAAGGATACAGAGGTGGGTTGCCCCCGGTTCAGCCCAGATCAGGTGAACCAGTAGTAGCGGCAATGGGAGGCTCCGCCAACCTGCCCAGACGCTTCTGCGCATGCGCAGAAGCATCATGCACAGAAGCATCGCGCGTGGGCACACCCAAACTAGTGGCAAAAAAATTGTCAATTGAATGTATACTATAATTAAGCATACAAGGCTGGTAAAGGAAGGAAGTAAATATTACATTCATTTCAACTTGTTTAACCTACTGGTTTTGATTTGATCCAACACTTACTTCCACTCTATATAAAGTTTTAATCTTGTTTTAATGTTGTTTCTTGCAATATGTGCTGCAGGTGGACATAAGGATAAACTAGACTACTGTGATTATTTTTTAATGTTTACCCAGAAAACCACAGACTTGTTCAGGCAGTTGCCAGGAGTCAACATGACTTGAAGTCATTGATACACACATACATACATACATGCACTTTATAACTTAATTTCCCTTTAATAATCAAAGGTTTTTTTTTAATATTAAAGCCCAGCCTGGTTGCATAGACCTGTAAGATTTATACTGCTTTGGACTTTAAAGATATAAAATATGTCTGCAAAGTTGTATAGTCTAGAAACTGAATTATACACATTATACATTTAGGAAGGTAAAAAACAATTTTAACAACGTGTTGCCGTGCCTGAGAGTTAAAAGATGCTCCCTTCCATTTTTCACATCTTTCTATTGATTTCAAAACTGAGACAAATTGCAAGGATCTGTGCAATAGAAAGAATCATAGAAGTATAAATTATTTCTTTTCATCTTGAAATACAAGACAAATTATTCAAAATTACCTAGAAAATTGGAGATGATAAAGGAAGGCTTATAGGAACAGGCATGCTCCTATAAGCCTATGGAGGTAAGTTTCCTGATACCATGTTTTTAAATTAACAAAACTGGACAAAACATCACTGCATGGCACCAGATTGTTTTAGAATGAAAGAACAGATTTCAAGTACCAGTGGAGGAAACAGTTATCTAGGGGGACTTTGATGATTAAAGCACTTTATGTAAACATATCTTTTCTTAATCCTTATAAAGTTTTCTTTCAGTAGCCATCCCTTCCAGTCAGTGGTGGGATTCAAATAATTTAACAACTGGTTCTCTGCCCTAATGATTTCTTCCAACAACCAGTTCACCAAACTGCTTAGAAACTTAACAACCGGTTCTCCCAAAGTGGTGCGAACTGGCTAAATCCCACCACAGCTTCCAGCCTACAGATTGTCAGTTAATTACAGTATTCAGAAAATCTTTATGTAAACATGGTCGGAATTAAATATTCTGATGCATATATGCTGATTATTCTCTGGAAGAACAGAAAATATTAGTAGGACCTATAGTCAGTCATCTTTCATGTTTTCAGTAGCTCCACATTATGGAAGAAGAAAAGACTGGTGTTTCTCTCATTAATACTAATCTCACTAAAATAATGCTAATCACTATTGGGGGGAAAAATCAAAATATTCTAAACATCTTTTCTTGGGAGAACACATCCCACCATTGTTAAGCAGGACATTTATCTATGCTTTCAAAAGTGATTAAGAAACATTCTAGTACTCTCTGCTGTTCAACAAATTATCTCAACTTTGTTCAGATTTTGACAAAAGCCTGGAAAGCAAACGGCTTTATTGAATAATAGAGCTTGCTCTCATATGGGGTCCAAAACTCTTGTGAAGCATGCCTACACTACTCCCAAACAGTAAAACTTTCAGTTCGTTCATATTAAAATAATTGATTCAGAAATAGATGGCTTGTTTACATATTTTAATGTAAATGTTTTAGCACATATACTTCCTGAATTTTAGAATGTTTTTGTCACCTTAGATCTCCAGTTGGATTTCCTGATAACCAAATCATTTGAATTTGAATGTTTTGTCCTCTTTTGATGGCGAACCATAGAAGAGCAATATACCATTTTATTCCATCTTTCCTCTCTTTAAAATTAACCTCCATTTTATCTACTTCCATTTCTTCTGGGCTCTGAAATGAAAGCATATGAAAGTTTTAAAATGCAATAACATAAAATCTGAAAGTCAAGGTGGTCTACAACAAACCATAGAATGTCATATTAATAATATAATCTGGATTCCTACCTGTTAGTCTTATATTTAAAAATGAGGCTTCACAAACACGAAGAAAGCAATTATTTGAATTTGCCATATCTTAATGGACCGCAATTTTATGTATTATTTGCATTATCCACACTTACTTGTAAAAATGAGTGTGGATAAGTAACATTTTTCCTTAATCAAGTTTTAATTGACTTTAAATAGCATTTTATTTCATGAATTTATCCTTTTTTCCATTAGCAATAGAAAAAATATTTTGATCTCTTAAAAATCTCTCTCCATATTCTTGATTGCTTCATTTTCAATACTTGCAGTGTATTACTATCACCTTATAAATACCTGAATGCATTTTTTCAGGTTTAGTATATATTTTAGAATGCGGGCTTCTTTTTCTCCAGGCTGGTATATTATACGCTGAAGCACACCTCTCTTTAAAGAAAAAGAAAGAAAAGAAAGTTTTAATTTTTCTCTTTTATAACTTTGACTCTGTCATTCTCCTTAAGCACCAGAATTGTTACCGTAACATTTTCTGATATCGCACAATAAAAAATCTTATTAAAAAATAGTTTTAATTCTATAAGAAAATGCATTCTATATTTAACCTGAAATTGTGAAGATGATTTTTGAAGAAACCTTCTTGTGTACTTTATTCATTTATTTTAATGCAGTTTTGGTTAGATATATATTTTGTCTACTCTTCAGGAATAGATGGGTGTCTCCCTTCCTTTTATCTCTACAAGAATTACCATATTTTTCAGAGTGTAAGATGCATTCCCCCCCCCCCGCCCAAAAAAAGTGGTTGGAAATGTCTGTGTGTCTTATATGGCGAATGTTGCTAAAGCCCCACCTACCAGCTGGCCCCCACCCTTTGGCCTCTGCCTCCCAGCAATTTGCCTCCTTGCAGCAAACAGCTTCAGCATAGTCTGATTTAGCACAAGCAGCTGATTGGCAATTGGATCTGCCTTCCGGAATACCTCCTATCAGCTGTTCCAGGCTGCGGGGATCGCCACTGCCCAGCACTGCTTCCAGCTATCACCGCCTCCACGCACCCCATTTTGAGGCCATCCCAGATGGCAGGGATAGGCGGTGGGGGTGGGTGGGGAAAATGAGATTTTTTCCCCTTGTTTTCCTCCACAAAAACTAGGTGCACCTTATACTTTGGAGCGTCTTATAGTCTGAAAAATACCGTATGTATGAAATAGATTGAGTTGAGAGAGAGTAACTGGTCTGGACTCCAAACCTACATTAATTGGTTTCTGTTACAAATCTAGGCTGGAAACATCAGGATAATCTCTAGATGGCAGCAAAAACATGTTGAACATTTTAAGATTTAAAGCGCTAGTAGTAATTTGGATTTTGATTTGTAGCACAAATCATTTTTAAAACACTTTTTCTTGATTTTACAAAGCTATAAATGAATAGTTTTTTTAAAAAAGAAAAAGAAAAATGTGGATACAATTTAAACAATTCAGACAAGAGTGTACATTAAAAAGCCTACATAATGCAAACTAATAACTAAGTACATATGCATACACACACAAAAACCTTACAAGGAAATGGAAATATTCCAGATTTCTTCATATTATTCAAAGTTATTTTATGAAATGTTTAAATTAGTGATTATATAGGTTGGGTGATTTGGCTTCTGTAAAAAAAAAACTACACATCCAGATGAAACAAAGAATATAAACGCTTTATGAACATATTGATAAGTAGCTGTTTTATGCAATTTATATTCTTTTTGTAGTCTTACGGAAATTGTGAGTTTCTTTAGTAATTAAGAATAACATACGTTTTGTCAAGTTTATTTATTTTTTAATCATAAAAGTTTCATTAATAATTAGGAGTAACATACTTTTTGTCCGTTTCATTTTTTTAAAAAAATATTTTTTTTCCTTTTTAAATAAGGGTTTTTTTGATCAACAATTGTTCATGAGAGTTCAAATCAAATCAAAATTTCTTTCCCAGTAGTGACCCAAACCAACCATAGTGTTCAAAATATCACATAATTTTTATTTTATTTATTTTATTCTATTCTAACTGGAACAAGCACTTGCCAGGATTTCAAGGATGACAAGTAATAATTCTCTAATAGGGCCTTCAGTGTTAGCTTTCTTGAAAAATATTTAGGAAGGCACATTTAAAATATGGTGTGTAAATAAAATTTATTAGGTATGAAAAATAATTGTAACGCATACTGTGCTACTGCACTAAGATTGAACAAAAAAGCACAACAAATAAATCAGACGGGGCACAAAATATTAGGATGCAATCTGCTGCGTTGAAATTGTTTATTAAGAAATTGCTACGTTTCAATATACAAAATAACAAGTATCAAATTTAATATAAAGGGCATTATAACATTAAAACAGAATTGTGATATAAAGTATGAATGCAACAAAACTATTTGAAAATATTCTTTAAACAATCAATATCTTCCTCTGAAAAGTTTGGTTTTAACTTTATTAACAATTTTTGGAGCAACTAATTTAACAAAGTTAAATGATTTCTAGAGATATCAAAATTTCTTAAACAACATGATTTTTCTAGTTTGTACAAGGTAAAACTACCAGCTTCTCCGATATATTTTGGGAAGACACTTTTCAGAAGAGGTGATATTGCTGAGAGCTACAGAATATAAACCTCTAAAAGCTCACAGTAAAATTCAAAGTAAAATTCAAAATTCATAGTTTGTAATGGACTGATACAGAGGAAATGTAAAATTTTATTTTCCTCCCTGAAAGTGATAACAATATAGTGTGTTATAATTAGTCTGGATTATCCCAGTCTCCTATTCTAATCCATTGTGTGTGTGTGTGTGTGTGTGTGTGTGTGTGTATCCTTTTAAATGTTATTTATCATTTTTGGAAAAAAAAGATTAAGAAACTAGTGAATGAAGTAACAAAATGAACAGGGAGATTAGAAGCATGATAGAATTAAGATTAAAATTGATTATGTGAATAAATATTCAATAACAAGGCTAGAGGGGATAAACCTGGACTGAAACTTTCCCTGTATTATTATTTTTATTTCTAGAAAAAAGATGATTAACATCAATGCAAAGCAATACTCAACGTCCCTACATGAGCTAAAGAGGAGGTAAGAATTTTGCAGCTGAGTTTATTTAAATTATCTCTGATTTGTTTAATCCTGGCTTGTGGACTAAGCCACAGGCCATAGTTTGTAAACCACAATTGTTGCATTTACATAACACACTAAGAATTGGGGCAAATATTTCATATACTAAGATTTAGATACAAATCATAAATACTAGATTAGAGCAAGAAACATAATAAATGACATATTAATATAAAGTGAGATTTCAAAATAATCACAAACAATATTAAAAACAATAGTAATGACTGTTACATTTCGCCTTCTTAGTAAATACACTTCAGTGAACAGAAGGTAGCTGTTCTTTGTAGAGACCAAGTAGCAACGTTGAAAGCTTTAGGACACTGCATCACAGCTGAAAAATCTTTACTGATGAAACAATAGTATTGTTTAATTAGCGTAGCATCTCATTAGGATACAAACTGATGCCCATATCAAAAAGAAATCTTATGAAGCTAGATGCTCACCTGTAGATAAACTCATTTTGGATTCTTTGGCTACCCCAATTTTAGCATAGTTGAGATTTTGTGACCTTCCAGCCATTGGAGCACTCAAGGAAATACTTCTCCCATTGGCTCTCTGAGAAGGAACATAAGAGGCATTCTCAGCATTCTTGATTTGATCATTTTGTTGGCAATTCCCTTTATTTTTAGAGTTTGAAGTATGCATTGCTGCAAGAGATAATAAAACAATCAATATTTTCCCCCAACATGTAAGAAAGTACTCAGGGCTCAACATACAGCGTACTGCAAGGATGGGAAATCCATTCCAATTTAGTCATCCATGAACCCAGAACATCCCAGCTGGAAGTAGACCAGCACTTTGTGGAGGACTTTAAGTTATCCATCACTCATATTGAAAAATGAATTAAATACTGGGTCCTAATAGAGAGCTCCATCTTAGTAGAGTGTGTCTGATAATGAAAAATGGTAAAATAGGAATTTTACATAGAATTCCAAATAGCTATTTGGAATGATTCAAAAAGTTCCTTTGAAATACCTTTTGCTGTCAAAGGGGCAGGAAGATTTTTGGATTCCTCGGATATCCATTTCTTTTTCTTTACTCCCTTAAAATGATGCTTCTTGATGCTTTCTGTATGGCTTGTAGCTGAAAAGAAACGTTAGGATTGTGTTGTTCAGTTGTAGAGTAACAATTAGTAAGGAAGCCAACAGACAGACCTATCTACTCCACTAAGTCATCATTTTACATGATTTCATGAACAATCTTTCTAGTAGGTTTGTGCGATTTATTAAATCTCAAAGGAATTATAGTTTGGTTTAGCACTCTGAATCAGGATTATCTGTGGCCTCTGTTCCCATGTTAGCACAAGATCCAAGAATTCTATTCATAGTTTTAACAATCTTTAAATACTCATTCCAGAAATATAATGGTCTGATATTTATAGCATCAATATTACTGCCTGTTACTTTATTTACAGGTATTGTCTTAGTGGTTGCCTATTCAGTTCTAGTTGCCAAACTGGCAAACCTACAAATACAGAAATTCCCTAACAGGATCTGAAGTATTTTTAAACAGACAAAACAGTTCACCCTGGAGCAAGGTCAAACCATTGCTAATAGCTGCAAAAGTATAAAAAAGAAACAGGATATCCAGGGTGATCTACAGTGTATTTATCCACTAATTGTTCTACTCAATGGCTAATAAAGAGACATGTTTCTTCTAGAGAAAGCAAAGACATCAGAAGTCAGTATAACCGAACATTTGCTCAAAACAATATTCAACAGAGGCCCTAGTCAATCTTCAGAGCTCTCTCTTTCTATTGCTATTGTAATAGTAGTTAAATTGATAGGTTTTTTTAGCATTTTATATATTTCATCCAAGTATATGAACACTGGCTGGAGCAAACAAAAGCAGCAGCAGTTTCCATTTCCCTTAATATCAACACGCATGTGGCCAGGGGTTACAGTGAACCAACAATGGTGCAAATTAAATAAGACAGAATTTATATTTGTATCGCAGCTAAGTTAGCCTTATTTGGGGCTTATTCTACAATGTTCCTAAAATGAGGCACAATTAGAAGACCTGGTTGGGGACAGATCACTCCCAAGAAGGTCTAAGGGGTTGACTTGATGGCACATAAGTAGTTAAACCTAACCATATTACTATATAGTACTAAGCATATTAATACTAGTACTACTAGGAACTATGCCAAAAATCCCAACCAATATTAGTGCAGAACTGTTTTTCAAAAACAATATAGCAATGATGGGGCTGCCCTTGAGGTGCACCCGGAGGCTCCAGTTAGTGCAGAATGCGGCCGCGCGGGGGATTCTGGGAGCCTCGAGATGCTCCCACGTGACACCTCTCCTGCACGAGCTGCACTGGCTGCCTGTGGCTTTCCGGGTGCGCTTCAAGGTGCTAGTAACCACCTTTAAAGCGCTCCATGGCACGGGACCTGGCTACTTGCAAGACCGCCTCCTGCTGCCAAATACCTAAACAATGTCGGCTGGCGACCCCCAGGGGGAGAGCCTTCCAGAGGGCAGCCCCAGCCCTCTGGAATGGCCTACCCCCCGACCTACGTATGACCACTGACCTACGCCTCTTCCGTCGGGCCTTGAAAATGCATTTATTCCATGCGGCCGGCCTGGCGTAGTTTTTAATCGATTTTAATCAATTTTATTTAGGAGTTTTATTTGGATTTTAGAACAGGCCCCCAATTTAATGTCATTTTAAAGTATTTTTTATATATTGATGTTCTTGTAGTTTTTATTGATGTCTGTTCACTGCCCTGAGTCCCGCAAGGGAGAAGGGCGGTATACAAATTTAATAAACTATAACTATAATGATTGCCATTCTGAAAAGGCATTTCTTCCCTTGAAGTGTCATATCCTTATCCAGTGGTACAATGCCACTAACATGAGAATATATCAAGATAATTCCCCAATTATGGCATCATATAAGAAATACATGGCTCAAATCACCCTTTTGAGTGAGATCTCAAGACGCCTAAAATTAACAATTTCTCTGGGGTATATTTTAGCCAAATCCCTTGCCTGAATGTTTTAAGATAGTACATATATTTATTTTTCCATTGAGAAAAAGAAAGGTGAGACATGAGTTCTGAATACCTTTAACGTTTAAACACTTTAGCATGGTAAATTGTTTCTCTCCATTGAACATTTTGTTTTGTATCCCTTCAACAAATATATTTCTTTGTGACAAGTAACAATCACCTCCTACAAAAAAACAGATATATCACAAAATTATCAGAGAAAAGGAAACAATAACAAGAAACATACAAAAGAAATAAAAAAATAGTATTCTAGATGTCTGCTTTTTCCCCTTTAAATGGTAAAATATGCACATGAAACAAAGTTGTTTAAACTAGCAAAATGAAATGTGGTTCCATGGTATGAACATCAATGGATCCTATGTAAAGCCCAAATGGCAATAACTCTTTCATGTGCCTGAATCATTGTAGTGATATTGCAAACCTATAAGGAGATGTTTTATTGTTTCTGTTCAAAGGCCTTCCTGCTTATTTTAAACAAACTATAAGCACATGCCACATCTAACATGAAGAGGTTAGAAAATTTTGCAATCAATAGCCAGAGTCAGTTGATATCACATCTAAAATGTTAACTCAAATCATGCTACTTCTTTCCTGCAATTGTACATTCAGAAGAATTGCCTACAGCAGGGGTGTCAAACTTGCGGGTGTCACAACGATGTCATTTACATTCACTAAACCTGGCATGAGTATGGCCAGCACATGACACATCTGGAGTGCAGGCTGCAAATTTGACAGCCCTGGCCTATAGGGAGGATATAACCCACCTCACAAGGTTTTTTTGAGGGGAGGTAATGTAATACATGGGAACATGTTCCCATGATGTACACTGCCCTGAGTTATACAGAAATAAAGGGTTGATGTAAATCTAATCATCATAATAAGAAAAACAATATACAGTTGTCCTAATAAAGTAGGAACTTGACTTATAAGGAAGCCTATGTACATATAGCTGTATACTTTATGTAGCTTTCTCTTTACAAATATAAATACAATACAATAGCAGAGTTGGAAGGGACCTTGGAGGTCATCTAGTCCAACTTCCTAGGCAGGAAGCCCTATACCATTTCAGACAAATGGCTATCCAACATTTTCTTGAAGACTTGCAGTGTTGGGACATTCACAACTTCTGGAGACAAGCTGTTCTACTGATTAATTGTCCTAACTGTCAGGAAATTTCTCTTCAGTTCTAAGTTGCTTCTCTCCTTGATTAGTTTCCATCCATTGCTTCTTGTTCTGCCCTCAGGTGCTTTGGAGAATAGTTTGACTCCCTCTTCTTTGTGGCAACCCTTGAGACACTGGAACACTGCTATCATGTCTCCCCTAGTCCTTATTTTCATTAAACTAGACATACCCAGTTCCTGCAACCGTTCTTCATATGTTTTAGTCTCCAGTCCCCTAATCCTCTTTCTTGCTCTTCTCTGCACTCTTTCTAGAGTCTCCACATCTTTTCTACATAGTGGTGACCAAAACTGAATGCAGTATTCCAAGTCTGGCCTTACCAAGGCATTATAAAGTGGTTTTATAATGCCTTGCCTAGTTGTTATAAAATAACTACAGTGAATGTTTACAAAGAGTTGACATCCAAAAGCAAGAACAAGAAGTGATATGAAGCTTATCAGGAGTGCTCATATATTAAGATATTTGGGGCATTGCATCTCAAAGGGGCTATTGTTTGTCTGGGAAATAATGCTGTGGTATTGTAGTTACTGATTCTGTACAAAGCACATGAGAACTCAGTTGCTTGGAAATAATTGAATGTTCACCTCCATATTCCTTTTTTTTCTTACAGATGGTTACACCAATATCCTTGCTGGGGACTCTTATTTCTCAAAAGTATATTCAGCAGCTTCCCCCAACCTGCCACCCAATATTATTTTGCTTGTTCTGATGGAGAATCCTTTTCTTTTGTTCTGAAACCTGCGGCATTTCTATTCAGGAACAACAATGCAGGTGATTTTGTAATATGTTGATTCAAATCCCAAGTCTCTCTCCCTCTCATTCTCCCTCTTTGTCTCTATTGTTGGTGGTTTCAATAGAGAAAGGATGTAAAAATTGCAGTCTGAGGAGAAGGTAAATGTAGCTTGCAAACAATCCCAAAGCTTCTTTAAATAAAATTAAATAAAGACAGATGGCATTGCTTCATTAAATTGGAAAATGAAAAAAGACTGAGCAAGGTTTCTGCAAACTAGGTTGTGTGTGTGTGTGTGTGTGTATGTGTGTGTGTGTGTGTGTGTGTTAGTTTTATGAGCTGATCAATAAATAAATCAGAGAGACTAGGATGGATCTATTTTGAACTTTTTAGCTCTCATCAGCTAGCCATACCCTTACTGGGATTCGAACCGGGGCTGTATTGCATATCAGGCAGGAGCCTGTAACCATTCAGCCAGCCAGGCTCTCCCAATTGCATCAGCTGAGACAGGAGGATTAGTATCTATAATTGTTCCACAACACCCTGTTAGGGCCCCAATTAAGGGAGGAGACGTACTGTTTCCTTTTCTGCCTTTCGGCTCATCACCAGAGACCATCTAGACAGAAAGCCATGAATTCTGTTGTGTAATTTTTTTTTATATGTGTGTTACGTTTTTGAGCTGATCAATAATAATAATAATAATAATAATAATAATTTTAATTTATATCCCGCTCTCTCTCCCCAAGGGGACTCGAGGCGGGGCACAGGCAATTAAAAATACAAATAAACCACAAACAAATACAAAATACAAAGTTAAAAATAGATTAAATAGATCCTGCGCTAAAACCCATAACTAAACTAAAAATTACCCCTAAAAAACCCTGACCTAAAAAGAGACTACCCAAGCAAAGCTGAATGTCTCCTCCCTTAATTGGGGCCCTAACAGGGCGTTGTGGAACAATTATAGATACTAATCCTCCTGTCTCAGCTGATGCAATGGGAGAGCCTGGCTTGGCTGAATGGCTAAAGGCTCTTGCCTGATATGCAATACAGCCCCGGTTCGAATCCCAGTAAGGGTATGGCTAGCTGATGAGAGCTAAAAAGCTCGAAATAGATCTATACTAGTCTCTCTGATTTATTTATTGATCAGCTCATAAAACTAATATATACACACATATTTTAAAAAATCACACAACGGAATTCTTGGCTTTCTGTCTAGATGGTCTCTGGTGATGAGCCGAAAGGCAGAAAAGGAAACAGTATGTCTCCTCCCTTAATTGGGGCCCTAACAGAGTGTTGTGGAATAATTACATATATATATATATATACACACACACGAAAACAAATATATATATGTATGTATGTATGCGTGTGTGTGTGTGTGTGTCTGAATGCGGGTTGCTACACACTTATTTCATTGTTATAAGAATCTAAATGTAGAAATTATATTTTAAATAATTACCTCCATTTTCAAAGGCACCAAGTTCAGATTTAGAGCAACTGTCCACTGAGGCTGTTATTTTTGTTTGCCTTTCTATAATGTTAATCTTTGATGGAACTGCAACACCATCACCTAGAATGGTGAGAGAGAAAATCTGTGAAGTTATTAAACTGTATGTAGTAGGAATAGTTTTCCGTAGGGACAGCTATTATCATAGCATTACCTACTGTGCTATAAGCTTTAGACTTCTACCTATTGGCAACATGGAGGTCATAAGTATGAAATTACTAACTTCTACTTCTCATTTTTTTCTATAATAAGATGGATTTTCTTAGGAACAATCAAATATGACTATGAATATTTTACTTCATTCCATGACTAAAGGGTCTGAAATAAATGAACATAATAATAATCTAAACCAGAGGTTCCCAAACTTGGCAACTTTAAGACTTGTGGACTTCAACTCCCAGAATTCTCCAGCCAGCATAGCTGGCTGGAGAATTCTGGGAGTTGAAGTCCACAAGTCTTAAAGTTGCCAAGTTTGGGAACCTCTGATGTAAAGTGTTTTAATTCTTTAAAAAGCCATCATGTAGCACATTTCTACACATAACTAATTGCATAATTCTCAATTGAACCTAGAGTAAGGTTTATATATTATATTAAATTATAATAGGACTAATATAACTTTCCATCAACCCATTGAAGTATTCAATATACTTTAATTGGAGAACCAAAAGGCTATACTGTATTTCTTTTTTACATACAAAGATACGGATATTATTTATTCATGTAATTCAGAGTTGGAAAAATAAAACACGTTGACTATCAAATCCCCTTTCCCAGTGGTGGGATTCAAAAACATTTACTACTGGTTCTGTGTAGCTTGGTGGGCATGACTTGGTGGCCAAGGCAGGGGAAGGATACTGCAAAATCCCCATTCCCTCCCCACTCCAGCGCAAGGATATACTGTAAAATCTCCATTTCCACCCCACCCAAGGGCAAGGATACTGTAAAATTTCCATTTCCACCCCACTCCAGAGGAAGGATATACTGTAAAATCTCCATTTCCACCCCACCCAAGGGCAAGGATACTGTAAAATCTCCACTTCCACCCCACTCCAGAGGAAGGATATACTGTAAAATCTCCATTTCCACCCCACCCAAGGGCAAGGATACTGTAAAATCTCCATTTCCACCCCACTCCAGGGGAAGGATATACTGTAAAATCTCAATTTCCACCCCACTCCAGGGGAAGGATATACTGTAAAATCTCCATTTCCACCCCACTCCATGGGAAGGATATACTGTAAAATCTCCATTTCCACCCCACCCCAGGGCAAGGATACTGTAAAATCTCCATTTTCACTGCACTTCAGAGCATGGATGCTGTAAAATCTTCATTCCCTCCCCACCCCACTAACCTGCTTTCCAGCTTCGTTCTCCTGTGCAGGGCAACAGAAGAAGGCCCACTTGATTAGCTGGGACTCCGATCATCTGGGACTCGGAAGGTAGCGAATAGGTGGGGGGTGGAGCCAGCCAGCGGTGGTATTTGCTGGTTCTCTGAACTACTCAAAATTTCCACTCCTGGTTCACTAGAACCAGTCAGAACTGGATGAATACCACCTCTGCCCTTTCCTGACTTCCAGAACCCAATAATCAGAAGGTCCCAACTCTAATAGGCAGGAAGCTCGGAATCATCTTTCAAATCCCGTCTTCCCCCCCACTTCCCTAAAAAAAATCATCCCATGTTGGGCATGATCCACTTATTTTGAAATAACCTAGTATGCAAAGCCTGTTACAGCCCTTAAGATGAAATAAGTTACACTGTTGGCACAACCTCCCTCCAACCCAGTCGCGCTCCCATAGAGAGGGCCTCCTCAGGGTGCCGTCAGCCAGTCAATGTCAGCTGGTGACCCCTAGGGGGAGAGCCTTCTCTGTGGCGGCTCCTGCCCTCTGGAATGACCTACCCCCTGACCTACGCACAACCATGGGCCTGCGCCTTTTCCGCCGAGCCTTGAAAACCCATCTATTTCGTGCGGCCGGCCTGGCGTAGTTTATAATTTGCTTTTTATTAGGGGTTTTATCGGGTATTTTAGAGCAGGCTTTGTGTTTAATCGATTTTTAATATATGTATTGTATTGGATGTTTTATTGTTGTTTTTATTACTGCCTGTTCACCGCCCTGAGTCCCGTAAGGGAGATAGGGCGGTATACAAATTTGAATAAAACCTAAACCTAATATTTTAAACTCTGACTAGCAGCAGGTTTTATACTTAAGGTACTTAAGACGTGTCTTCTACTCAGGTAACTAAATTCCCCATTGTGACTTCTGATAGTTGGCAAATCCAGAGATTGAACTTGGGATTCTTCCTGGAGTCTACCTCTAAACCAGTGTTTCTCAACCTTGGCGACTTTAAGTCCTGTGGACTTCAACTCCTAGAATTCCCCAGCGAGCCATGCTGGCTGGGGGATTCTTGGAGTTGAAGTTCACAGGAGTTAAAGTCGCCAAGGTTGAGAAACACCGCTCAAAACAATATCTCTATGGGGATTTTTAACAGTGAATATTTCTTATATTTAAAAAGATAAAATAACATTTAAGATCCAAAATTAAAAACGTCAACTGTTCTATTCCTTGCCTTCTTGTAATTCTCTGCATGTTTCCATAGGTTTAATGAGCTCATTCTCCAGCACTGAAGAATTTTTTGTTAAATTATTTTCCTGAGAAGTCTGAATTCTATAATATTCTCCTGTGTCGTCCACAAAAAGACAAAAGAAAAGAAAAAAAATTGCTATTGTTATATCAGCTAAAAAAAATATGCACCAATGTTCTTAGTTGATATAACAATAAGATTCTTACCAGATTTATAGCACATTTCCTTTATTGCCTTTTCTTCTTCTATATCTTCTGGTGTCTTTGACAATAAATAAGATGCATCTGTATGGAACAATTTTAAAAAGTTATTTCTAATAAAATTCTTTCCAGGCTTTTTCCTGTGCCGTATAAAGCAAATCTGAATTGCATTTACATTTATAATACAAAAGGAAATCTTTCTTTTACTGACTGAATAGGTTTAAAAGGAAAAGCTAGATTATTTTTTTTCTAAAGAACTCCTATTCCCCACTTTCATTCTTTCCTTCCCAATTGGACATAAGAAAAAATATGTAAAGAGGCTCAAAATATCCTTATCAAAAAATATGTAAAAAGGACATTTTGCTGTGTGGCAAGTACTGAGTTTATGAGCTCAAAAAAAGAACCACATCTGGCAAAGTTGCAAAGGAAAATATTCCAGAAAAAGAAAATCCCTCAAGTGAGAAAAATCTTCTCCTATGGAGAAGGAGATGCACATTTACAATACAATAGCACAGTTGGAAGGGACCTTGGAGGTCATCTAGTCCAACTCCCTGCCTAGGCAGGAAGCCCTATACCATTTCAGACAAATGGCTATCCAACATCTTCTTGAAGACTTGCAGTGTTGGGGCATTCACAACTTCTGGAGACAAGCTGTTCCACTGATTAATTGTTCTCAGTGTCAGGAAATTTCTCTTCAGTTCTGAGTTGCTTCTCTCCTTGATTAGTTTCCACCCTTTGCTTCTTGTTCTGCCCTCAGGTGCCTTGGAGAATAGTTTGACTCCCTCTTCTTTGTGGCAACCCCTGAGATATTGGAACACTGCTATCATGTCTCCCCTAGTCCTTCTTTTTATTAAACTAAACATACCCAGTTCCTGCAACCGTTCTTCATGTGTTTTAGTCTCCAGTCCCCTAATCATCCTTGTTGCTCTTCTCTGCACTCTTTCTAGAGTCTCCACATCTTTTCTATATCGTGGTGACCAAAACTGGATGCAGTATTCCATTTGTATTCCAGTGTTCCAACATTTGCTGGAATGTTACTAACTGTTCCATTCTCGGCCCCATTCTCTATGAGTCCCAAGACAGAGTGTATGCAACTGCACTAAGATTTCCATTGCACACGTTGACACAAAGGCACAACACAAGCAAAATAACATGCATACACCATGTTATTTTGTTACATGGAAAAACAAAGAGATCTTTTTAATGGCTATTGCTGAGAAGAACTTAGAAAGAATTCCAGAATCTATACTTTATATGATTTCCCTTCCTTCTTAGTCTTTCCATCTCAATAGTGTTGGAGAGAAATTATGTAAAAAGTCTTCAGACTGTCCATCAGTTGAATAGGTCTCTGAAAGCTAGTAAAACAGAGCCAAATTTGGATTAATGGGACAAGATGACAAAAGAAAGTTCAAAGTTAAAAAAAAGGATAAATTTTCCTGGGACTATGGACAAAATGTAAAGCTTTTTTTTTTCTTTTAATGACCTTGTAGTCCCTTGCATTGGAGTCAAGGTGACTGAATGGAACTGAGAGTTTACTGGCTGGGTGCCCTTCCTGACGCCTATGAAGAATTCACAGTAGACAATTAGTCATTTCACCCAGAGAAAGAAAATTTTCCGCTACACTGAATTCACAGCTACCTGATTGTGAGGCGATAGCTCTACCTCTAGGCCACCATGCCACTCACAAAATATAGAACAATAATAGAAAAATCCCCATGCAAGCCTTCAGAGAGCATTTGGGGAATCCTTTCAGAATGTTTCATTTTAAGCTCCATTCTAAGTTATCTTCCCTCTTCCTTTCTAATATTGGTGTCCCAGAATCAAGCTCCTTTTAAAGGATAGGAAAGCATTTTCGAAACCATATTTTATTCTGCATGAAATATATATATATAATATACTTTTATTTCTCAAAGTCTGGATTTATAGATGAAGCAGACATTCTAAACCCATTAATCGACTTTTTAAAGACGAGCATTCATCTCCTTTTTTTAACTACGTATGTCTCCAAATTTAATAGTAGGCAATATTTTAGACAAACTGCATATAGGTAAGCTAAGGGGAAAAAAGGCAAGAATATTCATGTTGGGATTTACAGTAGTCTTCATCTCTTTCTAAAAGACAGTATGCAGACAAACATGAATGTTTGAAAAAAATATTTACATTTTTCTTCTTGTTCTTCCTCTTCCTCCTCCTCAAGATTGATAGTAATAATAAGTGGGGGATGAATAGGCCTTAATGTATTCTCCTGACCTTTTGTGGAATCTTGATTTTGAGCAGCATGCAAAATTCCTTCCTGAAGTTCCCCTTGCAATGTGGAATCTATTGGAAATAACTTTAAATTCAATATAAACTTTTGAATTGAGACTTGAGAGTTTAACAGACTTAACTCACTCATAAAAGCCAAAACAAAATTTAATAATTATATTTAGAATGCATATTATCACCTGAACCATTAACCAAAAATCAATCTATTAACTTAATAGCATGCAATCCTATTCACAATGACATAATATAACATTCTTACATGTTCAATTGGAATAACCTTCTGTTAAGTACAGGTAGGATTTCAGCCTTGGTTCATTAAGTGTTCCAGACAGTTAATACATATTATTCTAACTGGCTTCAGAATAAATAATTGTGGTAGCATAAAATAGAATAATTACATGAATTGGTTCCAGCAATTCAATTGTTAAGTGAAGTAATCACTAAGTATAAATCATGTGACCGTAACTGTGCTTGTGATTTTAACAGATTAACAGAGTTGGGAGGGACCTTGCAGGTCATCTAGTCCAACTCCCTGCCCAAGCAGGAGACCCTACATCTGCCTCTACCTAGGATTGAACTCACAACCTTCTGCTTGTGAGGCAAGAGCTTGACCTCTAGGCCACACTGACTTTCCTTTGCTTTACAGTATCAGAAGAATATACTGCCAAACAACTGAGTGAGTTGTTATTATTAGAAAAGATTTCCAAGACTCAAGATGAAGCCAGGCAAAAGGGAAAATGTATTCCCCATTCCCTGGTCCATTGGGATATTCAGCCCAATGCTGGGATAATCAGCAAGAAGCAATTTTTAAAAAAATACATTCATTGGAGAGGAAAGAATTGCAAGAGGCTCAGTGGTTAAGACACTGAGCTTGTTGATCAGAAAGGTCAGCAAATCAGCGGTTCGAATCCCTAGCACTGTGTAATGGAGTGAGCTCCCATTACTTGTCCCAGCTTCTGCCAATCTAGCAGTTCGAAAGCACATTAAAAAATGCAAGTAGAAAAAAATAGGGACCACCTTTGGTGGGAAGGTAACAGCGTTCCGTGCGCCTTGGGTGTTTAGTCATGGTAGCCACATGACCGTGGAGATGTCTTCGGATAGTGCTGGCTCTTCAGCTTTGAAACGGAGATGAGGACTGCCCCCTAGAGTCAGGAATGACTACCACATATGTGCGAGGGGGAACCTTTACCTTTACCTAAGCAGACACACAGTGGGGAATATATATATATATGAAAACGAATGGATGGTTTGCTTAGCCCACTTATGGAGATAAGCTGTGAGCTGCTTAGGAGGCAAACAGCCGCCTTTGGTGAGAATCTGATTAGGGTCTTCTCATTGTCAGGCAGCAGTGCCAACTAGCCTGAGGGTTCTTGTTAGGATATTCAGCCTTATATTGGGTTGACAATATATATGAGCCTATGTTCTTAAGGAGTTATGTAGCTTTAAGAACTAAGTATAATCTGATTGGCTGTAATTATCATCTCTACCATATAAGCAAGGTCAGGAACACAGTCCGTTCCCTGTTCAATTCCTTGTGATTCCTGTGTTTTCCTGATTGCCGTTGAAGAAGAAGAAGGAGTATTGTTTTGCATCACTGTGAGATAACTCTGTGTTTGGTGTTGGACTGTTATTTGTTTGAGAAGTTAGTCGGAAGAAGCATTTTAGTTGCTACAAAGTAAAGACTATTTATTTTCTTACTATCACTGTTTTAGAGTTTGTTTGTGGCTATAGCAACGAACAGTTGTTAAGTGAATCTGACTTCTCCATAGATTTTGATTTTGTCCCAAAAGATGATCACATGGTCCTATGTAGGACACTGCAACCATCATAAATATGAACCTGTTGCCAAGTTTCCACATTCTTATTACCTGACTATGGAGATGCTGCAATGGTTGTAACGGTGACAAAGTTATAAGTCAATTTTTTTTAGTGCTATTGTAAATTGAAACAGTCACTAAATGAATGGTTCTAAGTCAAGGACTACATCTAGTAGTGCAAGGGTGTCAAACTCATCTGGCCGGTGGGGTCCTTAGATCTGATCCACAGAGCCACCCCAGAAACAGTGAAGGCGTGCAGTACTCCTGAGCTCCATTTTTGCTGGCAGAGTGCTAGCAAAACAAACTACTGGCAAAAGTGGCATTTGATTACACAAGTGATGTCCAGCTGGCCACACCCACCCTGACCACACTCCTCCCCCAAAGGTCAAACACAACCCTGATGTGGCCCTCAATGAAATCGAGTTTGACACCTCTGATCTAGTGGGAACTAAAGGAGGGAAGTAAACTGTGTGGAGATGAGGCAGAAAGAAGGCATCAAGGGATAGCAAAGGGAAAGAATTACAACACCAGATGTAAAGTCCCATATTCTTACTAAGTTAACCTGCAAGTAATCCTTAGAAGGGAACTCTTATTCCCAGGGAAGGCCATGTGATCCCCCCTCTCCCTAATCAAAACGTAAATACTGTATGGCACTCTTTTGGCAATCAGTTTCCTGAAATGTTTGCACACAATTAATACATGCATCAAAGTTTTCCTTTCCTTAACCTTCTGCAACCATAGGAAATCCTAAATCTTTTTGCCTTTATCGTAATCTTAATGTGCTTTATTTAGGCAGGGCATTTTCTTATCCACCAAGGGACCTGGCTACCTGCAAGACCGCCTCCTGCTGCCAAATACCTCCCACCGACCAGTCTGCTCCCACAGAGAGGGCCTTTCAGGGTGTCGTCGGCCAGACAATGCGGGCTGGCAATCCCCAGGGGGACAGCCTTCTCTGTGGCAGCTCCCGCCCTCTGGAATGACCTCCCCCCTGGACTACGGACGATCTCGGACCTACATCTCTTCCGTCGGGCCCAGAAGACGCATTTATTCTGTGCTGCCGGCCTGCCGTAGTTTTAAAGGGATTTTAAAGTAATTTTAGCATGGGATTTTAAATATGTAGGCCAAATTCATTTAATATTTTTAATATATTCTTTTAGATTTTGTATCACCGATTTTACTGTGGCTGTACACCGCCCTGAGTCCCGAAAGGGAGAAGGGCGGTATACAAATCAAAAACTAAACTAAACTAAACTAAACTAAACTAAACTAAACTAAACTAAACTATCTAGCTAAAGCTAGTATGGAGGAAATGACTTTTCTTTCTAAAACACAATTCACATGAATTCCATTGAGAATAACAGTAAAAAAAACCACCTTTCATGCAATTTTCAGAAGAGGTATATATATTCCATATATTCTTGTAATATTTAATTTTCTTTTATTATTAAAGCACAACTTTTTCCACATGTATCTTTCCATACAAAAAATAACATTATATTGGAACCATTCTTTTAGTATTGCCGTAAAGTCCACCATTTATCTTTTAACCATTTTATAAACATTTAAACCATTTTTTAAAAGGCAAACAAGAAATCCCTGCATTATGCAGTACATCAGTTATTCATATTCCCTCTCATCCCCACTTTCTCTGAATATTATCCAGGGAAGAGTGCTGAATACTTAATGTATCTTTGCAATACTCATTCTAGGCAGGCATTACAGAATATAAAAGTACTGTTCCAGACAACCTAATTCAACAAGAATATCTTCTTTTTGGAATATAAAAACTGTTTTTCTCCATAAAAATTTGGAGAACTATACCAGAGCAGGCAGATCCGGGCTGATGGATGTGAATCAAAGAAGTGCTTCTCAAACTTTTTTCATTCATTACTCAAAATTGCTTATCAGAAAGTCCTATTGAACTTTGAGGACCTGTCGTAATTCCTTCCTTCAGTACTGTTATAACTTCAAAAAGTCACAGAACAAATAGTCATAAACTGACTACTTTAAACTACCTTCATTATACAAGCAGTGCCCACTGAATGATATTTATGTCATTTGAACAAATGGCAACTGGTAATTTCATTGATTTCCCTCTTGATAGGAATACTTTAAAGATTTTCAAATATATTTTAACACACACTGCAATCTTTACATCAATTATATGTTGTGATGGGTGAGGGGTTTGTGGATGTCATTACCCAAAGAAAAAAGACTTTTACCCACTTTTGTGTAATTTATTCAGATTTGAGAAGCACGGATCTTAAAATATCAGAAGCAGCAACAAAATGACAGTGAAGCCCATTAATATTCACTCTTTATTATAAATAGGCAACTATATCAAAGCTCCCAAACATAACTCCTTCGTATAAAAGGACTATGTAAATTACATCAAGTACACTCGCCAAAGAGTGCAAAATGTTAAAAGAAAGTAAAGTGTCTCCTGGAGCTAAACATAACTTTGTAGAAATTCCAGAGATTTCAGAGGAATTTGAAGCCGTATGAATGTGTCCAAGTTTACAGAGTAAGATGCACAAAATCCCCATTCAATCAAAGCAACTCAATTTTGCTTGATGAATGTGAGCTGCAGTTGAACCTTGTATCATGTAGTCTATTCTAACCAGGGGTGGGATTCAAAAATTTTAGCAATCGGTTTTCTGCCTGATTGCTCAGTGGGTGTGGCCATGGTGGGTGTGGTCTACTAGGCCTCCTGCACCATGGAGGGGGGGAGTTTTGCTCTCCCCAGGCTCCAGAGGCTTTCCTTGAGCCTCAGGCCCCTTTCTGGACTTCTGGAACTTCCAGGAGGCTTGTTTTTCACCTACCTGGGATACAAAACAGGCTGTGTGGAGACTCCTGATGGAAGTGGGTGGGGCCAGGCAGTCCTTGCAACTATGGTTCAGCAAACCGTAGTTGCAAGGACTTACTGGACCGGGCTGCCCTCCGCACAGTCACTCAAGCACTCGTGACATCCCGACTCGACTACTGCAATGCTCTCTACATGGGGCTTCCCTTGAGGTGCACTTGAAAGCTACAGTTAGTCCAGAATGCAGCTGCGCGGGTGATTACGGGAGCCCCGGGATACTCCCATGTAACACCGATCCTGCGTGAGCTGCACTGGCTTCCTGTTGTCTTTCGGGTGCGCTTCAAGGTTCTGACGACCATCTTTAAAGCGCTCCATGGCTCGGGGCCTAGTTATATGCGAGACCGTCTCCTGCTCCATACATCCCTCCGGCCGATCCGCTCCCACAGAGAGGGCCTTCTCAGGGTGCCGTCGGCCGGGCAATGCCGACTGGCGACACCTAAGGGAAGAGCCTTCTCTGTGGCGGGCCCTGCCCTTTGGAACGACCTACCCCCTGAACTTCGTACCATCTCGGACCTCCGCCTCTTCCGCAAGTGTCTAAAGACACATCTCTTTCAGCAAGCCGGCCTAGCCTAACCTCCCGTTGGGGCTATTTTAGATAGTTTTAAACTGGGGATTTTAATTTGGATTTTAGCATAGGACTGTAATTTAATATGTTTTTAAATTCTGTATTTATTGTTTTATATGTTTTTTAAATTCCTGTGCGCCGCCCTGGGTCCTTCGTGGAGAAGGGCGGGATATAAATTTAATTTTAAAAAAAAAACAGATGTAAAATTAGCATCCGGTTTGCCCAAACCAGCTGAATCCCACCCCTGCTTCTAACCATTGAATCTAAGGGTTTGTCAAGCTGTAGGCCTCACCTAATTTCATTCACCAATCAGCAGAAACCTGTGGCAATTGAGAAGATACCCTGGAGAATTTTTCTAGGAGGAGCTTCTGTCTGGAGTTAAAACAAACAAAAAACAGACTACCTCGATGGCCTTCCTGATCAGAAAACAGGCATCATATTGAAACACAGTCCAGGGCTCAACACAATATATGGGGGTAGCTGCCAATGCCAAAATATATCAGAAGAACCAAATGAAAACCATATTACTGTTAACTTCGTTCCCCTGGAGGGAGGAGGTAGCAATGATCTTTGAAACAATTTCACTGCCAGACAACATTAAAATACCCGTTCGCTACTGATCAAAGCATACCTACCCATTTCCACCAGTACAAGCAAATCACTTTTTTAATAAAACATGGTGCAGAACAACAGAAATGCCAATGTCAAAAGAGGCAGCAAAGCAGAAAACTGATAAGAACCCAATCAGTACTGGTGGACATCAGAACTCTCTTGCTTTGGTCATTTAGCTAGAAGAAATTATTATTTCTTCTCTGCCAGAAGAGGGCACATTACAAAAACAATTCTGAACCTCTCTACCAAGAAGATTAGATTGATGCAGGCAGGCAGGCTCCCATTAACTTTAATATTGTTATCTCCAAAATTCTTAACAGCTATAATGGAAATAGAAATCAAACTATTTGCACTTGATAAATTATTAATTATAATAATCTGCTGTGAACATAGCCTTGCAAACCTAGATTGGCCCCATTCTAATCGGATTAGGAATAAGAACTGTGACTCAATACGTAAAACTAATTTCTGGTATGATATTGCTCATCAATGATAACAGAAGTGAAACGTATGTAATTGACTTTATTTCAGTTACTAGAAGATGGAAAAGATACTCACCATTACTAGGGGGCAGAAAAAGTCCATTGATATTACGAGGTTTCCTGTGATGGAAGACACAACTGATCCTCACACAGCCTAAAGGCTGTGTTTCCCAGAAGCATGAGATGCTGTTGTATTTTTGCTATAGAAAAAGGCAAGGGTGGTCCCATATTTAATGATTCAATAGAAATTGTCAGGAATGAAATTCTGCAATTCACAATCTAAACTATGAAGAACAGCAATAGAACAAAGCATTCAAAAAAGGTTTTTGCATTCTACTATAGAGGCTTTGCAGTAAACCCCACTGCTACTATGTGATCTTGCTGAAATTGTTTGGGCTACTTTTAAAATTAAAGATCTGGTTGGCATCAAACTGATATCAAACACCAAATAGGATTCTTGTTTATTATGTGTGCTATAGTCCTGCACAAAGAGTCTTCCCTGTGGGGAAGGGCCTGTTTTATCTTTCACACTAAATTGCATATTAAAATTTCAACCACATCCAAAAATGTTTCACTTAAACACACTTCACAGTCTATATCCAAACAGTGAGAACTGCTAAATAACCTTCTTTTTATAGCACTGGTTGTATTGATGAACATTTTAAAATAGGAAAACAATACTAGTGCCTATTCTTCTCCCATAATATATTTGCATCACAACTACAGAAAGTATCTTGGAAAGAAACTATTTTTCCTAATATCCTTGGAATCACAATGAGTATAATACAGAATCTACAGATGTTAAAGAACAATTTAACATTAAATTTAATAAGGCAAAAGATAGTTCATTTTGTTTCTTGGCATCACTTCAATCTCAGCTTCAATTTGAAGCCACGGTAACACACCCCTAAGCTACTTATGATCTCAATTCAAAGTTACAATGGCTGCCCCCTGCAGTCACATGACTGAATTTTGGGCATTTGGCAACTGGCCTGCATCTAGGCTCTTGGCAGCATCTCATGGCTATATGATTATGATTTACAACATTTTGGTTGGAAACTGAAGTTTACTTCCAATTTCCATCAAAAACTTCTCCATTGCCATCAATGGGTTCGCTTAATCACCATGGCACCATCACATTCACTTAATGGCTGAGGCAAAAAAGGTCATCAAATTTGGTGAGGTCATGTGGTGGTGACCTGCTTAACCACTATAACAACTTACAATCATAATTGTGGGTTCAATTATCGTCTACTATCATTCTGAGCAGAAAGATTATGGGAACAGAAAACTCAAAGTACAGATGGAGTGTTACATAAAATTCAATGTTTTTGGTTGGTTTTCTAAACTTAGTGTAAAGTGTGAATGAGTGAACATCTTTAACTGATGAACCTTCGGTGTGACTGGATGTCAGAAGAACACTGTAGTTCTTAAAAGTGAAACTAAGACATCACAGCCCAGGGGTGGGAAAACTTTGCAACTTTAAGTCTAAAGGACTTCAGCTCCCAGAATTCTCCAGCCAGCAAAGCTGGGAATTCTGGGAGCTGAAGTCCTTCAGACTTAAAAGTTGCAAAGTTTGCCCACCCCTGTCATAGCCCAATAGAAGAGATTTCAACGGAAGAAAATAGAAGGGATGTTAAACTAACACAGCGTTTCTCAAATAGTGGGGGGCGCCCCCCAGGGGGGGCGCGAGGCTCTGTAAAGGGGGGCGCGTTTGACCTCGGCAGCCCCCTGAGCAGAATGCGTGGGAGAGCTGTTCGCGCCGTTGGAGTTTGGCTCTTCCACCCTCCTCGATGGTTGGACTCCTGGGCTCTGCCGATTCCCTTTCTCCCTCCTCCTCCCTCCCTCCACAGCCGGCATGCTGGCCACTCGTCGTCTTCCAGGGACTGCCGTTCCTCACACGCACGCACGCGCGCGCGCGCGCACACACACACACACACGGAGGCTTCTCAGCTCCTGGAAGGAGCCTGACGAGCGATCAAGCACGGCGGGTGGCCGGGGCAGGCTAAGGCGGGTGAGCCGGGCTGAGGAGACTCCGCGGGGAGTGGGGGCGGGGCGGGGACGACGACACACAGGCAGAGAGAGGCACAGACACAGAGAGAGACAGGGAGGGAGGGAGGAATCAGAGAGTGACAGACACACACACAGGGACAGAGAGAGACAGGGAGAGAAAGAGAGAGACACAGAATGAGTGATTAAGTGTGTGAATGCGAGACACACACACACACACACAGAGTGATAGATGGGCAGACGAAGGAGAGACAGACAGAGATAGAGAGAGAAAGAAAAAGAAAGAAATAAAAAAGTGGGAGAAAGAGAGAAAGAAAGACAGACAGAGAGAGAGAAAGAGAGAGACAGAAAGGAAAGAGAAAAAAGAGAGAAAGAAAAAAGAGAAAAAGAGAGAGAAAGAGAAAGAAATGTCTTTTTTTTATTCTCTTATACGTTAATAAGGATACAGTGTTATGCAGAGGTGTACTTATAACAATTTTATAGACAAATGATACTATTTACAGTCGCGCGGGGGGGGGGCGCGAAATGTTTTCTTCTTCCTAGGGGGGGCCTGACAGAAAATAATTGAGAAGCACTGAACTAACATGACACATTTTCAGTAATGATAGCAGAGGTTAGAAACCAGTGGTGAATTCTTATAATAGTTCCAGTTCAAGAGAGACCATTTAAAAAGCTTGTTATTCCTACCTGTATTTCCATATGTCTAAATTTGCAAAGTTGATGGGAACATTTTCCCTCTCTCCATAATGAGCACACAATATCACTGCCAATGGCTTTTTCACAGTGACGGAACTTGCACTTTGATCCCTGGATATAGAAAAAAGAGAGGTTTGAAAATTTGGCTACATAACATTTCCTCTATTTAAATATTTTAAATAATTTCTCAGGTTATAAAACTACCGAAACAAACGCTTTAAAATAGTCAAACAGAAGACCAGAAAAACAGGAAAAGGCCAGTAGAACTAATACTTCTTAAAAAACAAAAATCCATTCTAATACCTGTGGAACTAAAGAGTTGGTTTAGTGTTGGAAAATACTGGATTTGAATCAAGCAGAGCAATCAATAATCAGATATCATCATTATGCAAGATCTTTCTCCAATCATATCCATCCAATTTTAGAAAGCAGGGAAGATGACAATGTCTGAGTAAAACCTTAGCCTATCAATTTATTATAGTTTGGCATTGTGGTTTTGTTACTCCTGCAAAAATATAAACAGAAAGCCCAAAGAATCTACAAATTAATTTATATATTGTCAAGTAAACTCAGCTACTATACAATTTTCACTCAAGCAAACTGAATAAAATTAAGTAGTAACCAGAAGTTTCATCGTGGATAATAACTAGAAGATACACTAAACATCATTAACATAAAGATGAGACACTTTATTGCTATATACTGTAGCATGCTATAGATATTGTATTTCAAAGTAAGCAAATAAATTTATTTAGCAATCTAGAGCCAAGCACAAAATCATCTCCTCACCCTCCAAATGTAGAAGTGGTGAGAATAACAGAATTATCAATATAGTGATATGATTTCAAGGAACAAGGAATTGGGTAGGTCAGTTTTTTGGATTAACTACCACAACCAGGAAGCTGTGAACATTATGTTGTTGGTTTGAGCTCCTTGCGTGGCAGTTTGGATGTTTGCATTCGTGGAGACATCTACAGTGTGCTTGGGATTATGCTTGTCTGGGGAAGAACTGGTTTTTAAATTTTCACAGTGAAAACTACGGATGGAAAATGGCTTCCCTCTGATTGGAAATTTCTTTTGAATGGTTTAAAGTGGATGTATCCGGGAGTGTCAAAAAGATAGCCAAGGATAGCAATCGAAAGCACAGGCTTCTGATTCTTTAAATAATGTTATCACTGTTTCCCAAGATGACAGCACTCTTTTCCCATTTCAGATAACAATTTTTGCTTTCTTGTAATCCAATCTGAATGCTGCATTTTCACATCTTCCATAAGTACTGGTGTAAATTCGTTTCTGATTGCTAAACCTCATCCCAAAAGATAATCAATTTTATATTCCTGAAGCATTTATCAGTATTTTTCTACTTTATTTCTTTTTTACTGCTGTATCCTACCCCAGTCCTTACCTTTGTTACCTTACACACACACACACACACACACACACACACACACACCAGAAAATTATCCTATGTTCAAAACAATTAAAGGAGCCCACCTATACTGGAAATAATTAATATATAATCTGTGGTCTTATAACAACTGTTTATAAACGTCTTTATCTCAGTTGGTAAATCTAGGATTATATACTAAATCATAGGAATTGACTCCAACAATATATTTTATTATGTATTATTTAGGCATCATCCAATTCACTTAGGCGACTCTGAATAGTTTGCAAATAAAAATCATACAGCCATATAAAAGAGACATGGGTAAAAAAGGTTAAAAACAAAAGGAGGGAGGGAGAGAAAGAGACTTCCAAGGAAAGTATGGCAAACTGAAGATAGTAATACAAGAACTGCCAACCATGGTAATGACCAAGGAATCTATAAGGTTCCTTGCAATCTTTTCATATATGAAGAGAATATGTGCTCTGTGAGGCTGATACTCATAAGGAGACAATAGGATAATGGCCTTTTGTGAGTTTGAGCATGGATACACAAATCCGGCCATCTTGCTCAAACCACAGCAAAAACTTTTAAAGTACACCAAGATTGCAAAGCTCACTTTCTAATTATTTTTTAGTTTACTTTGTTAGTTTACTTTATTGATTAGCCCTTTGGCCATATCAAAGTGCAGAGTTCCAGACACAAATTATTTCTAAAATCTGATAAAAACAATTTAAAATGGAATTGGACAAAATACAATTTAAAATGAAATTGGAACAAAACACTACTAATTTTTGGAAACTGTCAGTTAACTATTTTAAAACTATCAGAAATCTTTGGAAGGACCAGTTTGAAAAGTCTTTATCAGGGAGTTTATCTTCAGCACTGAACAAAAGAAAACAAAAACAAAAGAAAAACTATAAACTTAAGAACCTAAAGAATATTAAATAAACAGCAAAAACCCAAATAAGATTTGGCAAATATAACTTAGAAGATTATAAATGAACTAAGGCAGGAGTCCCCAACCCCCGGTGCGTGGACCGGTGCTGGTCCATGGTTTGATAGGAACCGGGCCGCAGTGAGCAGCACAACTCTTAGAAAGGGTGGAGAGGAGGAGGAAGGAGCAGCCCCCTGGGCAGAGCGCGCACCGGGGCCCGGAGAACACAGGTGCGGCCAATTGCGCCATTGGGGGCCCGAGAGGGGCGAGTGAGCTGACTCCCCCTCCCCCGCTCCCCCCCCCGCCCCCCCGCTCCCCCTCTCCACCAGCCGAGCCATGGCCACCGGTCCACGGAATTTTTTTAACATGAAACCGGGCCCTGGTGCCAAAAAGGTTGGGGACCCCTGAACTAAGGAGTCCAGATAAACTTGGAATATTGAAACTTTGACAAATAAATAATGTGTCATGGGAATACTGTACATCTGCCTTATATACATATTTTATTTATTTATTTTATATAGTTCAATACCGAGATAAGCAATTTCATGATTTAAAAACTGGAAATAGAGGGGACTAAAGATTTCAGGTAGACTTGAAAAAATATTCAAGTCTATAAAATTCAAAATGCTATAACAATGAAAATACCAAGAGATTTTTGAAGAATGGAGTCAGAAATTAATAGCCACAATCTCAACAATTTCAGTAATAATGTCCACTTCTATGAACAGACTTTATTCAAAAGATGTCATTGAAGAAATAATAGATGTAGAACAAATTGATGTAGAGATGGTATTGAAAATAGACTTACAACTGACAGACCAAGAAAAGACTTGGAAAAGATAGTTTCACTAGATTTACCAAAGAAATTGGCTATTAAAATTCAAAGGGGAAATTTAAATAATAACCCATATTTACAAAAGGTTTTTGTTAAAACCTGTGGCAGAATGCGATGCAGAATCGCAGGAGGACATGTTATTTCCCAAGGAACAAAGAGGAAAATTATACAGCAAACTTTGATATACAGAAAGCGGCTTAGGGTGTCCCTCCCTAACCCTTTTCAAGGTGTATCTATTAGTTATGCATAGTGTACTTTAGTTTAACAAGATTCCTATCTATAGGCAATCAGTAATAAAGAAACCACTCTGAGTAAACTCTTGTATCATTCTTGATTCCTTGCACCTGACATTTACATTGGGAGAAAGAAGAAATGAAGGATGGTCAGATCCTATGACAATATTTGAGTGAACTAAAGATTAAGACTATTAGACGAAAGGAATATAAAGCTTGGTTATTTGATCAAGATTAAAACAATATATGCTATTACTTTTGGCATCCTTTTATGGACTTTCTGCTGATACTAGGACTGAAAAGATGATCCTTTATGGATTTGTTTAAAACAAGTGATGGCTTAAATGGGGTGAAGAGATAAAATTATTTGTAACCTTAAAGGCTACTAAATTTGTTTATGCTTGTTGTGACGAAGATTGGCAATTACTTCTTTGTATATTCTTGTCTTTGTTATATTTTTACTTTTTTCTCTACCCTTCCCTTTCTCCTATTCATTCGTTTTCTTTTTTCTTTCATCTTTCATAAGGCTTGCTCTCTTCATATTCTTGCCTTTCTAACTATATCAGTTGTTCTAGACCAGGGGGTGTCAAAGTGGCAGCCCACGGGCTGGATACGCCACACGTAGGCCAAGATACATCACGTGATGGCAATGTGACATGGCAAGTTTGACACCCATATGCTAGACCAGTGGTCGTCAACCTGGTCCCTACAGCCCACTAGTGAGCGTTCCAGCTTTCATGGTGGGCTGTAGGGGGTTTGTCCGATACTGAAGCACTTTCCTTTTTTTAATTTAATTGACTTCCCTACTTTATAAATCACCATTACTGTGGAACCGGTGGGCGGCTAGAAAATTTTACTACTAACAGAGATACAAAAGTGGGCGGTAGCTATAAAAAGGTTGACTACCCCTATGCTAGACAGTACTGTGTGTGCTTTCTTAGTGTCTCTGAGCAATTGCAGGAAAGGAATGGTAGTTATAAACCTAATAAAAGGTAATAGAAATGTTATCTATTTTTTTTTATTTAGAGTGAAGGGGTATAATATAAATGTATGCTGAAATTTACAAATTCCCTTGGAAAGTAAATTATGCAGCCATTAGTTTTTAGAATTCTGAATATCAATGTCATTCATGAAGATTAAATATAAAAGAATTTTCAGGCTTAAAAATGGGGTGGGGGAGAGAAAAACATGGAAATTATTGGCAGTTTTAGATATATGAGAAGCAGATAGAGGAAAATAGACTGCACTGAGAATTTAAGAGAAATCTGTGGAATGCGGATGTAACTTTGGAAGAAGAAAGGAAAGTTCCCGCAGCCATGACTCAGTCTGAAATATTACTGATTGTTGAAAGAATTCCAGTTTCTTTTGATGTGCCATAGAATTATTATTGAAAAATCTCCAATGACCATTAATTCCAAGGTAATTCAGGCTGCAGTTTTTATAAAATAAGATAAGATAAACTTTATTGTCACTTTTCTGTGTAGACAATGGAAATATATATACAGTGAAAGTAATTGCAAATTACTTTCAATTTTAAAAAAGATTGTGTCCGTGACAGTCTTCCTGGCATTTCTTACAATTTGGAAAACTGGGAGGTACATGACAATATAATAGATGCAATCCATTATAAATTATGCAGTATTTACCTTCGCACAGGTTGAATGAACATAGAAAAAACAGTCATCCCCAACTTCTGTCATTTCACCTCTTGTGCTTCTACTCCACTGCCTTTAGAAAGATCTCAGCATAAATGTTGGAATTATCAACATGTATGGGAAGAATATTCCCTTTTGTTCTGAGTACAGCTGAATTCAGGATCTAAGTTCTATTTCCTCTTAAAGGGAAACCTCCAGTTGATAGTTTTAACCAAAAAGCTTCTTATACTAATTGTAAAACAGACGGTACCTTCTTAAGGTTTGTTGAAGAGCTCACAAATTGAAAGTGGTTGCTAGACAGTGCACAAATTCAAACTTCCAGAATTTCTTTCATTGTTACCTTAGTTCTTATGACATCATCACAAAGGACATCATATGACCCCTCAAACTGGGGAAGCTCACTTATTTTCATTGTTCCTAAGTGCTGGAAAACACGAAGAAGACAGCAATTTCCACATGGTCTACTCATCTGTAACTCCCAATTTACCAGGATTTTAATTATTTAAATGATTTGGTTCCTAAGCTTATCTACCATCATATATACTACTAACGCATATATCAGCAGATCAAATCTTTATTACGATCATAAAATAATACACACGTATGTAGTACAGAGACTGTTATTAATGGCATGTGCACCAGTAAGTCTTTGAATAACTACTAGTATTGCCAGAGAGTGTTGGGCAATGGAATAGATGCTCAATTGCAAGAAAGTAAGTATAGTTCTTTGATTTTTGTTTCTTTGGCATAGGTTAAATGCAGGTCCTGAAAAGCTAATTGTCTGGGTCATTATTTGGGTTGGCTGAGAAAAATATTCTGTTAGAGAAAAGCACCGAAATATTGGAAAAAATATCCTAAGAAGACCAATAAAAAAAGGTTAGCTTTGATTTTTCGTCTTGTGGGTGGAAGAAGGACTTACTGAACAATGGCAAAAACATTTGCAATAGTTATAGGAACTCCTAAAACAGATTCACCCTAAGGATTCATGCAATGCAATATACGAGATGTTCATAAAAGACACCATAAAGATACCATATGATAGTAAACCAATTGATTTCATTGCATAATACATTAATATTTGCAGCTTGCATTAGTTCTACCTATGTCTAATAACAAAGCATCTATTTACTTAAATATTCATGCATTCGTTTATAAACCAATGGAATCAATCAGTTCTCAGTGGTAACAATCAAGAATTAACCATAAGGTAAAAATAATTATTTAATTTATTATAATTATTTACATTATTTCAAAGCAGTTTGGGAAACATGGCACAGACAGAAACTTTACCAGGAATGTTTATGCTTTCCTTGTAAAGTTTTTATATCTTTTATATCTTATAGAAGCCATGCAAAATTTATCAAGGGTGGCATCTGTATAATGAATGCAGCATTTCTGAATGTCTCTTCAGATAAAGATTCTGTGGAACAGTGTCGCCTGGAAAATTTGGATGGTCCCAATTCAGTTACACTTACACTTTTTGTGAGGCATTTGAATCAGGTAAACAAATAAACTCAATGTGCCATTTTTCTGTCCATGGGGCTATTTATCTTTGGGTGCCTGGGGTTATATGTGGTGGGTTTTTCCTGTTTAACCTTTGTATGTGACTCAATCATTTCTATAAAGCAATAAAACCTGACATTAGGTGGTATTGCAAAATCAATATCGGCCACTTCTGACAATGTAAGGAACAAGTGCAAAAATTCGCATTGCTGTTCCTGAACTATATATAGCTCCACCACTGTAGACATGCCACCTTTGGCCTGAAAACATCTTAAGGGCTGCTGGATGGCAGAAAAGAATTTGCTGCCATCTACCATTGAATTTGGATTTTTTTATTTAGTCCTATACAAGTTGCCACCCTAAATTTCATTGTATCAAAGAACAATACAATGTAAATACAAGCAGGTGAATTCTAAAAAAAATAATGTATATTCTTCACTGATAAATAATAACTTTCCAAATATTTAAGACAAATGAAAAAATGATTCTAAATGGCACAATATCTTGATTTGAGAACCAAGTATTAAAAGTTAACGTACCTTCTTTTAGGATACAAAACAATAAACATTCTTGACTTTATGGTAAGGTGCAGGACTTTAAAAAAAAAATTTCTCTTATTTAATATGAATCCGGATTGTGCGAAATGCATCTTTATGAATTCTTCATACGAACCATTAAAAAAAAAAATAATAATCTGTGAAATGTTTTAAGGGTTAAACCACTAAGATCGAGGTCGGTTCTATCTTAACGCTAACTCAACTTCTAAAAATTTAAAGCTGTAACAAAGGTTTAGGTTTAGGTTTATTGGTTTTTTATACCGTCCTACTCCCGAAGGACTCAGGGCGGTGTACAGCCAAAATAAAAACAAATATATAAAAGTTAGAAAAAGCTTTTAAAAGGCATAATTAAAAGACATCATTAAAATATTGGCCGAAACGTGGGGAAAAAACCCCCAAACTAACCCTAATAAAAATAATAAAAATTTAAATTTAAAAATTTTAAATTTTAAATTTAAAAAACATGCTTTATGCTAGCCCGGCTTGTTGAAAGAGAAAGGTTTTGGGACCGCGGCGGAAGATGCGTAAGTCAGGGATAGTTCTCCCCAAAGAAGTGGGGAGGTTTTGTTTTTTTGTATTACGTCATATTTTCCCCTTTCAGATTAACATCCTTAGTCGTGCTGGCTTGGGAGTTGTAGTTTAATACACCTGATGGGCACCTGGTTGCTAAAGGCTGATGGAGGAACGACGGAGGAAAGCTGCGATCCAAAGAACTCGCCCTTCCTATTGCAGCTAGTCAATCGGTCGGGAAGGTGCGAAGGAGCCTTGGACTACATTTCCCAGAAATCTTTTCGATCCAAAGAACTCGCCCCTTCTGTTGCAGCGAGTCAATCGGTCGGGAAGGTGCGAAGCAGCCTTGGACTACATTTCCCAGAAATCTTTTCGGCGAGGCTTACCCCCGCCGCGTCTGCCGTCGCTCTAGGAGGGCGGCCTCCGGGCTAAGGAGCTTGAGACATTGGAAGCTTCCCGCTCGCAGGGGGTGGGGGGCGAAGGGCCGCGTTCCTGGGGCCATGAGCCGCCTGGGCTCGGTGCAGCAGAAGGTGCCCTGCCTCTTCGTGACGCAAGTGAAGGAGGAGCCCTCGGCCAAGCGGGAACGCCAGGTACTGGGGGGAGGGGGGGTTGAAGTTACCCGCCGGGGTGAAGGGGAACCGCGGGCCTGTCAGGGGAATTAAAGAACATAAAAAAACCACAGACAAACCCTCAAGCGGATATTGACTTTTCCGGACCAGTCGCGGGTCTGAGTAGAAGCAGAGACGCGACAACCTGGCTGCCCGCAAAGCAACCCGCAAGCATCTGCATGGGGGAAATTTATTCGCGCCGGTTTCTCTCGCCCAAGTTTTGCAGCCCGCCCACGTGAAAGTTGCCGTGGATGTGCGGCAAGGAAGGACTTTGGATAAAGACAGGGGTCTCCAACCTTTGCAACTTTTAAGTCTGAAGGACTTCAGCTGCCAGACTTCTCCAGCCAGCTTTGCTATTTATAAATACAATAGCAGAGTTGGAAGGGACCTTGGAGGTCATCTAGTCCAACTCCCTGCCTAGGCAGGAAGCCCTATACCATTTCAGACAAATGGCTATCCAACGTCTTCTTGAAGACTTGCAGTGTTGGGGCATTCACAACTTCTGGAGGCAACTTCTGTTCCACTGGTTAATTGTCCTAACTGTCAGGAAATTTCTCCTCAGTTCTAAATTGCTTCTCTCCTTGATTAGTTTCCACCCATTGCTTCTTGTCCTTTGCTGGCTGGAGAAGTCTTGGAGCTGAAGTCCTTCAGACTTAAAGTTGTAAAGGTTGGAGACCCCTGGATTAAGAGGTAGAGTCGCTTCGCCTCTTCCAAAATCTCTGCCACGTTTGCTTCGCGGAGGTATCAGCAGCTGTTATATATGCTGTTTTATACGCTTTATATGCATCCTGTTTTATACGCATCCTTGGGAAATACCTAGGTACTGATGGGGCTTTTTTTTTTTTTTGGTGAAAATACTTTACAAGTCTCCACATCTGGTTACCACAATGTAGAAAAGATGTGGAGACTCTAGAAAGAGTGCAGAGAAGAGCAACAAAGAGGATTAGGGCAGGGGTCTCCAACCTTTGGAACTTTAAGTCTGAAGGACTTCAGCTTCCAGACTTCTCCAGCCAGCTTTGCTGGCTGGAGAATTCTGGGAGCTGAAGTCCTTCAGACTTAAAGTTCCAAAGGTTGGAGACCCCTGGATTAGGGGACTGGAGACTAAAACATATGAAGAACGGTTGCAGGAACTGGGTATGCCTAGTTTAATAAAGAGAAGGATTAGGGGAGACATGATAGCAGTGTTCCAATATTTCAAGGGTTGCCACAAAGAAGAGGGAGTCAAACTATTCTCCAATGCACCTGGGGGCAGGACAAGAAGCAATGGGTGGAAACTAATCAAGGAGAGAAGCAACTTAGAACTGAGGAGAAATTTCCTGACAGTTAGGACAATTAATCAGTGGAACAGCTTGTCTCCAGGTTGTGAATGCCCCAACACTGCAAGTCAAGAAGACGTTGGATAGCCATTTGTCTGAAATGGTATAGGGCTTCCTGCCTAGGCAGGGAGTTGGACTAGATGATCTCCAAGGTCCCTTCCAACTCTGCTATTGTATTTATAAATAGCGAAATGCCTTCAAAAGGAAGCTGGCAAATTGGAACTCACCTCCTCAGATTTTTACCTCCCTCTGGGATTAGGTTTTTCAGGGAGAATAATGTATCTTTAGCTGGCAAAATATTGCTCCACCGAACATTTCTGCTGGTACAAAACTTTGCAGCTACCACCAGTTAATTGAATACATTTACTTTGTGAAAGCTGTTTGGACAAGAAGATTTAAACAACTCTAGCCCATTAGATTATTACAAACATTCCACCTCCATCCGTTTTTAATTTCCTGCTGGTTATGTTTCTAATTTCAAATGGTGACTCAGCTACTTTATTATTTACTGAGGTCATCCTTTAAAAAAAACCCTTTGATATGAATTTTTAGTGTGTTAAAAAAAGACTACACTTGCTAAAAACTTGACAATGATCATTTTCTTTTCAGACTTTTAAAGTGTTGGCCACCAACTCAATTAATAAAAAGGCTTTAGCTGCAGATATATACAGTGCAATCCCAACAGAAAAGGTGGATGGAACTTGCTGTTATATAACTACGTACAAAGGTAATATAGAAGAATCGAATTAAAAATGTTATTGTACTAGGTATTATGTATGTTTGTGCATACAGGTAGCATGCACAATTTTGTTAGGATGTTCCTCTTCCATTTACAGAAAAATTTCAAACAAGTGGGTCTTTCTGCTCAGCATGGGTTACCGTATTTTTTGGATTATGTTGCACCTTTTCCCCTCAAATCTGGATGCATCTTATACACTGAATACAGCATTTTTGCCTCTCAAAACCCCACCCCCTTCACCAAAATGGCCGTGCATAGCTTTTAGGAGGCTTTCAGAGAGATCCTGGGGGCTGGCGAGGGCAGAAATGAGCAAGAAATGGGCCTTTTTTGCTCAATTTGCCTCCCCAAACCCCCAGGAGCACTCTATAAGCCTCCTAAAGGCTATCCATGCCCTTAAAAAAGAAAAAGAAATGGGCCTGTTTTCGCAAAAATAACGGGCAATTTTTTGCTCATTTCCGCCCCCTCTCCCAATCACTCTACAAGAGCTATTCATGCCCTTTAAAAAAAAGAAAAAAAGGTGGTTTGCAGAGTGCAAAAACTTATTTTTTTAAAATATGCCTCTTCAAAACCTTGGTGCATCTTATACTCCAGGGCGTCTTATACTCTGAAAAACACGGTAGTTTCCCAATAACATTTCAATTTGAATAGTATAATGTAGCTGTCAATCTACAGTCATGTGGAAATATATGCTATAAGCCATAGAAGTGTGCCTATGAAGGTCCTGAATGTTAGTATTAGATGGTTACCTTGTCCCAAGAAATTCCAAATTTAGTCATATCTGAGAACTTTATCTTGCAAGCCTTTTAGTTGAAGACCATTATACTCAAACAGCACATCTTACAACCATTTCTTTTTGTTCCTGGCATTTTCCCACAAGTGCAGGATCTGGTTTTTTTAGATCAACTAAATGCAATTTGTTGCTAAACACCGGTATGAGACTGTATTATTGAATACTTGCTTAAGTTAGAATATGACAAGTAATCATAAACAAGGACAGAAATATCCAAGCACGTGTAGGCCACTCATCTTTTTAGACATTAACTCTAGGTTTCTAATATGCATGTTTTATTTATTTATTTATTTTAATTCGATTTATATCCCGCCCTTCTCCATGAAGGACCCAGGGCGGCGCACAGGAATTTAAAAAACATATAAAACAATAAATACAGAATTTAAAAACATATTAAATTACAGTCCTATGCTAAAATCCAAATTAAAATCCCCAGTTTAAAACTATCTAAAATAGCCCCAGCGGGAGGTTAGGCTAGGCCGGCTTGCTGAAAAAGATGTGTCTTTAGACACTGGTGGAAGAGGCGGAGGTCTGAGATGGTACGAAGTTCAGGAGGGAGGTTGTTCCAAAGGGCAGGGCCTGCCACAGAGAAGGCTCTTCCCCTGGGTGTCGCCAGACGGCATTGCCCGGCCAACGGCACCCTGAGAAGGCCCTCTCTGTGGGAGCGGATCGGCCATAGGGATGTATGGGGCAGGAGACGGTCACGCATGTAACTAGGCCCCGAGCCATGGAGCGATTTAAAGATGGTCGTCAGAACCTTGAAGCGCACCCGAAAGACCACAGGAAGCCAGTGCAGCTCGCGCAGGATAGGTGTTATATGGGAGTATCTCGGAGCTCCCGTTATTACCTGTGCGGCCGCATTCTGGACTAGCTGTAGCTTTCGAGTGCATCTCAAAGGAAGCCCCATGTAGAGAGCGTTGCAGTAGTCGAGCCGGGATGTCACGAGTGCTTGAGTGACTGTGCGAAGGGCAGCCCGGTCCAGTAAGGGGCGCAATTGGCGCATCAGGCGTACCTGATGAAACGCCCCCCTGGCCACGGCTGCCACATGGTCCTCCATAGACAGCCGGGAATCCAGGAGGACACCCAAATTGCACGCCCTCTCCACGGGGGCCATGTTCTGTGTACAATTGCATTTAGTGATGATTATAATACTATTCTGATCTATTATAAGGATTTTGAGGACAGAATCTAATATTTATTAATAAATTAATATTAATATGAAATTAACAAGCAAGTTTTATGAACAAATGTTTCATTTCAGTAGGATTGTCTTGTAAAACATATTATCCTTTTCTGGGAAACTGTTACTTTAATGTAATAGAAGGGCTCAGTAGCTGCAGTGATTTTAAGAAAAATATCTTAAAGTGTCAAACTTCAATAATAGATCTGGAGATAATTATATAAAGATATATAACAAGATCAAAACTGCGGGAAAAAACCCATTAATTATGTGTGGATGTTCAATGAACATCAGCATTAAGGGATTCTGATGAAAGACAAAAAAACAAGAAGGAAGACATACTGATAGAAGAAAATGTGCAGATGCTCATCCATTGCACTCATCCACTGCACTGATGTCAAGATATTACTAAGAAAAATAATCCTGCATAGAATATAGCTATCTTAAAATAATGTAGAAAGCAACAGGAGTACATGAAATAGGTTTACCTTTGTTTCACTGGATATAGCAAGACCTTTGATTTTGTGAATCCTGATTGAATATGGAATATATTAAAACTAACGGAACATGTGATCATTCTTAGGCCATTTTACAATGAACAAATGAGCTACTATAAATGACTGAATTTGGAATTACAGTGGTTGAGAATAAGAAAGCGTATGCGATAAGGATGATTCTTGTTTCCGTTTTCTTTAACTTGTCATTAAATATAAGGATGAGAAGACTGGAAGGCGTGATAGCTATAGGTCAAAACACTAACAATTGGAAATGTGTAGATTACAATACAGAACTGAAGCACACTTAGAAGACTCAGGAAAGCAAAAATGTAGATGGAAAAATATGGATTATGATTGAATAATCTTAATTTTATTTCAATTCAAACTGGTGCATCCACTTATAGAATCTAAGTATACATTATTTTTTATATGCTCATACCACGTTTGCTTATTTCTGGAGATATATGCTGCTTCGACACCACCTCACATTATCTAGTTTATGAAATAATTGAAAAAAATAATCAAACTTTCAAACTCATTGTAGGGCATCCATACCTTTGGGCCCGACTTGATAGAAAACCAAACAAGCAAGCCGAGAAGAAGTTTAAGCAGTTTATGTACTCAGCAGAACACTCAAAAGGTAGGGGATTTTTCTGATATACATTATAACAGAAAAAAGTGCTAATGAATTGTCAATTCTTGATTAGCAGTAAATTGACATGTTTCGATCAAGTTCTGATTGTAGCTACAATGAATTAGTAGTTTGAATGTATGATACGACGTATGCTAAATAAATAAAGTAGTTTGAATATCCTTTGGTTGTCATTTTGTCAGTGACAGTAATGAAAATACACCTCAGAAACTTTAAATGGGACAGTAAAAGTAGATGCAGACCAGTACTTGTCATATTTGCAACCTAATAGCAATGAAAAATTGACACAAAAGAAAGACTTGCCATTGCCAAGTTGTTACTTGTTACTTACCCTAAATTGTAAACCTGTTGAAAAGCAGGAGATAGATGGTAACTTTTACAAAGGTGTTTATATTCTTGCCTACAGAATTTACGTGGAATATTGAAGAAGATTTCAGGTCTGTCCCTGAATGCTGGATTCCAGCCAAGGACATAGAGTACTACAATGGAAAGCCTTTTCCTGATGAAAACGGACACATTCCAGGTATAAAAATATTACTTAATATGAGAAATTCTATTCTAAGCATCTAAAGTCTTTCATTTAAAAAGACTTTTTAGAAAAATCTATAAACTATTTAAATGAAGTCAGATATAATGGTACTGTATCACGTAAGGATATCTATATGTGGTGATTTGTACATCAGATTGGAAAGTACAAAATTAATTCTGCCTGCTTGATCAGAAGAAAAGGAACTGTATGCTCTTCTTTTTATCTTTCTTAGGAAAATCCTATTTCTTCCTGATCTTCAAAATGTCATGAAAATACTCCTTTATTTCATTTTGAACTTTTCTTTCACGAACTTTCAAGTTTATTTTTCCCTCTCCAAAAAGAAAATATTAGGTAAAAAAACCTTTTGTTTCCTTTATCATTTTAGCAGTGACCTTAAGACCGCCCTTCCATTTTAAAGATAAATTATGTGAGGGAGGAGAAACTAGATGAATTCACGTGAATTGAGCAAAACATCTTATCCTGAGGATTCTCATTTAACAGCTTCCCATTTGGTAATAATACAAGCAAAAGAAACAATATGTAAGCAGCTACCTGGAAAATATACATTCCCTTCCTGAGAATTGCTCACCACAACTTCAGAGTGAAAATTGTTAATGGACTGAGGTCTGCATTATACTAAAAATAGAATTCTTTCCAAATAACTTACTAATGCTGTCAACAAAAATACCAATTACCAAAAATTGGTAGAAGCAATGTTGGGTTATTAACCTTTCCCAGTCTGGACACTCTTCAAATCCCAGAATTCCCAGCACTGACTGTGCTGGTTCGGCATTCTGAACGGTGAAATTCACATATCTGTAAATCATTCAAGTTTCAACAATTGCCCTAGTTCTTACAAGTTTGATATTCGCTGTTGTGATACTGTTTGGAAAAAAAATAGCAGGTTAACAAATCATGCTTTAAATGTTTCCTAGTTAAATTGAGAATAGAATATTAATGCTTAACATGAGAATCTTCTGTTTTTATACTCACATTCACTATTCAAAATGTTTTTAACTGTACACTAGCCAGAGTCACTCTTGATAGTCAGAGGGCTGGTTCCTAAAAAGTGCATTATAGTAGACACTTTGCTCTTTGTTCTTAAATTATTGATGATGGTGGTTTTTAAATGTTAAAGTTTTTGTGAGTCATGACGTTCCTTGACTTCTGAGTTAGTAGGAGTATTTAATCTTGAATACCTCTGTGCTCTAAGTGGTAAAAAACATGTTTCATGATTTTTTTGTATTTGAAAACAAGAATAAGCTATGAAGTTTTTCCTTTTTGAATTGAAATAAAATTGGATCTTAGTAGAATCCCACTGTTGATTAGTTCTTATTTTTCAATCACTCATTTTCTGTTCAATAAAACTTATATTTACCTCACTAATATTTTTATATTATATTATATCATATATCAAGTCAAATCAATCTCAAAGTCAGGCAATCTCAAGACAATACTAACATTGTGTTTCATAATAATCAGGTTGGGTGCCAGTAGAAAAAAACAGCAAACTATATTGTTGGCATTCTTCTGCTGTTGAATATGAATATGAACTTGGTCTCATTCTGAAGCATCATGCTGAGGAACCTGATCTTCTAGAAATCTGTCCAGTACCTTTAAGTGAATTTACAGAGCAGACACTAGAACTTATTGGAACAAATATTAATGCAAATCCATATGGTAAGCACTTCAACTCATTTTTTTTTAAAAATAGACAATATAGCAAAACCATTACACTAAAATTACAAATGTAATAGTGTAGAAATGAAAATGCACAGTAAAAATGTAATGAGGTTAATTAGAAAGGTAATCCAGTGTTTCAAATAGCGAACATAGCATTTGTCTGGAACTGTTTAAAGCAACATGGACTCTGTTTGTAAGGGCCAGCCATATACAGTATGACAAAATTTAAAGAGTTGCGGACAGTTGCTGTGTACCTGCACTAATGAATTAAGCAACAGGAATTATTTTCCCAATTCTACTATTTAGGTTATTTTGTGAAAGGGTTCAATTCAAAAGTTATTATTATTATTAATTATAGAAATAACATATGTTTCTCTATGACTTTGATTGTAATAAACTATTAGACAATGCAATCCAAATGACCTCTTAGGCAAAATAAATGAAAAACCTAGATAAATATAGTGGTGGAAGTAAATATATTATGGAAGCAAATATTATAATACAATGAGATTTTAGAAAAGAAACAATTCAGATTGTGAGGAGTTTCTGCAATAAAATAAAATATGCTAATCATAATTTTTTGAATGTTTTAACAGGCTTAGGAAATAAAAAACATCCTATACACCTTCTTGTGCCACATGGAACATTTAAGATTAAAAATGCACCTTCAATAAATCACAATGATATATTAGCTTGGCTTGATGGATGCAAAGAAGGGAAGATTGAAGGAATTGTGTGGCATTGTCCTGGTGGAAATTTAATCAAGGTAATCCTGCAAGTTTCATTAAGAAATTGTGATTAATGTTCAGAAAGACTACTGTCTTGGAGCTTAGATTACTCTTACTTCCAAATACACATATTTGTCAAGACTGCCAGGAAAGGAAAATTTCTGTGCACATGTACAAAGAGTACAAAGGAAAGTGCTGAGAAAAGCCTTCAAAATACACAGTATATATCAATCTTTCAAAGGACATAGCTGCTTTAATGCTTGTTTATATTTATGTTTATTTAATTTGTATACCGCCCTTCTCCCTCTCGGGACTCAGGGCAGTGAACAGCCACAATAAAAAGAAGAGATACAAAAATTAAAATAGCAAATTAATAAATATTAAATGGTTTGGCCTCTTAATTATAACACCCAATGCTAAAACCCAATTTAAAGACTATGTGAGGCTGGCTGCACAAAATAGATGTGTCTTCAGGGCCCGACGGAAGAGACGTAAGTCTGTGATCATGCGTAATTCAGGGAGCAGGTCATTCCAGAGGGCAGGAGCTGCCACAGAGACTCTTCCCCTGGGGGTCGCCAGCCGACATTGTCTGGCCGATGGCACCCTGAGGAGGCCCTCTCTGTGGGAGCGGACTGGTCGGTGGGAGGTATTTGGCAGCAGGAGGCTGTCTTGCAGGTAACCAGGTCCCTTGCCATGGAGCGCTTTAAAGGTGATCACTGGAATCTTAAAGCACACCTGGAAGGCCACAGGCAGCCAGTGCAGCTCACGCAGGAGAGGTGTCACATGGGAGCGTCTAGATGCTCCCAAAATCCCCCGTGCGGCCGCATTCTGAACTAACTGGAGCCTCCGGGTGCACCTCAAGGGAAGCCCCATGTAGAGAGTGTTACAGTAGTCCTGGCGGGAGGTGACGAGAGCTTGAAGTAACATGCTTTGTAAAGTTATCTCTTTCAAATACTTTTCATAGTCTTATTTCTTTGCTTGTTTCTTCATTTACTTTTCTGCAAGTATTGTCATTAATAGATTATACTCTGTTAAAAACAGTATTTTAACTGCTTTTCTTTCCTTTTTCAAATAGCTTCACAGACATCATCTTGGCTTGTCCTGGCCAATTGCGGATCCTTCTTTGGCATCAAAACCAGTTACTGTCACTTTCAGTAGAGCCAAGTATAACTTTGAACCAAAGACTCTCTTTCATTATTTTTCAAAGTTGGATGGACAAAGATTTAGTAGTCTTAGAGATATAATAAGTGACTTATGACTGGGTCTCTTCAGAAAATACATTGAATCATCTTGTGTGTCTTCTTTTTCATTTATAATAATCTAAAGAGATTTAATTTTTTTGTTGAACTGTAATATAAATTGTATTATGTCTACATATCCTTGACTGTAAAATTGTACACACACGCATGTACATACATACGGACGGTAATAACTGGAGAATCTCTAGTAGAAAAGCTATAAAGAAAACCTTAACTTTTCAGCAGTTACTGTTTCAGCCTCTAAAGATTAAATATGCAACAAGTTTTTATTCAAGCAGTGAAAGTATTAGTCTCACAGGTTCTTTTAGTTTTAAATGAACAGATACCTCATTTAAAAAACCTATTACTGTATCCATTTTTTCTGGCACTGTAATATTTTACTTTAGATGATTTTATGCAGTGAAGGCATAAAAAAGTAGGAAACTTAGGAACTATACAACCTTATAGTAAGATGTTGTGGTAGTTTTTACATGCTGCTAGCATCATTGGAGAACATAACATTTCAATATTAATCAGTCATGAATCGTGTAAGTAAAACATTTTACTTAAAATACATAGAATCAGTCTGATTCTCTTCTTCCATGCATTTTTTTTTAGAAAGGAACAACTGCACTAATTATGAACAGTTAAGGAACAACTCCCCATTCCAGCATCTCTTTTAAAATGTTTAGATAAGATTCTTCATTTATAAAGAGATTTTAATTATCTTAAATAACTATAATATTTGTAGTAGAACTTTATTTACATTAGGATCATGAACAGATATCTGCTAATGCAGTGACTTATTCTGCTATGGCCCCTTTGGGGCTCCTAAAATCTGATGTAGAACATCTAATATTCTGGAACAGATATAAGGAAGCACAACTCCAATCCTGTCAAAACAAAGTAGCATTTTATCTTATTGAAGAACATCTAACTAATCAAAAATGATCTTGAAGTTTGTAACACTCTTATCCAATATAACTTGTCTTAAACATTTTAAATTAGGAATATTGTATATTGCTTTATTCACAATTCTATATTCAAACATAGAAAAACAAATATTATTTTAATAAATTAGCACAATTAAAAAACTAGCAATTTTACATTATTTAATTTTTTTTATCTTTCTTACTTTTGTCTTTAAACTAGTGGAAGTACTAAACCAGATTAATGAGGCAGGCACTTTGTTAAGACTTGAAAGAAACTGTATAAGAGTTCCATACAGTAGACAGACATAACTTGCATTTTATTGACTTTAAAATAAGTGGGAAAAATACCTCACTCATGAACATGCTTGTCTTCATTTTCCATGTCAAATATTTCATTTATATTTAAATACACAGTATTGGCAAGTTTCTTGTTTCAAGTATTATTTAGTCAATAGAAATTCTACCTGGAATGTCTACTTGAACTCCAAATTTTTCAGAAAGTGTTTTCAATTTGTCTTCTAAGACAATGTTCTTTTTAACTTCTTCATTATAATTATATTTTAAATCTTCGATTTCCTCAAAAAAGGCTGGATCAAAGTGGTCCAATTCATTTTTAAGTTTTCTGATTTCTTCCTAATAAGAAAAAAAAACTTTATAGATTAATCCTAACACACACACAAATATAAGTATGTTCAGCACAATCCATTAATTTCAACAGATATAACAATCTGTGATACATTTTTTCCTATGTTCAAAATGTATTCTTGGTTTCTTCATGCTCTATGAATAAAAACATAACTACAGTTCCAATCTGACATTTGAAAAATGGTTTTTAGTACAAAAGATCAATTTAACCAAGAATTAAACAGTTTGCATTTAATACATTCCTCACATCAATTTCATTGTGCCTCTACTTTTTAGTTATAATCCAATATAATTTATTTTTTATTTTTATTTTATTAAATTTATACCCCGCCCTTCTCCTTGTTAGGACCCAGGGCGGCGCACAGGGATGTTAAAATACATACAAAATATATAAAATATATGAAATTTAAAATACTTATTCTAATAAATAAACCCTGCGCTAAAAACCGAATTAAAATCCCAAGTTTAAAAACTATCTAATAGTCAGTATGGAGGTTACGCTAGGCCGGCTAGATGAAATAGGTGTGTCTTCAGACACTTGCGGAAGAGTTTAAAATTCTCTTAAAATTTTTATTTTGCTTACCTTGAAAAGTGACTAGCAATGAAATGCTGTATAATGATCGATTTCAATGCAACAATATTTTCTAAGCCTATAGACCATATGGATATTTTGCAAATGACTAATGAAATGAAAAATTACCATACTAACATGAAGTCGCTGCTGTTCCAAATCTGAAGATTTAAGCTGTGCCTTGAGGCCTGTTACTTCTGCCACTAGTTTGTACTTTCCAGTCTTCTCTAAGTATTCAAATAGAAGTTTACAGATATAAATACAAATGAATACACATTTTCTTATATCTAAGAAGTATGTTTGAGAACAGATGTATGGTATTAGCTATTTTTATTCAGTATAATAGTCTTACTGTAATTGATAATCAGTTAGAAATAGTTATGCAAAAGTGCTATTGGCATAACCTTATATGAACATCCATGACTATGTTAATCATAATTAACAACTCATGGCAACACTGGTCATATAGATAATATTTAATCATGGTTAACATTGGTTCTACTTAATGTCTGCACAGGTAAGAGGTGAGGAGCTTTTACCTGTTATGGGAGAATCACAAGCCCACGTCTCTTGATCCCAGCAGTAAGAGATTTGAGTACATTAGCTTTAAATGCCCAGATTAATAATAATAATCATCTTTATTGTCATTGTACTAAAATTACAATGAAATTGGTTCATCTATTAGGTTTTAAAGCAATCTGATAGAATAGATTTGCAAAATCACCGAATTTAACTTTTATGTTCCAAAGAATAAAAATTCCATTCATGTTATTTATTCCATTTTATTCTCATGAAAGTCATTTTACTTAATAGTCTCTTATAATACCTAAAGATTTTGTCTCCCACCTGATATAAACATCAGATCTTATCACATGTAGCAAAGTTTCTTGATTATTAGGAGTAATTTGTTGGGAACATTGGTGAGTATGCTTGGCAGCCTTTTCACTATGGATGAAATTCTGCTAATGGCTCTTTGAAGGGTTTCTTTAGTTAGAATATATAAGTAAGAATATATTACCAGCTACAAGGTCATCTCCTTTAAGTTTTCTTTGATTTTGAGAAGATTCCATTAAGTAAATTAGCTCTCCTTTTTCCTGATCCAAATGATCACTGGGTAATCTATAAAAAAAATCAATCAAGAGCAGAAGTTGATGCAGCTTTTACCAATGTTTTTCTGTTTTACAAAGGAAACGTTCCCTGTGCTTTACCGGAGAAGTTGATTTTCTCTGACATATTCTTGCTCTGTTTTGGTACCCTCAGGAACACCTTTGAGGACATCAGCCTTTACATGAAAAGAAAAGTTTCATTTTAATATTAGGAACTTTTCCGTATGAGAAAATTCTAAGTCAAACAATGGAATAGACTTCAGTGCAATAATTCAAGTATTGGACTGAAGTGTAGAAAAGCCCATCTAAAGTCCATATTGATAATGAAATTTACAATATGATTTTGATACTCTGCCCATTTAACACAAGTCAATTCAATTTTCATGTGTGCCACTTTCAGCTTACAAAAGTAAAATAATGTAATAAGCTACAAGGTATCTTTTGCAGAAATGTGTCATTTCTCTTTTCTGCCATTCTTTAACTTGTAATTTGATAAAAAGAAAAGCTTACTGTAGAAGAGGAGCTTGTCCTGTTATGAGATAGAGATACTTTTAATCTCATCGTCAAACTGATTTAAAAAGTATATCAAAGAACTCAGTGGCAATTGTTTTGCAAAGTGAAGCAAATGAGCAATTGTGAATGAATGAGCCTTCAGATGTCCTCTGACTTTTATATGTGTGCCTGATCCTAATTCCATATTAAACAATACTAAAAGTTTAAAAGCAATATTCAATAAAATAGTCCATGTCAATCAGGAACAATTAAAAGGACATGATTCAGAGGTGGGTTGCTCCCAGATTGGGCAAACCGGTAGTAGCTGTGGCAGGACGCTCCTCCCACCCTCCCGGATGCTTTTGCGCATGCGCAAAAACTGCATGCGAGAGCGAGTGCGCCCGAATCGGTAGTAAAAAAATTGGCAACCCACCATTGATATGATTCTAAAAAGATTTATAAAGCTTTAATCTCGAGCAGAAATGCCCATTCTAGAAAGTTTTCTCCCTGTAATCAGAGAATCAAGAGTGGAATGGAATAACCTGCTCTCTAGACATCAGTCAGAAAAGGAAAAAAGAATGCATTTACAAAGGAAGAAGCTGCATTAAAACTTCTTACCAATAAAATATAAATGCCACATTTTCCCATTATGCCCACACTAGTTTTTACTTATTTTGGCATAGTAGCTGAGGTGTGAGTGCCGGTCCTACCTCAGCCACAAAGTTAGCTGGGTGACCTTGGGCAAACCACTTCTGGAAAAAAAATGTGCTAAGAAAACACCAGGGACTTGTCAGGCAGCTGCCAGGAGCTGACTTGAAGGCACCAAATAAATAAAAATAAAATATTACTTGTTCTGTAAGATAGTCTTCAATACAATTTTCATTTTTATCTGCACTCTCAGTTGGCTTTTGTAATTTCTGTTTAAGATCCCTAATGGTTTGGTTTTTTCTTGCAATTTCAGATTCCATTTCTTTGAGTTTATTTTCAAACATCCTGAAAGTAAAAATAAAAATGGACAGTACTGATTCCAATTGATCTCATTAAAAGAAAATAATATTATTAAAGAGAATAAGATTGTATATGATGCATTGGTTTATCAATTGGTTTACAATTTTTTAAAATCATATATGATAGACAATATATACTAAATTGTTCATATTGTGTGGACATAAATACAGAAATATATATATCTATAATACAGAAATATATACATCTATAATAAATAACACAGTTTAACAGTTCAACAGTTCAACATGATTATTCTGAAGAACATTTTGTATAGCTTCCCAAATCAACTTTTTAAATATACAAAATAACAAAAAGAACCTTATCACGTGCCCTAGAAATATGTGTTCAAAAGACGTATACACCTGCTATTAATTAGTATGTTTTTCATTAATGGTAAGTTTCCAAATTTTTTGAAACTTATTCAAAAGTGCCAATAAACTTGAAAAATAAATTAACAGTTTTTGAAATATTGGGGGAAATGGATGGATGGATGGATGGATATATAGACTAATTATATATATATAGAAGGCTAATAAGCCTGAAATGGATCCATCCTGGTCTCTGTATTTTCAGCCCTTAAAAAAATGCTAACAATATATATATATATATATATATATATATATATATATATATGAAGATACTATGTTACAGCTTCCTGCTAGGCCTGTTTAAGGGAGGAGACAAACTCAAGGCATAGAGAAGCCTGCTTCGAATGCTGGAGAGCACCAGTTCAAATCCCTGTAGGAAAGTATGGCCAGCTGACGAGGACTAAGAAGTCCGAAATGGATCCATCCTGGTCTCTTAATTAATTATTAATCATTCCTTTAAAAAAAACATTTAACATATATATATATATATATATATATATATATATATATATATATATATATATATATATATATATATATATATTTGTTTTCGTAGATTTTCACGGGTGTAGGTATGCTGGCATAGCTGGCTTCGGGGATTTTCCCGTGTATAAGGCATGAAAGTGTTATTGCAACGTTTCGGCTATATACACGGGAAAATACCCGGAGACAGCAATACCAGCATACCTACACCCGTGAAAATCTACGAAAGCAATATATAGCAATATATAGCAAGAGATGCCTAGAGGGAAGATGGAGGTCTACCCGATCTGAATCTGACCAGACACAGGTAAGAGCCCATTTACGGACTTACACTGTGGCGCTGAGAGTGGCCAAACGCCATCATTGTGCTACTCTCATAGCATCCGCAGACAACCGCCCTGCCGCCCTGTTTAGGGTGACCCGCTCCCTACTTCAACAAAGGGTGCGGGAAGCCCCATTACAGGGTAGAGCAGAGGAATTTGTGACTTTTCTGCAGGAGAAAACCGCTCAGATACAGAATGGGCTACCCTCCATTGATGGCCCAGTGGGATGCCACGAGACAGATCTTGTTTGGGAGGAGTTTGACTCCGTTACTTCCGATGATATGGACAGGTTACGTGGGCGACTGCGAGCCACCACATGTTTATTGGACCCGTGCCCCTCCTGGCTTGTACTGGCATCCTGGGAGGTGACACGAGGCTGGCTCCAAGAGGTTGTCAACGCATCCTTAAGTGAGGGTTCCTTGCCTGCTTCCCTAAAAGAAGCGATGGTGAGGCCCCTCCTTAAGAAGCCCTCTTTGGATCCAGCTTTTTTAAACAACTATCGTCCAGTCTCCAACCTTCCCTTTCTGGAGAAGGTTGTTGAGAGTGTGGTGGCACAACAGTTTCCCCGTCACCTGGAGGAAGTTGACTATCTAGATCCGCGCCAGTCCGGCTTTCGGCCCGGGCACAGCACCGAGACGGCATTGGTCGCGTTGGTTGATGATCTCTGGAGGGCCAGAGATGGGGGTTGTTCCTCCATCCTGGTCCTATTAGACCTCTCGGCGGCTTTCGATACCATCGACCATGGTATCCTATTGCATCGGCTGGGGGGGTTGGGAGTGGGAGGCGCCGTTTTACGGTGGTTCTCCTCCTACCTCTCTGGCCGATCGCAATTTGTGTTGACAGGGGGGCAGAGGTCGACCTCGAGACCACTCACTTGTGGGGTGCCTCAGGGGTCGGTCCTCTCGCCTCTCCTGTTTAACACATACATGAAGCCGCTGGGTGAGATCATCCGTGGTTTTGGGGTAGAATACCATCTATACGCTGATGATACTCAGTTGTATATATCTACCCCAAACCACCCCAACAATGCCGTAGCGGTGATGTGCCAGTGCCTGGAAGCCGTGCGGAGCTGGATGGGAAGTAACGGACTTAAGCTCAACCCGACCAAGACCGAGTGGCTGTGGTTTCCGGCTGCCCGATTCAACCAGCTAATTCCATCGCTGGCCATAGGGGGCGAACATCTTGCCCCTGTGGACGGGGCGCGCAACTTGGGTGTCCTCCTAGATGCCCGGCTGTCCATGGAAGATCAAGTGACAGCCGTGGCTAGGAGGGCGTTTTACCAGGTCCGCCTGGTTCGCCAGTTGTGCCCCCTATTGGATCGGGACGCCCTTCGCACAGTCACTCATGCTCTCTCTACATGGGGCTTCCCTTGAGGTGCACCCGGAGACTGCAGATGGTCCAGAACGCAGCCGCGCGGGCAATCCTGGGTACTTCTAGGTTTACCCATGTAACACCTCTCCTGCGCGAGCTGCACTGGCTGCCTGTCGTCTTCCGGGTGCGCTTCAAGGTATTAATTATCATCTTTAAAGCGCTCCATGGCTCGGGACCTAGCTACTTGCGGGATCAGATCCTGCCTCATACATCCTCATGGCCAATTCGCTCCCACAGAGAGGGACTTCTCCGGGTGCCGTCCACTAGACTTTGTCAGCGGGCGACGCCCAGGGGAAGGGCTCTCTCTGTGGCGGGCCCAGCCCTCTGGAATGACCTTCCCCCCGACATTAGAACAACCACGGACCTCCGCTCCTTCCGTCTGAAATTAAAAACATATTTTTTCTGCTTGGCCGGCCTGGGGTAGTCTCTCTCTATGGGGTTTTAGTTGTGTAGGGAATTTTAGTTATAATGGGTATTTTAGCACAGGCACTGTTTAATTTGTTTTTAAGATGTTGTTTTGATTGTATTGTATTTATGGTTTTAGTTTTCCCTGTGCACCGCTCCGAGTCCCCATGGGGAGAGGAGCGGTCAAGAAATTAAATAATAATTATTATTAATTATTATTATTATATTCCATTATTTAGTTCTAGAGTTATCCTTTATAATGATAATTGGGATGAGCATTTCTATTGCTATATTTTGTTCATAAAGACATCATATGACTATGTCGTTCAGCGATAGCAATCCTGATAAAACTGCCATTGCTAAGTGAAAATCACGGACCGTTCAGTGAGGATCTTGTGACTTCCTGCCAGCTTCCTGAGGAGAAAAAACAGCAGCAGAATTTGCAATCTTCCATGTCAGCTTCCCCATGACTCTACTTATAATACAATAGCAGAGTTGGAAGGGACCTTGGAGGTGTTCTAGTCCAACCCCCTGCCTAGGCAGGAAACCCTATACCATTTCAGACAAATGGCTATCCAACATTTTCTTAAAGACTTCCAGGGTTGGGGCATTCACAACTTCTGGAGGCAACTTCTGTTCCACTGGTTAATTGTTCTAACTGTTAGGAAATTTCTCCTCAGTTCTAAGTTGCTTCTCTCCTTGATTAGTTTCCACCCATTGCTTCTTGTTCTACCCTCAGGTGCCTTGGGGAATAGTTTGACTCCCTCTTCTTTGTGTCAACCCCTGAGATATTGGAAGACTGCTATCATGTCTCCCCTAGTCCTTCTTTTCATTAAACTAGACATACCCAGTTCCTGAAACCGTTCTTGTAGGAAGCCAGCAGAGAATGTCAGAAATGGTGAACATGTGACTGTGGGATGCTGCAACTATTATGTGAGCTGGTTGTCAAGTGCCCAGATCACATTCAGATGACTACGGAGGTGCTGTAAAAACTGAAACTCCAAGGATTAGTTATTAAGTACCACTTATTTAATGCTGTCGCAATTTAGGTTGTTGAATGAGCAGTTGTTAATAGACAACAACCTGTACCTTGTTATAACTATGGATTTCCAATTCTTGGTGTCAGCATCTTCAAGTTTTGGGACTCTGCTTTCTGCTAAGTTTAATTTCTTTGTTGTGTCTTCCAATTCCACATTCAGTTTCTCATTTATTATTTCAAGGTTATTCTTTGCCATTCGCAGTTTTTCTGCATTTTCTACTTCCTATTGACACAAATATATATATATTAATCAAATTGAAACATGTTTCCAAATTAAGCTTGGAATGAACACTATGCCTGTGAGTTCCTTTCTTACCACTGATGCCACAACAAATCATATTTCTTGAAACTAATTTTCTATTAAATCTGAAAGAAAGTGGTTTAATTATTCTAATTTACTAATCCTTATTAATCAGGAAGCCATGATTGGCTTGTATATCAAGATTAAGGATTCTGTTTTCAAAATGGGAATGACTCAGCCCTGCTTATCTATAATTTCATAATAATATACAGATTAATAAATAATATAGATTAATAATCTATTGCAATATTTTTTTAAAAATAAATGGGTTTCCTCAAAAATGCAACCAATGTTGTCACCCAACCTAGATAGAATCAAACTATATTAAAAATACAATATTTATATTTACCTTTTTCAGCTCTTTACGTATTCTGTCATTTTCAGCAATTATTTTTTCTGTGCCTTTAGTCTTCAATTCATATCGTGCACTTAGTTCACTTCCAAAGTGAAGTTTCAGTTTTTCCATTTCAGACTTAGTATTTTGTAAATAAATGAAAAAAGGAAGATTATGTCACAAATTGTTCATATTATTAAAATCTGAAAAAGCATAGTATCTATTTGTATATGGTAAAGCTTTTATCAATTTCTACAGAGCTGTATTGTATTCACTTAAAATAGTTTTTTTTTTAAAATATTTTTTTCACATACACTGTATTATCCAACTTCTAGAACAATTGGGATGATCCAAATTTATATAATTTGTAATTAACCAAAAAGAGGAAAATAATAGATAAAGGGATATTAATAAGACAGCTACCTCAAGAGTTCTGGGATCCCAAGGACCTCAACCAGGTCTCAAGGGACCTTTGTAAACTCAGGAGTAATGAGACCACCTTCATAAATCACCGTATATTTTTCAGATTAAATATTAAAACAAAAAAGCCTTTAAAATATCATACGTTAGTTACCCTTAAGTCCTCATTTTCTTGCTCAAGTCTGGCAACCTTTTCATTAGAGACTACTCCGGGGGCCCTTTTTAGCTCTTCATTTTCTCTTTGGACTCTCTCTACAACTGTTTTCATCAAGCCAATTGTTTTCTCTAATTCTGGAATTGTTTTCCCACTCCTTCCAGCCTACATGAAGAAAAAAGAGATGAATATATACATACACATACATCCACAGATTTATATGTAAGGCTGATAGCTATGTGGTTATATCATATCTATTAATTAGAAATATCATTTCCATTGTATTAAAAGTCTCCAATAAATTATTTTCTAACTATATTAATTTTCTTATTTGTGATATCTGCTGGCTATAGATATTTAGTTCAATATTAGATAATATTGTTTAGAATACATGGTTCTAATCACTCTATAGTTACATAATACAAACATATGAGGTATAATAATAAATGCAACCCAATTATTTAGCAGCATTTTTCTATTTTGTTCTTTGTAATATTGCAAGATGTGAAGTACTGAAGGAGCAATGTGAACAAATTCTTTTGCAGTGAAACACGGAGATGAAAGCAAATGTCAGCCTCTGCTTCGCTACTCGCTTTCGGCTGCCATAGTAATGGGGAGGGGGGGCTTGGTATTTGGGATGGGATTAATTGGTACAGGAGAGATATTGGAAAAGGGAGTTATGTTCTTACCATCTACTGCTCATGCTGATGGCTGGTGCTTGAGATGGTCAAGGCCAACCATCCTGCATACCAACCTGATGATGCTTCTGGAGATGCAACCCACCTGACACCTGAGGGATTTGTGGATTGGACAATGAGGTGGGGAATGTTGGGGGGAGGGGGTTGGACATATATTGATATGTATGATTTTGCATGCTTTGGCTTCAGACCTTGCTTTACCTAGCTGCTAACTTTTCATAACCATATTAATTCTTCAAAATGGAGTGGTTTCTTTCTTGGTTAATGGAGGAGGCTGGCTTGACAGCAAACCTATTTTGGGTTCATATTGTGACAGGGAAAATCTATAAAGCATAACTTATAAGAAGTCATTTACACCTACTTGTGTATTAATGTCCCTACTAATCATCAGAGAAAATTGAATGTGCAGATTTTGCTTTATTCCCACATATTTCTAATATAGTTTAATAAGAATCTGTGTTCTTATTAAAATTTACAGTTAAATGCAACAATGGGAAAATATTTTTCATGATTACAGCTAGGTGATATTTCAGGCTGGACATCTGTGGGAAGACAATTTACCCCCTCATGTGATAATAGATGCTTATTCTGGAATCAGGTGGATTAAACGCGGGTTGCTTGAACAAACAGAAGCTAAGGGTTACAATTAACTGCTGTTATAATCAGATTCCATGTTCTATAACTTATTTTGTATGGTTTGTGGACGCATTACACTGTAATAATGAAAACTTGCCTGAATCTTACAGGTTTATTTCCTCTAAAAACCTGGATGGGACTAGTTACTAAGAGCCATGGTGGCGCAGTGGTTAGAATGCAGTATTGCAAGCTAATTCTGTGGACTGTCAGCAATTTGATTCTCACTGGCTCAAGGTTGACTCAACCTTCTATCCTTCCAATCTGCTTCCTGTGAGATAGTTATCCACTACATAGAATCCAAGGGTTTTTTGGTTCTGGATTGTTACATTTAGCTTACGTAATAAGATAAAATTGTAAAAAATATATATTTTTGTAACATATCACCAAATACAACTGATATAGTAATTGATACATTATTTTTATTCCTATTTAAATTTTGTCTCAGTTTTTACTAAATCTTATGCTCTACTATTACAGGTAAAACAAATCATATCTACTTTGGGATAAGAAACTCTTCATTGCTGAAAGCCAACAATTTTCTATTTTTTAATAAAGTTAATACAAGTTCTTAGCATTTATAAGATTCATTCCTGCACCCTTTTACAAATTCTATCATACAATCTTACCCCTCTGACATTGCCTAATTTCCGCTCAGCTTCTCCTTTTTCTCGCTTCAGGAGCTCACACATTTCTTTTAAATCAGCTACTTGATTCTATTGAAAAAATAAAATGATAATCTCATTCTATGGAACACTTCTTCTAAAAATAAAAATGTACAGTCAAATGGAAAATTCAAAATATGCATTAAAAATTTAGGCTTCTCTGGATACATGCAACAAAGGATTATATGTTCACAACGAACTTCTTTCTAGTTATCTAATACAGGGGTCCCCAACCCCCGGTCCGCGGACCGGTGCCGGTCCGTGGCTTAGTAGGGACCGGGCCGCAGAGCCAGACAGGAGGAGGACGGAGCTGCCCCCTGGGCAGAGCGCGCAGCCGGGCGGGCGGGGCAGGCTAAGGCGAGTGAGCGGGTGGGCGGGGGCGGGGGCGGGGACGCCAGGTTCCTTCGTCCCGTGGGTGGGTGAACGAGCGAGCAAGCAAGCGCGGGCGGGCAAGGAAACTTGCTGCAGCAGCCCCCAACAACCTGCCTGCCCGCCCACCGGCTGCGGTTACTCGCTCGCTCACCTACCCACCGGACGAAGGAAGCTGGCGTCCGGTGGGTGAGCGAGCGAGCGAGTAACTGTGGCCGACTGGCCGGCGGGCGGGTAAGGAAAGTTGCTGTGGCAGCGCCCAACAATCCGCTGGCCCGCTGGCCGCGGTTGCTCGCTCGCTCGCTTGGTCACCCATCGGACGCCAGATTCCTTCATCCGGTGGATGGGTGAGAGAGAGAGCGAGTAAATACAGCCAGCGGACTGGCGGGCCGGCCAGGCTACTTCCAGGAACTGAGGAGGCTTGGGGGGGGGGGCGGGAGACAGACAGACAGAGAGAGGCACAGACACAGAGAGAGACAGGGAGGGAGGGGGGAATCAGAGAGTGACAGACACACACACAGAGACAGAGAGTGGGAGGGAGGGAGAGAAAGATAGACAGAGACACAGAATGAGTGATTTAAGTGCCTGAATGCGACACACACACACACACACACACACACACACAGTGACAGATGGGCAAACAAAGGAGAGAGAGAGAGAGAGAAAGAAAGAAAAAGAAAGTGGGAGAGAGAGAAAGAAAGAGAGAAAGACAGAGAGAAAGAGAGAAAAAAGAAAGAGAGACAGAAAGGAAAGAAAGAGAAAAAAGAGAGAGAAAGAGAAAGAAAAGACAGAAAGAGAGAAAGAGAAAGAAAGGGAAAGAGAGAGAGAAAGAAAGAGAGAGAAGGAGAGAGAAAGAGGGAAAGAAAGAAAGAGAGAGAAAGAGAAATAGGGAAAGAGGGGGGGAAAGAGGGAAAGAAAGAAAAAGAAAAAGAAAAAGAGGGAAAGAGAGAGAGAAAGAAAGAAAGAGAGAAGGAGAGAGAAAGGGAAAGAAAGAGAGAGAGAGAGAGAGAAAAAAAGAAATAGGGAAAGAGGGGGGGAAGAGGGAAAGAAAGAGAAAGAAAAAGAAAGAAAGAGAGAGAAAGAGAGAGAGAGAAAGAGAAATAGGGAAAGAGAGGGGGGGAAAGAGGGAAAGAAAAAGAGAAAGAAAGAGAGAGAGAAAGAAATAGGGAGAGAGGGGGGGAAAGAGGGTAAGAAAGAGAAAGAAAGAGAAAAAGAAATAAAGAGAGAGAAAGAAAGAGAAAGAAAGAAAGCGAGAAAGAGACAGAGAAATAAAGAAAGAGAGAAAGAGAGAGAGAGAAAGAAAGAAAGAAAGAAAGAAAGAAAGAAAGAAAGAAAGAAAGAAAGAAAGAAAGAAAGAAAACTTATGACCACAATTGAGCCCAAAAGTTTGGTTGTTAACCAAGACCATTGTTAAGTGAGATGAAAATGTGAAAACATTTTCCAAGTTCGCCACGCCCACCCAGTCACATGACTGCTGAGCCACACAGCCGGTCCGCAAAATTTTCTTTAAAATGAAACCGGTCCCTGGTGCAAAAAAGGTTGGGGACCCCTGATCTAATAAATACATACTTACTAATAATAATTCTAATGATTTACAGTATGTATTTAACTACTGTGACTATTTATATTTATAATACCAAACCTACACTGTGTCACTCTGTGACAAGAATCTGTTAAGAATCAAACAATTTACATTATGACAGAAGAATGTGAATACAATGTTATTCAGGGTAATAATTCATAAGGATTGTGTTCTCACTAATCACTAGAGATTTCAATATTCCAAGGCTTTTGGAAAAAGGAGGAATCAGTGATAAAACCAGTTTATTATAATCACAGTAAAATAGTATAAAGACAAATGCCATAACTGAGAGAAAAGGAACCATGTACTCAGCAGATTCTGATATGTAAATTCAGAATCTAAACAAAAATTGCATAAATATTTGATACTAAAATGTATTGCTGGATCAACATTAATTTTAATGAGAGGCACATATGAATGTCTTTGAAACAAAGGCTATTGTATAATCTACAATCATAGTCATATCTCATAAAACAATTTCATTGTGAAATAATTTATTTCCTATAACAATCTAAGGTACAGGGGTATATACAGAAATTGATCCACTGATATATCTGAGCAGTTGCTACAAATTCATTTAAAAAAAAAAAGAAACAGTAATTTTCTGCAGACCATCAGATTCATAAAATAAAAATATACCTTTAATCTTGGCAAGTCCTTATTGGCTTGTTCTAACTGGAATCGTAACTCCATATTTTCAGATGACAATGTTAGATTCTCCTTTTGAAGCTCTTGTTCTTTTTGATGTTGATCATCTGATCCTATCCCTGATGTCTTCAGAAGAAAGTTAAGTTATAATCAATGTTTAAAAGCTTAATAGTTGGCATTTTAAGATATTTTACAAATAGCAATGGTATTTATTTTATTTATTTTATTTATTTTATTAAATTTATACCCCGCCCTTCTCCTTGTTAGGACCCAGGGCGGCGCACAGGCATTATTAAAACCACAAAATACAAAATACAAAATCGATTAAAATATATTAAATTATTAGACCCGTGCTAAAAACCCATTTTAAAACCATACCAAATTAATTTTAATTTTAAAAGTCAGAAGTAGGGGATATCCTAGGCCGGCTTGTTGGAATAGATACGTCTTAAGACGTTGGCAGAAGAGGCGGAGGTCCGAGGTGCGTAGGTCGGGGGGTAGGTCATTCCAGAGGGCCGGGCCCGCCACAGAGAAGGCCCTTCCCCTGGGTGTCGCCAGCCGGCATTGCCCCGCTGACGGCACCCGGAGAAGACCCTCTCTGTGGGAGCGGATCGGACGAAGGGATGTATGGGGCAGGAGACGGTCTCGTATATAGCTAGGCCCCGAGCCATGGAGCGATTTAAAGATGGTCGTCAGCACCTTGAAGCGCACTCGAAAGGCCACAGGCAGCCAGTGCAGCTCGCGCAGGAGAGGTGTTACGTGGGTTTGCCTTGAGGCACCCATAATCACCCGCGCGGCCGCATTCTGTACTAACTGTAGCTTTCGAGTGCACTTCAAGGAGAGCCCCATGTAGAGAGCGTTACAGTAATCCAGCCGGGATGTCACAAGCGCTTGAGTGACTGTGCGAAGGGCTCCCCGGTCCAGTAAGGGGCGCAACTGGCGTATCAGGCGTACCTGATAGAACGCCCCCCTGGCCACGGCCGTCACATGGTCCTCCATGGACAGCCGGGAATCCAGGAGGACGCCCAAGTTGCGCGCCCTCTCCACGGGGGCCAGTTGTTCGCCCCCAATGGCCAGTGTTGGACTTATCTGGCTGAACCGGGGTGCCGGAAACCACAGCCACTCGGTCTTGGACGGGTTGAGTTTGAGTTTGTTACTACCCATCCAGATCCGTACGGCCTCCAGACACCGGGACAGCACCTCGACGGCATGGTTTGGGGTGGATATGTACAACTGAGTGTCATCAGCGTACAGATGGTATTCCACCCCAAAACCACGGATGATCTCGCCCAGCGGCTTCATGTAGGTGTTAAACAGGAGTGGCGAGAGGACCCACCCGAGGAACCCCACATGTGAGTGGCCTCGGGGACGACCTCTGCCCTCCTGCCAACACCCATTGCGACCGACCAGAGAGGTAAGACGAGAACCACCGTAGGACGGTGCCTCTCAGCCCCAACCCCCCCAATCGGTGCAATAAGATACCATGGTCGATGGTATCAAAAGCCGCTGAGAGGTCTAATAGGACAAGGATAGAGGAACAACCTCTATCCCGTGCCCTCCAGAGATCATCTACCAACGCGACCAATGCCGTTTCGGTGCTGTGACCGGGCCGGAAGCCGGACTGGCGCGGGTCTAGATAATCAACTTCCTCCAGATGTCGGGGAAACTGTTGAGCCACCACACTCTCAACAACCTTCACTAAAAAGTGAAGGTTGGAGACGGGACGATAGTTCTCTAATAAAGCTGGATCCAGGGATGGTTTCTTGAGGAGGGGCCTCACCACCGCCTCTTTCAAAACGGTGGGCAAGTGCCCCTCACTCAGAGATGAATTCACAATGCCCTGGAGCCAGCCTCGTGTCACCTCCCAGGATGCCAGTACAAGCCAGGAGGGACACGGGTCCAATAAACATGTGGTGGCTCTAAGGTTCCTCCGCAACCTGTCCATATCCTCGGTAGTAACAAAGTCAAACTCCTCCCAAGGTGTAATCTCAAGACCAATGCTGGACGCCTCGACTGGACCACAAGTGGAGGGCAACTCGTTCCGAATCTGAGTGATTTTGTCCTGCAGGAATACTCCAAATTCCTCTGCTCGACCCTGCAGAGGGGCTTCCCGCGGCCTCAGATGAAGGAGGGAGCGGGTCACCCCAAACAGGGCGGCAGGGCGGTTTTCCGCAGACGTGATAAGAGTAGCACAATACTCACGTTTGGCCACTCTTAGCGCCACTAAGTAAGTCCTAATATGGTCTCTCACTAGTGTTCGGTCAGATTCGGATCGAGAAGATCTCCACCTACTCTCTAGGCGTCTCTTGCGGCGTTTCATCTCCCGAAGCTCCTCGGTAAACCAAGGAGCCTGGGTGACTCGGCGCCGCATGAGAGGCCGCAAGGGCGCAACTCGGTCCAAGGCCCCCGTGGCCGCACTATACCATGCGGCCACTAGATCCTCAGTTGAGCCACGGGGCAGGGACACAGGTATTGGCCCAAGCTCCCTCTGGAACCTTTCCGGGTCCATCAGGCGCCTGGGGCGGAACCAACTCGGTGTCTCTGGTTCCGCCTCCCCGCGGTGGGGTGTGACGGTTGGAAAGTCTATCCGAAGGAGAGAGTGATCTGTCCATGACAAGGGTAAGATGACTAAATCCCCTGTTCCGAGATCACTAATCCAGTGTCCAGAGACAAAAATCAGATCCAGCGTGTGTCCTCCCTCGTGAATGGGGCCCTGAACTACTTGGGTCAGGTCCATGGCCGTCATGGAAGCCATGAACTCCCGAGCCACCTCGGATGTTTCGCCCGCCGACGGCAGGTTGAAGTCCCCCATGACTATAAGTCTGGGGGTCTCCACCGCCATCGCGGCGATCACCTCGAGTAGCTCGGGCAGGGCTGCTGTTACATAGCGGGGAGCCAGGTATACAACTAGCAAGCCCAACTGCCTCCCTAGGCCCCATTTCACGAAGAGGGACTCACAACCGGTCGTCTGAGGCACAGTGGTCTCCTTCGGCTCCAGACTTTCCTTAACAATAACCGCCACCCCCCCACCCCTGCCGAGGGCCCTGGGCTGATGAAATGCACGGTAGCCTGGTGGGCACATTTCCACGAGGGGTAAACCCCCCTCGGGGCCCAACCAGGTCTCCGTAATTCCCACCAGGTCCGGGTCCCCCTCTGACACGAGGTCATTTATGAGGGGGGATTTATTCACCATGGACCTGGCGTTGCAGAACATCAGCCTGGGACCCCGGCTCTGTAGTCCCTGACCGCCTAGCCCACGAGCGGAGTACAGGGGGTTGGGGCAAGCGACCGCTCGTAACCAGCGACCACGAGCCTCCAACCCATGATGGACATCCTGTCTCCCGCCGCCCCTGCCCCTCCCCAAGACCAATCGAACGGGGCGGCCCTCAACAGAGACGACCCCCGATCCCCCCTCCCTAGTGGACCCCTCCTTTATCCTACTTCCGCCGGCCGGCCCTATATCTTGGCCCCTCTCTCTCTAAATAATTAATACTTTAATTAAGTATTAAAGAATACTTAATGGAACCTTAATTATATTTCCCATAATTCTGATGACAGGAAGCAAAGGAGCAACTGCTACTATAAAGAAAATGTGTATACAATCCCTTCAAACTTATTTGCACTTTTAATTCAAAACATGATCTTGCCCACACAGCATATAAAACCCAAGATGTCTAAAAAGTAAATCCACAGTCTATTATTTAAAAAACTTCAGCAACCTGAATAGTTTACAGAAACAAAATAAATACAATAATATTTTTTCTTCCATCCAATCATATCCAATTCTGGACAATTGCAGGACAATTTCCTGCACTTTTCTTGACAAAGTTTTTCAAAAGTGGATGGCCATTGCCTCTTTCCTAGGAGAAGTGAATAGCCCAAGCTCATCCAGATGCTTTGGGCTAGAACTCCTGTTTTCCAGCTTAATGCCTGCTCTGATCTGATCCACAAGCTAGCTCTCTAAATAAGAAATAGCATAAAGTATACTATTATAATTGTTGGTGCTATAACACAAAAATATTGTACTAAAATAATCATAAAAATACTGACAAAATAACTCGAACTTATAACCTACTATAGCAATGAATTTTCTCTTGAAAAAGTATAATTATAAACTTAACTTACTGATGGCCTTGAACATGTGTCTCGGGGAAGCTGTTTCTCTAGTACTAGTAGTTTTTCTTGTAGATATCTGTTTTTTAAGTGCAAATCTTCTACAACAGCATCCCGAGGAACAGCATATTGTGTTCTTGATATACAAATGAAAAGGTTAATAACTGTACAATTTGATATGTGATTCATATTTCATATAAAGAAATGGCTTATATTTGTGTGACTATGTGATAAGGTTGGTTTAATCATAAACATTAGATTAAAAAAATCTTCTTTGAGCTGAATTGGACTTCTGATTTACATACATTTTAATTCATTATTCAAAAATACAAAATTGCCATTCCTTTCAGTTGCTTCTCAACTGCACCCTAATCCATAGTCCTGAGATTTCATAAAAAGTTCTCCATTCAGATATTAAAAAGAGACTTATTCAGTTTTTAAACATCAATCATTGACAGGAGTATTATCACATTGAATTTGTAAGCTAGCTTAAAAATCACTGAATTCTTTGAAAGAAAGAAATGTGTTAGTATATAAAATGAATTTCAGAACTATTCTCTATAATATACTGACCTCCCTAAATGAAAGAGCGAAAGTTAGTACAGAAATGTGTACAGGTAATCCTCAGTGACTGCCTCAGACAGTTACAACAATGATGAAAAAGTAACTTTGAGACCAGTGCCCATCTTTATAACCTTCAAGGGGGGTGTGTGTGTCTATGTGTCTATCTGTGTCTCTCTCGTTCATTCAGTCAGACACATTGTTCTGTGCCTGATCCATGTTTCTCCCTCTCCTTAAAGAAGATATTTCGTAAACAAGTTATCTCTTCCTATACTGCTTTTGTCTGTAGCGCATCTTTAAAAGTACTAACTGCAACTTAACATGCTCAGCTTTGTGGACTTAGTTGATTAGAACAGGGGTCTCCAATCTTTGCAACTTTAAGTCTGAAGGACTTCAGCTCCCAGACTTCTCCAGTCAGCTGGCTGGAGAAGTCTGGGAGCTGAAGTCCTTCAGACTTAAAGTTGCAAAGGTTGGAGACCCCTGGATTAGAACCCTTCAGCTGCCTAAAAATTAAATTTTATATTAAAGACTTTTGTTTGCTTCTTAAGCACCTCACTAGGCACATAGGGTTAGGGTTATGCATTCCCCATTGTTTGCCTGCTTACTCTCTAGTAATCCCTTTCTCTCCAATGAATAGAAAAAGAAGATTAATTTCCTTCGTTCTAATTATCCCAGCATCAGACTGAGCATTCCAAAGAACAGAGGAGCTAAGAAAGAAGAGTATATGATTAGACTCAAGTTCTGGAAAATTCCCCCGTTGTTTGGGATCGTCCTTTTTGGAGAAGGGCGGGATATAAATTGAATAAAATAAATAAATAAAAATAAATCGTATCCTGACACTGTAAATCAAGGGGAAACTCATGTAAAATAGTAAGCAGAGTTGCAGTCACATGATTTTCACACTGATTGCTTTGCTTAATGACCAAGTCATCTGTCCCAATATTGGTTGCTAAATGAAAACTCGATTTTCATGAGCTGAGGCTGTCTGAAAGAGCTGCCAGCCAAAGAATGTCAGCTTCCTTTTTTTTGTGGGCAGATGCTGAAATGAATTCGGATCCTGATCATTTCAAGTCCATTTCTGCACCCTACCAAAGGAGTTCCCTTCCATGTATTGAGAGCGTCTTAACTCCTTCAGTGGGGTAGAGAAACAAGGACTCAGATCCTGAATATCTGAGCTCGGTTCCTGCATCCTGCTAAAGCTGATCCCTTCCACCCAGGGAAAGACACTGATATCCTTTGCAGCCAGTTCTTTCAGCCAGCCTCTAGAGCAGAGGTCTCATTCTCGCGGCCCGCGTGCCAATTGCGGTCCGCAGGAAGGTATCTTGTGGCCCCCACCGTGATATGAAAGTATAATATTAGTATTAATATTAATATAAGGAATCCCTTATGTGTCCCAGCCTCACCCAGACTCTGCCTCCAGCGGCCCCCAGGTAAATTGAGTTTGAGACCCCTGCCCTAGAGACAAGCAGAAAGCAGAGAGCCAGCACCATAAGTAAGGCACATGAGGTACCTCAGGTAGGGTACCTTTAGCTGGCTTGATGCAGGCTGTGCATGAGTGTTTCTCAGGGGCTGAAAATCCTGTTTGGATTTGGGCAGGGAGGATTTTCAGCTACTAAACAGAACCTGCCAGAGTCTACCCAACCTTCCTGAGGCATCTCACACTCCTTACTAGGGTCTCCATCTGCTTAACAACATACGTGATCACTTAATATCGGCAACAGAAGTGCCAGGATTGTGGTCATTGAGCAAAGCAATTATATGGGCAGTCACATGACATCTTGCGTAACAACAGCTTCATTCAATGCCTAAGGTAATAAAATTGATATTTTTTTTCTTACTTCAGGTGAACAACCTCATTCTCCAGATCTATATTTTGTTTACGAAGCTCTTCTAATTCTCGCTCTGATTCAGACGCTCTGACTTCCATAACATGATCAACGGTGACACTGCAGCTTTTGAGTTTCTTCTGCAAAGTATTTTTTTCTTTTTCAGCCCTGAAATATGTAATTTTTATGAATGCAACAGCATACTTGCTTTCGTGTGGATGAAGTATGCAAAATTAAATGTGTGTTAAATATTTATTAAAGTAGAAGCTAATAACCAACTTCCCTTTCTGGACGTCCTAATCTACAAAAACCCCAATGGCTTCCTAGGACATACCATCTACCGGAAAAAAACACATACCAACCACTACCTAAACGCACAATCCCATCACCACCCTGAACAGATCAACTCTGTAGCCAAGACCCTCATCTCCAGAACCAAACGCCTAGCTGACAAAGACCAATTGAAAACTGAATTACACACTCTCACAAACGTATTAATCTCCAACGGATTCCAAAAAAAACCCAATTACCAACCTAATCCAAAAGGAGACCCCCCCCCAAGAACCGAGACACAGAACAGGACAACGGAATCGCCTTCCTCCCTTACATCAAAGACACTACAGATAAAATCAACAAAATTCTCCACAAGCACAATATCAAGACAGCCTTCAACACTGACCAAAAAATAGCCAACATCTTAAGAAACCCCAAAAACAAGATCCAGCTAGAAAACCAAGGAGTCTACAAAATACCATGCAAAATCTGCTCTGCAACATACATAGGACAAACTAATAGGAGAATAAATGCACGCATCGCAGAACACAAGAACGCAGGAAGAAAAAAAGAAAAAACTTCCTCCCTCTACCAGCACCTTAAAGCTACAGGACATGAAACTGATTTTGAAGGAACCAAATTAATCTCCAAAACTGAACAGTTCAACAAGAAAATAATTATGGAAGCCATCGAAATAGAGAAACACCCCCACCACATGAACAAACGTGACGATACCTCCCACCTACCAGACATCTGGAAACCATGAACTATACACATACATACATACATACATACATACATACATACATACATGACCTGTTTCCCTGAAAATAAGACCTCCCTGGATAATAAGCCCAATCGGGCTTTTGAACGCATGTGCTAAAATAAGCCCTCACTAAAAATATTGCAACACAGCAGCAGCCATTAGGTGACCACGCTCGCTGCCTCCTGCACCTCAAAAATAATAAGACCTCCCTGAAAATAAGGCCAAGTGCTTATTTCGGAGGTCGAAAGAAAATAAGACCCTGTCTTATTTTCGGAAAACACGGTGTATATATATTCATTAAAACAAATCTTTTACTTCCTCTTGCAGCTTTATTCATTTTCAATATTTTTCAATGAAAAACACCTTTTAACAAAAGTATGTTGAAATGTGTTCTCTAGAAGCAATTTCTAAAAAATATATATTGCTATTCAAGTTAATATATTACTGTTGAATGATATATATAAATGTCCTGTACCATATTTGATTTCAATTTTTTCTAATGATTACTTTTAGTAGTTGCTTGTGGTGATTTCTGATGAAGTAGTAAGATTGTAAAATGCATTTATTAATGTGAAAAACATATTATGGCTCAGAATATATTTTTCATAGGAGATCAATTCTTATGAAATACATTTAAACAGCAATACGTTTTGATATCATAAGTAATAAAAAATGCAAAAAAAAAATCAAACTAACTTTGAAAAAAGTTCCTTTATTGTGTTAAGCTGTTTGCTTAGGGATTCTATCTCCTTTTCTTTTTCTTTCAGCTTATTTCTCATCCCATCAGCTTTGGTCTGCCATTTTTTACATTCTTCCCATTTAATTAATTCTTCCCTTGGGCTCTATAAAGTGGGGGGGAAAAACCAAAATGAACAATCTTCTCCTTTAAAGGTTTGCAATTTATCAGTCTCTAATGAAGCATACGTTTCTTGAAAATATGTGCCTCTGCATGTATAAACAAATACTATATGTAACGTACCTTTTAATAAAAATACCATATATAATTACACAATATGGGAGGGGCATAACAAGTCAGAGATAAATCATATTGGCTAAAGACATTTTATATCATACTTTCAACATCCTGTCTTCTCTTGGATTCTTTTTTTCTGATTCATCACTCTTCTTTCCAAGCTCCGTTTCCATTCTTTTTATTTTTCTTTGAAGTTCATCTATTAGAATCTGCTCACCAGCCTTGCCCTGAAAAATAAATAATAGCTTAAATCATAGTTCCTGTACATCACAAGTGACATAGTACTGCAACATTAGTATAAAGGCATTAGTATAAATGTAATACTTTATATTGGCATAAATTCTGACAAGTATGAGTATTTCAAAATTAGCAATTTCGCAAGTTCATTTGAAAAAAGTGGATACCCCATAGATATTAATAGTTTGTTATTATAAATGTTGTTATATATGTAACTGGAATTTCACTTGCTGAAATGACATAGAACAAGATGCAAGAAACTTGTGAAAACATTTGTCAACCCTGAAATTGGCCAAACTTTGGCCATTTTCTCTAGGGAGGTTTCTCTTCTCATTTCTTCAAGGCTGACACAGCCTGGCGTCAAGGGGCCAGGGAGGGGGGTGTCGAGATAGCTAGGGTATTGTAGCCTAAAATTATTTCCCATGGAAAAGGTTGTTGGTACAGGTGTTGGAAAGGTGGAGACTAAGCTCACCTAGCAACTGGACAGTATGCTGATTGGATCATGTGACTGGAGAAGTATTAACTTTTAATTGAGTGAAAAACCGGTGGGAACTTAGAGCCGTTTTTTTTCACCAGGAACATGCCAATTTGATATATCCCAATAAAATGTTCTTTGAGGAAACTGCTTGCCTCAGAGTTCTTATTGAATGGGATGTATTACTTGGAACTCTGACAGAATTCTTCAAGCTTAAAAAAGAAACCTAGATGATGTAACAAGTGTGCTCAAGGCAGATTTCTGCATGAATGCAAAGTGACTTGTTTCATGACTGGATGATCAATTGCAGTGCTAAAAAAACCAAACAGCCAACAAATCCACAAAAAATGTCCTATGACAAAAAGGACTATTTACCTGAATTGAACTGGTTAATCTTTTATTCTGATTTTTCAGTTCTTCATTATCTTTTTCCATATCATCTTTCTCCCTTAGAACTTTAGTGTAGGCTTTCATTTTTTTCTGAAGTTCTTGATTTAAATCATCCATATCCTCTAACAGAGATTTCTCTTTATTTTTGCTTAATTTAAGAGCATCTTTAAGTTTCAACAATTGGTCATTCAAATCTTCAATCTGACTCTAAGAAATTAATATATATTAATTATTATTGTTTAGGACAACCAAAGAATGAATGACGGCATTAAATTCATAGGGGGAAAAAGGTTGAAAGCATTAATTTCTGGCAATAGAAGATAGGGTCTTATCTTAGTTGCAAGACACAGGAAAATTCAATTGTATTTAATGGCTTCAAAGCCATAAATTGCTTTTTACCACTTTATCCATTTTCCCAATATTATCTACTTTTGCTGACTGTGACTTTATAATTTGCTTTATCTGAGAAGAAGAGGATCTCTAAGAGGGTTTCCTAGTTTCATGGTTCCTGCTTGAATAAAAAATGGGACACCATGGCCAGGAAAGCCTCTGCTCAGATTTTGGTTTTGTATCAGATGCAGCCATTCCTACAGCAGGAAGAAACAGGTAAAACATCTGCCACAAGGTCTAGAGAACAACATTGGGGGCAGTCAAGGCTAGGATATACAAGTGTCTGATAATATTTTATGGATTAATATTGATTTTATGAATTTCTGTTTTGGTTATATGTTTTTCTTATGACTTATGGCTTTGTATTTTATTGTTGTAGGCCAGGGGTGTCAAACTAGCAGCCTGCAAGCCGGATACATCATGTGCAAGTCACGCTCACCCCAGTCCTGCAAAGGCAAAAAAACATCACAATACATCACAACATCATGTGACGCGATCGAGTTTGACACCCATATTGTAGACCATCTAAGATGAATGACTGAGGTGAAGAATTCTTACAGTGGGGCTTAAAAGTTTTTGAAACCTTTCGAATTTTCAATATTTCTGTGTAAATATAATTTAAAACATGATTTTTTCCCTAAATCCTAAAACTAAATAAAGGCAACCCATTTAAACAAACCAGTTAAAAATATTATACTGAAAAATTCAAAATGTTCACAAACCTTTAAGAACCACTGTATTTGGATTTTTTAAATTTATTCCCCCTTCCTTTTTTTTTGGCTAAAGTTGTAATGCAATTGAATTGAACTGCTAGCCCATTGGAAGAACTGCAATACTCTAGATATTATTAATTATTGCAAAATATTATGAGGTTCTAATTTATTATTATTTTTCTAGGAAAATATTCAGTACCATATTCTTTTCTGATACACTGTGTTAATAAATATCTTCTTGTGAAAGCTCAATTTATAATATTTGTGTTGCACTTCAAATGGTATTCTTTTGACTTTGCGGCAGCAAACTAATAGAAATAGTATTTCAGCTGTTATATATCTTCCTGACTGTAAAAATAATTTATTATTCTATATCCATCTCCATTCTAGGAAAGTGCCTTTTGTTATAGGAAACATCATACATATATCTTCCTATTTTTGTATAATCCAGGTAGACTTATTTAAGCAGTTATTTCAGATGTTCTGATATAGCAGAAATGTGCGTGCCTGTCATTGTTATATCATACAGAAAGATGAATGAAAGCTTGATGAGATGTCCTTCAAAAACTCTATCAGATAACTGTTAATAACTTAAGCTGAAATTTTTGAATAAATAGTAATAACTCATATCTTGATTTTGCAATTCAAAGTTTCAGAAATTACCCAAATAATTGCCCATTCATTTATTCTTTCCTCTTCTATTGTTGATTGCCTTTTATTAATACCTGCCATTAAATTCTTAATTTTTGGCTAGAAATACTTTGGGAGACCAATAATTTTCCTAGTTTTCCCTCGATTATTTTAAAAACACAACAGAACAATTGTGTCTCAGCAGATTGGCATATCCAATATCAAAGATGTTGGAGAATCCAAAACTGACTGAGGTCCTGGGCCACCAGGATAGAAAGAAGAAATGAATAGCATTTGTATTTCCCATTACTTGGTTTAATTTAGATAGATAGATAGATAGATAGATAGATAGATAGATAGATAGATAGATAGATAGGTAGATAGGTAGATAGGTAGATAGGTAGATAGGTAGATAGGTAGATAGGTAGATAGGTAGATAGGTAGATAGGTAGATAGCCAGCCAGTCCGCCAGCCACACCCCACCTTATAAAGAAAATATATCCACTCCTCATTTAATGAAAAAGTTTTGTAACAGTGATTTGTTGTAAAGCAAAATAGTTGCTAAGTATTGGATACTATGCAGAGTCTCTCTTTGAGGGAGAGGGCAGTACAGAAAAGGTAACAATAAATTTAAAACATGTAACTGAAAGCCAAACCAAAATGCTGGTTCCTTTTTACCCTCAATTCCTTTGTGTGCTTGTCAACAATTTGCTGAACATTCATATGTGCCTCCTTTTGTGATGCTACGGAAATTATCTGTTGTTCTGCAGCTGCTGTCATTTCTGCTCGGAGTTCCAGAAGTGCCTTGCTCAAAGCCTAAAAATATCATTAAAAAGATACGAATAAGCTCTGCAAATTAAAAAAAAAAATAACTGTCATTATTTGTATATGTAAATAAACCCAGAATTTAACTTTCTGTAGAACTGAAGTTGCAACCTTTTCGCTGAGGTTTTTGAGTGATATCTTTGGAATAAACTGCAAAAATCAATAAATAAGGCTACAGAAAATTTTATTTTATTTATAAGTAACATTATTTATATAAGAGTATGTATAATTCTGGGTGTGTATCCTCAACTTACAACTACAATTGAGCTCAAAATTTGTTGTTAAGTGAAGTTAACTGAGTTTTGTCCCATATTATGCCCTTTCCTGCTTCAGCTGTTCAGTGAATCACTGTAGTTAATAAGTTAGTAACCCAGCTGTTAAGTGAATCTGGCTTCTCCACTGATTTTGCTTGTCAGGTTGCAAAACCTTGCTCATATGGTCAGAGAAGGTCACATGACCTTGGCATATAGCAATGGTCATTCATATGAAGCAGTTGCCAAGCATCTGAATTTTGATCACATGATCATGGGACTGCTGCAAAGGTCATAACTGTGAAAAACAGCCGTAAGTCACTTTTTTCAATGCCGTTGTAACCTTGAACGGTCACTTAAATGAACTGTTGTAAACTGAGATGTGTGTGTGCGTGTGTGTGTGTAAGAGAGAGAGAGAGAGAGAGAGAGAAAGAGAAAGAGAGAGAGAGATATTCAGTAAAGCATCTCAGGCACTGGACAGTTTGGGATAGAAAGAAATGAAAGGACCATCTCTATTTTGCAACCATCATGCATCATGCAAACTAAGTAGGAGAACAAAGGGAAAAAACGGCATTGAAACGCTGAAGTCTGTCAGCTCTGTAAAAGGTTTGGCAGATATAGAGAGCGTTTAGTATGGCTTGTAAAATGACTGGCTGTCTTTGCATAATATGCATCACCAAGAAGCTTGTCAATAATTGCATCTATCCCCTCCCTAGATCCACAATCTTAAAAAATTGTGAAATGATCATGCTTACTTTTTGTTGCTTCTCTTTCAAAGCTAGCTGATTCTTTAGTCGTTCCACTAGATTCTTCATTGTAGTTGTTGGAGACCTGTTATTTGCTTGTCTTTGTATCTCCAATTCACTTTTTATATTCAGTAGTTCTTTTCCCATTTTTGACAATAAACTCCTTAATTCTTCTATTTCATCTTGCAGTTTTTTAACTCTACATTGATGCTTCTCCTCAAGCCTAGTGCAACAAAAGAATGTATAAAACTGAATTCCACTATTAAACTGAGCACAGCCAGGTAGACTAAGAAATATTCAAATATTATTCATAAATATTTCTCACACTGGCCTAAATTAATATCAGAATTTAGTAAACTAAACTAAGTTACTGGTAACTAAACTCCACCATGTGAGGAGTGAGACAATGATAATAGCTCTAAAAATAATATTCAACTAATTTTAAATTTATACAGTGATAATCAATTCAAAATGTAATTATCTATGCAACACAAGACTCAGTTATAAGTCAAGAAAACATCAAGAATTTCTAATATCATAACTTCAGTCTAGACTTACTGGGCCCTGATGTTATCAAACTCATTGATTTTTACTGCAGTTATCTGCTTTTGCTTCTGTAAATCAGATGTTGTTTTCTTTAATTTGCTGAGAAGGGAATTAAGGGAGCTGTCCTGTTCTGCTATAGTTTGTTCCAGTTCTGCCAGATGAATTAAATGTTTACTTGCTGGAACAGCTAAAGAAGGCTTTTGAATCAACTCCTGTGGAACAACAAAGATTGAAATAAATCTTTCTGTATTCATTTATTAGACTTTAACATCAAAAATCAAAGTTTCTTGCCAATACATTTGTAAAAAGAGGTTAATTTAGCTTGTATAATTCTCAATTCAGAACATATACATCAGTCAAAATTAGGAATTTTCAAAGTCACAAGAATTTCAATAGCTGATTTAAATATTCTCCTTGTAGTCAACAGTAGGATGATATATTTTTCCCCCAGATCACAGATTTTACTGCAAAACGCAAAGAAATTGTATTTTTAAGCATTCTTGCTAGGTAGGATGCATTAAGAAAAAATACTGGTAGTCCACAACTTATAACCGCAATTGGGCCCAATATTTATGTTGCTATGTGAGAAATTTGTAAAGTGAGTTTTACCCCATTTTATGACTTTTCTTCCCATATTTGTTAAGTGAGCAGTTGTTAAATTAGTAGCACAGTTAAGTGACTCTGGTTTCCTAATTGACTTTGCTTGTCAGAATGTTGCAACATGACTCCAGGACACTACTACCATCATAAATGTTAGAGAGCGCCTTCTGCCCCATACATCCCTTCGTCCGCTCCGCTCCCACAGAGAGGGTCTTCTCCGGGTATCATCGGCCGGGCAATGCCGGTTGGCGACGCCCAGGGGAAGGGCCTTCTCTGTGGCGGGCCCGGTCCTCTGGAATGACCTACCCCCCGACCTACGCACCACCTCGGACCGCCACCTCTTCCGCCAACGTCTGAAGACGTATCTATTCCAACAAGCCGGCCTAGCATAGACTCCTGTTTCTGACTTTTATCTACAAATTTTAATTTTCAGGGTTTTAAATGGTTTTTTTAGCACGGGATTTAATTTAATATGTTTTAAATAATGTATATTGTCTTTTGTTATGGTTTTTAATAATGCCTGTGCGCCACCCTGGGTCCTAACCAGGAGAAGGGTGGGGTATAAATTTGAAAAATAAAAAAAATAAAAAAAGTCAGTTGTCTAGCATCCGAATGTAAATCATGTGACCATATGGATATTGCTATGGTCAAAAGGGTGAAAAATGGTCATAAATAACTTTTTTCAGTGCCTTTGTAACTTTGTTCACTAAGTGAACTGTTGTTAGTGGAGGACTACATGTACAAGTTATTGTTTATTTGCAGAATTAAAGAGCAAATATTATCCATTTCTTTGTATTTCCTCACCTAAATTGCTCCAAATCAAAAGTTAATAGTGTCAAATCAACCTGTTAGTTCCATCAACAGCCTAATAATAATATTGCTAACAATGAAAAAGTATGACGAAAGAAAGCAGATACTATCAATAGTGATAGGTGTCTTGGGCGCAATCCCAATACAATTGGAGCACCACTTGAACACCACTGGCATTGCTAAAATTACCATCAGTCAACTGCAAAGGGCAGCTTCATTTGAGTACCTGATGTCCTACACCAGGGGTCTGCAAAGTTGGCTCTTTTAAGACTGATGGACTTCAACTCCCAGAGTTCCCCAGCCAGCTATGCTGGCTGGGGAACTCTGGGAGTTGAAGTCCACCAGTCTTAAAAGAGCCAACTTTGCAGACCCCTGTCCTACACCGATACCTTTAACACCATGAAACAATGCCATCTTATCCCAGGTAGTGGGAAGGGCTCCATAGATCGGCAAAAATGGAAATCCAGTCTAAAACTCTGGTTTACTGCACGATTAACCATAACAATTTTCCCATTTTATCTTTCTGCCATAAGCATTTAGTTTAGAAACAAATAAAACATATCATACGTACTAAAGCTGTTTGCTTGAATTTATTAAAGGAACTGTCAACATGTACATCTAATTTCTGATGCAGAACTCTGAGGTCCTCTTCATGTTTCTTTGCAATTTCTTCTTGTTCCTAAATAATACATTTATATTTCTTGTTACAATACTTTATTGATAATTTGCACTATTTTATCTAATTAATAAAAACAGATAATGGGAATACACACACACATATACATATATTCGTTCATTCATTCATTTAAGCTCTTTTTTCCCCCTGCAGGTTTATTCCTCCCAAATCTATTCAAATACTAAATCAGATTTATTACGTACTACAATGAAACCCAGACTAACTCTCCACATTTTCCATTTTCAAAATAAGATTACTTATAACTGTAATATGTGATCTATTTACGCTTCTTTTTTCTTCTTCATCCCTATTAACCTGTCACTTTCATTCTTTTGTATGCCTATCTAGGAGTGTTTTTCATGAATGATGCACAAAAATATTAAAGAAAAATAACTGAAATAATAGGGAGATAGCAACAAAGTATTGGTATACAAAAAAATTTTCCCAAGACTAACCATAAATCCCATTATGAAACCTAAATATTCCACCTTCATTTTTATTTAAGTGTTCTAAATTATAATACCTCTCGTGCTTTGGCCAAAAGATGTTGGTACTTTTTCAGAATTTCTTCTTTCTGATTTAATCTAGCTTGCATATTTGCAATGGTCTGGTGTGCAATTTTCAGAGCATGGGGGTTTGTATTATCATCAATTTGATCTAGCTGTGCTACCAATTTCTCTCTCTCAGATGATGCTGGCAATTGCAGTCTTAATTCATTTATGACTTTGTCTCGTGACAGGATGTTTTGCTCTGCTTTCCACAAAGCGGCTTCTTTTTCTTTTAGCTTCTGAAACCAAGGAAATCCACATTATTGAGAAATTAGTTAGAATCAGTTTCAGCAATATATATATTTTACATGATATTTCAATCAATTATGCTTCTATTGTGAAATGATCATCCTTAAATATAAAACGTGCAGATTTTTTTTTAAAAAACCTTTGTAACCTTCTCCAAATTAAAAATACTAGAAGAGCAGAGGGAAAGGTTTAGGGTGGGGTGGGTAAAAGTGGGGTGATAATGATAGTGGAGGCAACTGTAAAAGAAGGAACTCATGATTTTCTAGATAGTTGCTCTGGAAACAGAAAATATTTAAAAAATAATTACAGGACATAATTTGGGAAAAGCTAGCTGGTAAAGTTTTTGCTAAGGACACTTAGTTGTATCTTTCACTGCTTAGATACTGTACAATCATAGCCAATTATAACATTTAAAATGCCTATAATTGTACATTTTTTTTGTCATTATAGCTAAAAAGGAACTTTAATTTATCAACTAGTAAGTTGACAAGTTAAACTATCACAAAATAGTTTAAACCCATAGATTAAGGTTTAAATGACTAGAATTTAATCATCCTACTAGTTAAAGCTAATCACACACATTACATTGATATTTTTATGCTGACATCTCATTAACAATATTTTCTATTTTTCCATTTTTACTTAGGTAAACCTAAGAAATTTTGGTCTCGGCTAACATTCCCAGGTTTCCAGCTTATATACTATTTAAGTGATAATTATTGTTAATTATTTGTGAAAAGTAACTAAAACCCTCTCAGTTCCTAAGCTCTCTTGAATTGTGCTAATTTTCTCCCTCTCCTGGTCTGATAACATCATTAAAAACAGAGGATTCAATTAGGTGAACAGTTCTATTACCTCTTCTACAGATTTGCAGGTGGCTTGCATTTCCAGAATTGTTCGACTTTGTTCTCTAACTGTTTTAAGAGCTTGCTCAAGTTGATGTGGAAGAGACAAGCTAGTATCTGGAACTGTACTTGCAGCTTCATTAAACTGTAAAAGAGAGAAATAAATGGAAGATAAAGAGAGCAGGTCTCCACCAAAAAATATGGCTCTATTATATAGTCTTAAATCAATGTAATTACCTTCTGAGCTGTACTTAATATGTCCTGTTTCTGACTGTCATATATATCCAGCTGACGTTCTAATTCTACTTCTCTTTTATCCCAGGCCATCTGTCGCTCCTCATGGAACTACAATTAGATAAGAATTTTATATAAAGAATGACATCTAGGAATGACAGCACTATAGCACACTGATATAAATAAACTTAAATACAAAAAAATGTTTTTATGAAAGATTAACAACAGTAATATTCTTAACAGTATATAAATTTTTTGAAGAAAAAAATTGACGGTGGTATTTTTTCTGTACCTGGCCCTGCTGAACAATTTCTTCTTCTAAATGATTGACTGTCTGCTCATATTCAGAGAGGATATTTTTTAAATATTTAATCTCTTCATTTTTCCTGGATAATTCACGATTTAGTTTAAGTTCTTGGAGGCGAAGTTCTTCAATTTTCACATGCCACTCAATTACCTGATAATTTATAACAAGTCAAATCTCAACAGTAATTTAAACAACACAATTAATTCCGGTAAAGTAGCATAATAGTCAGGAATAGAACAACCGTTATAGCTTTTAGAAAGGAATAAAAGATTTGAAACAAGCAATTCTTGATGTACCTATACAAAGTTTAGTGCACATCGAATAATCTCTTTAAATTTTGGTCCTAACAAGATGACTATTAAAAAAATATAAATCACTGGGCACCACTAAGAAGGCTAGAAAGACGCTCAAATAGATGGGGGTGATGGGAATAATAGTCAAAGCCTGATTTGGCACATGCAGGATTACATATAAAATCTTTCAATTTAAGACTGAATGTCTCTAACCTTTTGTGCTCCTCTTGCGTCTTTTAAAGTGGCTACTAGTTCTTCTATTCCTTTTAATTTCATCTCCAGCTCCACTGCTCTGTTGTCTGCATTTCGGCGTTCTTGCTGAGCTTGCTGGATATCTTCCATAATTTTAAGTTTGTCATTCTGCAGTTGAATCATAGTCTTGGAGAACTTCTCCTGTTGAGCTAGGGGCAAAGCACCACTAAATTGCCTCCGTAATGACTGAATGGTTTGGCGTAAATGTTTGACTCTATTCTTCCCTTCAAGTCTTGCATAATATAATGCTTGCTCTTTGTCATCCAATTTTTGCTCTAAGCGCATGTTAGCGATCTCTGTCTTCTGAAGTTTTGATGTTGCAGCTGCCAACTTAGTTATAGCTGTAGCCTCACTAACCTGAAGAGCCACAATATGCTGATGTAATTTTGCAATAAGCGTTTTTTCATCTGATTGTACCTAAAATCCAATAAAATAAAAATAAATTAAATGTGTTTAAATGAATAATATTACACGAACACTAAAAACTACTTGGGTATCAGAAATCACACCTGATAGTCCAAAATCTGCATTCTGAGTGATTCTACTTCTTTATCTCTGGATTGTTGCCGATTCTCCAGTGCAGTAACTTGTGTCTTAGCAATATCAGAAAGCTCCTTCAACCTTATAGCAAAAGTAATAGATACTTTAAGAGTTGGCAAGATCAGAAAGAAAGGCCTAAAGTTGGATTACTAAAATAACAATATATCAGTATCAACCATTCTTTCTGCTCATAAACAAGTGGCTCTCATTCCACTGCAACACAGAGAATGGAGAAAGTTGCAAAAGTTCAATCTTGAATGTATTATGTAAATGGTTTGATTCTTTCAGTTTGCAATAACTGATTTTCTTTTATATTAAATGAAAACTTAATAAAATGAATGAGAATGCTTTCTAAAGTCATATGAAAGATTTCTTTATAATAATCCCCAGCTTCATAAATTTGTAAAACAATTTTGGAATAAAAAGAAGTTAATTGAACAAAAAACAACAACCCCTGACAATATTTCTCCATTAAAAAGATCTTGTAATATACATATATAGAAAAAAGATGAACCGCTGGGTAAATATCAATACACTTCCTCTTTTTTCAGCAAAGGGATACAGTTTTCAAACTTACTTTGATATCTCAATCTTGAGTTCAGTTTCACTTTTCTCTAGCTCCATTATTCGATGTTTATCCACCTCACTTATTCCTTTACTCACACTGTTTGACAGTTCATCTCGCAAAGATTGTTCTACCTTCTGTGCTTCAAGGTTGATTTTTGTTAGCTAAGAAAGATCAAATTGAAATAGATTTCGCTGAGATTATATCTAACAATGTCTACACATACAGCTGGATAATTGATATCATGTACATTTTTATGATATTCTTAAACATGAAGAATAAGATTTAAAATGAGATAAGATAAAATAAGACATCTGGCTACGGCTTAGGATTTAAATGTAGCTTTGTTTTCCAGTTGCATCTGTAACTGTGGCTTACTAAACTAGAAGGAAACTCACTTCAAAACACAATTAGTCTATATCTATTGCATATTTCACTCAGTGTATGACATACTTTCCCAAAAGTCTAGGTAAAATGTTTTCATACAATTATATCACAGATTTCAAAGCATACTCTTTTTACAACTGCCTATCTAATTAATGAGTTATGTATGAAATCATCAAATACTCTCTACAAATACTGAAATAAAGATCTAGCAAAGTGCATAAGTACCTAGGCTAAATCTAATAGTTCTGACAAGAGGTGAGAAAACATATATTTTATGTATTTAATCTGATAATTGTTTACACCATTAAGAGTGTGGGATATTACATTGCAGCATAAGACATTTCTCTTTGAAATACATGCAGGAGTTTGATTTTTTATATCAAATGTAGCAAGCAGTATAGAAAAATAATTTATAATACATTAAATATAATGTTTGATGTTGGTGTTTGTTTTACAAGAGTTATAAGTTATAAGCCATTGCAATCACAGCTGATGATACAAAGTTGTAATTCTTTTCATCCAATCCATTATCCAAAAGACAGGAATAAATGGCAGAAACCATTCAGCAATGAGATCCACTTAGATTCCAAAAGGAAAACTCAATTACAGTACAATCCTTTGCCTATTTACTTGAAATACAGCTGGCTGAATCAATGGAAGCTACTCAGAGATAAATATGTATATTATTGCACCTTTTACGCGAGTATAGATCTTGAGCATGTACATGCTCCCTGTTTTAATCAATAGCCCCTAAAAGCCTCTATCACCATTTTTTTTTAAACCAAGTTAACTCAATGACAGATAATTACAAATACAACAGCAATCTATAATTGTATCAAACACTTTATGCAAGCTATGTAAATAAAGCTTAATCACCTCAGCAAATTTTGTTTCCAATTCAATGTTACGTTCTTCTGCTTGTTTTAATGTATTTCGTAGCTGTTCATACATTCTCTGACAATGCCCTGCTCTCTGTCGTTCATTTAGTTCCTTCATTTCAAGCATAGTAATTTTCTTAGAAATAGAAACAATCTCACTGTTGGTTATGGCCTTTGTAGCTTTGTTTGTAGCACTGTCTCCTAATAACAACAACAACATCATTATTATCACCATCATCATGTACAATAAAATGCAACTCAGATGCACTACATACCTTTTGAAAAGAAATAAAATATAATACTAGTGTTACAGAGGAATAATATGTTAAATTTTTCAAAATGTTTATTATTTTAATATAAAAGAAAGAAGGAATATGACCCAGCAATCTAACCATTGTTTAATTATAGCAGATTAATAACTGGTTGATGATCTAATCCCATTTGTGAGTTTAAAATACCTCACTTTTTCACTGAAGGCAGAAAAAAGCCCACTTTCCCAACTAGGACAAAGGATCTAACATATGTTAACATTCTAATACCAGAGAAAAGAAACAAAGATATATCTAAATACTATGTTCTTTGTTCAACTCAATAAATGGGTGTAATTAAGAATCTTATGCTTCCCAAATTAGAATGTGAAATTGGTATTCCATCAATTCCCAAGTAAAAAAGAAAAAATATAGAAACTTGTCAACTTGCTAGTTTTACAGAAAAAAAATTTTTTTCCCCTTAACTATGTGCTTACCAAGTTTTGCTGTTTGTTCCCAGGCTTGTTCAATTGTATGAAGTTTCTCTTTTGTAATTTCTAATTCCTTATTTAAATATTCTATCTGATTTTTCAGAGATGTGTTCTCATGCTACGAAGGAACATGTAAAAGGTAAATTATTTTTCTACTGTAAATATAATTTGAATGGAATAACAGTACTGATTTTTCTATGTTGGTCTAAATGAAATATACTTTAACAGCAGTTTCAGGGGGCTACTCCATAAAATTCTCTTTCTAATTTTTGATGATAATGAAGCATCCAATTGAATTTTCTAATAGCTCAAAAAGTAAATGAAGAGATGAAGGGAACAATATAGTTTGTTCAAAGTAATATAATATAAATAATATCACCTCTAGGTGTTCCACATTGTTTGTTCTTTGAATAAGCAAGTTATCTTTTTGAAGCATATCCCTGTATTTAGCTGTTAAGTCATTATATTGTTTATTAGCCATTTCAAGGTCATTTAGAGGTACACTATCATCCAATGCTTTTTGCAATGCTGCAATCTTGAAAGTTGCCATTTCCTAAATTGAAAAAGAGGAAATGTTTTTTTTAGAATATAAAAGCTTAAATACTGATTTCAGGAAAATGTTGTCATTGGTCCCAAGGAAATTATTATTCCAAGAGTTACTAGAAATATATCTGTAGGAGTGGCACAGCTTGGGGGTGGAGTCAAAAGAAGAATCAGCTTAGAGTTTCTATGTTGCCACAAGCAGACTAAGTCCAAACCTTCATGAAAGCCAGCTGGGTGACTTTGGGTGAGACACTCTCTCAGTCCAATTCATCTCACAGGGTTATTATTGTGGGGAACATAGAAGGTGCAAGGTGTGTTGGATATATTTACCACCCTGAACTATCGTATTTTTCAGAGTATAAGACGCACCCAGGTTTTGAAGAGGCTTAAAAAAAAAAAACAGATAGGTAGATAGAGGGATAGAGAAGGAGAGAAAGAGAGAGAAATACAGTAGGTAGGGAGGGAGAGAGAGTAGTTAGGTAGATAAAGGAATAGAGAGAGAGAGAGAGAAAGAGAGAGAGAGAAATACAGTAGGTAGGTAGGTAGGTAGGTAGGTAGGTAGGTAGGTAGGTAGGTAGGTAGGTAGGTAAGGAGAGAGAGAAATAGAGGTAGAGATAGGTAGGGGGAGAGAGTGAGAGAGTAAGTAGGTAGATAGGTAGATGGGGGAGAGAAATACAGTAGGTAGGTAGGGGGAAAGAGAGAGAGTGGGTAGGTAGGTAGGGAGATGTTTCCATGTGTATTTATCCATGTACTGGAGAAGGAAATCGCTAACAACCTGTAGCATCTAAAACTTTGTTTCCTCTGGCACAGCACTTGAGCAACATAATTCTCATCAACCATTCTAACTAAACAGCTTTCCAAAACCTCCCCAAAGAAGCCCATTTTCTTTTTCTTTTTAAAGCATGAATAGCTTGGGGGGGGGGGGCTTACAGAGTGCTTCTGAGAGAAGTGGGGGGGGGCATAAAATGAGCAAAAAACAGCCCATTTTCCGCAAAAACGGCCCTTTTTTATCAAAACAACTGCATGCATAGCCTTATGGAGGCTTATAGAGTGCTGCTGGGGGCTGGGGGCAAAGACTGGCCCATTTCTTGCTCATTTCTGCCCTCCCCAGCCCCCAGCAGCTGTCTGAAAACCTCCATAAGGCTATGCATGGCCATTTTGGTGAAGGGGGTAGGGCTTCAGGAGGCAAAAAATGCTGTATTTGGTGTATAAGATGTACCCAGATTTTCAGCCTCTTTTTAGAGGATAAAAGGTGCATCTTATACTCAGAAAAATAGGGTATTTGTAAAAATAATAAAGGTGGGATACAGGACGGGGCAGGGCAGGACAGGGCAGAACAGAATAGCATAACAGAGTTGGAAGAGACCTTGGAGATCTTCTAGTCCAATCCCCTGCTTAGGTAGAAAACCCTGCACCCTACACCACTTGAGACAAATGGTTATCCAGTATCTTCTTTAAAAATTCCAGTGTTGGAGCATTTACAACTTCTGGAGGCCAGTTGTTCCACTGATTAATTGTTCTAACTGTCAGGAAATTTCTCCTTAGTTCTAAGTTGCTTTTCTCCTTGATTAGTTTCCACACATTGCTTCTTGTTCTGCCCTCAGGTGCTTTGGAGAATAGCATGACTCTCTCTTCTTTGTGAAAGCCCCTCAGATATTGGAACACTGCTATCATGTCATAATAATTTATAAATAAATTAAATAAACTGTAATCTAGCACCAAAAAAGTGCTAACCATTATTTGACTGCATTCCTATTCATAGGCATGAGCAATAAATCAAATTACTTGGAACTTAATGTGTGGTCTTTGTCTTTTGCGTCTGATATTAATCTAGTCAATTCTCCCTCCAAACTTTTCAACGGACTGTAATGAAAACACCAGAATGGCATCTGAACTGCAGGCTGAAGTAGCAGCTGAGCCAGTGACTTTGAATGCTTTTTTACACTGCCAGGATGGTTTGGAAATCAAGATATGCAATATGTCAGCCAAGATGCACAATGTCAGCTATGATGCTCCAAATTGCTCTAACAAATGTAGAATTTGCCTCAGTCTCCCCCTATGCCAATAGCTCCAGCATCAACACCTGCTCCCTCAGTGCTGTCTATTTTACAGAGAACTCACAACAGCTTGCCAGAAAGGTTTGGAAGTCAGAAAAGATGAGAGCTTTCATAGCACAATATGAGTTATGGACTGTCGGGCAGTGGAATTTCCAACTGACCGGTTGCAAGTTTCCTTTGTACAGACTTTCCTCATAGCCTCAGCATCTCAAAGGGCCCTCTCCTTCATTGAACACAATGACCCTATTATTGATAACTATCAGAACTACATGGAAAACTTCAGGGATCTGATAAGAGAGATTACAGCAACATACAGGATTCATGAACTTGATAACACATAATCAATCAATTTATGTATAACTGAACGATACAGTATGAGGAACAAATTTGGATAAAGTAACACATACTTTGAACCTTTGCAAAGATCCAATCTTCTCTCGAACTGTCACTTCCATTGATATCATGTCAGTCTTCATTTTCTCATTTTCTTTGCGAAGATGCCTTTCCATTTCAAGTAATGTTGTGTATTGTCTTGTTATTGACCTTTCTTTGACTCTCAGAACAGTTATTTTTCTACTATAATCTGCAAATAGTTGTTTAGTATCATCAGTATCCTTTTCAAGAGCATCCAATAAATCCTGTGGAAAGTTTCCAGTATTAGACAGTGTAGTCAGCATTTGGTAAGCATTTTAATCATGCATAATTAACAGATTCTGGATTATGAAGCTTCATTCATACCATCAATCTATTCCGCCTTTCCTCAGACCCAAGGGTTTTCAAAAAAAAAAAATCTATTCAGAGAATAAGTACATTAACAGCTAGGAAAACAGCTTTTCTTCCCTATTCCTCTTTGTATCTAGTAATAAATATGGGGCAAAGTGAAAACCTTAGCAAATCAAAGACCCTTTGCTAATACTGTAGGGGAAAATATTAAATGATATTCTTAGGATTATGGTTAATTAACATTTTCTGTTTTCATGTAAATTAAAATTTACTACATCCAAATGAAAATAATCTCCTTACAGTATATTCCTTTATTTTTGTATCATCTTCCTCCTTTTGATACTCCAATCTTTTCTTTTCCTGTAATATTTTCTCATTAACAACTTTCCAGTGTTCCCTTTCACTAAAAAAAAGAGAAGCTTTCAATAAATGCATGCATACTTAAAGCCATTCCTTTTTATCAGTCTGCAAAATATATTTTTAACAAGTTAGGTGGCTACCTAGGTTTGAAAGTTTAGATTAAAAAGTTATAAACAATTTTTCAAAAAGAACTGATTAATAAAACAGAACTTATAAGAAAGAACATTACAGTATTAATTGAATATTTTGGTATTACAAATTGTTTTGTTTTGCCTCTCATGTTTAGTTCAAATAAGTATGTTTTCTAAATAATCAATATTAGAATACCAGAGCACTATACAATGCAGATGGTCTAATTTTACAGATACATAACTCAACAGATTGTGTAAATTTAGCACAAAAAAAATCTACATGTCATAAATCAAATGAAAATCAGTGTTCTATTTCATTAAGGAATGTTAATACATTGTTTAATTAATTTTTTAAGTGTTCAGGGTTAGATCTTGGTCTGCAGAGAAGAGACAGGAATTCTTATTAGGTACTGTAATAATTGTAACAGACGTTTTCAGAAACTACTAAATCTAGGCAGAATTTGGTATTTTATCTGATGCTGAATATAGAAAGATATCGATTGTCCTGCTCATTTGCCTCTTCTTTCATATTCAACCAGAATAACTACTTCAAGTCTTAGGCAGAAAAAGCTAATATTATGATTTGAAAATGTTAATTTTTGACACGAGTATCAATTTAAAAATCTGTAATTTGGTAATATGAAGCCATAAAGGAGTAAAAACTACTATTAAGCTGAGTTGAATGTATTATGGTCATAGGGCAGCTCAAAAAAAACTATGACAAAATTCTAATTTCTTCCATTAACAAAGATATTTTGACTTTCTAATCAAAAGAATCAGAAGGAAAAATCACTATACCTTTGATATTCTTTATACAGCAAGCCTTGTTGATGGCGGATAACTGCAAATTTTCTCTTATATTCTTCTATTGCCTCTTCTAATTTTTTAAAGAGCAGTTCTTTGTTTTCGAATTCCTAATAATATACGTAAATTAAAAATATGATACCTCTCTACTTCAATTCCAATGTTACTGCTTGGAACACTGTCATCTTGAAGTTAATGAAGTTAGTGAATTAATACTTAACAGCAATGAATTTAATTCTATAAGCATTATTTTAACAAAAAATCCTATGCTCATTTTATGTAGGCATGCCATTATATGTGTGTATATTATATAATAAGCATTCATACTTATATAATAAGCATTCACACTTCCTAAAAACTTGTTTTTAGGAAAAATTAATTGAAAAGCTACTGATTAAGTTTAACTCATGAATGAAGAAACTATGTGTGCATGTTTTCCCTGAACTTTTGTTCAATTTCTGTATATGGGAAAAAATCTGACAGATTGGACATATAGAAATACACATACTATTTAGTTTAATGTTATTTACCTGCAAAAGATGTATCAAATATTCATTCTGGGAATTAATGATGTTCACGCTAGAAGGAGACATTCCTTCTGGAAGACTTGGTGATTTAAATACTATGTTACCACCTTCTGATTTTTTCAGCATCTCAATTTCATTTTCTAGATTTGCAATCTGAAAAATAAACATTAGAAAATAACAATGCAGGGAGGAAAAAAAATCTCTGAAATCTCTGAAGTTTTATCTAGCCCAGTGATGGCTAACCTTTTTTGGCTCGCGTGCCAAAAGCAGGAGGAGCGCAGGGGGATCGTGCGTGGGCGTGCCACACCCATAATGCTATGTGCGTGACCCCCTGTTTTTGGTTTGCTTTTTTTGCCCTCCCCAGGCTCCAGCGGCTTTCTAGGAGCCTGGGGAGGGTAAAAACAGCCTCCCCCCCCACCTCCAGAAGCTTCAGGAGCTTCCCTGAAGCCTCCAGAGGGCGAAAAACAGCCTCAAAAGAAGGCCAAAATCAGCTGGCCAGCCCACACATGCACACTATTGCTGACAGGGCAATGCCTCGCGTGTCCTAAGAAATGGTCCCGCGTGCCACCTGTGGCATCCATGCCATAGGTTCGCCATCACTGATCTAGCCCATCTCACTAAAACCGACTGGAAAATTCCACGGTTATAAATTAGAAAACCTTCCCTGGAAGTCCATAGTACAAAATCACACTATACTGTATGTAAAGCGTCATATATTTTAACAGTTTTAAAACAAGTACAGCAGAAGATCACGTGGAACATCACTTTTGTCACTCAGGACAGATATAATTCACTAATGCAGTCAACAAGCAATTCCATTAAAAGCAATTTGCAACGCAAATAGCTCTGAATGGGACCCCTCTTAATTTTTTTCCAGTAATAGCAGAGATAATTTTGAAAGCCAAGGTAATCTACATACTTTTGTACTTGCTTTAGCTAGCTGGTTAGAAAAGTTTACTGCTTCTTTCCGAGATTCTCTCAATTCTTTGCGCAATTCTTCATTTCGGCCTGTCAGTTGGTCCACTTGGGCCTTAAAATGCAAGCTGGCATCAAAAGCTCCTTCTGCATTCTTTAATTCAATTGCCTGTCAACAATTAATTCATCACAAAAATAAGCGTTTTCAATGAAATTATAGAAAATTTTCAGTTCTTCTCAAATAATAGAACTCTATTAGTAGTCCAAGTACTCCATGAGATAGCGCTCTCCAAAAGTTTGGAACCGTGCTTCCTATTATCTGTCACCAGAACAAGTGATCTTACCGGATTCATAGATGAAAATAAGTCATTTGATGTTCTATAGCTTAATATTGTTCCATTCAAGATGGCGGCACGCTTAGGTGCTGCGGCTTTGAGCTCCTGGTGTCACAGTAGAGTTAGGCAAAAACTAGTCTATACCCACAGGGAGTTATTAAGTTATTATTAAAGATTGGATCTTCTAGTTGACTCGATATTACCAGCAACTTCCAGCAGTCTCATAATATACGGATGACATAGTAAGACTGCCAGGCTCTCCGTGGATCGTTGTTTGGCCTAGGAGGCAGCGAAGAGAGCCGAAGCAGAAGCGGGGATGCAGAGCAGGTTTGCTAGTTCGATTACGGAAGCAGCCTCACAGACCAGCATTACCAAGCATTTCCTAACCAACTCTAGATCCTTTGTCCACAAAACTGATGAACTAGAGCAAGGATGGCAGCGAATAAGCTCATTCATGACTGCTGTGTGATGATCATCACAGAGAACTGGCTTCATCCACTTGTACCGGATGCGCCTATGGAGCTAACTAACCGCACCACACACCGCTTTGACAGAAACAACAACTCTGGTAAAAGCAAAGGTGGAGGACTGTGTATTTACACACATAATAACTGGTGTACTAACAGTAGAGTTGCTTATACACACTGTTCTGCAGACTTGGAATTCTCAACTTGTCATTTGTCGGCCATTTTATCTGCCTGGAGAGATTTCTGTTATAGTTGTCACTGCTGTCTGTATTCCACCTGATGCAAATGTTAGCACAACGCTCAAACCAATTTCATTGTAATATTTTTATTTTATTACAATGACAATAAAGATTATTATTATTATTATTAATAGAGCTTAATTTAAAATCATAAAGAATGATTTCTATGATGAAATTAAACATATCACTGAATTGCAATGAATAAAAAACACATCACAAATGAAATCAGACACCAACATTATTCTGTAACTATCTTGGAAAAAAATTCTAAAGAAGAAGGAAAACAAAAGGAATCAATTTATGTGCAAGCAATACCAGGGATTACCATTTCCAAAAGATTACCAAGAAAATTAAAAGGGAAAAACATTCACAAGAGATTTTTCTTCTTTCTCCAAGATAAGATACGGGGATCTGGCAGGTAATTGATTTTGGCCCCTTATGTAAGCCTTTTTTATTCATCTTTGTCACTATCTTACCCCAAGACATTATTTTGTACTTATCTTCCCTAATAAAACAGCTACAAACAGCTTAGTAAGATTCCCTCAAGCTATCTCTACCTTTAGAGCATATGAAACATTTTCTATAGTTCTATGAATACAGAGGTAGAGCACTATGGTATTAATAGTGTTGATTAGGGTTATGGAAACATTCATGAAAGACTGCTGATGCACAACTCATTTCCAAAACCATTACAAAAGGTAATTTACAATGCAAAGTATGATCAGTATATAACAGTGATAGCTAACCTTTTTTGGCTCGTGTGCCAAAAAGGGGGGGAGCGCAGGGAGGTTATGCGTGGGTGTGCCACACCCATAATGTTATGCGCGTGACACCCTGCTTTTGGCGTGCTTTTTTTGCCCTCCTCAGGCTCCAGAGGCTTTCAAGGAGCCTGGGGAGGGTGAAAACAGCCCCCCCCCTCCAGAGGCTTCATGGAAGGCTCCTGAAGCCTCCAGAAGGTGAAAAATGGCCTCAAAAGAAGGCCTAAATCAACTGGCCAGCACACACAAGCGTGCTGGAGCTGACAGGGCAACACCTCGCGTGCCTGTGGCACCTATGCCATTGGTTCGCCATCACTGGTATATAATGTTGCAGAATGGACTGCAACAGTCTCAGCAATTGCCTATCATCTCTTTTATTTAAGTCTCTTCTGATAAGAGTAAAAATGCTTGGCTTCTCCAGATAGATTCTAATCACAAACCATTCATTGTAGACAGAAAAAGATGGTACATGCCTTCTAGGTGACATTAGAGGAGAATTCCAGTCTTAGGAATTCTGTCAGGAGGTTGTAAACACAGAGATTATTGTTGCTATAGTTCATTTCAAGTTCTGTAAAACTTTCAGCTACATTTAGCTAGAGCAGGGGTCTCAAACTCAATTTACCTGGGGGCCGCTGGAGGCAGAGTCTGGGTGAGGCTGGGCTGCATAAGGGATTCCTTATACTAATATTAATATTAATACTAATATTATACTTTCATATCACGGTGGGGGCCACAAGATACCGTCCTGTGGGCCACAATTGGCCCACGGGCCACAAGAATGGGACCTCTGAGCTAGAGGCATAACGGATATATTTTCCTATTTCGTGAGCTATTTTTTTAAAAATCATCAAAATGAAATCCATTGAATAACGAGAGATTTGACTAAGGTAAATAACAATTTTTAAAAAACCAAGAGACTCACATTTACTAACCGCTCCAGACTAGGAATCATAAGAGCACTTTCTCCATCTTTCACACCTGGATCCTTTTGCAAATCCTTTATCGCTTGTAGAATTTCTTTCATGCCTTGTTGAAGGTGCTTATTTTCTTGCACCAACTCTTTCACTACAATTACAATGCATATTGTTTACATCTGGACACCATGGAATGGAACAAGTTCACATTCACATGCATTTTTAATAGACAGGCTTGAAACATCAGCTTGACTCCTTATCGCCACTTAGTTGTACTATTCGATATTGACATTTGAAATTCATAGAGAAGCTTCACTTAATCCAGAAACAATAGACAGTTGGCAGTTGTGAGGGCAATTTTGTTGTAAGTCTGGAGGCTCACAAATATTTCTCTGTGGGGATGCAAATGCAATGGAACTCTCTGCCTCCTGAAATCTGGTTAGTTTTAATAAGGCTTTAGAAAATTGCTAAAAAACACAATTAGTTTACATATGACAGAATTTAATTCTATTTTGGTTGGTTGTTTTCTGATTTTATCTGTGATTTAATTTTAGGATTGTTTACTACTTATTGTTATGTATTGTGGATATTCCTCATAGCAACAGGTCCCTCATGGCAGAGCTTACCATCCTCTAGTTCAGTGATGGCGAACCTATGGCACGGATGCCACAGGTGGCACGTGGAGCCATTTCTTAGGGCACGCGAGGCATTGCCCTGTCAGCTCCAGCGCGCTTGTGTGCACTGGCCAGTTGATTTAGGCCTTCTTTTGAGACCGTTTTTCACCCTCTGGAGGCTTCAGGGAAGCTCCTGAGGCCTCTGGAGGTGGGGGGGGAGGCTGTTTTCACCCTCCCCAGGCTCCTAGAAAGCCTCTGGAGCCTGGGGAGGGCGAAAAAAGTGTGCCAAAAGCAGGGGGTCGCGCAAATAGCATTATGGGTGTGGCACATCCATGCACGACCCCTCTGCGTTCCCGCTTTTGGCACACAAGCCAAAAAAGGTTAGCCATCACTGCTCTAGTTTACGCAGAAATTTGCAAAATTTAAAACAGAGATCAAGTTTCATTTTGGTTCATCCACTAACCATCGCATCGTATAGTTACATTTCTTATGGGAACTATAAACCCTTAAGATATTAATTATCAAATTGACATGTTCAATTTTTCTAGCTTTCAGTTTTATCAATCAACAATTATTTTGATGTTTAATTATCTATTGACTTTAAGTGATTGAACCTGACCTACAATTAGAAAGATTTAGATTTAGACAGAATTAGAAAGCTATGTTCATCTAATATCAAGGCAGAAGCTTGACTCCCCTTTTAGTCATAATTCCATTATTGTTTCATCATTAAAAGCTGCAAAACATATTTTGAAAACATTGAGAAGGAAATAGAACTCTGACCCTTATTCATTCAATTAACTTACATTTTGGGATAACCCGGCTTATTGTTATTGAAAAAAGGAAAGTGGGTTATAAATTAACACCTTTGGATTGCTAATATTCACTTTTTGCTTTGTGAAGTGATTTTATTGATATAATGAATATATTTATCAATATTATTCAGAAAATTGAGCATTTTTCTGTATGTATTTTTTTTCATTTATTATGTTATTACCATTTTCTTTTTCTAGTTTAGATTAAAGCAATTTAAAAAAAATAAAAATTCAGCTTACAATTGGATTTCAATTTCATTATTACAGTCCTGTTTTGTTCCAAATCTTTTTCTCGTTCATTTAATTCTTTGGCAAGGTAGTCATTCTGTTAACAGAAATGACATGAGCATAAAAAACAGAATTTCAGTTTTAAAAATGGAATTGGTTAATCAGAATCATAATTAAAGCATACATGTCATACGTTTTCAATCATGTATATGATACAGTATATTTGAATAGATGGATAATCAAACATTACAGGCCAGGAAGTAATTACAGTCACAAAATATGAAATAATGTAATTCTTATCATGCTACCAACACCAAGTTTTTTTATATATTATATTTGAAACCTTGAACTACCTCAAATTTCTGGCTCCTGCATCTTTCAAGCTCTAGCTCTGCATTTTTATTCAGTGTGTTCTTGGCGAACAAGTCTCTTAATATCTGCTCATTCTGAAGAATAAGTAATAATTAGTGCATAATTATCTATGTCTTAGTTAGCATCAATAAGCTTTAATATTACCTATGTCTTATTAACATGTGTTTGCCTATCAAGTGATTACTAAAGAATTTCTAGATGATCAACATTTGTCAAGCTCCTTAATTGTAGGGCACATGCAAGGAACAAAGAATTAGAGATTTGGCTACAAACTATTAAAAATCCAGATAGAAACTCCCTATCCCTTCTTTATTAATGAGGTTATGAGGGCAGGGCCTATTTGAGTATCTTTTTCTCAAAACATTTACACAATAGTCTAAGATAAGGCTTGCTGGATAAGTCTAACACTGATTCAACCATCTATAAATGGATTGTTGTATATTCCCCTTTCTTTCTTAGCCTCAGCACAATCTTACACAGCAGCATTACAATTCTGCTGTGAAAATATGGAAATGCCCATTTGTCCAGTTAAGACCAGTCAGGCAATGACAATTCATTCAAATAAATATTATCATCTAGCCATTAAGAACATAAGAACATAAGAATAGCCTTGCTGGAACAGGCCACAGCCCATCCAGTCCAGCATTCTGTCTCACACAGTGGCTCCCCATTCCCAAGCAGATGTCTTCACCTGCTTATGATTCCCTGCAAATGGCATTGAGAAATATCCTGCCTATCTTTCCAACCCGGAGGGTGTCCTTAGGCATCCATGATAGCCATTGATACCCTTGTTCTCCATTATTATGACAATTGGTAACTGTGAGATAGTAATCTAAAAAATATATGTGGAAGGTGTCTCACCTCTGACCTAAGGAACATTATTTCACTCCTCAGCTGTCTGATTAGATTTTCAACTCGATCTATCTGATATGCCTTCAATGACTGACCATATTCTCCTTCCAAGAGCTCTACTGGCCATGACTCTGAAAAATACAGGTCTTTGCCGGTGTCTTGCAAATCTGTTCTCAAATCCATCAATTTTATTTCAGAATTGTCTTCCTCATTTTTTAACAGGATTTCCTGCACTATATAGGATGATAGAGGCTTCCTGAGCAGAGAAGACGGCAGCCCTTCCTGAAAATCCAAGGGTTGTTTCGGTACAGAGCACAACGGCATTTGGGCATGACAAGAAGCTTCTGTTTTCTTCATCTCCCTTTCCTCTCTTCGTATATGCTTTTTATCAGCCCTTTCAGTTCTTTCCAGCACAGAAAATGAAACTGGACAATCTGCGCTGTTTGAATTCTTATTGCTGACTGAACATAAAGCTGTCTCTAGAATTTCTGTGGATGTTTGCTCTAGTGAACTGTAAAACTCATCTACTGTAAAAGCCTTAGAACTATCACTGTTATCTTCCACTTGTACCTGTGGAGCAAGTTGAGAACAAGAAAGAAACCTTTTTCACTTTTTCAGACAAACTTAGAAAAACTCAATTTAATTCCACAGATCTTTTAGAAAAACAAATTATTTTACCCTAAAGTATGTTTTCTTTCTCTTTTATATCTACTGTTAATTCTCAAAATGAACAATGCTTAATATTCTACTCAGCCACCTAAGGAAATAACACATTATGAAACAGTGTTTAACAGTGTTAAACTGTATACTTTCATAAATTCAGTCAAAGTGGAAGTTCAAAAGAATGGCTACCTTGGTTTTAAGTTTATCAAAGTTAGATGTACTCATTAACTCAGATCTCTCTCTTTTCATCTTTAAATCTTCAGTGAAATTATCAATCAGCTGTAGATCATCTGCATCCAGTCCTATTTGGAACAAAATTTTCAGACAAAATTAACTTCGGGCAGATCTGAGAAGTAAAAGTTGAGAAATAGACATTACCAAAGAAAATGTAAAAAAATCCTCAATGTTTGACTCTTTTAGATTGACAGGAGATGTCAATATCATATAAAAAATAACAGTTCAAACTTTTATCCCACTGTACAAAATAAGTGAAGAGTTACATAAAGTAGAGGTGGGAACTATCAACATTGATTAAACTGAACTAAAACTACTTAAATAAAAAGACATTTAGCAACAAATCAGACACTACTAAGATTTAGCAAATTCTTTTCGGTGTAGTTTAATGGAAAATACTGTGTTCACAATAAAATACTACATCATACTTGTAATGTGTGCAATAAAACTAAGAAATTATTTCTTTTCCATTAAATTTGTACGATGCTTATCTCACTATTCAAAGTGATTCTGAGTGATTTATTATTATTAAATAATATAATTATTCAGTCTGATTCCTAAATATTGGAAAATATTTTTAGATTGATCCAGGAATGATAGAATAACCAATTAATTGTTTATCTCATTGCTAAATTATTATTTTTTAAAATTAATACCAGCTTACCTAAAGTTGCAGCTTTTCTTCCTTTCTCCTGAGCTAATTTACGGATCTGTTGTTTCAGAGTAACTCTTTCTTCTTCTAATCTTTCAATCTGCATTGAATTTAAATGGCATTATTACTTCATGCCTTAATTTTTATGAAAAGTATTAAGTGAAAATTATTACTTGCCTCTTTCAGCAGGACTTGATTTTCAGCCTTGTATTGTTGTTGTTTTAATGCTTTACTATTTTTCAGCTCAGTTAAATCAATCATTGTTTTTGGATCAAGTCCTAAAATGAAACAGATCATGTACGAGATATTATCTGTAGATTTGATTATGTAATGGCTGGACTGTATGATATGGAAAGGTACATTGAGAGAGTATCTGTTCCTTCATAGCATCTTGTTGACACTTTTCATGTTTCTTAGCTAAGTATCTATACTGAGCATAAACCTCAACCATTGTATTCATTTTCTTTGTCCTCCACTATTCATTTCTAAATTCAGTTATCTTAAAAATGAAGATTCTTACTAAACCTGACAAAAACAAACAGACCATGTTTTTATAATAGTAGCAGCATTGGACTAATTATTTTAGACTTAACTACCGTGTTTCCCTGAAAATAAGACAGGGTCTTATTTTCTTTTGACGCCCTAAATAAGCGATTGGCCTTATTTTCAGGGAGGTCCTATCATTTTTGAGGTGCAGGAGGTGGCAAGTGTGGTCACCTCATGGCTGCTACTGTGTTGCACTATTGTGGCAGCAAGGCATGTTGCTAGGACTGCCGCTCTTTTTGCAGTGGCCACTAACGCGACAGAAGGGGTGTGGTGGCTAGGGTTGCAGCCATTAGATAAGGGTGTGTGGGGTGCATGGGGCATGTTCCACCTCCTTCCCCCCCCTCCGGTCTCACCTCCTTACCTTGTGTTGTTTGTACGGCAAGCAACCAGAGGAAATAGCAGGGACCAGTTGCGCAAGCATTTAAATATTTTCGGGAAGGGCTTATTTTGGGGGAAGGGCTTATTTTAGCACATGCACTCAAAAGCCTTATTGGGCTTATTGTCTAGAGAGGCCTTGTTTTCAGGGAAACAGGGTATTTACTATTAGGTTCTTGGCTTTGTCGGAGCTTGGTAGTGCACTATAGTTTGGTAACAAAACATCTGCAAGAAAATCACCAACTCAGACAGCACCAAAGACCCTGCAGTTAAACCCTGAGATATAAATATTCTCTTAGTATTTCAGTGTATTTGTTCTCTATGCCAAAAAGGAAAACAATTTTAATTCTTAATATGTATGTTTATATGTGTGTGCATAACTAAGTGTGTGTATGTATAGATGTATACTCTCACACACACAAACATATACTGGGATGGAATATAATCTGGATTCCCAAGATAGCAAGTGACAGCAAAGTTTAGACAAATTGGTTGAAAGAAAAAGGGTCGGGATAGCTCCTCCATAGAACGTCTGAATATATCTTTAATGATATATAACTGTTTAGTTTGGCAAGATTTCTATCCATAGGGGAGGAACAATAAACTGCTTAGAAGTAACTCCATACTGTTTTTCTTGGTTTTAAAGGGCCACATATAAACATACACATAAACTAAAGCATCCATGACTGGTTGAGTATTGTTCAGAAATATTTCCTTACCCTAACAATGAAACAGTGTGACCATGGATGGCAAAAAATCAGTGGGAGATAGTGAAGTAGATTTGGACAAATCCAACTAACCTAGTTAACATAGAGCTCCTTAATATTAAGAACTTAATATGTAAACTTAATAAAATGAAAATAAAGACCAAAATCTAAAAAAAAATCCCTCTATATGGTTAAAGAATTCCTCACTTTTCATTCTACTCCCAATTCCTAATATGGTGCATATGTATCCACAATGTTTTATACAATAACGCTGCCAATGTTAGTAAATGTGTCATTCTGCTAAGCACCTTCTCAATGCCCTTAAAATCCAGACCAAAATTTAGAATTGCTTTAATCAGCCATTTTCTCTACAGAAGACTTGTTTCTCAAATTTATATGCAAAGAAATTATCACTTCTAATCCTCAAGACAACTAAAAAAAAATCCCTGAAAAAACAAAGTAATGAAGATATGCTAAATATATTAAATACATTATCTAATAAATCTGGTATGGTCATACCTAGTTGTTCCCGAAGATCTTCGTTTTCATCAAGAAGATCATTGATTTTAAATTCAAGTTTATTAACTTCTTTAATTAATGTTTCAATTTCACTATTTCTTATTTTGAGTTGCTTTTTTAAACCTTTTATTTCAGCAACAGCATCTTCCAGGCCATATATGCCCTTGGAAAAGAAAAGATTAGAAAATATTATCAATCTAATATCAAAAATACATATAAAACATATAATAAAATATCTGGGAAACTGGAATTATGACATTAAATCCATTAATTATCTTTCTAACTCAGTTTTAGCATATTTAGCATATAAAGAGAAAACTTCCTAGGACAGGGGTCTGCAAAGTTGGCTCTTTTAAGACTGGTGGACTTCAACACCCAGAATTCTGGGAGTTGAAGTCCACCAGTCTTAAAAGAGCCAACTTTGCAGACCCGTCCTACGAAAAAGACTCTTCCTTTGCCTGCTTATTTGCATATTCATTAAATGCAAAAGTAACAAACTAAAAAAAGATGAATGTAGATTGTGTATGTGTATGACTGTAAGAGACGTGATGGTTTGCAAGTTGTAACAGCATGAATAGCATAATGAAATGAGTAAATTACTTAGCATGTGCAAGAATAATAAACAATGGATACAAAAAACAAAAAGAGAAGAAAATAGCATAAGAAAATTAATTTTCCTAAACTTTTGATTCTGGCCCAATACTTCCCCAGCTCCTGTCCCATCAGATGCTGGTATACATTTTCCCATACTGGTGAAGGAACACCTCTCTCAGTTTTAAAAAAAATTGACTGTTTCTGCCTGGAAGATATTTTCTCCAATCAAAGGACATACAGTTTCATAATCTTTCAATCGTTTCAGAGTTTCAATAAGATCTTTGTCCTTTTCTCTTGCATCTGCTTCTGCAAGTTCTGCTGTCCTTTCACTATCCTTGACTTTCTCTTCCAGCATCTGTAATTTTCCTTGTATTTCTCCAATACGATCCTGTTGACTAATCGATAGTCCGCCTGAAATAAAAATAAATGTTTAATTAGTTAATATTCCTATAGAAAGGAAACATATATTCAATATGTGACATTAAAAGTAAACATATAGTGGAAAATGAACAATCAGTAAATTCTTTTTTTTTTTTTTAAAGATCAGCTTCCTTTTCACTATAAAAATTTAATCCAAGGGACATAAAATCCAGGCTTACAAATTAAATAAAGTAGCAACAACTCCTGAAAAACTTTGATAAGTGGCCAGTAAAGTATTTCAACGGAAAGTTGAAAATACCTTATTACTTATATATATTTGCTTGTGAAACAAGAGAATGAGTAAATTATCTTGAAATATGTCCCTAAATGCATTATTAGGGTATATACTCTGAAAGAAATCATCCTTTCTTCTGAACAAATAATTTCAAAATCCCACCTAATATTACTCATAGTTAAGTGTCAGCATATGAACTGATTATCAATGTGCTGCTTTCCTTTTTAACTAACATTTATGGTTATAATCAAACACTGTTAATTCAATCAATACTTTATTCTTTATTGTTTACCTATTGACATTAGTACAGAAACACTTTCAAATATTTACTTTTATCTTTCTGGAGTTCTCTTTTCATATCCTCAATGATCAATACATTTTTCTCCATCTCCTTTGTATATTGTTCAATCTGTTCAGTGAGCAATTTGATCTGACTGTCTCTTTCTTGCACACCCTAAAAAGAGTTTTTTTACTTAATAAATAATACATGGAACATGCTCTTAAAGTACACCAAAATGATCAACAGAAAGAAAAAAGTACTTACAACACAGAGTTCAGATATTATCTAGAAGGATGAGCATAGGGAGCAAAATAAATAAATAAAGCAGAGAAATAAAAATAAAATGAACAGCTTACAAGTTTATGATGTCAGCTAAATTAATGACAGCTAAATGCTATCTCTAAAATGATTTCATTTTCTTCTAAATAGGCATGAGGTACATATCGTACAGTCACTCAAGCACTTGTGATATCCTGTCTAGACTACTATAACGCTCTCTACATGGGGCTCCCCTTGAGGTGCACTCGAAGGATACAGTTAGTTCAGAATGCGGCCGCGCGGGTGATCAAGGGAGCCTCAAGGCAGTCCCATATAACACCTCTCCTGCGCGAGCTACACTGGCTACCTGTGGCCTTTCAGGTGCGCTTCAAGGTGCTGATTACCATCTTTAAAGCGCTCCGTGGCACGGGGCCTAGTTATGTGCGAGACCGTCTTCTGCCCCACACATCCCTTCGACCGATCCGCTCCCATAGGGAGGGTCTTTTCCGGGTGCCGTCGGCCGGGCAATGCCGGTTGGCGACGCCCAGGGGAAGGGCCTTCTCTGTGGCGGGCCCTACCCTCTGGAACGACCTGCCTTCCGAACTCCGCACCACCTCGGACCTCCGCCTTTTCCGCCAGTGCCTGAAGACGCACCTGTTCCATCAAGCCGGCCTAGCGTGACCACCCGTTAACGACTGAGTTTTAGTTTACAAATTTTTAATTAGAGGGATTTTAATATGTTGTTTTAGCACAGGGTTCTTAAGTTTAATTGTGGTTTTAGGATATTATGTATTTGTATATTTATATGGTGTTTTTAATTTCCTGTGCGCCACCCTGGGTCCTTTTGTAGGAGATAGGTGCGGGATATAAATCAAATAAAACTAAAACTAAAACATATAGTGATATTTCAGATTATCATAAATTCAGGATAAGCTAATGCATTAATTATTTGTACATGATGCCTACCATGAACTCCCCTGCAGGCAAGAAGTAAGACTGCTACAGGGAGAAAACCTGGCATGAGCTTGAAAGGGGAGAGGGCAAGAGTTGGGAACATATCATTAGAAGAGTCACAGAGGAACAACCAAATAATCTTTGCTGACACCATGCAATTAAACTGCTCCTCCTTACTCAAAAAGGAACTATGCAATTCTCCATTCTCCCACCCCCCCTCCATCTCAACATTTTAAAATATACTGCATTAAGGAAGCAATTCTTCCCAAACATATAACCTCCTCATCAAACATTTCTGTCCCTTCAGCTTCACCTTCAAATCAACTATGTTAACATATTTTAAAATTCACATAGCACATTTTATGGGGGGGGAAATGATTAAAAATAATGAATTTAGTGGTAAAATATTCAAAATGCTGCATAGATAAATACAGCTCTCTCAAATAGATTTCTAGATATGGCCATACAAAAGTGGGTTGTGAAGATAATTACTGCATTATATTTTCCAGTAATGTGCATATTTATTTCACAATAAATATGTGTGGATACCTGCTGGAGGGCAAGAACATTGCTCTTGTCAGCATCCAACTGGGCCATTTTCAGCTTCTCTTTCATCGTCAACAACATTTCCTGATATTCAATTATTTCATCATCTTTGGAAGTCAAAATTCTCTGTAAGATAAAAGGAGACAAAAAGAATCTTAATTATGACAAACAGAAAAGAAATAGCAAAAACGCCGTTAATGTTTGTTGTGAAATACCTTCCACTCCTCCACTTTTTCATTTACAGCTGCCATAAGTGGGTCATCCTCTTCATTCTTTGCTTTAAGTTGGTCTGACAGCTCATGCACCTGCATAATATAATTCATAATATAAGCTATTGACAGACTAATTACCAATGGGAATTTTGCAGTATACATAATTGAAAACTAATTGCTCCCTTACAACTTACATGTAAAAGATACGGATATCAATGGATAAGGCCATGGCAAGTGTATTGCAAATGAACTTCAAATTTGGTACTATTTAACACTCCTAAAATCAACTTTGTGTATCTGTTTCCTAGTATGCAAGATGCCTCATACCTGTAGTCTATATTGCTCTTTTTCCTTTCTTAGCTGGTCCATGGCAATATCAGACTGTTGCACCATAAATTTCATTTTATTGTATTCATCAGTCATATTCTCCATTTCTTGCACAGATTCTTCTAAATTCTTCCTCATTTCCTTGTTTTGTCCTTCTAACTTTTCATTAGCTTCTGTCAAATTCTACAAATGTGAAACAGGCATATTTCCAGGAAATGTATGTTTTGATATAAGAAGCAATCCTTAAATTGATCAAGCTATATTAAAATGTGCCCTAAGAAAGTCTAGAAGATAACAATACAATAAGAAGTTTGATCATCAGCAAAGTTCTTAAATGCAGGGACATCCAACCATAAAACAAATTATTACAATTAGTTCATGAAACAACATATAGGTTTTGGCATGTTTGAGGGTATCTGAAAAAATATATTCTCATTAGCATGAAGGGCTGACATGCTATGCTCTAACGACCAAGCCCTTCATTTTATATCAAACTTTCTTCTGAGTTGCCCAAATACTAGTTTAATTTTGATTGTATTAAATTGGCAGGACTTTTCTTACTAGATTTGGTCATGATTTATGCTACTGACGTCCCTGAAGATATTTATACCCCTTTATTCCCCTTACAGATATTTCACTACTCGTTATTTAAAAAATCGGTAATTCATATATACCGTATTTTTCACACTATAAAATGCACTTCCCCCCCCCCCCCCAAAAAAGTGGGTGGAATTGTCTGTGCGTCTTATAGAAAGAATATTGCAGCGGGAGGAGGGGGGTTGATGCGACAGTAGTGTTCACCACCACCATTTGTCACCTCTGTCACTGTTTACCACTACCAGGAAACACTGGAGTCTTCACTGCCAAGCACCTGATTGGCGGTTGGATTGGCCTCTCAGAATATCACCAAGCAGCTGTCTAGGCGGTAGGGATCAGCGGCAGTGGGCGATAGGTGGCAGGGGAGATCTCCGCTGCCTAAAAATGCTGATTCCAGGAGGCAGTATTCCAGGAGGCCGATCCCACTGCCCAGTAGCTGTTTGGCAGCAAAGGCTCCAGTGCTCCCGGGTGGTGGCAACAGCTCAGCTCAGTTGACTGGTGGTGAATGCAATGGAGCCACATGATGAGCCACATGCTGGGGCTATTTGCTACAAGGATAATAGCAAGATGAATACTGAATGGATGTTGGGAGGCAGAGACAGATTTTTTTCCTTATTTTCTACTCTAAAGCTAATGGGCACCTTATGGTCCGGTGCGTCTTATAGAGCGAAAAATTCAGTATGTATACAAACACACAAACACTCTAAATCTCCATCTCACCAATTTGAACTACAAAATATCTTTTTTTAAATTAAGTTCTGCATGGAATACAATTTTATATGTTTAAATGAATAATGGATTAGTTACCAGTCATTAGCTTACTATTTCAAACAGCAGGAAAAATATGACAAACCTTTTGGTCTTATATAAAATTACCTTCCTCTTATTCTTGGACAAAAACACAAACCAAGAACCCAAAATAAACCAGTAATGTCTGCACTTGTTAAATTAGAGTCAGGTCAGACCATTTTGTTCTACTAACTCTTTGAAATTTACCTGAATTTCATCTAGGTATTGAACAAGCTCAAAATTCTTTTTTGATAACTGTGACCTGTAATCTGAGTCTTCTTTTCTTGATAGAAGTGTTTCCTTTTGTGTTTCTAATTGTCTCTGATAGTCAATAACATCCTGACGAAGCTGCTCATTCTGCAGAAAAAGATAATTAAAATATGAAACTGCTGAAGATAAGATATTAAACACTTTCTGAAACTGAGAAATATGCTAGTAGATGTAAGGAATTAGAAGTAATATACCAGAGAGACTTCATTTCATTGGATATATTCAAGTGGAAGCTAGATGGCCACCTGAAATACTATAATTTTTTATTCATGCACCAAGTATGGCCAGGGACTTGATATCATAATTGACCCTTTCACCTTTAAAGAATCTAATTTTTAATTAAGCTATTGAAACAAACTAATACACTGAACACAGAAACTAATACTAATCCTCACCTTTTTCTTCATTCTTGTTTTCTTAAAAAAAATAAGAGCAGAACAAAAAAAGAGGAAAATTTAAGAGACCAAACTTAGCAGGCAAAACAGAAAAGAGAAAAAACATAAAGGAAGAAGTAATACAGCATTATTGTACCAAGACAGCACATTTAAGAACTTAACATTATATATCTTTATGATGAAGAAAATCCATAAACTGAAGCACAAATTACTTAGATTGAAAGAATAATCCTGTCATCGCAGAAGATTTTAAACATTTATGACTGAATAATACTAAATTAAATGGCCTTTCTTCTAAGAAATTGGAAAACCTTAATTCTAGTGTACATGGCGCAGATGAGGAAAGATGGAAATAAGGAAGCACAATAACATTGGTAAATCCAAGGTACACAAGGTGTAACAAATAAGTAGGCACCAGGTGCAAAAAATTATTGTGTGTCAAATTGGTATATTGGCATACCAACCTCTCTTCTTAATTTGCTGTTTTCATTTTCTGTTTCTTCATTTCGAAGTGTAAGCTAGAATGACAAATTGGTTAGCTGAAACTATATAGTATGATCCTAATGTAAGCCATAAGTCTCCTTCTAAAAATATCGTCATTATTCATATTTGCAAAACCTATATGTATAATTAACTGAAAATAAAAAAGCACCTCTATTCAATCCAAAAGTTTGTTAAACCAGTTTTCTACTAAAAGTATATAATGCTACATTTTTTCAGAAGTACCCAGTAGCAGAAGGGATTATGTCTTCATAATTTACCAATTCCAAAATTTAGTTCAGTCAATCTGCAATGTAGGGAATAAACTCTATTTAGTTCCATATACATACATACATACCTAAATACATACTGCACTAAACAAAGATATTAATTTGTTAAAACTAGACATAGAAACTATTGAAACTAGTAAATTTGAGAGCATCTCTTTCAGTTCACTATACATATTAGATTGTTTCTTATAATTTTACAATTATGAAACAGTTCTAGTGCTTCATTTAAAAACACACACATTATTTATGATCAGATGTATTTTTCAAATCAAATGTATAGATAATATTCAATATTACCAATAACTAAGAATTTCAGATAAAAATCTTACATTCATTTATCTGTGAGTAAATTTATTTGACTCAAGTGGCTCTTCTTCTGTATAGATATGTTTATAATTTCATTACACAATTTTAGTGTTCCTAAGTTTATAGTATCTATCACTACTATTATGTTGATATAAATTTACATTATTTTCTTTTTAAAAATCTTGCATAGTTAGGTCTTCTTTTTCAATTTCTATTTTTATTCTAACATTAATTTGTTCAGAACAAGCTTTTACTCTTAATAGCGATTAATGTAATTTACCTGTTCATTAACTTTCTTCTCTTTGTCTAGGTCTTTTTCTATGTCTGCTAATTCTTTGTCTTTTTGTGACAACTGTTTTTCCAATTGGTGAATTTCATCACGCAGAAATCGAGTATCACGGCTTCCAGTGGATCGCTGTGCTATCTTAGCAAGTATTAAAATAAAACTAGTTATATATAATATAATATAAATAATTATATTAAGGTAAATAAAATGTTCATATTCTAAACAATATAAAACTCATGAAAAGATTTGAAATATAGTAAATATGCAACTAAACAATGTAATATCAGATTTAGCTATTTACTCTACAGGACCATCTGTCTTGGAATCTAAATTAAATGTAGACTGTCTATAATGAAAAATAACTACTAAATTTACAAATATTGAATTAAATCATTATTTCCAAAAGTATAGCAGTACAAATCAAATTCCCAACTATTAAAATAGGGTTATACTTTATGATTCATCATATTATCTGCAAGTATACATTTTATTGTATTTAAAAAATGCTCCAAAATCTAATTTCTCAATTAATAATTAATGCCAGGAAGCTTTCTAAAACATGGAGTAGGATCCTGTAGCTTAGAAGAGTCAGTGCCATACAAATTAGACAGATTCATAAGATTCATAAAGGTTTTTAAAGCTGATATTTTATCTCAAAAATAATAGTGTTCAATATTTACATTAGGTAAAGTTTAAACATACCTCTAATTCTTTTTCTAGCTTCATCACCTTAGTTTTTAATTTATTTTCTGTTTTCACAAAAAAGGAAAAGTTATCAAAATATGACCAAAACACTGAAATAAGACCTAGAATAAAACTGATCACATTTTTAATAGTATCGAAAATAGTTTCCTCTTTGAAAAAAATTAATTGTAAATTATATCTGTGTATAGTATAATTTATATTATATATAGTAATACCATGTTTCATAATTGAACCTTGCATATCCCATTTTTAATACTTACCTATTCTTTCAGAGAATTAAAAATGAGTGAACTCAATTGATCATTAAATCTTTCAATTTATTTTAAAGATTTTTCCCCCTTCATTTTACTTTAAGTTGAAATTGTGTGATGCTTTGGACCCAGCTTTAGTTGGACCTCATTAGTCATCATCATATGTATGTTTTCAATGTTTCCATCTTTAACTCAGAATAACAGAATAAATGAAACATATTTCTACTAAAACTAACTATAATGAAGAATCTCACTATTCGAACTGAGTAAAAGGTAACAGTTCAAAACCAGCAGCAAAGTAAAAGCAAAATAATGAAGCCTATAATATTGAATTCTGAACTCTAAATATGTTTTTCTCTCTCTCTATGGAACTGAAAATTCCATTTTATTTATACTTCTGTATTTCCCCCCCAAAAGTGTCCAGATGTTTACAAGTTTACAATCTATAGAAATGTTACCAAATTTAGCTTGCTCTTCTCCAGCTTTCTCAACTTCTTCCAGAGCCAGTTCTACTTCTTGGTTTTTCATCTATTAGAAAAAATGCAAACTTTGTAACTGCTGCAAACAAAATAAAATCACATGGATTAAAACATAACGTTTAAAATAAAATAGTTTATTACAGATAAACCCCTAATAGTAAGTTATAAGATATAAACATGCCAAAAATCTAAGAATAAGCTTTATGTAATTATACTCTTCCTTCTACAACAAGGGTATACAAGTAAAAAAAAAACACCTGCCAGAGTTGTTTTTATTAATCCAAAACAACTACAACTCTATGTTTATTATGGAAAAGTGTGTTTGTCCTATTTTCATCCAAGTACTACATTTACTGTTCAAAATGACTGTACATGAATGGGTAAAAAGCCAAAAAAAAAAAAATTCTCATCTCTTCCCTTCTCAGGAAATCTTAGGTTACTTGTCTTCTTTCCTACTTGTAAATATTTTAGAGGTTCCAGGAATATTCTAAACACAAACAAAACCTGTTCCAATCTTTCTTATGGGATTACAATGCAAGGGAAGAAGAGCCTATTCAATTTGCCTGTCCAGGCAACTGATGGATTCTTTAAGCTTTCAGAGGGAACCATGAGTTATTCCCAAAGTTCTGGTACATAGTTCAACTGGGCCCTTAGTCACAGCTTGGAATGAATGCATGATGAAGGACTCAGACTGGATCATGCCAATGTGGATTCTCTCTTTATGGATTCCACAATCTCCACACCCCAATTTATAGAGAAGCTCTAAGAGCCCACCAGCAGCCTTGTTTCAGATAACCAGTATTTTCAGGGTTAATAAGACTCTGGAGGGCCCCTGAATGGCCCCTGAGAGAGCTATTCAAAGAATCTGTTGGATAAAGTTATTTGGATTTGTTCTAAGTTGGACTCCTGTTAGGCAGATCCTATGGAAGAAAGTGAGGCACAATCTTGCTTCATTACGTGGGATGACTTTCAGGTCCTGAAGAAATGCACAAGGTCCTTGCAGTGGTAAGCTATGTGCCATGCTCCTCCTGGCTAGTTAAGGTTTTTGGGAGATGGTGTGTAGTTGGATATAAACAGAGGTTAACACCTGTTTCTAAGAGGGGATGGAGTTTGCCTGCCCTAAAGAAAGCAATAGGCTACCTATTTCTCAAAAAGCCATCCTTGGATCTGACAGGGTTGAACAAATTTCATTCAGTCTCTACTGTAAAATTAGGGAAAGTTGTGGAAAGGCTAGGCACTCAGCTTCAAAGGACTCTTCAAGAAAAGCAGATTATAAAGACCCTTTTCAGTCTGGATGTAGACATGGTTATAATACAGAGATAGTGTTGACCTCCACTTGTAAGCTTCAACTACTCCAAGATGCAGTGGCACATATAGTTTTGGGCACTCTGAGGACTATCTATATTAGATATATTGACTGCCAGTCTCTTTCTAGGTGCAATTCAAAGCGCTAGTTATCACATTTAAAAACTTGAATGGCAGAGACAAATTATCTATAGGACTACTTCTCCCTGTGGATATGTCCATACCACAAGATCAGATAAGGTGGGTACATTCCATTCCCCTTTACTAAACAATATCATCTAGTGTGCCTTCTCTACAAAAATCATCTATCTTATAGAACAGCCTTTTTCCTGAGGTCTGGAAGGCCCCTACCCTATTAACTTTCTGGCGGGCCATGAAGACTTAGCTCTTCCCTCAAAAGCTGGATCAGGAAAGCAGTTGAGCCCAGCATATGTGTACTTTAGTACAGGATTACTATGATATCTTGGTGGCATGTGATGTATTTTTTTTTTGGGGGGGGGGCTTTTTCTTCTATTCATAGTGGTTTGATGATTGCTATACACTTAGGACTATATTGTGTATAAGTAATTAAAGTATAATACAGTTTATAAAGATGCTATTTAGAAATCCTAACAATGTATCAGTACTGACCTTCATTAGTGATTGAGAAATTTTAAAAAGTTGAATTAAATGTGCAGAAGTCTCATCTTTCAAGGAATTACCATCAACCTAAAATATATAAAATATAGGTATTTGAGAAGTACACATTAAAATAACTTTAATTACTGACATATTGAAAACATCATGCAAAATACCTTAGCCACAGTCTCAAGCAAACTATCTGCTAGTTCCTCCTGACGAGGCAAAGCATCAGGATCTACTCTCATAATTTTCTTCCACTCCAAAATAGGTGCCATTCTGAATATTCATTTACTTCTGAAAAAAAAGTAGTCACATTGAAAAGGTTACCAAAAATACCACTGTGTCCCTCTTGAAATATTTAGTATAGCATTTGTAGTATTTTTATTTAGTAAGCTATTATATCTAAGGACAGTAGAGCAGCGTTTTTCAACCACTGTGCCGTGGCACATTAGTGTGCCGTGGGAAAAATTCCTGCCAGAATATCAGCTTTGTGTTCAGCCAAACAGGCCCAGGTTTCACACTGAGTAAGTAAACAGAAATATGAACAATTATAAAATACGTTATTATTTCATAATAAAGTAATTATAAAATAATTTCTTTGTGTTTATTTGATTCCTATTCAAGAGAATTACTTTATATATAGTCAATATAGGCACAGAGTTAAATTTTTTAAACATTTTCTAATGGTGGTGGTGTGCCTCGTGATTTTTTTCATGAAAAAAGTGTGCCTTTGCACAAAAAAGGTTGAAAAACACTGCAGTAGAGGACTTACTTTCCTCATTAACAGAAATTATGTGAGGCAGGTTTAGACTGAATGGTTATTGGTCCATAGGCATTCACTAAGCTTGCATTAATCAAGGGTGGAATAGAACCTCACCTCGCCCTTCCTAATCCAAACCCTTAACTACCACAATGGCTTTCAAATGAAATGTTACTAGATACAAGGAGTCAAACAAATACAATACAATACAATACAATAGCAGAGTTGGAAGGGACCTTGTAGGTCTTCTAGTCCAACCCCCTGCATGGGCAGGAATCTTATACCATTTCAGACAAATGGCTGTCTAACATCTTTTTAAAGACTTCCAGGGTTGGGGCATTCACAACTGCTGGAGGCAAGCTGTTCCAGAGGTTAATTGTTCTTACTGTTAGGAAATTTCTCCTTAGTTCTAAGTTGCTTCTCTCCTTGGTTAGTTTCCACCCATTGCTCCTTGTCCTGCCCCCAGGTGTCTTGGAGAAAAGTTTGACTCCCTCTTCTTTGTGGCACCCTCTGAGATATCGGAACACTGCTATCATGTCTCCCCTGTTTTAAGGGGAGAAATGTTTTAAGACTAAAAGCCTTTTTTTTATTTATGCACCAAAAGCATTTCTCTTTATTTCCATGTATGTACTCAATGTACTCACTTAGGAATTCCATAAGATGATATGGGAGCTACTGTAAAAATTAATAAGAAAACCTGTAAAACCGCTTTTACATTTGAAAATAATCCAATTTCAGGTTTTGTATGCATACTACTACTTGAATTTGATATTATGCTAAGGGGTTCCTTTACCATTTCTTTTTTAATTCTGTTTTTAATTTTTTATATTAATAAAATATTTGATTATCATAAGTTTGGAACAGATTGTAAATGAATGCAAGTGATAACTGCAATGTCTGAAAAACCATTTCAGAACAATTATCCTTAATATTTTGGAATTCTCTTGTTAGGAAGGCCATAGATTCAAAAATTTCATTGCACAAATTGGTTCTATGTCTGTACCTATAAAAACATAGATAACTAGGATTGCCAATCTTGTTTCTATCTAAATTAATATTATTAAATTCAATTTGATCTCTAAGAATGTGCATTAAATTATAGCTATATAATCATTTACACAGTTTTGTGACATGCTTAAACCTGTTAACCTTGCACGGTTGTAAGGCTTTGAAATTACAGTGTCATTTCGAGACAAATATGTATTACGTAACATGTTAAATTTAAATATAAATCATTTTTTTAGTTCACATCTTAAGTGCTTTACTACTTTTTGGGGTATAGGCAACAGTGCACTGGTCAACAAGCAATTGTAACCACCACAGGAAACATTCTATAGCTCTAAATCATTGAACTATAATTTCTGTTGGAATATTCCATTCAACTTCCACTCTCCACTTTCTTCTGTTTTTGTTTTTTTTTCTTCATATCAGTATGCATTCCATAACTGAATGCATGCCTGAATAAATGAGTGAATCAGTGAATTAATAGACTCCTCTTACTAAGCAGCTTTGATTTTCTACTAAGTTTTACAATGTGTGGAATCTGTTGATAGGTTTCTCAAGCATATCAATGATAAAAATGGTACATTCTATTTTGGTTTACTGGGTTTTTTTCACCACGGCTAAAATTAACACACTATTAGTGCTCTTTTTTTGTTTCATTTAGCTTCAACTGGGTATCACAACACTTGGAAGAAAAAATAGATTTTAATGGTTTTCCAGAAGGTTAAGAGGATGGAAGTCTGCCAGATCTCAAGGGGAAGAGAGAGGGCAGGACCACTATGGAAAATGCACACCTCCTAGATCCCAGAAGCTCATTACCACCAGTATATATTGTGTCTTAACAGAAAACCACTATACAGTTAATTTCACATAGATTACACAAGGTGTGAGACAAATTTCAATCCCACCAGATTTAGGGAATAAAACCAACAGCATTGTTTTAATACTATATACCAGTGTTGGCAAACCTTTTCAACACCGAATGCCGAAAAGGGTGTGCACGGGGGTGGGGAAACACCGGAAACCAGAAGAGTAGCTTCCTGGCTTCCAGGAGAGAAACCAGAAGAGTAGCGTCCACATGCAGTAGCGCCGGTCAACAGGTATTTCGGTTTTTGGCATGAGTACGCACACAAAGACCAGCTGGCCAGCGCACATGCACATGCTGGAACCAAGAAAAGCAACAGGCGATGGCTGGCATGCCCAGAGAGGTGCCTCTGTGTGTCACTTCCTGTACTTGTGCCACACGTCCACCATCACAGCTATATACTAAATAAGAAAAAATACTTTGGCCTTTTCAAATACTATTCTCTGGGATTCAAATATCAGTTTTTTGATCCTGGGAAGAAAGATCCAAGTTTTTGTTGAAGAGATTTTTTTCCCCCACCTTATAATTCTTCATTCCGAACTAAAGATTGGAGATAGGGTTCATACACTGAACTAAAATATGGTTAGTGTAGCAGGTAGCCAAGTACATAGAGTGGAAAGCTGAAGATCTCAAACCACAGTCCCTCAGACAACCGGGTGTGAATCTCTCTGCGTGAGATGGGGCCTAGGGAGGCAGTTGGGCGTGTTAGTTGTATACCTGGCTCCTCGCTATGCAACAACAGCCCTGCCCGAGCTCCTAGAGGTGATAGCCGAGGCGGCAGTTGAGACCCCCAGACTAGTAGTCATGGGGGACTTTAACTTGCTGTCGGCGGGCGAAGCCTCTGGAGCAGCTCGGGAGTTCATGGCCTCCATGACGGCCATGGACCTGACCCAGGTAGTTTTAGGCTCTACTCACGAGGGGGGAAACACGCTGGATTTGATCTTTGTCTCGGGACAGTGGAGTTGTGATCTGGGAATAGGGGATCTAGCCATCACTCCCTTGTCATGGACAGATTACGCTCTCCTTCGGCTGGACTTTCCAATCGCTTCACCTCACCGCGGGGAGGCGGAACCGGATACTCCTATATGGTTCCGCCCCAGGCTTCTAATGGACCCGGAAAGGTTCCAGAGGGAGCTTGGGCCAATTCCTGTGACCCTGCCTCGCGACTCGACTGAGGACCTAGTGGCCGCATGGTTAAGTGCGGCTGCAGGGGCCTTGGACCGAGTCGCGCCCTTGCGGCCTCTCTTGCAGCGACGAATCACCCAGGCTCCCTGGTTTATTGAGGAGCTTCGGGGGATGAAGCGCCGCAAGAGACGCCTAGAGAGCAGATGGAGATCCTCTCGCTCTGAAGCCGACCGAACACTAGTGAGAACCCATATTAGGGCTTACTTAGTGGTGATAAGGGTGGCCAAGCGTGAGTATTGTGCCACCCTTATTGCATCCGCAGATAACCGCCCTGCCGCCCTGTTTGGGGTGACACGCTCCCTCCTTCATCAGAGGCTGCGGGAAGCCCCTTTGCAAGGGCGAGCAGAGGAATTTGGGATTTATCTGCAGGAGAAAATCACTCGGATTCGGAATGAGCTACCCTCCATCGACAGTGGTCCTGTGGGACTGTCCGAGACTAGTCTTGAGGCTCCTTCTTGGGAGGAGTTTGTTACCACCGAGGATATGGATAGGTTGTCAAGGAAACTTAGGGCGACCACATGTTTATTGGACCCGTGTCCCTCCTGGCTTGTACTGGCATCCTAGGAGACGACACGAGGCTGGCTCCAGGGCATTGTCAACGCATCTTTGAGTGAGGGGTCCTTACCTGCCGTCTTGAAAGAGGCGGTAGTGAGGCCCCTCCTCAAGAAGCCGTCCCTGGACCCAGCATTATTAGAGAACTATCGTCCAGTCTCCAACCTTCACTTTTTGGTGAAGGTTGTTGAGAGTGTGGTAGCCCAACAGTTTCCGCGACACCTGGAGGAAGTTGATTATCTAGACCCGCGCCAGTCCGGCTTCCGACCCGGTCACAGCACCAAGACGGCATTGGTCACGTTGGTTGATGATCTCTGGAGGGCGCGGGATAGAGGTTATTCCTCTATCCTAGTCCTATTAGACCTCTCGGCGACTTTTGATACCATTGACCATGGTATCCTATTGCACTGACTGGGGGGGTTGGGGCTGGGAGGCACCGTTCTGCGGTGGTTCTCGTCCTACCTCTCTGGTCGGTTGCAATATGTGTTGACGGGAGGGCAGAGGTCGACCTCGAGGCCTCTCTTATGTGGGGTTCCTCAGGGGTCGGTCCTCTCGCCCCTCCTTTTCAACACATATATGAAGCCGCTGGGTGAGATCATCCGTGGTTTTGGGGTGGAGTACCACCTGTACGCTGATGACACCCAGCTGTACATATCCACCCCAAACCACCCCAACGATGCCGCCGAAATGCTGTCCCGGTGTTTGGAAGCCGTACGGATCTGGATGGGTGGTAACAAACTCAAGCTCAACCCTGCCAAGACTGAGTGGCTGTGGTTTCCGGCACCCCGGTTCAGCCAGATTACTCCAACTCTGGCCATTGGGGCGAAACACTGGTCCCCGTGGAGAGGGTGCGCAATTTGGGTGCCCTCCTGGATTCCCGGCTGTCCATGGAGAACCATGTGGCGTCCGTGGCCAGGGGGGCGTTTCATCAGGTACGCCTGATGCGCCAATTGCGCCCCTTACTGGACCGGGCTGCACTTCGCACAGTCACTCAAGCTCTCGTGACGTCCCGACTCGACTACTGTAATGCTCTCTACATGGGGCTTCCCTTGAGGTGCACTCGAAAGCTACAGCTAGTCCAAAACGCAGCCGCGCGGGTGATTATGGGAGCCACTAGATGCTCCCACATAACACCGATCCTGCGCGAGCTGCATTGGCTTCCTGTGGTCTTTCGGGTGCACTTCAAGGTTTTGACGACCATCTTTAAAGCGCTCCATGGCTCGGGGCCTAGTTATATGCGAGACCGCCTCCTGCCCCATACATCCCTTAGACCGATACGCTCCCACAGAGAGGGCCTTCTCAGGGTGCCGTCGGCCGGACAATGCCGACTGGCGACACTCAAGGGAAGAGCCTTCTCTGTGGCGGATCCAGCCCTCTGGAATGACCTACCCCCTGAACTACGTACCATCACCGACCTCCGCCTCTTCCTCCAATGTCTTAAGACATATTTGTTTCAACAAGCCGGCCTAGCCTAACCTCCCATGGGGACTTTTAGGTAGTTTTAAATTGGGTTTTAAAATTTGGTTTTAGCGCAGGATAGGATTGTTTAATAGTTTTTTAAATTATATTTATTGTATTTTGTATGCTTTTTAAATTTCCTGTGCGCCGCCCTGGGTCCTCTGTGGAGAAGGACGGGATATAAATTTAAAATAAATAAATAAATAAATAAATAAAATAAATAAAACTCCTCTCTCAGAGGCTCTGTACGTATTCACTTTGTGATCCTCTCTCCTACTGTGAGGTATCAGTTTGATTGTACTTGCTGATATAACTATCTTCCAAGGGGCATCTCACCTGACAATGCTGATATGTGAGAAAGATAGAGCACTCATACCCTGTGTTGCCTTCGTGGCAATTAAAATGTAAAAACTGAAAAAAGTAAATTTAAATAGTGCAATCTTCTGACATATAACACATGACATATAACATTCCATTGTTTTCTATCTACAAGGCATAGACTGTTTATTTTTTTTATAAAAATATTCTGTAAAATATCCAACAGATTATGCCAAGTAACATTTTAACAATGGTTTACTGAATAAATCATAATTAACATGCTAATAATGTAAATTGGTCTCTGAATCACAGTATCTGGGTTCCCATATTATGAATAACAAGTACCAAAGCAATTTCATACTTTTAAGCTCAATCATAGATCATTTCAGTTATTGAATCCAATCTACCATTTAGTATAGGGATCTAGTTTAAAGCATTCCCAACAAGAGGTCAGTCCTCCAGTCTCTACACATTCAATGACAGATGTTTCCTAACATTAAAAAAAAATTACCTTTCTATAAAAGTTTTAAGACCATTATTTGAGATGACAGCAAAGACATGGATCAATATTTTCCACTTCCACAGGAAGTTTCAAAATTTCAAAACCTGTTTCCTTTCAGGTATTTTTTATAAACAATGGAGAAGCTAAAAGAATATTTTCCATATTATTTTATTTGCTGTTGCTCCACATGGCTTCCATTATTCCAAGAGATACACCTTTTCTTCACAAATTGAAATGTTTAATTGAATGATCCAGTTCCTCCAAAACACCATTTTCCCCTTCTTTTTCATCAAATCATGTAATCCCAACATGTGTGCAAGAAGACAAGCAGGAAAACATGAGATATTAGAAAGATCTGGTATTGTTCTTTTGGAGATGCTGTCTATCCAATGCTTCTCTCTCGCCCAAGAACCTGGCTGGGCATTAAAAGGGAAGTGGGGGGCAAAACCTTTTGCTGCTTTAGGATAATCTGTGCTAGGGGGGAGAGAGCTTATTATGCCCAAAGCATTGTGCATTAGTGACTATTTCACCATTTTGTCCCATTTTACTAACTTTCTTGCCAGAGTTAAGTGAATCACTGCAGTTGATAATTTGCTAACATTTTCTTTTTTTCCCCACCTTATCTTACAATTCTTCATTCCAAGTTAAAGATTGGAGATAGGGTTCATACACTGAACTATAAAACATGGTTAGTATAGCAGGTAGCCAAGTACATAGAGTGGAAAGCTGAAGATCTCAAACTCCTAGTTTAATGAAAAGAAGGACCAGAGGAGACATGATAGCAGTGTTCCGATATCTCAGAGGGTGCCACAAAGAAGAGGGAGTCAAACTATTCTCCAAGGCACCTGGAGACAGGACAAGAAGCAATGGGTGGAAACTAATCAAGGAGAGAAGCAACTTAGAACTAAGGAGAAATTTCCTGACAGAACAATTAACCAGTGGAACAGCTTGCCTCCAGAAGTTGTGAATGACCCAACCCTGGAAGTCTTTAAGAAGATGTTGGATAGCCATTTGTCTGAAATGGTATAAGGTTCCTGCCTACGCAGGGGGTTGGACTAGAAGACCTACAAGGTCCCTTCCAACTCTGCTATTGTATTGTATTGTATTGTAAGTCCTCTCTCAGAGGCTCTGTAAGTATTCACTTTGTGATCCTCTCTCCTACTGTGAGATATCAGCTTGATTGTACTTGCTGATATAACTATCTTCCAAGGGGCATCTGGCTGTTAAATGAATCTGGCTTCCTCATTGGTTTTGATTGTCCAAAGGTTGCAAAAGGGATCACATGACCTTGGGACACAGCAATAGTCATAATAAGTATGAACCATTTGCCAACCAAGCATCTGAATTGTGATCACACACGATCATGGGGATGCTACAAAGATTGTTAAGTGTGAAAATTGTCATTTTTCCCCCAGTGCTGTTGTAACTTTGAATGGTCACTAAATGAACTGTGGTAAGTCGAGGACCATATGCATTTGGACCACAGAGAACATTTTGTGTATCTGTAATCAGGGCCGCTGAGAGATTAAGTGCTGGAACAAGACTAATATGGGCCCCCTGACCTACACGTGGAGACATAAATCAATAATGTCATAACTGTACACTTATTAATTACATTCAAACATACTTGCAAATGTATTAAATATATATTTAAAATATATGTTTAAATATATCCTCCTGTTTTGTCAGTGAAGGGAAGCCCTGCCCTAAATATCAATAGCACTCTTTTTCCCCCCTCCATTTTTGTTTGACACCCTTCCTAAAGATCTACCTGTAAACTCTTCCTTCCAACCTTAATTACACTCAACGAATATGCTGAATTTTCCTCCCCTCTTTTGTTCTTTATTTACGGTCTATTTGGGATGGTAAGATCCAGATGCCATCCCTGCTGCCCGTGAAGTTTTAACATAAGAACATAAGAATAGCCTTGCTGGAACAGGCCACAGCTCATCAAGTCCAGCATTCTGTCTCACACAGTGGCTCCCCATTTGCTCCAGGGTCTTCCCAAGCAGATGTCTTCACCTGCTTATGATTCCCTGCAAATGGCATTGAGAAATATCCTGCCTATCTCTCCAGCCCGAAGGGTGTCCTTAGGCATCCATAATGATAGCCATGGATACCCTTGTTCTCCATGAACTCGTCTAATCCTTTCTTAAAGGTGTCGAGGCTGACAGCTATCACCACTTCTTCTAACAGGGAGTTCCATAGACCAGGGATCCTCTGGGTGGGATCCTCTTATTTGTTTGAGGTCTAGCTATCAAAAGTTTCATGGAGTGCCCCCTAGTTCTAGTGTCGTGCGATAGGGAAAACAGTTTTTCCTTTTCTACTTTGTCCACACCATGCATGATTTTATAGACTTCAATCAGGTCACCTCTCAGGCGCCGTCGTTCTAGAGTGAAGAGGCCCAGCCGTTGCAGCCTCAGATGGTAAGGAAGGTGTTCCAGCCCCCTAATCATTCTGGTTGCCCTCCTCTGCACCTTTTCCATTTCCATAATATCCTTCTGAAGGTATGGTGACCAGAACTGTACACAATACTCCAGATGGGGCCTCACCATAGATTTATAAAGATGCAAAATGACACTTGCTGACTTATTTTCTATACCCTTCCTAAGGATCCCTAGCAATGAGTTTGCTTTTTACACTGCTGCGGCACACTGGGTTGACACCTTCATTGAGCTGTCCACCAGGACACCAAGGTGGTGTACTTTCAATGACCCAATATTGTTTTTCTTTTTAAAAGTTTGGTTTTGTAAACATTTTACAAAATTTTCCCCTTCATGGGGCCCCCTTTGAGCTCCATGGGCCCTGGAACAATGTGCCGTCTGCACCCCCCCTCCCCGCACTCCCCAGGGAGGATGCAAAGCTTTATTTCACCGGTGGACGACCTGAACCGCAGGTTAGGCGCATAAAGAACCACCCTAATCTCGACTACGAAGGACTGCTCCCCAAAGATTTGGTACCCCAAAGGCTCAGTCAGAAGGCGGAGGATGCCAGCAGGCATAATCCCAGGGCCCGCTCGGTCCTCCTTTCCTCAACCCCCGACTAGAAGCAGGAACCGGTACCCCGTCTCTCCCCGGTGCCAGCGCCGCCCCTTGCTTGGCTCGCTTACTTTTCACCGCCTCTCCTCCCACCTTCAAGTCTCTTTCCTTTGTCTTCCCTCGCTGACTTCCGCTGGCGTTTCAGGTGGGGGAAGGCCGTTGCTAAGCAACGCGATCAAACAACCCTCGCCCACATCCAGAAAGAGCCCGGATATGCTTCCGGACTGGCAACGAGCGCCCGCTTAAAAACTCCCGCGGGACTACAATGCCCAGAGGGCAGTTCGGCGAAGAAAACTCCGACTCCCGAAATGCTTTGCTCGACGAATCGCCCCCGAGTCCGGACAAAGCGCTACCTATAGGTGAAAAACGAAATGTCCGGCAATAAAGAGAGCGGAACGGAGCTGACGGGACCCTCGCGCAAACCGGGCGGGAAAAAAAGCACGGACAGCTCGACGTTAAAGGGCGAAGTATTTCCCTTCCTAAGGAAAGCAAAAAAAACTACACGCCCCAGTCAGCCCAACACCGACCTGGAGACAATCTCTTTTCCGATATCCGCCGCTTGGAATGCTGGGAAGAGGGAGGTGGGGGGAGCGGGCGAAAACCGCCTCGGCGAGCGCTCTGCTGGGAAGGGAGAATGAGTGTCTGCGCATGCGTAATCGGGGTGGGAGTCTCCGGTTCGTTCGTTCGTTCTGATTTGTGGGGAAGGGGAGGGGAGGGGGTCTTATGTCGAGTTAAGTCGGGAAGCTGCTGCGGAGTAAGTCATGGCAGGGAAAGGGCTTCATCCACGGCAGTCCCAAGTATAGGAACCTGCGGAGTGAAAACACGCGAGGACAAAATCTTCTGGGAAGCTGGGTAACTTAACTCGCGTGGTGACTTTCCGTGCAAAGGTAAATGGGGGGAGAAAAAAGGACGGGGAGGGCGGGGGAGGAAAAACTTGTCCGTCAAATGTGAAGTTTAAGCCCAAGGGACGGTTTGATTGGATCTTTGGCGTTCGGTTTCTCTTTAAAGTGAACCTGTCCCCCCTCGCTTGCCTGTTATTAATTTCCCAAAAGGCTAGCAGGCTTCACACGCGACGTTTATAAAGCCTTGAATTAGGCACTGTAATGGTATCTTTGTGGGCATGGCAGAATCTATAAATGCATTCTGGTTAAGGGTTGTTATCTAGCCGCATGATTCATATGGGCCCAACATCATATACTGTATAATGCAGGGGCTCTGCAAAGTTGGCTCTTTTAAGACTGGTGCACTTCAACTCCCAGAATCCCCCAGCCAGCCATGGCTGGCTGGGGAATTCCGGGAGTTGAAGTCCACCAGTCTTAAAAGAGCCAACTTTGCAGACCCCTGGTATAATGCAACGCTGTTGGTGTTCACTTTGAAGGGCCAACGCTGGATGCCATTAATTAAAACCCTTCTGAACATAGACCTGCTTTGTTTATAGCTTACTTCTTTGGCAAAAGTATGACTTTTGCTAGGTTTGGAGCCTGCTGTCTTTGCAAACTTTGTGTATCATTTATATTTTGTAAAGATTGTGTGATCTTTGTACATTGTATATTAATCAGAATTATTAACCCAATTTAAAAGAGTATGAAGTCTGTTAGTGAGATGCATAGTTCTTAATTTCACTTTCTGGGTAATTTGGAAATGGGAGAAATAGTTCTACATGCATTAATTTCTTAATGACAGGTAGTTGGATATTCTGAAGTGGTAGTTTATAAGCAAAGTTTAACACTTGGATACAATTTAGATTTAGATTTTGGATTTTATTTGATTTTTATACCGCACCTAATTTAGATTTCAGTGGCATTGTATTATTAAATGTTTACATCAATTCATCTTACCATCAACTCCCAAAAACAATTATTGGCTCTTCTGCTCTCCATACACCATATTTGTACCCTATCCGCCACTTTCTTCTCCCTTTCTCCTCCCCCTCCCTACCTTCCTTCCCTCTGTTGTCCTTCCCTTCTCTATTTCCCCTTCCTCTCTCCTTCTCCTCTCTCCTCCTTTCTCTCCTCCTCTCCCCCCCCCCTCTCCTACCCCTCTCTTCTTCCCTTACCTCTCTCCTCTATTTGGTGTATTTCATTTACTTGGTGTATTTCAGCTTCTGAGCAAGCTTCATTTTATGTTGATGATATTTATAATTCCTTTTGACAGTATACATGTGATTATATGTTATGAAAACAGAGATTTCAGTGGCATATATATTTTACAGTATTCATATTGGCATGAATCTGATATGTTTACGTGAAAGTTATTCTGGCCACTGGGTTTCTTCTCCCCTCTCCCCTTACCTTGGGCTCCTCATTTCATTCTGATATATTTCATTCATTGTTCTATCTTGCTACGTTTTAAACAGTGTTTAACATTTTTTGTAACATTGTTCTCTTTACTCATATTTATTCAGTTCTTTGCTTCTTTATAAGCCTGGGAAGTATCAAAGCTGTAGTTATTAAGGCCTCCACAAATTATTACACCTGGCTGATTTTGCTCTTAACTCAAAGAACCTCTTATATAAACAGGTTGAGGTCTGATTTATATTTAAGTGGGAGACTCAGGAATGTAGGCTAGACTGGGAAATTGGAGGGGGAAACCCTCAAAAAAAACGAATGACTAACCAATGTTTTAATTGATGCCAAGTGAGCTACCTGGAAATAATTAGATAAAGTTCAACAGGAAGAAAAATTTGGTAGAGAGCCAGTTTGGTGTAATGGTTAAGGTACCAGGCTAGAAACCTATCAGCTCTAATGCCACTTTAGGTATGAAGCCGATTGGATGACTTTCAACTAGTCATTCTCTCTCAGCTGCAGGAAGAAGGCAAATCACTTCTAAAATATTGCCAAGAAAATTGTAGGGACTTGTACAGGCAATCACCAGGAGTCAACACTGATTTGAAGGCAGAAAACCAAAAAATGATTCATTATATAGTCAGGATGAGACATAGGTTGCCTATGAAATTGTATTGTTGCCATTGTCAACAATATTAATTGAACCACTTGATTTCGTATAGAACAGCATCAGTGCTTTTTATAAATATTCTGGATAATCAGCCATTCATTTTCTGTCCTAAATGCCAATAAGCAAATTACAGCTGCCCCATCGGTACATTTTTTTCTAACAATCAGGCAGATGGTTACATAGCTAATTGTGTGCATATGTAAATGTTGAAGCAATTAATGCAATTTAGAACACCTAGCAGTCAGTACAAAAATAGCATACAGTATTTCTCAATTCCAGTTCTATGGAGTTGGTTGCCTTGGGGGCAGGGGTACTTTATAGCTGTGTAGAATTTCAGGATATAGTTCAATTACTTTTGGTCTCTTCTACATATACCCAAAGGCTTTTATATCCCCAGTGAAATCTTGGGGGGGGGGGGGGGGGAGCTTTACATGCCACATTAAAGATTGTTTTGAACTTTATCAGGATTTTTTAAAGGAGAAATGTCATTTGAAAAGATGGCTTGGATATATGGATATCTTCTTGGAACAAGTCCTGTAATCGGGTATGAATGCACATCACTGTCCTTGTGGATAACTTATTTCATTCTGCCAGACTCCCCTGCCCTATCTGATTTTATTGTTTACTCTAAACAGAATTTGAAATGTTTGAAGTCCAAAATCTTATCAGCATAATCTGACCAAATTATTCTTGACCCCTAGAAATTCTAAAAATAATAATATAGATGATAGTTGGCCAATGTTTTGCTCAGAAATCTGTACAGCTACCCAGAAAAATAGAGTTAAAACTAGTATGATAATAAGCATCAGGGAGAGGACAGAGGATAGTGAGATACTACTTTAGAAGATTATTACCTTCCAGGTTGCTTTCAGGTAGATCATTCTTTTGGGTCTCCCCAAAAGAGGCATATTATAAGAGCACATTCAACTTTTTTTTTTAATATAAAAATTTAATTGGAAGCAATGTGTCCTTCTATAACTTTAATTTAAATTGGCGATATTTTAAAATTACTATTTTTTTGAGCTCTTTCATTGATTCACTTTTCTGCATAGCCCCATTTGCTGCATACTTCTGGCAATGGTGGAATAGTTTCTTAAAGTCATCACAAAGAACTGCATACCTTTTCAATCAGGTCCTGACAATTCCTTCCAGCTATTCATTTGAGTTAAATGGATACTTACAAAAGTTTCCTTTAACTTTGGAAATTTGTGGAAGTCACATGGCACGGATTCTGAACCTTAGGTTAGAAGGGGTAAGATGTGAGATATAACTTTGCAAATACCTCTTGGTGACTTGTGAGATATGAAGTCTTACCATGTTGAAAACAAATTCTTTCTTGTGTTATGTTTCCAAACTCCTCTCAATTGTTTCAAAGTTTTGAGTGTTATGCAGATAGTATCGTGAGGTTCAAGAAAATCCTTATGAATAACACCATCTGCATTCCAAGAAAACTGTATCCATGATGCTTTCTGCCAAAGCGTAGGGTTTCTTCCCCCTTGTTGGAAAAGTTTTATGACAGTGTTCCATGGACTGATGATGCTTCATGTCTGTGCCATAACGAAGTGCCCATGTTTTGTTGGCTGTCACAATGTTATGTAGACATTCCTCACTTTCATTCTTGTAGTTTGAAAGCAATTATTGACAAATTTCATTTCTGGAAGTGTTCATCTTTGTCATCAGCATACAAGGAACCCATCTAGCACTTGTGTAAAACTTGTGAAAGTTTGTAAACTTTCTAATATTGAGCAACACATATTCTGTGAAATGCCAAGCTTGGCAGCAATTTTCCTTTCCATGATCTAGTGATTGTCCTCAAATCAGTTCATCAACATTGCTCATATAAAACCTGTGTGTTGTTCTTGATCACGCATTTGTTCTTGATCACGCATATCAGCTCTTCATAGTTCACCATCTTTACACTTTTGGGGGCCCAGCTATGCACGGTACTCACATTAACAGTCATTGTAATAAATCTGCATTATGCAGTAAATTTTAATTAGCTGTCAAAAATTCAATCACAATTCCTTGCCTAAAGCACACTGACCAGTAATCAGCACAGTTTCAATGACAGCACAATTTTTTCTCATAACTGTGAAGAAAAAAAATGGAGCTGAAAAGCACATCAGGGTTTCTAGTTTGTCAGTGCTGTCATCTATTGCAGGGGTCTCCAACCTTTGCAACTTTAAGTCTGAAGGACTTCAGCTCCCAGACTTCTCCAGCAAAGCTGGCTGGAGAATTCTGGGAGCTGAAGTCCTTCAGACTTAAAGTTGCAAAGGTTGGAGACCCCTGATCTATTGTGATGTATAAATTGGGAGTCAATCTTCATTCATCCCTTGTGTATCTACCAGCAATTATAGCATACTCATCTGGATTTTAGTGACTATATCTGCTAGGTCAGGGGTCCCCAACCCGCGGACCGGTGCCGGTCCATGGCTGGGTAGGAGCCGGGCCGCAGGGCCGGAGAGGAGGAGGAGGGAGGAGGGGGCAGCCCCCTGGGCAGAGCGCGCGGGAGAGCGCAGGCGGGGCTTTTCGCGCGGTTGGAGTGCACCTCTTCCTCCACCTTTGTCAACGGTGGGACTCCTGCGCGCCGCAGCAACAGCCCTCCCTACCGCCCGCGGATTCCCTTCCTCCCTGCCCCCCCAGAGCTTCCCCAACCGGCATGCCACCCACTCGTCTTCTTCCAGGGGCTGCGGGGGTTCCTCCCCCCCCACCCCCACCCCACGGAGCCTTCTCAGCTGCTGGAAGGAGCCTGACCAAGCGCACGAGGGACCAAGCGCGGCAGCGGCCGCCCAGGCGGGGCAGGCTAAGGCTAGTGAGCGAGTCGAGCCGGGCTGAGGAGACTCCGCGGTGGGGGGGGACGGGATGGGACGGGACGACGACAGACCGACAGAGAGAGACAGGGTGGGAGGGAATCAGAGAGTGTGACACACACACACACACACACACACACACACACAGGAAGCGAGGGAGAGAAAGATAGACAGAGGCACAGAATGAGTGATTAAGTGCCTGAATTCGAGAGAGAGAGACAGAAAGAAAAAGAGAGAAAGAGAAAGAAAGAAAAAGAAAGTGGGAGAGAGAGAGAAAGTAAGAGAGAGAGAAAGAAAGACAGACAGAGAAAAAGAGAAAGAAAGAGACAAAGGAAAGAAAGAGAAAAAAAGAAAGAGAGAAAGAGGGAAAGAAAGAAAAAGAGACAAAGAGAAAGAAAGGGAAAGAGAAAGAAATAAAGAGAGAGAGAAAGAGGGAAAGAAAGAAAAAATGAGAGAGAAAGAAAGAGAGAGAAAGAGAGAAAGAAAGAAAGAGAAAGAAATAGAGAGAAAGAGAAAGAAATAAAGAGAGAGAAAGAGAAAGAAAGAGGGAAGGAAAGAAAGAGACAGAGAAAGAAAGAGAGAAAGAAAGACAGAAGGAAAGAAAGAAAGAAAAAGAAAGAGAGAGAGAGAGAGAACTTATGACCACAATTGAGCCCAAAAGGTTGCTAACCAAGACCATTGTTAAGTGAGTTTCACATTTTCCAAATTGGCCACGCCCACCCAGTCACATGACTGCTGAGCCACTCAGCCGGTCCGCAGAGTTTTCTTTAAAATGAAACCGGTCCCTGGTGCAAAAAAGGTTGGGGACCCCTGTGCTAGGTGAAGGATGGTACCATATGCCCACTTAGACCTAATATCCTATTTGAGCATTCAACAATATTGGATTACTTAAGAGAAATAGAAAGACATGGTTGGCTTAAGCTGCAGTTTAAGATCTCTGCCACTGAATATTTAGCTTTGCAACTGGGCTTATAAAAACAGATCTTCCTGACCCCTTTTCTTCTCATCACAAATTTTATTATTTTATTATTAAATTTATGTCATTCAATTCATGAATTCAAGTTACATTTCTGTAGAGAGATTCCTGTGATATATAAGAGCAGAGGAGAAAGACTGGGAATGCCTGAAAAATGGACAGGATCATGTAGAATAGGGGTGCAAACCCGTGACCTGTGGGTTAGACGTGGCCTATGATGTAGCTAGATCCAGCCCACGAAGTTTCCAGGGCAGACAGCGAAGGACCAGCCCCCAGTGCCTCAGCCCTGGCCCAGGCCTTGTGGGCACTGATCCATCTGGCCAGGAACACGGTCAGCCTTAGTTCCACGGGACCACCCTTGGGCCAGTAGAGAACCGCCCTGCTCCCTCAACGTGCACTCCGTCCTGTGTGCACACCCAGGGAGCAGGGCTGATCCCTAGCTGACTCCAGGGCAGCCCCACGGATCTAAGGCTCACTGTGTTCCCGGCCAGATGGCCGCCATTCAGTTATAGCAGCACACCCACCACCAGTGCCTCCACGGCCTGCTCACCAGCCCGGTCTTACAACCCACGTGGCTTCCCTTTCACTGCCACAGTGCCTCCCCATTTGGGAAAGCCACAGCTGCGGTAACCACAGCCAACAGCAACACTGCCAATCTCTCCCCCTCCCCTCATCACTTCCTGAGTGCAGAGGAAGGAACAATATGGAAATGAGAATGAGAGAGGCAGGGAAGGAAGGAAGGCAGGCAGGCAGGAAGGCCAGAGGAAGTGAGGGTTTTTTGGGGTGGGAGGCATGAAAAGAAGCAGCATTCCTTGGCTAGGAAGCGAGCAAAGGCAGAAAGGGAAAGTAAAGGTGTTAGTTCTCATCTTTAAAGCGCTCCATGGCTCGGGACCTAGCTATCTGCGGGATCGGATTCTGCCCCATACATCTTCCCGGCCGATTCGCTCCCACAGAGAGGGACTTCTCCGGGTGCCGTCCACTAGACTTTGTCAGCGGGCGACGCCCAGGGGAAGGGCCTTCTCTGTGGCGGGCCCAGCCCTCTGGAACGACCTTCCCCCCGACATTAGAACAACTACGGACCTCCGCTCCTTCCGTCAGAAATTAAAAACTCACTTTTTCTGCTTGGCCGGCCTAGGTTAGTCTCTACCTCAGGGGTTAGGGAATGTTAATTTTAAAATGGGGATTTTAGTGCAGGGACAGTTGATTTAATTTGTTTTTATTGTATTTATTTATGTATATATTTTATGTTGTTTTAATTTTCCCTGTGCACCGCTCCGAGTCCCCCTGGGGAGAGGACGCGGTATAGAAAAATAAAATCTATCTATCTATCTAAATCTATCTAAACCTCAGTCCCCGCAAACCAAGTGTAGTTTCTGCTGCTCACAAGAAAGACACCATCTTATCCCAAAAAAATTCGAGAGATAAGAAGGAAGTATTCCTTCTTGTCCAAAAAATTATACAAAACAGGAGCATGGTTCAAATGGTCAATGCCTGAAGGAATGTTGGTATTCTGGGATGGGAGTAGAGTTAGAATTAAAACGGTAGGAGAGGCGGAGGCCTTTCTTAAAAAACATTCCTTAATCGTGAGGGTAAAAAGAGGGAACGGGAGGGGTCATGGCCCCGCCCACTGGCGGGAAAGAGGAAGAAGAAACAATAGCAAAGAGACTCAGATCACAAAAATGAGTTTATTTTGAAATTATTGTAATTCCTGAAAACGAATGTTAATACGAAACAAACGGTTGAATGTATGAAGTTTATGACATGATATATAAGTATCTCTTGCCACCATTTACTTAACTGTATTTGATACGAAGCCTCGGGGGCAGTCACCACGCCTGGCATGGAAGTCCTAAAATGTTAAAAAAACACCCTGTATACCCCTTTTCCTTTTGTATACTGTAAAACCAATAAAAATTGTTTTCAAAAAAAAAAAAAGACACCATCTTCCTCCTGTTTTCCCCACCACAATAGCTATCTGAGCTGGACTGGACTGTCTCCACATGTATTTCAGAATTAATCTAAAGAAAAAACATGATTAATTCAAATAAGTTAGAACAGGGGTCTGCAAAGTTGGCTCTTTTAAGACTGGTGGACTTCAACTCCCAGAGCTAAGCTGGCTAGGGAATTCTGGGATTTGAAGTCCACCAGTCTTAAAAGAGCCAACTTTGCAGACCCCTGAGTTAGAACATTTATACAGAAATGTTACTTTGGGGAGGGAATTTGTGGATAGTTTGATATTCAGGTAATCAAACAGGTTATAGTAATATACAGAAAATATGTATGTTTATTTAATCATGTACTATATATATGACTGCCGTTCTGGTTAATTATGAAGCAATGAGAAGCTCGCTAGCCTATTCAATTCCTGTGCTCTGGCTACCAGGCATGGGAAATTCAGTTGAGCACTAGCATTTTCCCTTCCTCTTTGCTGCCATATCATGAATAACTAGATATTTGCAGTGTGATAGCCCTACGTACCCAAATGGGGTATTACAGTCCCATTACATGGGACGAAATTAATGTGTATTTTTCCATGCTACTGTATTGATAAGATTTGTCGGCAGGAGGAAAGATAAAACTTTTTGAAAAATATATAAAATAGGGTAAGAATAATCACATTACCCTACACTTGCTGTAGGAAGATGATTTACATCAGGGGTGTCAAACTCAAGGCCCTTGGGCTGGATCTGGGCCGCAATGTGGTTGGATTCAGCCCATGGGGCCGTCCTAGTCTACCCAACGCAAAGAGGAAAGATCAAGCCAGTGTGGCTTCAGCCTGTCTACCCAACGCGAAGAGGAAACATGCCAGAAATTTGGGGACTGCCGTCGAGCTGGCCACATCACCCAGTTGGCCACACTCACCCAGTCAGCCATGCACGTTCGGCCCCTGGAGGTCAACCACAGCCCTGATGCGGCCCTCAATGAAATTGAGTTTGAGTCCCCTGATTTAGAAGAGGGTTTTAAAATACCGTTATTTCTACTTGGAAACCACTTCTGGACTTTGTGCTTGAGATGGGAAAAAACAAAACTTTAATTTTGGGTTTGGCTAGTTTATATTACTATAAAAAATAAAAAAGTTGAGCGTAGATATTAATGCCATATTTTACTGCACCAAATGAGTCGGAAGTCAATACCTTTTTTTTTCTTTTTCCCTTGTTTCCCCCTACTATCCACTTCCCTTTTTCCTTCCCTAATTTCCCTAATATTACTTTTGTATTCTCTTTGTATGTAATATTATAAATGAATAAAACACTATATAAAAATAGAACAGGGTTGCATTTGTTATAGGACTTGTATCCTGTCCCATTTAATAAACATTAGATTTTGACTTTTGAATGTTCGTGTTACTTTGCAATAATAACCTTGCATGATTTCATTTTGTATTTTCTGAACTAGCCGTTCCCGGCCATGCATTGCTGTGGCCCAGTCTGGTTAAATGGCCAACCAATCTGTGCGTAGATCTACACCTGCACACACAAACACATACACACAACCATCGTATAACCCCCAACCAACCTACCTACCTACTATAATTCTCCCTCTCTCTCTCTATCCTTCTACCTACCTATCTACCTACCTACCTACCTACCTACCTACCTACCTACCTACCTACCTACTGCATTTATCCCTCCCTCTCTCTATCCCTATACCTGTCTACCTACCTACTGCATTTCTCCCTCTCTCTATCCCTATAGCTGCCTACCTACCTACCTACTGTATTTCTCCTTGAATCTTATGGACAGAGTATGTCATAAGAATTTTATGACATAGTACAAAATGTCATGTGGCCTACTGCTTCCTCTATCTACATTTTTTGTTTCATTTTTTACATTTCCGTTGCATGTACCTGGCACAGGTATGACATCTACACAATCTATATATATATCATTGGTGCTGTATTTGAAAGGAACGTTGTGTGAAAATTTGGAAACGATCGGTGCAGTACTTTCGGAGATTAGCAGTTTTGAACACACTCATAGTTACATTTTTATTTATTATTTATTTATTTTATTGGATTTCTAGACCGCCCCCTCTTCCCGAAGGGACTCGGGGCGGTGTACAGGTGAAATTAAAAACTACTAAGAACCTGACAATACAAAGTTAAAATCAAATTAAATAACCCTGTACAAATTTATAAAAATTAAAACTGAACCCATAAAACTGAATAAAATAATTTAAATTGCAGACTGGGGCGAGAAGCATAGGTTAGGCCAAGCCGGCTTGATGAAACAGGTGAGTTTTAAGTTTCTGGCGGAAGGAGCGGAGGTCCGTGGTAGTTCTGATATCCGGGGGTAGGTCGTTCCAAAGGGTCGGGCCCATCACAGAGAAGGCCCTTCCCCTGGGCGTCGCCTGCTGGCATTGCCTAGTGGACGGCACCCGGAGAAGTCCCTCTCTGTGGGAGCGAATCGGCCGAAGGGATGTATGGGGCAGGATACGATCCCGCAAATAGCTAGGTCCTGTGCCATGGAGCGCTTTAAAGATGATAACCAACACCTTGAAACGCACCCGAAAGGCCACAGGCAACCAGTGCAGCCTGCGCAGGAGCAGTGTTACGTGGGAGTATCTAGTAACTCCCAAAACTGCCCATGCGGCTGCATTTTGGACCAGCTGCAGCCTTCGGGTGCATCTCAAGGGGAGCCCCATGTAGAGAGCATTACAGTAGTCTAGATGGGACGTCACAAGCGCATGAGTGACTGTGCGAAGGGCGTCCCGGTCCAATAAGGGACGCAACTGGCACACCAGGCGAACCTGGTGGAACGCCCCCCTGGCCACGGCTGTCACATGGTCCTCCATTGACAGCCGGGCATCTAGGAGGATGCCCAAGTTGCGTGCCCGATCCACGGGGGCCAGATGTTCACCCCCAATGGCCAGTGATGGAGTCAACTGGTTGAACCGGGACGCCGGTAGCCACGGCCACTCAGTCTTGGACGGGTGGAGCTTGAATCTGTTCTTTCCCATCCAGACCCGTACGGCTTCCAGACACCGGGACATCACTTCGATGGCATCGTTGGGGTGGTTTGGGGTAGAGATGTACAACTGAGTATCGTCAGCGTACAGATGGTAATCTTCCCCAAAACCATGGATGATCTCGCCCAGCGGCTTCATATATGTATTAAACAGGAGGGGTGAGAGGACCGACCCCTGAGGAACCCCACAAGTGAGAGGCCTTGAGGTCGACCTCTGCCCCCCTGCCAATACAAATTGCGATCAACTGGAGAGGTTGGAGGAGAACCACCGTAAAACGGTGCCCCTCACCCCCAACCCCACCAGTCGATGCAATAGGATACCATGGTCGATGGTATCAAAAGCCGCCGAGAGGTCTAATAGGACCAGGATGGAGGAACAACCCCCATCTCTGGCCCTCCAGAGATCATCCACCAACGCAACCAATGCCGTCTCCGTGCTGTGACCGGGCCGGAAGCCGGACTGGCGCGGGTCCAAATAATCAATTTCCTCCAGGTGACGTGGGAACTGTTGTGCCACCACACTCTCTACAACCTTCGCCAAAATGTGAAGGTTGGAGACTGGATGATAATTTACTAACAATGCTGGGTCCAGGGAAGGCTTCTTGAGGAGGGGCCTCACCACCGCCTCTTTCAAGACGGTTGGCAAGAACCCCTCATTCAGCCTTGTGAAACCTCCCAGGATGCCAGTACAAGCCAGGAGGGACACGAGTCCAATAAACATGTGGTAGCTCTCAGTCGCCCACGCAACCTGTCCATATCCTCGGAAGTAACAGAGTCAAACTCCTCCCAGAATGGTATCTCAAGACCCGCCTCTGACATCCCCTCCAAACCACTTTCGGTGGAGACCAACTCGCTCTGAATCTGAGCGATTTTATCCTGCAGATACTCCCCAAATTCCTCTGCTCTGCCCTGTAATGGGGCTTCCCGCGGCCTCTGTTGAAGGAGGGAGCGGGTCACCCCAAACAGGGCGGCAGGGCGGTTATCTGCGGACACGATAAGAGTGGCACAATACTGATGTTTGGCCGCTCTTAATGCCACAAGGTACTCTTACCTGTGTCCGGACTCTTACCTGTGTCCGGTCCGATTCAGAGCGTGTGGATCTCCATCTCCTCTCTAGGCATCTCTTGCAGCGCTTCATCACCCTCAACTCCTCGGAAAACCAAGGAGCCTGGGTGGTTCGCTGCCGCAAGAGAGGCCGCAAAGGCGCAACCCGGTCCAAGGCCCCGGTGGCCGCACTATTCCATGCAGCCACCAGGTCCTCCATTCGGGCGCGGGTCAGGGTCTCCGCCTGGGGCGGAACCAACTAGGAAATTCCGGTTCCGCTTCCCCGCGGTGGGGTGTAGCGGTGGGAAAGTCGAGCCGGAGAAGTGAGTGATCTGACCATCTGACCATATATTTTTATTTATATAGATTCTAAAAACTGTTTTGTTTCTTTTCAGAAAAAAAAAGTTATTGTGCATAATGGAAGATCTTTTCTTCTTCTTTCTATGAACAATTAAATAAAGAAAAGAAATTGAGTTGAGGAATTTTTTTCTGTTTTCCTTGAAATTTTTGACACTTTGGTAATTTATTAACTTCTAGTATTTACACACACACACCTGAAAGGGTAGAAGGTAAGGATAGACAGGCAGACAGACGAGACCTACCCTTCCAGGTATATCTGCCTACATTTTGCCTTTCCATTGCCCAGAGATCCCTTATTCACCTGCAGAGTTACTCTCAGTGACTAACTATGCAAAGATAATAGTGAAGAATCTTAACATAATTATTTGGTTTGGGGAAAAAGTGTGAATCAAGAAAAGCTCGTTGTTTTAAGCCAAAGTATATGTGTAAATTGAACCAAGTTGCTTCTGGTTCAAGTTTGACTCTTACAAAATTTCTACTTTTCCCACTCAAAATGAAGAACAACTTTATTTTTAACTTTATGTTTTGTGTTTGTGGATTATGTGATTTGGACCCTTTGGAAAAGACATTTAGATTTGTTCATATTATATGCTAACTTTTTTCAGCTCACTGTGAATCACACTTAGAATATATCTGATAGTTCACTGGTTATATAAGTGCATGACTTGCTGCTAATCCATTATTGTCTACTATACCTGACAATGTTCTTATGGTTCCGAGAGTGAGTTTTTCCACGTCATCTACTACTTGGGAAAAGCAGACACTGAAAAGTTTGAGAGACTTTCGCATACAGAGCTTATACTCTGTCATGAACCACAGCCCTTTCACTGAGCATTCTTTCTTTATAAGGAGCACTCTTCGAAATCATGTCATTATTTTGTCATTTTTAAACAATGACAAAAACAGCAAAGGAGAGGAATATGAGGAACCGAGATAGTAAAAGTATTAGTTGATGCTGATAGATGTGATATTTGAGTGTGCACTTGGGATTTTTTTTTCATGGTGAAATACAGTACTGCTATCCCCACTTTTCCCTGTTAAAGTAGCAGGAAACTGCAAGGAATGATTATGCCATCATTTTATGCAGAGAAAGGCAGAAAATCATCTCCTAGGCTAGGGGTCTGCAAAATTGGCTCTTTTAAGACTGGTGGACTTCAACTCCCAGAATTCCCCAGCCAAGTGGCTGATATTAGATAAAACTTTATTGCAGTCATGGACCAAAAGACAAGATAAACAAAGCACACGGGGATATACAGCCGAGCCCCACTAAAGGGTGGGAGACAACAGGCAAAATCGATGACAAGGACCATTCTGTCAACCGTACCATCTAACCGTTATGGAAATTTAAATCTATGGTTTAGGAGTATGATTAGTTTGAATTGAGCATAAATAGGAGATACCATGTAAAGATTTACATGAGTGCTTGTGTCAGCACCTGATGCGGCCACCGAGTGGTACGCTGCAAACAATCGGCACAACTGGCCTCAGCCAGTGGGACCAACCCGACCCTTCCCATGGTTCTTACAAGCTAAGACTGCAGCAAAAAACTTTGCAACCTTCTGTGTGGTCCTCGGGTCAGTGTCCTGGAGAAGAAGGCGAAGACTCTGATTTCCAGTTAGTCCAGGAAATCTTTAGCAAATAGGGGAGATGAGTAGTAGTCTTTTCTCCTGGTAGTAGGGGCATGTGAATACAATGTGAGCTAGCGATTCCAAGGATCGACCGTCACATGAGCAGTGGGTTGGCTTTGCACCCCCCGAAAGTTTGCTATCTAGGGCATTCAAAGGGGTCACGTTAAAGCGTGCCTTTAGGAATGAGCTGGCTGGGGAATTCTGGGAGTTGAAGTCCACCAGTCTTAAAAGGGCCAACTTCACAGACCCCTGGCCTAGACTTTGTACAAATAAGCTTTGTAGATAGTAGAAACACTAAGGAAGCCATTCTTAGCATATGTCCAAGATTGCTTCACACTGAGCTTCTAATGAAAATCTGATACTCTTATATTTGAACTGGACTAGTCTCTTCCAGTTAGCAGTTGGCTTAAGGTCTAATCAGTTTCAGGGAGCCATCCAAAAGGAGGGTTCTAATCAACTAATTAAGGTCACAGTTGAGCTTGTTAACTTATGGTTAGGAAAGGCTGAGCTGGAAAGAAAACAACGCAAGAAGAGATAGTTTTAAGTAATCTCTTTGTGCTGTGTGAAGGCAAAAAAAATGGGAAAAGGGGGTCAGGCATAGGATAGTGTATGGGAGAACTTTATCTGAATGAAATTGCAGCAACCAGTAAGTAATCTTCTCAGCATCTCTATGTATCTTATCTCTACACACAATGTCACGTGGTTTACTTAGCAACTGTGTTGCTCTGTGACCATTTTGCCGGACTCAATTGAAGTCACTAAATGATACTATATTAATATTAGAACTAGCTTAATCACAAGTGTTTTCTCAGTTTATATTTTTGGATAACCTTAATATTTTTGTGCAATATTTTGCACAACTTAACAGTATGCATATTCTGCAATTTCAACAGTTTAAGATAACTAAGGTTGCTTAAATGAAATTGACCTAAATATGTTTCCTAAGACTGTCTTATTTTTCTTTCCCTTTGTCCTAGTAAAGATCCATGTAACAGATCACTTACTGATAGTAGTACAGATTGGAAAAAAGATTTTAGAAATGGCTTCTCTTGAAGAATTTGCATAAATGGAAAAATATATTATGCTTGATTGATAAGGTAAATGTTCTAAAAATGTTGATTTTTGGACTCTCATCCCAAATTCTTTAATCGTTGCTTCATTCTAAGATAAAATGCATGAATGATTTTTTTTTTTTTTTGCATTGTGCATTGTTATTTTAATCTGGGCATAAATACCTTGGTGAGCAGATTAAATATGTTAATTCAAGATTACTGATGAAATCAAATGTTTGCACAATTCCTTTGAAAACTTTATTTTTATAATGGTGGTTGATTTCATTCAGTAAAAGAAAGTGCCTTTTTCTCTATATGTACATTTTGATATTCTGTGATTGCAAGATAGAACAATCTGATAATAAATTTAAGAGACCATAATTCTTGCCTTTCTTCAGAGACTTGAGTTTATATAATTTTACATGCCATTAACTTCTAGCTAAGGCTCTGTCATAAGAACCATATCCAGACTAATGTGATAATTTTCCAGTTTTAAGTAAGGGATTCTCTGGCAAGATATATTTTGCCTACCAATTTCTTTTTCATGAGGAGCTATTTTATTTTATTTGATTACAATCAGTATCACTAGTTCCAAGTGCTCATATATTTTCAGCAATTGCCAATTAGCTGAAGAGTCTATGGATTTTGATTGCAATATTCCATCCAGAAATATTACACCAATACTTCATCAACAGTTGCTACAATTCAATATTATTACATATTCAATATTGTAATATCCAATAATATTACAATGCAATATTACATCAATAGTTGCTACAATTCAGTGGGTATCAAGATATCAGCACTTACTAGCTGGTTAAGATTTATATGATCTGAAAAGGTCCATCCATAGTATACAATCTTATGTTTTAATAAGTCAATTTAAAGTTGTTTTTTTTAAATTGAAAAAGTTTTATACAAACAAGTTTTCCCCCCCTTTCCCCCCCCATACATATAATATAAATCAAATACAAGTACTGTACCCCCCCTCCTCCCACCCATCATAATATAAATTTCTCGTAAAAAAAGAAGTCCCATTCTCCCCATCTTCTAAACTAATTATACAATTAAACAAATATATTTCCCTCACCACCCTAACCCTTCCCCACCTCCCATTCCAACCCACCCCCCTGACTTCCACTATACACCACTCTGGTAATTCCAAACAACCCATACGTTATTCATTCTATTCACGTTACCCCTTGCGTATCTCCTTATCAATCTACTCGTTCTTACCTAAAAGCTACATGATACTTCCTAGTCTGGTATTTGTTCTGTATATAATCAATCCATTTTTCCCATTCCTGCATATAATTCTCCTGTTTAAAGTTTTTAATCTGTTTAATAGGACCTGTAAACTTTAAAAAATACTTATGGTATGGTACTTAGCTGAAAAGTACTGAAAGACTTATAGCAATCTAAGAAGCTAAAGTATTATCATTATATTGGTAGATTAATACAGTATCTTTCAGAATAAAATGTATTTCAAAGGAGATACATTTTAATTGCTAATTATATATGTTGCTTTCTGATCAATAAGTAATGTATCTGATGTTAATTTATTTATAATCACCTGTTACTCTTTCCCCCCCTGCTATTTATTCCAATTTATAGGAAGTATGTTGTAAGTATTTGTGTGCTAAGAGTTAAACTAGACGGCTTAAATTCCTGATAAGTTTTTAATGTATATCGCCAGCAGCTTGATAAGGAGACAGTTAATTTTAAGAAGATTAACTCTAAAAGCAGAAAATAATAATTGAAGGAAAAATATCTCAGTTCAAAGAAAGGTAACTCTGTTCGGAATCGGTGATTTATTTATTTATTTTATTTATTTTATTTTATTAAATTTATACCCCGCCCTTCTCCTTGTTAGGACCCAGGGCGGCGCACAGGCATTATTAAAACCACAAAAATACAATAAATATCAATTTAAAATATATTAAATTAGATTAACCCGTGCTAAAACCCATGTTAAAAACCTTCCCAAATTATAATTTATTTATTTATTTATTTTTTTTAAAAGTCAGGAACAGGGGGCTATCCTAGGCCGGCTTGTTGAAATAAATACGTCTTAAGACGTTGGCGGAAGAGACGGAGGTCCGAGATAGTGCGAAGGTCGGGGGGTAGGTCGTTCCAGAGGGCCGGGCCCGCCACAGAGAAGGCCCTTCCCCTGGGTGTCGCCAACCGGCATTGCCCCGTCGACGGCACCCGGAGAAGGCCCTCTCTGTGGGAGCGGATCGGACGAAGGGATGTATGGGGCAGGAGGCGGTCTCGTATATAGCTAGGCCCCGAGCCATGGAGCGATTTAAAGATGGTTGTCAACACCTTGAAGCGCACTCGAAAAGCCACAGGCAGCCAGTGCAGCTCGCGCAGGAGAGGTGTTACGTGGGTTTGCCTTGAGGCACCCATAATCACCCGCGCGGCCGCATTCTGCACTAGCTGTAGCTTTCGAGTGCACCTCAAGGGGAGCCCCATGTAGAGAGCGTTGCAGTAATCCAGCCGGGATGTCACAAGCGCTTGAGTGACTGTGCGAAGGGCTCCCCGGTCCAGTAAGGGGCGCAACTGGCGTATCAGGCGTACCTGATAGAACGCCCCCCTGGCCACGGCCGCCACATGGTCCTCCATGGACAGCCGGGAATCCAGGAGGACACCCAAGTTGCGCGCCCTCTCCACGGGGGCCAGTTGTTCGCCCCCAATGGCCAGTGTTGGACTTAACTGGCTGAACCGGGGTGCCGGAAACCACAGCCACTCGGTCTTGGACGGGTTGAGTTTGAGTTTGTTACTACCCATCCAGATCCGTACGGCCTCTAGACACCGGGACAGCACTTCGACGGCATCGTTGGGGTGGTTTGGGGTGGATATGTACAACTGAGTGTCATCAGCGTACAGATGGTATTCCACCCCAAAACCACGGATGATCTCGCCCAGCGGCTTCATATAGGTGTTGAACAGAAGGGGAGAGAGGACCGACCCCTGAGGGACCCCACATATGAGGAGCCTCGGGGACGACCTCTGCCCTCCTGCCAACACCCATTGCGACCGACCAGAGAGGTAGGATGAGAACCACCGTAGAACGGTGCCTCCCAACCCCAACCCCCCCAATCGGTGCAATAAGATACCATGGTCGATGGTATCAAAAGCCGCTGAGAGGTCTAATAGGACAAGGATAGAGGAACAACCTCTATCCCGTGCCCTCCAGAGATCATCAACCAACGCGACCAATGCCGTCTCGGTGCTGTGACCGGGCCGGAAGCCGGACTGGCGCGGGTCTAGATAATCAACTTCCTCCAGATGTCGGGGAAACTGTTGAGCCACCACACTCTCAACAACCTTCACTAAAAAGTGAAGGTTGGAGACGGGACGATAGTTCTCTAATAAAGCCGGGTCCAGGGATGGCTTCTTGAGGAGGGGCCTCACCACCGCCTCTTTCAAAACGGTGGGCAAGTACCCCTCACTCAGAGATGAATTCACAATGCCCTGGAGCCAGCCTCGTGTCACCTCCCAGGATGCCAGTACAAGCCAGGAGGGGCACGGGTCCAATAAACATGTGGTGGCTCTAAGGTTCCTCCGCAACCTGTCCATATCCTCGGTAGTAACAAAGTCGAACTCCTCCCAAGGTGTTATCTCAAGACCAGCACCGGACGCCCCGACTGGGCCACTAGTGGAGGGCAACTCGTTCCGAATCTGAGTGATTTTGTCCTGCAGAAATACTCCAAATTCCTCTGCTCGACCCTGCAGAGGGGCTTCCCGCGGCCTCAAATGAAGGAGGGAGCGGGTCACCCCAAACAGGGCGGCAGGGCGGTTTTCCGCGGACGCGATAAGGGTGGCACAATACTCACGTTTGGCCACTCTTAGCGCCACTAAGTAAGTCCTAATATGGTCTCTCACTAGTGTTCGGTCAGCTTCGGATCGAGAAGATCTCCACCTACTCTCTAGGCGTCTCTTGCGGCGTTTCATCTCCCGAAGCTCCTCGGTAAACCAAGGAGCCTGGGTGACTCGACGCCGCATGAGAGGCCGCAAGGGCGCGACTCGGTCCAAGGCCCCCGTGGCCGCACTATACCACGCGGCCACTAGGTCCTCAGTCGAGCCGCGGGGCAGGGATACAGGTACTGGCCCAAGCTCCCTCTGGAACCTTTCCGGGTCCATCAGGCGCCTGGGGCGGAACCAACTTGGTGTTTCCGGTTCCGCCTCCCCGCGGTGAGGTGTGACGGTTGGAAAGTCTATCCGAAGGAGAGAGTGATCTGTCCATGACAAGGGTAAGATGACTAAATCCCCTGTTCCGAGATCACTAATCCAGTGTCCAGAGACAAAAATCAGATCCAGCGTGTGTCCTCCCTCGTGAGTGGGGCCCTGAACTACTTGGGTCAGGTCCATGGCCGTCATGGAAGCCATGAACTCCCGAGCTACCTCGGATGTTTCGCCCGCCGATGGCAGGTTAAAGTCCCCCATGACTATAAGTCTGGGGGTCTCCACCGCCATCGCGGCGATCACCTCGAGTAGCTCGGGCAGGGCTGCTGTTACATAGCGGGGAGCCAGGTATACAAGCAGCAAGCCCAACTGCCTCCCTAGGCCCCATTTCACGAAGAGGGACTCACAGCCGGTCGTCTGAGGCACAGTGGTCTCCTTCGGCTCCAGACTTTCCTTAACAATTTAGTCCCTAAGGATGACATGCTATTTCTTTTGAATTCAAAGCTTTCTTTTCTTGTCATTGAAAGAAAAGGAATTGGGATATTATAATTCCTGGGACTAAAAATACAAACCCAGACATATCTCTTTAGAAGTGAAGCTCAGTGTGTAGGTTTGTATAAGGTAGTAGCTTTCCTTCCCCGTCCCCCCAAAAAAACATTACTGAAAGTATTATTGGAATAGATGATTCTCTTCTAAGCAGTTATGAACCAGTCCATGTTTTTGAACTGGTTTTTTTTTAACCGTAATTAGCAAAATACCAGATGTTATCACTTTTTGAAGTCTGTGTGGAAGCAAATGAGTGAAACCAGCAAAGCAGTATTGCTAGGATATAAAGCTGCAGCCTTTATGCTAAAATATCTCCATTTTTTTGTGAAAAGAGTTGTTTACTTAGGGAGATAAGCAGCAGTCTTCTAGTTTTCAGTTGATCTTCACTGTGTATATTTATGTTGATGGAAGCAGATGTTTAAAACAAGCTGAAATTTGTTTTACAGATAGTTCGTATGAGTCCCGGAGAAGATGGCTTATGTTAGCCCAAAGGAATTTGCACTAATATTTGGAGTAGTGGCCGCTTGCTACTGGAACAGTCTGTTTTGTGGCTTTGTTTTTGATGATGTTTCTGCCATTTTGGACAATAAAGATTTGCATCCTTCAACTCCAATTAAGAATCTTTTTTTGAATGACTTCTGGGGAACACCCATGTCTGAGGTAATACCTCTACAGGCCACCTAAGGCATTTTTATAAAGCATTGAACCAATGTGTAAGACCTACCGTGCACTTCAAAAATGTCAATGATATTTTACAATGATATTTTACAAAATACTGATATTTTATTTTCCATTCATTTTAATTTATGACATATATGATGACCAGGATACAAATCTTAATCATCAAGATATTAAAGACTACAGGAAAAAATCAATATAATTCAAACTAGATTATCTGAAATTCATACTCCTCTTATAAACTCTCGTCGTACAGTTGTGTTCAAAATTATTCAACCCCCACTGAAATTGAGTGTTTTGGCCAGTTTGACATTGATTTTGATCATTCAGTCATCTTGCTTACATTTAAATCAAAGAGGCACTTGTAGGTCAGACAAATATAACATAACATTTATAATGAAATAACCACAAATGTCTTTTCTGTGCTCACATCATTATCAGTTTTATTCAACCCCCAAGTGACATTCAATCTTAGTACTTAGTACAACATCCTTTTACAGTTATAACAGCTTTTAAACATGAAGCATAGCTTGACACAAGTGTCTTGCAGCGATCTACGGGTATCTTCGCCCATTCTTCATGGGCAAAAGCCTCCATTTCAGTCACATTCTTAGGCTTGCGCACTGCAACTGCTTTCTTTAAGTCCCACCAGAGGTTCTCAATCGGATTTAAGTCTGGTGACTGCGATGGCCACTCCAAAATGTTCCAGCCTTTACTCTGCAACCATGCTCTAGTGGACTTGGAGGTATGCTTGGGATCATTGTCCTGTTGAAAGGTCCAACGTCTCCCAAGCCTCAGGTTTGTGACGGACTGCATCACATTTTCATCCAATATCTCCTGGTACTGAAGAGAATTCATGGTACCTTGCACACGCTGAAGCTTCCCTGTACCTGCAGAAGCAAAACAGCCCCAGAGCATGATTGACCCTCCGCCATGCTTCACAGTAGGCAAGGTGTTCTTTTCTTCATAGGCCTTGTTCTTCCTCCTCCAAACATAGCATTGATCCATGGGCCCAAACAGTTCTAATTTTGTTTCATCAGTCCACAGAACACTATCCCACAGCTATGCTTCACGTTTAAAAGCTGTTATAACTGTAAAAGGATGTTGTACTAAGTGCTAAGATTGAATGTCACTTGGGGGTTGAATAAAACTGATAATGATGTGAGCACAGAAAAGACATTTGTGGTTATTTCATTATAAATGTTATGTTATATTTGTCTGACCTACAAGTGCCTCTTTGATTTAAATGTAAGCAAGATGACTGAATGATCAAAATCAATGTCAAACTGGCCAAAACACTCAATTTCAGTGGGGGTTGAATAATTTTGAACACAACTATATCAGAAAAAAATTGGAACGAGCAAGTAGGCTGTCATACACAGAGAACTTGAGGGAGAAGATTTGATATGTTTTTGAGCAAACAAAATTGGCATGAGTGCCCCCAAGGCGCAGGGGCACATTGGCAATTTCCCAAATCTCCTACTCATGTTATGTTGAATATTTGAAGAGAAAATATAATGTAATCTTGCATTCTTAGCCATGCACAAAGGAGTGATTTTGTGCAGTGTGTATAGGATGAGAGGAAGAGATTGATTTGAACAGATCTGCCTAGTTTAGCTATCTGGCTATCTATTTAGCACGATCTTTAAGGGGGGAGGCGCACATACTACTTGTTTAGGCTTCTAAAACTTTTTTTTAGAGTTTTCCATTTTACAATACAATACAATAGCAGAGTTGGAAGGGACCTTGTAGGTCTTCTAGTCCAACCCCCTGCGTGGGCAGGAACCTTATACCATTTCAGACAAATGGCTGTCTAACATCTTTTTAAAGACTTCCAGGGTTGGGGCATTCACAACTGCTGGAGGCAAGCTGTTCCAGAGGTTAATTGTTCTTACTGTTAGGAAATTTCTCCTTAGTTCTAAGTTGCTTCTCTCCTTGGTTAGTTTCCACCCATTGCTCCTTGTCCTGCCCCCAGGTGCCCTGGAGAAAAGTTTGACTCCCTCTTCTTTGTGGCACCCTCTGAGATATCGGAACACTGCTATCGTGTCTTTTACCAATAGCTTTTATCCCTTTCTACGTGATATTGTTTACTTCTTTGTTTTGTCTTTTTAGGAGAGAAGTCATAAGTCGTACCGACCCTTCACTGTCTTCACGTTTCGCTTGAACTATCTTTTCAGTGAATTAAATGCTATTTCTTACCACTTCCTGAATGTCATCTTTCATGCAATTGTTTGTATCATCTTCCTCAAAGTCTGTAAGCTTTTCTTAGACAACAAAAGCAGTTTGGTTGCCTCTTTACTGTTCGCAGTGCATCCCATACATACTGAAGCAGTAAGTACATTTAAAAACCTTGCTACTTCAAACTGGGGAGTTCTTAAACAAGGCAGGGTGATGATAGTGAAAAAACAATGTAGGGAAATGGGAGGGAATGTTAAAATAAGGGGAGTATTCTCAACTGCATCTACATTTATAAACCTATCATTCACTTCCAGACATCAGCTTTCAGCTTTCCAGCAACCACATGATTGTGTTAATGCATTTGAAGTATGCTTTAGGAAGTGAACTGGCATAAGCAGTGAATATGCTCCCTTGTTAAAGTTGTGAGGCAGCTTGTCCTCTTGAAGGCTCTGTGCAATTGTGTCAAGAACGTTCCAAGGTCATGTGTTTGGCTTTGCTTCTGCTTGGCAAAATGACTGTTAATGTACACACACAGTACTCAGATTACATCATGTCTTTTGAATCCAAAGAGTTTTTTCTAAGCACATATTCACAGAGCAATCAACATGTCCCTTCATTCTTGGTCTCTGAATGGGTCAGTCACTTCTTACTCTATTTTCTCTTTCCCACCCGTCCATTTATGTCACGCAACCAAAAAAGTAAGAAAAGTTTGTTCTAGGTCACATTTGTTTGGGACAATGCACATTTTTCTCCAAAATTCATTCCCGAGTAAAAATAAAACATCTCTGATATGGCAACTCGCTTTCTTCCTATGTTCTGCAAGTTAAAGCCAAGCAAGTCAGCAATGATTGATCTGGGGATGTGGGCTGGGAGTTGGAAAAGCACCCTTGGAAAAGGCAAGGGCTATACTGCATATACTATATATACTACCCTTTCCTCAGGAAAAGTCCATGGATGTGTTATAACAGTTGGGCTTGACCTCCGAGCATCTTCACTTTACTTATAATATTAATTTAGAATAAGGTCGTTTCTTTGTTTATCCACATGATGGCAGTCTAGTTCTGTCCTTGCATACTTCATCCAAGCAATGGAAAATCAGCACTTTAATATAAATATATAAGATTTTTTTTTGTCCCTTATTTTTAATACTTTATCTCATTTTGCTTAAATGATTTATATTGCTGTGTCTTTTATTTAGGTAACTGGTGTGGTGGGAAGAGCAGAACTTCTCTCCTCAATTTTTTTTCTAGCTGCTTTTCTGTCCTATACCAGATCCAGAGGGCCTGAAAACACTATAGGTAAAGCGAACAATGAGCAGTCAATAATTCGTCCCACACACCCCATACCTTCAATGTAGTTATTTAAAGCCCAGATAGGGAATCTGCAGTGGTTTGTGCAATTTCAAATCACTGCGTAACAAGTCAGTTCAGATCTATCCCTTCATTTTCTCCTGTTCTATGGCTAAGAGTGAAGCATATATTAAAATGAAAGCATATGAGGTGCCAGAGAGAGATACACCCCAATCATACCTTTAGCACTTGAATCGATCATTCTTTGCTGCAACTCTGCCACCACATGTCTCGCAGCAAAAAATATTTTTAAGAAAAGTCCACATCTATATAAACGTCACCCAATACTAATTTAAGGAAACAAGAGCAAAGGCCCTATGATTTTGGAAGTTGTGGCATGGCCTCTGGATGGCACCAGATTGGATAACTCTATCTTGGCATGGCATCTACAAATGATAGTTACAGTATGAGATGGTACTTCTATTCTTAAATAGCTATAAAATGTGGTCACTTTCAATAAAAACATCTGGCAAGACAATGTACATTCAGTGTTCAGAGAGTAAGGAAATATTTCCAGGCTGACATTTGAAATGCAATGTTGATTTTCCCAATTTCACGAAGACTAACTATTTTTGTATCTTACATTGCAGTGTGGACTCCTATTGCAGCAACAGTTTTTTTGGTGGCTGTTGCTACATTATGTAAGGAACAAGGAGTAACGGTGGTGGGGATATGTTGTGTCTATGAAGTATTTATTGCTCAAGGGGTAAGGAATTTATCTGATTCAATTTCAGTTCTGAAATTAAAATATGTCACTTGGAGACACTTGGCTATGGGATTTGAATGATTCCCTTTAGATACCTTTATTCAAGTTGGCGATATCACACTCTATTCACAGGAGCACGTATTAGATTTAATGAATATATCTAGATGAATAATTTAGTCCCAACTGTTTTATTGCAGAATAGGACTGAAAGTACCATAAAGATTATCTGGGATCTCTTTGTGCTTTAAAGGAAGACACTCAAATGTATTCCAGACTGACTAGATCAATGTTTTCATACTTGTCAACTTCAAGATGTGTGGACTTCAACTCCCAGAGTTCTGAGTCACATGCTGGGTGGGGAATTCTGGGAGTTGAAATCCACACAGCTTAAAGTTGCCACATTTGAAACACTGAACTAGATCAGGGGTCTCCAACCTTTGCAACTTTAAGTCTGAAGGACTTCAGGTCCCAGAATTCTCCAGCCAGCAAGCTGGCTGGAGAATTCTGGGACCTGAAGTCCTTCAGACTTAAAGTTGCAAAGGTTGGAGACCCCTGAACTAGATCATACCCACCTGAGTTCCAAGGCCCATGCAAATGCAAGATACCAGTGACATCTCATGTACAATAGGTGTTGTCCAAAGGTAAAAATACCAAATGAAATCTCTGTCCCTATTATTGAATTACTGACAAATGAATCCACAGACCTCCCAGTTCTTACCTATTAAAGTTATTTATCCTGTACCCCGTTACTTCTGGTACAACTACATCAACCCTAAAAATATTTTTTTTACGTTGGAGACCTTTCCATGAAAACAAAGCCAGTGAAAAAGAAATGTGTCAGTAGAAAACAAGCAAACTTCAGAATAGTCGATAGTACAATTAAATTGCCATAACACAACAATTCACTTTTTAAGACTCTTCTAAATCTAGGAGGTAACATGAACTACTTTCTATAAGACAGATGTGTGAAGTGTGTATGGCTTGGGGACCTAAGCATCCTAGCATGCATAGAATACTGGCATTGTTGTGTTAATGGGTAATTAAATGCATTAAACATTGGGTTTCTGTTAAATGTATTGGCAGTGAATATAACATCACTAGCTTATTGAATTGAAAAATATTTCGATGTATGGCAGAACTCAGTATGATTGGTGAATAAAACTTAAAAGTGGTTACATTAATAATGAGACAAGCTTGTTTAAATATTTCCCTTTCAAATAGAGGGAGCAGAGCAGGTTTTTGAATCATGTTTGAAGGTTCTTCCCCCCACCCCACCCCCCACCAATGGGGTGGGTTTCAGTTGAATGAAATCTCCAGAATTACTGCTACCTTGTTTGGGAATTTGGGGAATTTGGGGAGTTGTAGACCTCTTGGATTGCATTATATTGAAGAAGTTTGCTTGTGTGGTACATGGTGTCAGAAGATTCATTTGAATTTTGTTTGTTTTTATTTCCTTGTTCAGTATACTGTGCCAATTCTTTGGTATACAATGTTACACATTCTTCGAGGCAAAGGCAGCATTCCCTACTGTATGCTTCAAATGTTATTGAAACTAATTGTTCTGATGTTCAGTACCTTACTACTTGTTGTGATCAGAGTTCAAGTTATTCAATCCCAGTTACCGGTGTTTACAAGGTAAATTCCACTATTTGTAATAGTAAAGGAACTTGGGGAAAAGTGGATAAATATTTCATTCATATATATATATATATTTGGGTCTTTTCCCGTGTAAGATTGAGATTTGCAACGTTTCGGCAAGGTCTCACTCGCCATTCTCATGCTGGCATCAGACGCCAGCCTGAAGATGGTGAGTGAGACCTCATTGAAACGTTGCAAAGATAATCTCAATCTTACATGGGAAAAGACCCAAATACAACAAGACCAGCATACCTACCCCCATGAAAATCTAATATATATGTGTGTGTGTAAATTGTTCCACAACACTCTGTTAGGGCCCCAATTAAGGGAGGAAGCATACTGCTTTCCTTTTCTGCCTTTCGGCTCATCACCAGAGACCATCTAGACAGAAAGCCATGAGTTCCGTTGTGTGATATTTTTTTAAATATGTGTGTTAGTTTTGTTGTGTTAGTTTTATTAATCAGCTCATAAAACTAACGTGTGTGTGTGTTACGTTTTTGAGCTGATCAATAAAACGTAACACACATTTAAAAAAAACCCACACAACGGAACTCATGGCTTTCTGTCTAGATGGTCTCTGGTAATGAGCCGAAAAGCAGAAGAGGAAAGCAGTATGCTTCCTCCCTTAATTGGGGCCCTAACGGTGTTGTGAAACAAAGTGTGTGTGTGTGTGTGTGTGTGTGTAATCTCACATGCATTAAACATTTTGTGATCTTTTGTTATGTTTACTGTTTCAACAAACTCATAAGCCTATTCAGGGACTTCCTTGTAAGTATAGGGATTGAAATTGGATAAAGATAAAGTATGCATTGCTGGTCTCAGGTTTGCTCATTTGCAAAAAAAAAAAAAAAAAGGCTGAATGCAGCCATCTTCTGTCATGTTTCCTGATCCACGATTCAGTCATAGATCTCCAGTAGTCAACTAGTCACAGCTTAATTTGGATGGCAAGTTTGAACTCAGTAGTTCTCAGACCCTTGACATGCTGTAGTTAGATAAGAATGTCTACTGTGAATAGGCTGTAATTGTATTAAACAATTGAGGCTTCTCTGTCAACGTAACTATTCTTCTTTCTTATACTCATAACAGTTTATACTCTGGTTCCTTTTCCATATTTCAGTGGACTCTTTGCTCTGCACTTTGCCGGCTTGAAGCCAAGCAATTGCTGGCTTTTGAATTAATTGCTATCCCTGGCCTGAATATTTGTTTGCATAATTTTTGGGTGGACTTCAATGTACCCTGTAGTCCACTCACTTGGTGGTTTTACTTAATATTTATATATATATATATATTTATACTGTTTGCTACATAAAAGCATCTCAAAGCAGTTTACAACATATAAACTGTGCAGTAAAACAATAAATGTAAAAACCAATTATAGTAAGAAGGGGTGGCGGGGTGGAAGCAGAAACAAAAAGCATTTGTCCAACATTTATGGACAAGAAGGCTTGGCAGAAGAGAGAGCATTTTAACGTATTTCTCGTAAAATATTACAGGCATGATGACTACAGGATAGCACTTTGCAGTCCTAGGCACATGTCCCTTGGTGATCTCAGCAGTTAATCATGTCTGCATCAGCAAAGCAATCTGCTGGGCATCCTGACCTTGTAGATGATACATGAAACATGGACCCAGTAAGATTCTGCTTCCACCAGACTATTAAGAAATTGCCTAACCCAGTTTAAACAGATTAACCGGTCAGTTGATTTGTTTGCTTTGGACCTGCTAAATTACAGAAATGCATAAATTGTTGTTTTCCTTGGTCCTTTTATTGGTCAAGGCAGCCTTGCAAGAATTCTAACTAGGGTTTGACCCTTCATGAATGGAAGAACTCCTTCCCTTGGTAAAGAGCACAAGAATCCATCTAGGTTGGGACCACAATATTCCCCATTGCTACTGTCCCATTTTTCACACTGTTTTGAATAAGCCTTCAGTTTTAGGGCAGTGTTTCTCAACCTTGGCGACTTTAAGTCCTGTGGACTTCAACTCCCAGAATTCCCCAGCCAGTTAAGGTTGAGAAACACTGTTGTAGTGGAAGGAAGAGGAAGTTTGGGGGGGGGGGTAAGGAGGGATAATTATTTTCCCTCCAATCTTTCTCTTTAGGACATCCATTTCACAAAATACTTTTTCACTCAATCCTGGATCTAATCCCGAGATTTAACATAAGTCTCCTGTTTATGTCATGTCATATGGCTGCACCTCAACTCAACTTTTTCTTTCTAGGTTTGATAACCCAGCTGCTGTGAGTCCATCTCCTGTGAGGCAGTTGACTTTCAATTACCTTCTTCCAGTAAATGCTTGGCTGCTTCTAAATCCTTCTGAATTGTGTTGTGACTGGACAATGGGCACCATCCCATTGATAGAATCCATGCTAGATGTAAGAAATATTGCCACTGTCACCTTCTTCTGCTTTTTGGGAACTTTGGTGGTCTTCAGTCTCCGGTATCCTGGGGATTCCTCCAAGACTGTATTAATGGTAAGTGACATTATAGGGCTACCTATCAAGACTGATTGAGACTGACCTTGGAGGATGGAGGTGAGCCAGCACATAACTATGCCCCCCCCAACTTACTAAGTCAGCCCAAAAGGATAGGCATGCTCAATGGTATCAAAAGTCACCAAGAGAAGTTCATGTTAAATTTCTTAGGTGATCCACAAGGGATGAGATATTGAGGGCTCAACGGGATGGAATCTTAAAGTATCAAGATAAAGAAATAGCCGTTTTGAAACAAATTCCGAAAAAAATTAGAGAAATAAGAAGGAAGTATTCCTTCTTGTCTAAGAAATTATACAAAAAAGGAATTTGGTTCAAGTGGTTATTGCCAGAGGGAATGCTGATCTTCTAGGAGGGGGGCAGTGTAAAAATTAAAACACTAAGTGAGGCAGAGGCATTTATCCAAAAACATTCTCCCCAGCTGAGAGGCGAAGACGGGGAAACGGGGAGCGACGGCCCCGCCCGGGGACAGGGAAGAAGAATCAATTGCGAAAAGACTTAGGTCTCAAAAATGATTTCATTTGAAAACCTATTGTAATAGTTGATACAAGATAAAATGGCAAAGAAAAAGATGATTGAATATATGGACTATACAATGTATTGTAACCTTTATATATGCCTATCCTTTACTTTTAAAATTGTAAATTTATGAAGTGTTGGGAGGGCCACCACCAACGGCAGGGAAGCTACCAAAATGTTACTCTCACCCTATACCTTTTCCCCTGTATAAATTTTGAAAACCAATAAAAAAAATTTCACCCAAAAAAAAAAGTAACCAAGAAGTCAAAATGAGCAAGGATAGATGCACCGCCTCCATTCTGCTACCACCCAAGATCATCTACTGATTGTGACCACTACTATTTCAGTCCCAAAACTAGGCCTGAAATTTAACTGAAGCGAATCCAGATAATCCATTTCCTCTGTAACACCATCGCCTTCTCAACCATCTTCCCTCAAAAGGGGAGGTTGAAGACTGGACAAAAGTTGTCCAGAATGGTACGTTATCATGACTTCTTAAGGAAGGGGGTACACCAGTGCCTCTTTAAAAAGATCCAGGACATGCCCGCCAACAAGGGTCAATTCACCATCTATCTCCTGGGCAGTCTTTAACCAGCCAGGAGGAGTATGAATCTAACGCACAGGTGATGGCATTTACATTCCAGAGGATCCTGTCCATTTCCTCAAGTCCAATAGAATCAAACCATTCCCAAATAACTGGGAAAGTCCATTCTCTGGGCCTCTCCACAGGATTTACACCATGTTTGGTGTTGTGGCCCTGCCGACTCAGGATGAGCTGCTGATGGATTCCTCTAGAGAGGAGTCCTATGAGTCGGCTCTAGAGGAGGAAACCTGGTTTGTCCCGGATGTCAGGCTAAGGGTTGAGAGGAGGCAATTAGCAGAACGACATCAGCTGCCTAATTGCCTGGTCCCTTCCAAGAGGCTTTAAAAGTAATCCTCTATGCTTAGGGCAGTTTGCAGGAGACAACGCAAAGAGTTAAAAAGTGTCGGAGAGTTTGGGTCGTGTTATCTTAAGTCAGTCGAGTCCAGTTTAGTCCAGGCAAGTTGCCAAGTAACTGTCATAACAGTCATTTGTCTGGTGTCGGGAGTGAGTCAGAACAGCTTGATATCCAACGGGGAATGAATCCAAGCAATTTTATCCTATAGGTGCACAGAAAATTCCTCTGCACGGCTTTGTAAATGGGCCTTCAGGTTTCCTTTTCTGAGGAAAATCCAGGTAACCCTAAACAGGGTGCTGGGTGGCGGAGCGGATAAGTATTGGCATTTCTCTGTTCATGCCATCATGAGATAAACCTTAATGGTGGCCTTACCTTGTGTTCGGTCAAGGTCATTCTTTGCTTTCTTCCAGTGCTCCTTTAGGTCAGGGGTCTCCAACCTTTGCAACTTTAAGTCTGAAGGACTTCAGCTCCCAGACTTCTCCAGCCAGCTTTGCTGAGAGCTGAAGTCCTTCACACTTAAAGTTGCAAAGGTTGGAGACCCCTGCTTTAGGTGTCTCCTGATCCTCTTTCAACTCCCTCAACTCCTCTGTAAATCACAGGGAGCAGCAGGCAAGATGGGCCAAGAGAGGCAGCATTCCCTAACCCTGGCCTCTCGGTTCCCTTAACTGGGGGATTCCAGATACAGTGAATAGGGGTAATAGTGAGACCTGTAGCACCTTCAGCACTGACTCTCACTCTCGTCACAAGGGGAGTCCCTCTTGTAGTACTTTCAACTGTACAGAGATGTATACTGAATTAGATTATTCTACATTTAGCACATTTTCTTTAGACTTGGTTTTTTTCTTTCTTTCAGCAGCTACAATTCAGTCCCAAATCAGTGTAAGTGATGGAAATATCCCCAAGTCGATTTTGCGGCATATATGAAAGTAGAGATCCTATTTATCACCATGTTTTATTGAATTAGCTAACTTCTGTTGCATGTTCTATTGTGCTATACTTGCATCAGTACATTTCAGTGATTAATTTTTGTAGGTATGGAGTTAATTATTGTTCTCACTGTATCTCTACACTGCTTTTTGTCCTTGACTGTTGTTACACTTTGAGTTGCATTAGTTCGGCACTCAGGGAAACGTCAGATTTTATCAAGCTGGTACATTGTATATTATCTGTAATCAAAATTGTGAGGAATGTTGGATGTATCAAGAATGGGATGCATAATGCATATTTTATTTCTTTGCTGATTTTTTAAAAAGTATTTCTTGGAGCATCTTATTTCACAGTGTAACTTTGTATCTGCAGATTTTGCTCCTCTGTGCCTATGAGGCTCTTGTAATATACACATACACAATATGGGCTTTATTGACAGCAGGTTTTTTTTCTTTTTTTTGGCCATCTTAAAACAACACAGTAACAGCACCATAGATAGATTCTGGATTAAATGACTCTCCCCTTCTCTCCACCCCCATCCAATGCTTGATCTATGAATGAAATGAAATCTGCCCTGAGCAAAAATGCTGGAAGTCACTTGAGTACTTCCTAACAACCATTGCTGTTCCAGCAGTAATCTAGGAAAACAAACACAATTAAGTAGAAAGTCCTTGGGGTAATTTTGTGCTTTATGTTGATCACAGTTATAGTGGAGCCCAAGTAATGTTATTTGTTACGTAAGAAGGTTTTATTGGCTACATATAGTCGGCATCACAAAAACATTAGGATGTCATTAGAAAATCCTATTTTTCCAGGCCACCTGGTTTTTCAGCAGATTTCATTTAAGGATATATGAATGCTTTAAGGTTTTTTTTAGAAACTGAATTCTGCACCAAAAAAGGTAGCATTTTGATTTGGAATATACTCCCCAAAGTTAGACATTTAGTATTGCCTGTATTAAGAATGGATTTCTGTAAGCCTTCCTCTTATTGGTTTTTTATACCGCCCTACTCCCGAAGGATTTAGGGTGGTATACAGCCAGAATAAAAACAAATATACAAAAGTTAAAAAGCTTTTAAAAACATATTCAACCTGGCCGAAACGTGGGGGGGAAAACCCAAACTAACCCTGATTAAAATTAATAAAAATATGAATTTAAAAAAATCATGTTTTATGCCTGCCCGGTTTGTTGGAAGAAAAAGGTTTTGAGACCAGGGCGGAAGGTGCGTAAGTCAGGGATAGTTCTTAATTCCGGGGGCAATTCGTTCCAGAGGACAGGTGCTCCCACGGAGAAGGCTCTCCCTCTGGGTGTCGCCAGTCGACATTGTCTAGCCGACGGCACCATGAGGAGACCATCTCTATGGGAGCGTACTGGCCGGTGGGAGGCTCTTGGTGACAGAAAGCGATCTCGGAAGTTATTCAGCGTTGCTTACGGTGAGTGGCCACATCAATCTTTTAAATAAATAAATCATAAGTTTAGCCAATGTTTCTGTCACATCCTTATGATTATGAAATCTAGACACTTGCATACTTTTTAATTTCATTTCCTAAATGCTTATCGGCATTCTATGTTGATTGTTGAATTCATAATGACCCAGTAGGATTATGAATAAATTGCCTTCACTCTCTGCTGAGGGAGTAGTTTAGATGTGGCTCAGCAGCAAAAAAGAAGCAGAACCAAGAAAGAAAGAAAAAATTTTACTATGAAGAAAAAACAAGTAGTTCATTCCTTTTCCAGGAAAGCCTGCTTTTATAGTTTGTGATACAGGAAGAAGCTTATGAATTATTATTGGTCTAAATCAGAGGTTCCCAAACTTGGCAACTTTAAGACTTGTGGACTTCAACTTCCAGAATTCTCCAGCCAGCTATGCTGGCTGGAGAATTCTGGGAGTTAAAGTCCACAAGTCTTAAAGTTGCCAAGTTTGGGAACCTCTGGTCTAAATTAAACACATCATCTGAGAACCTGAGTTAGGAGGCAGAACTTTAAATCAGTCTGAGTCATAGGTTAGGGTGCCTTGGACATCACAACTAATTATCATTGGGAAATATTACCCAGTGTAATCACCATCTTCTTTTAACAACCCCATAAACCCTTGTGGGGTGGAGTCTGGGTAACTGAATGGAGTCAGCAGAGTCTTTTAATGGCTGGATGTCCATCCTGTTGCTAATGCAGAGTTTTGTTCAAGAGATGTCTTCTCATTGTGCCCAGAGAGATAAATATCTGCCTCTACCTAGGATCAAACTCACAGCCTCCTGATTGTGAGGTGAGCGCTCCATCTCTAGGCCACCGCACCACTCCATATTACCCAATGTAATGTACTGGACATACTGAGTATGACATATCTGGGCATCAGAGTCTAATAAACTTGCATATACTCTATGCTGCTATAACATTGCTTTCTCAGAGCAGTATATAACTTGTGTACAATCTGCAGTGGTGGAAGCAAAAGGATGGCTGCCCTGCCTTTAAGCAGATTGAGGCAGATAACCTTACAAAGAGCTAGGAGTGCATCAGAGGTAACTAACCCAGTTGCTTGCTTGTGCAGTGACAAATGCAGATCTATTGTTTGCAATTAAATCTTTAGTAAGGTTTTGCTAAAGCTAAGCAGATCTAGCAGTGTAAACTTCAAGGAATTAGAAAGGTTGTGAATAAACTGTTCCAATATTGGCACTGCATGCACATTAATTAGGTTTGGATCTACTACAGCAGTTTAACTCCAACTGAGTGTCTTCCAAATAAGGGGAATTCAATGCATAGGATTCTCTCTATGAAAACTATGCCAATTGAAGAATTCTGGGATTTGAAATACATTAGTCTGGATGATGCGTATACTGGCAAAAGCTGTTCTGTAAAGTTAGATATATAAGAACATTACACTGCTTCATTTGGATTCTTGTGTCTTTTTGAAGTAATTATAATACGTTTGTTTGTAATACGATTCTGACAGTCTGATACAGGCACATGCATCTTTCCCCTAAACATGTAGGTCTTCTCTAGATTTAAGATTATATCCAGTGAAGACAATGGCTAAGTCTTTGAACTGATATAAGCCCCTCTGATTTCTATGAGTCTATTATTAACAAATCTATTCAATCCATTGCTCCTTTCATAACCTGAAGTTAAATAAATATGTTTTTGATTGGCTAGTTTAAAACCTTTAAACAAGCCAATTTAAATCTGTGGTGGCGCAATGGTTAGAATGCAGTATTGCAGTCTAATTCTGCCGATTGCCAGCAGTTTGATCCTGACTGGCTCAGACTTCCATCTTTCCAAGGTCAGTAAAATGAGGGCCCAGATTGCTGGGATCAATATGCTGACTCTGTAAACTGCTTAGAGAGGGCTGTAAAGCACTGTTGAGCAATATATAAGTCTTAAGTGCTATTGATATTTAACTAGTTATCCAGTTCACTAAAGGTTTGCTCTGGTTCATTAGATTTGGTTATTGTACATAAGAAATTGGTTATACACATAGATGAATACAGGTAGTCCTTGCCCACAATTGAGCCCAAACTTTTTGTTGTTAAATTAAACATTTGTTAAGTGAGTTTTGCCTCATTTTACAATTTCTCTTGCCACAGTTGTTAATTGATTCATTACATTTGTTAAGTTAATAACATGGCTGTTATGTGAATCTGGATTTCCCATTGACTTTGCTCCTCAGAAGATTGCAAAAGCTGATCATGAGCTCTCAGGACACAGCAACTATCGTAAATACAAACTAGTTGCCAAGCATCTGAATTTTGATTATGCAACCGTGGGGGGGGGGAGGGGGAGTCCCTTTTTTTCAGTGCCGTTGTAACTTTGAAGAGTCAATAAATGAACTGTTGTAAGTCAAGGACTCTCTATATCAGGGGTTCCCAAACTTGGCAACTTGAAGACTTGTGGACTTCAATTCCCAGAATTCTCCAGCCAGCAGAGCACCAGCAGCAGAGCTGGCTGGAGAATTCTGGGAGTTTATTTATTTTATTTATTTATTTATTCGATTTATAAACCGCACCAATCTCCGTCGAGACGGACTCTGGGCGGTGCACAGGACATTAAAAAATATACAATAATAAATAACATATTTACAAAAGTAAAAAGAAATTAAATAATAAACTTGTGCTAAAAATCCCATTAAAACCTATCTAATTTGGCTAAGGCTCTATCATTTCGTTTAATTCTTTTTAATATTGTATTGTCTGTAATTTTATATGCATTTTTAATTTCCCTGTGCCCCGCCTCGAGTCCCTTCGGGGAGAGAGAGCGGGTTATAAATTAAATTATTTATTTATTTATTTATTTATTTATTTATTTATTATTCCTACATTAAATTCTATGCCAGTCCAGCTTGCTGAAAGAGGTGTGTCTTAAGTGAGCGGCGGAAGAGGGGAAGGTCCGTGATAGTACGAAGTTCGGGGGGGAGGTCGTTCCAGAGGGCAGGCCCTGCCACAGAGAAGGCCCTATTTCTGGGCGCCGCCAGCCGGCATTGGCTGGCAGTCAGCACCCTGAGGAGGCCCTCTCTGTGGGAGCAAATCGGTCGATGGGAGGTATGTGGCAGGAGGTGGTCCCGCAAGTAACTAGGCCCCGAGCCATGGAGCGATTTGAAGATGGTAACAAGCACCTTGAAGCGCACCTGGAAGGCCACCGGTAGCCACTGCAGCTCGCGCAGGAGAGGTGTTACATGGGAACTTTGAGTTGAAGTCCACAAGTCTTCAAGTTGCCAAGTTTGGGAACCCCTGCTCTATATGATTTGTAAAGTAATACCATTTGTATAGCTTTTAAGAAGTAGCTTTGAAGACAAGCTTTGTAGACATACTTTGAAGGGACACGGTCAATCTAGATTTGGTAAGAGCATAGAATAACAAGTTACTGATTCCATCAGAACTCTAGAAGGAAAAAATAGGGATTGTAAATGTAAAATTAAATCAATGTCTCTTTCAGAGACATGTATGCTGTAGGTCTCTATAATGCTGAAGTACTTTTCTGTTTTGGGTTACTAGCTAGTGTTTGTGTGTGTGTTTTTCTTTTGCTGTTTTAGGCACTTTGTTTAATAGTTCTGCCATTCATCCCAGCGTCCAACCTTTTTTTCCCTGTTGGCTTCGTAGTAGCAGAACGAGTGTTATATGTTCCCAGCATGGGATTCTGCATGCTAGTTGCCCATGGGTGGAAAAAGCTGTCAAGTAACAGGTAGGTTAAAAAGTATTGTTTGGGGGGAAAGGGGTGAGGGTGGGGGCATAATTGGGAACTAAAGGTGAAACAGCTTGCATGGAAGAGTTGTCTGAGTGGCTTAATATCTTGACTTGCTTTTCTACATCATAATCAGCAAAATGTAGGAACTTCTTTTTGGGGAAAGGGAGGAAAATATATCTCAAAAACCATTTCATTTTTTGAAGTTGTCATTAATGTTTTAACAATTAAATAAACAAATTAGATAAAATAAAACCGCTAAACCAATTAGAATCGAAATTTTCCTGAGTATTCAGGATCTTAAACAGAACACTCTATTGCAGGGGTCTTCAACCTTTGCAACTTTAAGTCTGAAGGACTTCAGCTCCCAGACTTCTCCAGCCAGCAAAGCTGGCTGGAGAAGTCTGGGAGCTGAAGTCCTTCAGACTTAAAGTTGCAAAGGTTGGAGACCCCTGCTCTATAGTACTATTTTACTGTAAATGTTTCTTGAAAACAGTGATTTGCAACACTTTTCAAATGGTTAGCCTCTTATTTTATGTTTCATCAATTCAGTCACGGTGTCAGTCCCTTTATATAATGCTTTAAATATTTTAAAATAGCCTGTGGGCATCTCTTAACTGGAGAGTAAGTGAAAAGGATTTTCTAAATTTCCTTGCATTATTTTCTCTTTTCTGTAGTTCCTGTTATTACTATATCTGCTTGTTTCAAAGATTCATAGCACCTGAGAAAGAAATTCAGGGTTTTTAAAAATGGTTTGCTTTTGCTTCTTCTTTAAAAATGTAGATTCCTTCTTTTCTAATCATTTTTACTGTTTTTTAGTTGTTATCAAATTATTTAATTTGCAGTTATGAAACTCTTTTAATTTTTGAATTTGAATTTTATTACATTTATATACCACCCTATCTCCCTGAGGAGACTCAGGGCGGTGCACAGGAGATTAAATAAAACAATAGCAAAAATACAATAGAAATATTAAAAATAGATTAAATTTAAAACCTGTGCTAAAATTACAATTAAGAACCCTTGCTTAAATCCCATTTTAAATTATGCCAGGCTGGCCACATAAAATAAGTGTGTTAACATGTTTTCTTGTTAACATATAAGCTCAACTCAGATGTGTTTCTAAAATAAAATATAGGCTCTTTCTGTCCCCTCAGTTTCCTGTATAACATAAATCATAGTTGTAGCTGGGCCAATTGTTGTTATGTTAAACATCAAAACTAAATTCACAGACAGGGCTTAAAGCAGAGTCTTGATTCTCCTTTGGAGGGGAAGTGACTTTCAGTTGTTTGACTTGTTTTGTCAAAGAAACAAATATTTTATTTTGCATTGCATTCCTCTTAAGAATAAGAATAAATATTGTTTCATACAATAAAATAATTTAGGTTGCTTTCATGGTTTTGTTCTCTATTATCTTTTATGCCGTCAGAGCAGCAAACCAGAAATGAATGTTGAAACTATAATTGTTTTCAGATAGACAGACAGACAATCTGTTCCACAGTTTCAAATGACCCCATGTAGACAATTGTATTTCTTCATTTTGGCAATGAAGTCTAGATTCCAATTATTCCAAATAATAAGTCCCATTTTGCAAAGCAGCAATATTTAGTTACTTGTGGTATTCAACAAACTCCTAATGGTTCAAACATGCTAAGAACAGCTCCTTGGATTGAATGACAAATATAGTCAGTTGCTATACTGATAACAGAAGCAACTTCCGTCTAAATAGGTTGCATTATCTCTTTGTATCTTATTACTGTTTGTTTAAAATAAAGTGCTAAATGCAAAATGTCATTGCCTTTAACAAGACTGCCTTAGCACTTTTTCTCCTGTCAGCATCTGTTCTGCTTCCTGAAGCAGCTAATTGTGAAAATATGGTTAATGTTCAATTGTATCCAGAATTGTAAACCGAGCTTCTATGAGTGAAATGCCCTTATTGGGGAAATATGCTGTTAGCCTGGGAAATCAAGAATTACATTAACCACATCTTTCTTCATTTTTACTTACTAGTACCCTGAGAAAGCTATCATGGATTTGTTTGTCTTTGGTTTTGTTCATTCATGCTTTAAAAACATTGCAGAGGAACTGGGATTGGGAATCGGAGTATACATTATTTATGTCTGCTTTAAAGGTATAGTATTATTATTCTAAACTCTTATTTCTGATAATAATGCATTTTTGAAGAATTTATGTCAAAAAAAAGTATTCCTAGATTCACAGCCTCTGATACCTTAGTTTTCAGAGCTTTCCCCTCCTCTCTAGGAAGGATGCTGGGGATTGATAAATATAGCTTGTCCTTGGTTAACAACCGCTTCATTCAGCAAACTTTGAATTGAAAAAGTAGATTTGAAACCCTGTCCCCAAACCTATTACTGTCACAGTGTTTCTGTGGTCATGTGAGGACTGTTTGGTCATCTCGCAACCAGCATGCATTTCTGACAGCTGCATCCCACATCCCGTGGTCATGTGGTTTACATTTATGACCTTCTTCATTGGCTTCCAACAAGCAAAGTCAATGGGGAAGTCTGGAAAAAGTCACTCATGGTCAGGACATCATGCTTAATGACTTCAGATATCCGCTAAACCAAGGGTCCCCAACCTTTGCAACTTTTAAGTCTGAAGGACTTCAGCTCCCAGACTTCTCCAGCCAGCTTTGCTGGGAGCTGAAGTCCTTCAGACTTAAAGTTGCAAAGGTTGGGGACCCCTGCGCTAAACAACCACAGCCAAACTGACATAAGTTGGGTGCTGTCACTTAATAACCAGATTGTTTAACAACAAAATTATCAGCCCTAGTTGTGGTCCTTAAGTAAGGACTGTCTGTAGATGAAAAGTCAGGGTTACTCTACTGTTCTGACTCCCTCCTTCACAAGACAAATGACTAAACTGACTGATACTTGGCAGCTTGCCCGGACTGACCTTGACTAGGTCTGAAGATTCTTAAGGAAAGAACTTGACACACACGAAAGCTTCAGATGATACGTTGTTTCCTGCAAACCTACTCTTCACAGAGGATTTCTTTTAAAGCCTCTTGGGAGGGGCCGGTCAATTAGGCAGCTGATACTCATTATCTCCTCCTGTTGCGTCTTTCTGCTAATTGACGCTGCCTCCTCTCGATCCTTCTTAGCCTGACATCAGGGACAAACTGGGCTTCCTCCTCCCCACTACACCAAGCCCCAGGTGCCTCCTGATGCCTAGCCGGGCTGTCTGCTCTCTCACTCTCAGCCTCCTCCTCTAGAGCAGACTCATAGGACTCCTCATAAGAGGAATCCATCAGCAGCTCATCCGGAGCTGGCTGGGCCACAACACTCTACTATTGAAATAGAAGTCCTAAGACACTAGCTAAAACAGTATATGTAATGCTGAGAAATTTCTGTTGCCTGGTCATTTTAGTGTGCTAGAAGTGAGACATTATTTTATGTGCCACTAGACAGTAATATCAACGTCCTGAAAATCACATTTACCTTTTGTCCTGGTTCCTCCCACAATTTTTCTTAGTGTATCCACTGTCGTACCATTTCAATCTTTTAGAGCAGCCGTCTCCAAATCACATGTCTCAGGAGATGCAAACTGTAACTGCCAGAATTCTCAGTATGGCCATGACAGGTAGAGAATTCTGGGAGTTGACATTCATGCACCTGGAAGGCTCCAAAGCTGGGGGAATCTGTCCTGAGCAATTAGGCAATTTACTACCATCTATCATAAGTCTTTTCTATTTTAGTTTTTAAATAAATGAGTTCAGCTCCAAATGTCCCTAACATTATTGGTGTGCCCATAAAGCTTTTATACATTCTCTTAGTCCATGCATAGGCACACTTGATGGACACTTGCTTAAACATTCCACATCAATAGATTATGCTTTGACCAATGAATTATTCAATTTGCAGAGCACTTGTTTGTTCCTTATATGCCATTTACGTGTTTTCTGTGATCAGGTAAATAAGAACAATGCCAAACTCTGGAATAATGTGGGTCATGCTTTAGAAAATGAAAAGAACTTTGAAAGAGCATTAAGATTCTTCATACAGGCCACCCAAGTGCAGCCAGGTGAGTTGTACACGATAGCTAGCATGAAAGGCAATAATATGAGTACTACTCGCTTTGCATAATATTTTCCCCATGACCAGGAAAGTCTTTGCCTAGCATTAGTTGGCATAAGCAGCTACTGCATCTTGGACCAGAAAGCTTTAATGGCTCATTTCTTTATCCTCATGCATTTTACTATTTCAGTGCTCTCTCTGAGGTTCTGCCTTTGAAGACAACTCTGTAATCAACACAGATATAGGAGGTTTATAGGATATCTTTACAGGATAAATTATTTTATGTTTCATACACTAGGCTGTATTGGGTATCACTAACCATGTGTTCTTTCCTATCTGTAAAACCATTGGCAGAGGGTTTTTTTCTTCTTCTTGCCATTGCAAGAGGTGAAAGGACCATGGTCCAGAAGAATCTCCAGAATCTCCTTGGTTGCTCCAGCATTGTAGAACTTGCTGCCTGCAGAGATAAAGCTGTTCCCATTCTTGGCACTCCAGAAAGTCCTGAAAATTCCTCTTTTTAAGCAGGAATTTATTTTGAGCTAATATAATTGGCTCTTCTTAGGATGTTCTGAAAATATTGAGTTTTACCATGAAATGTTAGTTTATGTTTTTCAACTACTCAGAGTGATTCACTGGACTGATACATAAATTGTATAAGTGAAATAAACATTAGTGTGAAATCTTCAAAATGTATATAATTTTATAATTTATATTAGTATGGAAAGTTTGCTGGTGTCCTGATTCCTTAAATGTAATGTTTTAAAAAGCTGTTTAAAGAAATCTTCTGATCCAGTTAGCTGTTGTTAAGTTGCATATTAATCTTCCATGGCTGAATTTCCTAAAGGAAAGCTCTGTAATTCAGGGACAGAGCACATGTGTTACGTGCAAAAAGTTCCATGCTCAGTCCTTAACAATGCTTTACAGAAAAGACCTCTGCATGAGATTCTAGGAACATTGTATTTGTCAAAGTAGCCTGTGCTTGGGAGACAATGTACATCCCTCCAATTGATGCCAGATTGTAATCCCTCATCATTGCCATACTGGCCTAGTCTGACAGAATCCAGAGATTAAAAGCATCCTTTCCCCGCCTCTGAATTAAACAGCTGAGTGGCCCAAGCAAAGATAAAGCAACCTTTTTTTTTTAATGGGTACAATATGTGTGTGTTCTGTACTTGGAACATTGCAAAATGCTTGTGGTTTTGAATTATCAAATGAATCTCTTGAAACTAGTTTAACAAAATTATACAACATATGTCATATCAGTCACGCTTTAGATAGAAAGAAGTGGAGGCAGGGAGGATTTACATGCGAGACCGTATCCTGCCCCATACATCCCTCCGACCGATCCGCTCCCATAGAGAGGGCCTTCTCCGGGTGCCGTTGGCCGGGCAATGCCGGTTGGCGACACCCAGGGGAAGGGCCTTCTCTGTGGCGGGCCCAACCCTCTGGAACGACCTGCCCCCTGAACTCCGTACCACCACAGACCTCCGCCTTTTCCGCCGGCGTCTTAAAACGCATTTATTCCAACAAGCCGGCCTAGGATAACCACCCGATTTGGACTTTTTAGTTATAAATTTTAATTAGAGAATTTTAAAATGTTTTAGCACTGGGTAATTTAATTTAATTGGGTTTTAATAATTCTGGTTTATTTATGTATGTTGTGTTTTTGATTCGCCTGTGCGCCGCCCTGGGTCCTTTTGTAGGAGAAGGGCGGGGTATAAATTTAATAAAATAAAATAAAAAATAAAATATTTGATTTCTAGTTTAAAATTGTTGTGACTGAGGCTGGAATTTTAGAGGGAAAGAAAGTACTGAAGGTCTTGTTTATCTTGCAATTTTGAAGATGATATTGGCGCCCATATGAATGTAGGAAGAACTTACAAAAATTTAAACAGAACCAGAGAAGCAGAAGAATCCTATTTAGTTGCAAAATCATTGATGCCACAGGTAAGTGGAGTACACTGCTTATTTGAGAAATCTCATTAATGTTCTTTTAGCAAAAGGTGTTGGGACAAAGGGAGTCTTCTTTTTTACTTTGCTGGAAATTTTAGCAATCAGTCTAGTTCAGCCTTTTTCCTGTCTGTATTTTCGTAATAATTATATTTAATATTTTTAAAAAATTAAAAATATGATAGGTTATTAATTGTCTGCAGTTGTATCTCAGTCTGCTTCTGTATTAGAACAGTGTATTCTCAATTCAAATAAAAGTTGTACTTAGTTTAAAGTAATTACAATTTAGGCCTTTCATTTTAAAACTACAGTCTGTTTTACAACTTTCATTTATTGTTAATGCTCTTCCAAGCCTAATATAATTTCTTCTGCTGTCAGATTATTCCAGGTAAAAAATATGCTGCGCGGGTCGCTCCTAACCATCTGAATGTTTACATAAACCTTGCAAACCTGATTCGGACAAATGAGTCTCGTCTTGAAGAAGCAGACCAATTGTATCGTCAAGCCATTAGCATGAGGCCAGATTTCAAACAGGCCTACATTAGCAGGTACTTTATCATCTTATATTCATAATGAAATGCCAAATGTGAGTAGGCAGTTCTACTGTCTGAAACAACTGCTTTTTTAATAGCAAGATAATGGAGTGAATGGAAACCACATAATTTAAAGTTTTGATTCTCAACAGGGGTGAACTGCTTCTAAAGATGAATAAACCTCTGCAAGCTAAAGAAGCTTACCTAAGGGCTCTTGAATTGGATCGAAGCAATGCAGACCTATGGTACAATTTGGCAATTGTTTACATTGAACTGAAAGATCCCTCTGAAGCTCTGAAAAACTTCAATCAGGCATTAGAATTGAATCCTAGTCACAAACTAGCCTTGTTCAATTCTGCACTATTGATGCAAGAATCTGGTATGTATACCTAGAACTATAAAGCAACATTTTAAAAGTTCTGTTATGTTTTATTATCGTTTCTTAACATGCTCTATGGGGAAGAAATACAGGGGGGAGGGGGGAACACCAGGGGAAAAAAATGCATGACGAACTCCAAAAACAAAACAACATGATTGATATACCATATTTTTCAGAGTTGAAGACACATTTTTTCCCCTCAAAAAAGAGGCTGAAAATCTGGGTGCATCTTATACAGTGAATACAGCTGTGAAGATCCCAGAAGAAAACCTAACAAATTTACGAGCCTCAAGAAACGTTCAAAAGAAATCCAATCATTTATCAGGATTAACATCCTGGCGTTTCTTCGTTGCAGCTAAAACTGCAAATCATTTAATGGTGTCTGCACTTTACCCCTGTATCTCCCTCCCCTCTGCCTGATAATAAATCACATTAGCCAATTAGCAGCGTAATTGAATCTATCCATGTGCATTACAGGCCAGCTTGGAATTTTCCTCTGACCACAGGAATGTTTGGAATTCACACTTCTCTATGTCAACTCGATAAATAATACAATACAATACAATAGCAGAGTTAGAAGGGACCTTGTAGGTCTTCTAGTCCAACCCCCTGCGTGGGCAGGAACTTTATACCATTTCAGACAAATGGCTATCTAACATCTTCTTAAAGACTTCCAGGGTTGGGGCATTCACAACTTCTGGAGGCAAGCTGTTCCAGAGGTTAATTGTTCTAACTATCAGGAAATTTCTTCTTAGTTCTAAGTTGCTTCTCTCCTTGATTAGTTTCCACCCATTGCTTCTTGTCCTGTCCCCAGGTGCCTTGGAGAATAGTTTGACTCCCTCTTCTTTGTGGCACCCTCTGAGATATCGGAACACTGCTATCATGTCTCCCCTGGTCCTTCTCTTCATCAAACTAGACATACCCAGTTCCTGCAACCGTTCTTCATATGTTTTAGCCTCCAATACTCAAATAGTTATGGTGATGTTTTTGCGAGTTGACAAGAGCATTTTTTGCCTTCTGAAACCCCGCCCCCTTCACCAAAATGACCGTGCATAGCTTGTAGGAGGCTTTCAAAGAGCTCCTGGGGGCTGGTGAGGGCAGAAATGAGCAAAAAGCGGGCCAGTTTTTGCTCGTTTTTGCCCCCAACCCCCCTAGGAACACTCTACAAGCCTCCTAAGGGCTATTCATGCCCTTTTGGGGGAGGGGGGCGGGCCCATTTTTTGCGAAAAACAGGCTGTTTTTGGGAGCTTTGCAGAGTATAAAAACTTTTTTTTTTTAATTGCCTCTTCAAAACCTTGGTGCGTCTTATACTCTGAAAAATACAGTATGTCACATAATAACAAAATTTCAAACCAAAGTTCGTAATAATCAGTGACTCCCTAGCATGATCAAATCACAAAATGACATGAAATATCATTAAATCTATGCCATAGAAAAACAGTTATTTTTTTAATTAATAGTTAGGATTGCTTTTTCAAAAAAAGGGTAAGTTACATAATTCTAGAATACAATCCTGTCTCAGGAGTACAAATCATAAGCAAGTTAAATATTTCCCTTTCAAGATGGATTGTCTAAAATTTTAGCTTCGAAGAATATATTTGCAGAACTGAGTTCCATTTTATTTACAATTTTTCCTCTTGAATCAGATTCTAGCTTATAAGTAAAGTACTTCTTACAATTAAACAAAAGACTGTGTCCTTGCATTGTGAATTGTGTCTTCAGTGCTTTTTCTACAATGATTGAATGTGATTTTTGGTGCAGTGGTTAAGGTACTGAATAGACTCCTACGAGATGCAGCTTCAAGGCCACATCTTGTCATGGAAAATCACTGTCTTCCAGCTCAACTTACCCTATAGGGTTGCTGTTACAGGAAAAAGTAGGAAGGAGGAAGTAGTATATATTTCACTTTGAGTTCTGGAGGAAAGGTGAGATTTAACCCTAATAGGTTTTTTTTAATGTTACATTCCAACAGGGGAATACAAACAAGATTTGAAGCAAGAAATTGTAATAATTTTAAACGCCTTGGGATGGAATCAGTGTGGTAATTTTCCTGGGCCCCATCCAATTATTTTTTCAATATTTGAAAGAATAAGTTGTTCTTTTCCATTCAGATCAATGAAATTAATCAATTGAAATCCCAAAAATTATATAGGCATTCCAAATGTGGGGAGAAAAAAGTGGGTATGTAATACGCTTCCCGTGGATTTTTCAGACTATAAGAAATATCAAAGTGTAAAATTATAGTATCATTAATGTAAATCTGCAAGCATAAGTAATAAAGACTGTTGATATTGTCCTATTTATACAGCCTTGGATAGTCCATATTAATGTTCATTTGTTGCTTTAGGTGAGGCCAGCCTTAGGCCTGAAGCTAAAAAGAGACTTCTGAGTTATATAAAAGAAGAATCTCAAGATGCTAATGGTTATTTTAACTTAGGCATGCTTGCAATGGATGATAAAAAAGATGATGAAGCTGAGATGTGGATGAAAAAAGCCATAAAACTACTTCCAGGCTTCCGCAGTGCTTTGTTCAACTTGGCCTTGCTATACTCTCAGACTGCAAAAGAGCTGAAAGCTTTACCCGTGCTGGAGGAGTTGCTGAGGTACTATCCAGATCATACCAAAGGTTTGATTTTGAAGGGAGACATTTTGATGAACCAAAAGAAAGATATACAGGGAGCAAAACAATGTTTTGAAAAAATTCTGAAAATGGATCCAAACAATGTGCAAGGAAAACACAACCTCTGTGTGGTTTACTTTGAAGAGCGAGACTTACTAAAGGCAGAAAAATGCTTAGTGGAAACGCTGGCCTTAGCCCCACACGAGGAATACATCCAACGCCACTTAAGCATTGTCCGAAGTAAAATTGCTTCCCTCAGACCAGGGGAGGCAGGTGCGACTCATACAGAAAAAGTAGCATCTTCGGAAGAAAAAAAAACTCCGTCTGAACACTTGAAAGAGGTAAAAAATGAGCAAAAAAGCCCTCAGACTAAAAACTCTAATGGCAGCAAGGAGCAGAGAAAATCCAAAAAACATGGAAATAAAAACTCTACAGACAAAGAGACAAAAAAGAAATCGACAAAAGAAATAAAAGAGATAGAGAAAAAACGAGTTGCTGCACTGAAAAGACTGGAAGAGATTGAACGTATATTAAATGGCGAATAATCACTTGGAGCACCACTGCAAGGGAAACTGGCATCTATTTTGCAGATTTTACATGTGCGTTGCATATGTTTTCAGTCAACGTGATCACAGAGTGCTTTTTGAATTTGGAAAGTATATTGAAATGTTAACTAAAATTGAAGAAGCTGCAAAATGAATAGGAAAAGCCATGGCTTTTAATCAAGGATGCTTGGTTAAGGAGTTGCACATAACTAACACACAAAAACTTTTCCAGCAATGGAAGCTACGTTCTAATATTGCTGGTTAAAAGAATAGCTTATTATTCCAGAAACGAATCTCACTAAACTCCTTATTTGAAAGCAAGCATGTTAGAGCTTGGCTGCAAAATACTTGCAACCTACTATGCTCAGTTCTTTCTATTCTCAAAGAACGGTTAAATACTGATAGATAAAATATTAAAGAGAGCCTCAGGTATATTGGTCACCAGACTAATTTTACTAGAGAAATCCATTGGTCTGAGTATTTAAGCATTACAAATTAATTTGTATGACTTATTATTTTACTTCACACATGAAATATGTTTTTCCTATGTAAATGTATGTGGCGCATTCCCATTTTGTCTTCCTGCGTCCCTGTAAGTATTAATGTTCCAGAATGCATTGGGAATTAATTAGCAAATACCACTTGTGTTTTTGTATGTGCATGCATGCATTTGATGTTTTTTTTAAAAAAACTTTAATAAATCACTCTATAAGTACAGTGATTTCCTGTATCCTGGGGACAAGCAGGAATAGTCATCCCCAAAAGATATCCCTATCAAAAAGCTTTATCCTTGGTTTTTTGTTTTTGTTTTTGTTGTTGTTATCCACACCATCGTGTGATGCTTCTAATATAGGGGAAATGTAACTGTTTCTGAACTGTCATCTAGTTTTTAAGAAATCAATGCAAAACTTATCGAATCATTTCTAAGGTGGTGGATTTTTTTACCTCTTTTATGGTTTGAATGCAACATCTCACAATATAAATCAGGCATCTTTTTAAGCTCCTCGCTGATTAAATTGCCTTCCTGTGATAATGCATTATAAGGAATGGCAAACCATTCAGTTTTATTTGCAAGCATAGTCTCCTGTTCCCCTGAAAAGAAGACCTCCCAGATAATAAGCCCAATCAGGCTTTGAACGCATGCAAACTTCCGCCCCTTTCTTGATCAGCTGGGCTGCGGGCTGTGGGCTGAGGTTAATGGGCCTCCTGCACCTCAAAAATAAAAGACCTCCCCAAAAATAAGGCCAAGCGCTTATTTTGGGGGTCAAAAGAAAATAAGACCCTGTCTTCTTTTCGGGGAAACACAGTAATTATGTTTTAATATGGAAAATGTAGAACTGTACCACATAATATCAATCACCAACTGGTTAAGTGACTTCTATAGAGACTGAGGTTGAAAAGAAAGAATGTTTCAGCTCCTTGGCAAAATGCAGACTATATCTTAAATTAATAAAATCCTTTGCTACAAGAAACCATATGTTTGACATTTTAAAAGTTCCAGGATCTTAAGGTACACCTGCAAAAGATTCCTGGGGAAAAAGTTTTATCATGGTATGAGGTAGCTAAGGAACTGATCTGACATGGTATAAGACAACTTCTTATGTTCCTGCTTGGAGAAGCAAAACAGGTATACAAACAAAATTAAAATAAGATAGGGTGAAAAAAAATGTCTCTTGGCTAAAAAACAAAAGGAATTTCTCACAATTAGAATTGTAGGGACTGAGTCCATAACATATGGCAACTCCAAAGAAAGACTTGAGGTAAATAAGTCTGATAGAAAATATGTGCCCTGAAGTATCTTCTTTAGATGCCTCCGCAAGCTACTAGTTGGAGGCATATTTCCCCTCCCCCATCATCATGTTATACATGATAGATTGTCATGTGACAATCATACTTGTGACTTACACAAAGAATACTTATTGCATTAAATCTTCCTTCAGAATTTGTTTTCAGCTTGAAAGTTTCTGGTATAATTCCAAAAATGATTTTCTGTTTTTATTGAGGAAATTTGGGCATTACAATTAAATGCTTGTTTTGCTAAATTTCCTATGATTTTCATTAACAGCTTTGTTAGGATAAGACAGGGGTCTGCAAAGTTGGCTCTTTTAAGACTGGTGGACTTCAACTCCCAGAGTTCCCCAGCCAGCCATGGGATAAGATAACTAAATCTCTTATGTGAAACTTGAACTCATCATTTTTATATCTGTGGTTATTATATTCTTCTTCAATTTGTCTCTGGATTACCTAAGAGAGTATTAGTTTTTAGGGTTTTTTTTATCATTTTTTTTCAAATATGTTAACTCCATGGATGTTGAAGAAATGTTTACATGAGCAAACTTACTGAATTCTTTATTATTTTGTCCCTTACTTCGTAACATCTTAGCATAGGTTGTGGTTAGTATGAACTCCAAAACAATCAGAATTGTTACTTTAAAATAAAAGATGTGTCACAAGCTCAGGAAATCCTAGTAGTTTCTACAAGACAAAGATTTCAGTTTTTTTATTAAAATATTGAATGGAAGGAGCCACACAGGTTAACCAAAATATGCATTTGGGTTCTAGTACAGTACAAAGCACTTTTATGCACATACTGATCGGTGCTTAAATACAAAGCAAGAGCATCAGCAGTTACTCTGATGGCAAAGCATCTCACTGAGGTGAATTGTGAAATATATGCCATTCAGATGTTGACATACCGGTATATAGCACTGTCATCTTGACTGATGACTTGGTTTTATCCATAGACAACCTGACATTACCCATAGGCAACACTCGTCCAGTTTCTCTGCCTCATAGCCGCCGGTTGGCTTCATCCCATGTTATTCCACAGATTTTGTTCTGGGGGGGAGGGATGTGCAGAAGAGACCATAGTGGGGAAGGAAAATCTTACTGTGCATGTGGATTGCTACCCAGTCTTGAGATAATTGTATATGTTTAAACATAAATTGAATGTCTGTGAAATAATAAACAGTGGCTTGGTATGTGCATAATTTCTGTGTGGGGATGCTGTTTTCTAGTTGACAACTTACTAGCACAGACTTTTTTTTTTTAAGTGGGGGTAAATATAAAATAATGACATAACGTATAGTAAAATTAAGCAGTACCCTCAAATAAAAGGAAATACTAGGAAATGAAGGTAAATTACCTAATGAAAGAGCTGTGTGAGGCATTGGTCTATCAGAAACTTTTGTCAGTATTTCATATTTGTCAGTTATCAAATTCTGTAACACGAAAGCTTCGCTATCACACTTCTCAGGTTGTTGCTAGTGAAATAATAATAGTCATCTAAGCTTTATTCAAAATGAAAGGTACATTAACCGTTGGAAAACAGCTGTGTATCACAGAAATCCTGCAGAATCCTCCAAACTATCAAAACATGCAATGGCTTTCCAATATTTGTATCCTGCAAATTAGTAGCAAATTCATCTTGCAAATGGATCTTAATAGATGACAAAATTTTAATGTCAATTTGAAGCGAAGAGCAGATTTAAAAAATTATTTCATAGATAACCCATTTATTATAATATAAAGGGTATTTTGGATCACAGTTCATTACATTATTTCAGTTGGCAGTAAATTAATATGAAAAAATGTGTTGCTGTTGAAATGTAATGCTGGAGTTAGTGCACATCCCAGTGCTTCAAGAAACCTGGGTCCTCTGTGGAGAAGGGCGGGATATAAATGTAATAAAAATAAAATAAAACACTGCAATTGAATTTTTGACTGCCAAGTGTCATCCTAGTTGAAAGTCATTAAAGTTTTCATAGACTTGTAAGGTCCTCTTTACCAACTCAATCTTTAGAAGTTTGAATTTTCTTTAAAGTGTGATACCCAAAATCGGACATAAAATATATGATGGGATCTACCAATTTAGAATAAAATGAAGTGAATAATTACCTTGGGTCTGAAAATTTACATTTCTATGGATGCATTCCCCCCCCCCCCTCTCCTTCATCAGTATGCAATTAACTGTTCAGAAATCTTGGTCACAAGATTCTCCCACAATACCTGTGTATGTGATCTTTGTTTCCTAAGTACGAACATTTTGTATCTATCTTCTAATGCAGGGGTCCCCAACCTTTGCAACTTTAAGTCTGAAGGACTTCAGCTCCCAGACTTCTCCAGCAAAAGTTGGGGACCCTTGTTCTAATATATTAGTCATCCACCTTCATCACAGCATGCTCACAATATATTATAGAAGTTACTACAAAAAAAAAAAGATAAAATTAGTCTGGCAAGTCCTGTTCCTGATAAACCCAGTGTGAATTCTAATTTAAAAGTTTTTTTCAAAATATTTTTAAAGCCACCTCTTTATAATCTGCTGCAGAATCTTCCCAAGCATTAATCTTAGATTGACCACTGTAAGTTCCCACTATTTTAATAATAGTAATTTATAATTTATTAAATTTATATGCCACCTGACTCTCGCCAACTGTGTAGGTTTAATTAATTTAATTAGAGTTGTTAAATACATTATTTCCTGTACTTTTTTACCAGCTCCCTGATAGTAAATTAATGACAGCAGTTTTGGTTTCAAAATTTATTTCAGTGACCTTGTGCTATTTAATGACTGCAATAAAGTTATTTTATTTCAGTGAAATAAATATGTGTGATATCCTCTTGTGGCAATATGGTCCTTCATATGCATTAAGTTCATAGTGGGTAACTTGTATGTGTGAATGTCCTGGTTTTTATTACCCAGTTTCCTTTCTGACAGTCTTGTCTCCTTCCTGGCTTCTGTGCTTTAGTTACATCTAAAGGAAGATATTTAAGGGACTTCTTAACACATTTCTTTTCCCGACTGGGAAAAATGATGGAGAGATCTTTAAAAAAACAATGCCAGTTCTAACTTCTTCAATCTCTTCCATCAACAAGATAAACTCAATAACACCACTTAGAGAAGTTTGAAAGAAATTATTAGTCACCATGAGAAAAAGGAAACTCTAAGAAAAAACAATAAGGCACTTTCCTTAGGATAAAAACACATTTGAGACATTGCAAAAAATGGGTTTTTAAATAAATTATTTTTTATTTCATTTAATTTCTAGTAACTTTTATTCCTATTCAATATAAAACTATGGCCCACCCTGTGAACTGCAGCAAGAATAACTGTTGTAAGTATTTAGAGATAAGTACTGTCTATTTCGTTTCCAGCTACCGTGAGGAATGCAGCCAACTTTAAGAAATAGGGAAGGCTGAGCAGCATGGTAGATGGTGCTATTATCCTTGCTAATGCAATGTTTAAGTCCAGGCACTTTGTCTCTCTGACAAAATAGCTTCATTACAACACTAGTCCAACTGGACAGTGTTAAGTGAATGCCTTTTACTAGCCATACATTTTGCAGACTTGTAGGGATTAAGGGACATATCTTCCCAGGCAGCTGTGTGCCCCTACTTTCTTCCCAAAGTAGATGCTTCGCTGACGGATAAAAGGGAGCTGGGAAAATTGAGTCATAATAATACACATTGTACTTTGCATCTACCCAGCATGCTGTTTTTATGTTCATTGGCGTCTTGTGAGATGAAGTATTTTAAGCTGTAGTTAGCAAAGTACAGCTATTTTTGTGCTTATTCATGCGCACAATAGGGGAGATCAGGAAAGGATCACAATTCTAGGAAGCAGCATATTGTGTATGGAACTTTGGGGTTCCAAATATTTTAAAAGTATTCTCACCTTTGTTTGATTTGAATTGTTAGTATCTATTTTGTAATTTTGAAACTTAGTATGTACAAATAAACTTTTGTTAAGGCTGGAAGTTAATGTCCCCTAATGTCTAGATAGAACAGAAGACAGCTAAACTGAAAACCTAGCAGGTTTTCTTTTCTTTTTTTTGCATGCTCTTTATTTCTAAAAATTATTTAATTCAAAATCTTTGAAGCTAATTTCTCTTTGCCAACTGCTGCGTAGCAGCTTCTGGTGTGTGGGTGTATTGCTGTGAATCAGCTAAAAAATACCAATTCTGCCAAATCTAGAAGCATTTAATGACTTCTCCACTATTGTTAAAAGTGTGCACCCTTTCATTAGTAGTCAGCAGAGGTCTTGGATATAATATGTGCATAACTGCAGGGGTGTGAGTGACTAGAGGAAGCAGCCACAGATGAACTAAACTGCTAGGTAATACTCCATACTAAGATGCACAGAATTAACAGAAATCGGGATGGGCAAACGGGAGAATGGGAAAGAAAGGTGCAAAAGCTTGCATTATCAGTGTACACTAGCGCCATTTAAATTCAAGACAAAAATAATAAAATTATTTAGGGTTACGTTTATAAGTCTATGCTTCCAAGGTGCTGGCCTTAGCAAGATTTCATTTATTTATTATGTCCATAGTTTGTTGGTAAACTACGATTCACCAGTAAGTATGATGAACTATATTTTATGAAATAACATTCATTTTCTTTGAAAATAAAAGAGGTTTTTAATCAGTTCACTGTCCAAGATGAGACTAATAAATTCCCTGTCTGTATCATCTCATATTTTTCAAGTAATTGGGTAAACAATAACAACAAGAATTATATAACAATTATAAAATATCAAAAAAAATTGAGGATCACATCAAGTCAGTAGCACGGTGCTTGTGGAGGCCATACGAAAGTATAAACCAGTGATGGCTAACCTTTTTGTCCTTGCATGCTGAAAGTGGGTGCACGCACACAGCAGCGCATGCACATGCCCACACCCATAATACATTACATGCGCAACACACCCTGTGTGCCACATCCTCTGTGTGTGAGCCCCTTGCCCCTCTGCATGTGCGTGTGACACCCACTCCATCCCATTTTCGGCCTAGCAGGCCTCCCTGATGCCTCCTGGGACCAAAAACAGGGCACCGGAGGGGGAACATGGTGGCGCACAGCAGCCGCCATGCCCCCATGCATGTGTACGCTGTTGCAGGTGTTATGTCTGCCTTGTATGCAATTTTATTCCTCTATAGGATTCATCTCCATTGTTCAGTGAGGCATTTCCTGCCTCTCTACCGTGTTTCCCCGAAAATAAGGCAGGGTCTTATATTTTTTGACCCATGAAATATGGCCTTGGGATTATTGGGGGGGGGTTAGTATTTTTCAGGTGCAAGAAGCAGCAAGACCACCAGCCCCACCCTCTCTGTCCCACCATGTGCTTGCCTATGGCCACAATGACTCATTCTCCTTGCATCCTGGCCTTAGGGAGCTGGGGAGAGCAGAAATGAGCAAAAAAACAGCCCATTTTTTGCTCAATTCCCCCCCCCCCAATCCCCCAGGAGTACTCTATAAGCTTCCTAATGCCCTTTTTTGACAAATAAATGGGCCTGTTTTCACAAAAACTGGGCCGTTTTTTGTTCATTTTTGCCCCCTCCTGGAACACTTTACAAGCCTATTAAAGGCTATTCATACCATTTGGGGGGGGGGCATTTTTGGGAGGTTTGCAGAGCACAGACTTTTTTTTTTTAAAAAATTACTTCTTCAAAACCTTGGTGCGTCTTATACTCCAGTGCATCTTGCACTCTGAAAAATATAGTACCTCATTTGGTTGTTGTGGGGAAAAATAGGAGGATGAAATATTGTGGACCATTACCTTGAGCTTGCATTTACAAGATAGGATATACATGTAACTAATGAATAAAGTGTGATTCAACTGGCCATTTTCATGATACTGGAGAAGCACTTTGATCATACAACAAAGGGGTCATTAGCTCCTAATCGTAATAAATTATGTTCTTTGGGGATTGAGAGGAAGTAGTATGCTATTAAATTTTGATGGGTAAAAAGTAAGATAAAGTCCAACATCTTTGGAGAATACTAGATTGAAGAATCTACTCATCTTTGACACCATTTGTAAATATATGTAGAACGTTAATAAGAAATTAATAGTCCTTAGTCTTGGCAGGAGGGAAACTATTGAAAGTTTGAAGAAAGAATTGTAAGTGGTGGTAGATTATGATAGGAAAAGTCCTCTATTTAAGGAAAGAAAGATCTATCTATTTCCACTGGGGTAATGGATAAGAGCAGTTATTTTAAAAGAAAAAACTGAATAGGCAGACATGTTGAAACTAATTTTTAATGACTGTACAGTTCCTTACCTTACTCCATTGTTGACCATAAAAACCTTTCCAGGTATCTACCTCTGGTGGTTATCAAAATTAATGTGGTTTTAAAAAATGAACTAAGGCAATGCATTTTATTTAGTGATATAAATAAAATTAGTTCATTTTGAGGAAAAGGGAGCTTTATTTTATAGCTAGGTAGAAATACTTGAGAATTATTTCCACCGTTTGTTGTTATATGAGAATTAATCCTGATTTAGAGTTTCTTGAAAGTCTGTAGAAATGCCTTTGACCACCTTATAATTTAGTTATATTCCTTTTTTTCTGGGGTCTGGGGGAAGTGGCTAAAATTGCAGATATAGTTTTCACGTAGCAACTATCTGGGTTCAAAAATAGCATTCAGGTGCTTCAATTTTATAACTTATAAAGGAAATAAACCTCTCTTTCCTGTCTTTTTGGACCTATGGATAAAACATTATTCCTAATTATTCCTTTTTAAAATTTTAGATGACATTTTTTCAATAGACTATATTTTTATTGAACAGATTATCTAAATTATAGATATTTGGAAGCTTAGTCATGAAAAACTGCATGATTTTTCTAGATGTGATTCTTGCCTCTAACATAGGATAGAGTAAGCTTTTTCAAACATTTATTCTTGTTATGAGAGAAAATAGCAATGATAATAAAGCATATTATTTATAGGCCATAAATATTGTCATAAACCAATTTGGGAATAATTTTTGGTCCTAAAGTACAATTACTGCAAACTTAATGCTCAGTATAAGCCAATTAATCTAGGAAAATATATGGATACCTTTGTTATGTGTAATTATCTTTTAAAACTAGCAGATCATACAGTTGTTATATTACCAGGATGTTAACCCTGTAAGGGTGATTTCAGACAAACATTCTCCATCTAAACACAAGGGAACATTGGGAGGTCATCCTCAGTTCATAAAATTTCAGATAGCAATTGAATGGCTGAAAACATCCAATGAGTAATAGATATCACAGTTTTATTTATGGGACAATTAAGATTTATGGGCAATTAAGATTTCCTCCATTTGTTCAAGGAGGTGCAGATTTATTATATGAATTATTCTAGGCCACCATAAAATTATGGAAACAGGAAGATATGGAATACTATACTAAGCAATATTAATGTAAAATGCATTTTTTTAGGGAAAAGACAATTTTTATTAAATACTTACAGCATATCTTAATGGAAATTGAGCTCCTTGGTTTAAGAGCCAATTGTTTCTCGATTTATTATCCTAGCAGACATAGACATGATGTAATTCAGTTGTCTATTATATGGGATAGCAATGGTCAAATGAAGTCAAGAGAGTTAATAAATTTAGTATTTTCCATTTTAAAATGAAAAGTATAGTGTGACTACAGAAACAAAAAAAGAGAACTGATTATAAGTTCAGAGATACTTCACAAGAAGAGTCCTCTGTTCCTCTGCTCACGAGAGAATACCTTATGCCACCAGACTTGAAATTTTGGGCTTAGGCAACTTAGAACTACGCCGCCTTTGGTCTAACCTCAGCATGGTACATAAAATTATCTGCCACAATGTCCTTCCAGTCAATGACTACTTCAGCTTCAACCACAACAATACACTAGCATACAATAGATACAAACTTAAGATAAACAGTTCAAAACTTGACTGCAGAAAATATGACTTCAGCAACAGAGTGATCAATGCCTGTAATGCACTACCTGACACTATGGTTTCTTCCCCAAACCCCCAAAACTTTAACCTTAGACTGTCTACTGTTGACCTGACCCGATTCCTAAGAGGTCTCTAAAGGGCATCCATAAGCGCACCAACATGCCTACAGTCCCTGTCCTAATGTTTTCTTTAATTCATATCCATTTCATGTATTCAGAATCATGTTTATACTTATATATGTTATCTAATACATGCTTGAGGAATTAATTAAATAAAATATTTTTTTTTGTTTTCCAAAACTCTACAATAGAAATATTAGCAAAAACTGAATTGCTTATCCTAAAACAGGGGTAGTCAACCTTTTTATACCTATCGCCCTCTTTTGTATCTCTGTTAGCAGTAAAATTTTCTAACCACCCACTGGTTCCACAGTAATGGTGATTTATAAAGGAGGGAACTCAATTAAATTTAAAAAAAAGGAATGTGCTTCAGTATTGGACAAAACCCCTACCGCCCACCATGAAAGCTGTAATGCCCACTAGTGGGCGGTAGGGACTATCACTGTCCTAAAATCAAGACTGGTCCATGTTGTTTATAAAATCTGTGAGAAAGAAAGTCCCAAACCAGGCATGACATTATAAAAATGTAACAGACTGGTAAGGAAATTACAACCCATCTCAGCTTGATGCTTTCCAGATATACAGATTACATTCCCAAAAACTGGGTGCATCATTTCTAGGAAAAATACCACAACCCATATATAAGGCTCAAAGTTAAGGAAAACATTAAAAAAGGGAATCTATTGCTTGAATCCCCTGCAAATAAAAACATCAAAGCAGATATGTAATGAAATCTTCTACATGAGGAGCATTCCAACTGAAGTATAATAAAGAGATACTAGAGCACAAAAACAGAGTTGGAAGGGACCTTGGAGGTGCTCTAGTCCAGTGGTGGGCAAACTCATTAGTCAATAGGGCCAAATATCAACAGTACAACGATTGAAATTTCTTTTGAGAGCCAAAAGAAGGTGTGGCCTGTTTTGTGGGAGTGGCTCAGCGGTCATGTGACCGGGTGGGCATGGCCAACTTGGAAAATGTGGTGAAACTCACTTAATGATGGTCTTGCTTAGCAACCAAAATGTTGGGCTCAATTGTGGTCATAACTTCTTGCTTGCTTGCTTTATCTCTCTCTCCCACTTTCTTTTTTCTCTCTCTCTCTCTCTCTCTCTCTCTCTCTCTCTCTCTCTCTCTCTCTCTCTCTCTCTGTCTCTCTCTCTGTCTGTTTCTGTCTGTCTCTGTCTGTCTCTTTCTTTCTCTCTTTCTCTCTGTCTCTCCCTCTCTGTCTCTTTCTCTCTCTGTCTCTCTCTGTCTGTCTCTCTGTCTGTCTCTGATTCCCTCTCCCCCTCCCTCCCCCTCTGTGGCTCTCTCTGTCTCTGTCTCTGTCTGTCTGTCTCTCTGTGTGTCTGTCTCTCCCTCCCTCTCTCCCTCCCCCAAGGGAAGCAGCGAAGGGGCCGGCACGCCGGCTGGGGAGGCTACGGTTGCCTCCTCCCGCAGTGGGCAGAGCACCTGAGGCTGCGGCCACCTTAAGCGCCGCTGAGGCCGCCCGGGGGCCACATGCCCACCTCTCTCTCAGCCCCACCTGGCGGGCAGCCCTGGAACATGCGCTGCAGTGGCCGTCGGAGGGAGCTGGTAGAGCTGCGCCCGGCCGCCCTGCCCGACGCCCCTGCCAGACGACCTTGGGCAGTGGTAGCTGAGCGTCGCAGGGCTTGGGGGCAGCAGCAGCAGCAGCAGCAGCCACCTATGCCACAGATGGACTCTGCCCATGGCTGAGCAGAGGAAGAGCTGCACTTGAGGGGCCAAAGAGCCGCTTGTGGCTCGCAAGCCACAATTTACCAACCACTACTCTAGTCCAACTGCCTGTCTCAAGCTGGAAACCCTGTACCATTTCAGAAAAATGTTGTTCAATCTCTTCTTAAAAACTTCTAGTTATTTTTCTTTTTGATATCCTGATCTATAATAGACTCAAAATAGGTCTCAACAGATGACAGGAGACAGTGGTAGATAGACCTGGCGGAAGGCATGTTAACACCTTCAGGAGTGCTTCTGGACATGTCTACTATTTTGCATTTTGTACTCTGCCTTGTTTATGAAATTTTACAAGTGGATCAAGTGAATTGGTCTTCTATTTATAAATCCACTCATGTTTCTGTGAGCTTTACAGTATTAGCAGTGATTGGCCCAAGATCATCCTGCTGGCTTTCATGGCTAAAGTGGGACTAGAACTCACAGTATCCAGCTTTCTAACTCAGTGTCTTAGGCTCCAGCCCAAAATGGCTAGACTAAATCATAACAAATTAGGGTTTATGCTATCTGTGTGTGAACTGTAAGCTTCAATTATTTGCCAGTGTGGATTAGAAATACTTTTTTGTAAAAATGCAAATATTTTCAACTCTTACTTTACATTTTCTTAGCTTAGTATTTCTGAAACTTAACATTTTATTTAAAAGTTGGCTGTGACATCTTGAGACCATTATCTGTTTTTATATTTCAAATTTACTCAAAATTTTTGCATACTCTCATGTTCTGATTCCCTCCCTTCACAAGATAATTAACTAGACAAACTGCTACTTGGCAGCTTGCCTGAACTAACCTGAACTAGACTGAAAGATTACACGACATAATTCTCCGACTCTGTAGCTTCTCTGTTGTTTCCTGCAAACCTACTCTTCACAGAGGATTTCTTTTAAAGCCTCTTGGGAAGGGCCAGGCAATTAGGCAGCTGATACTGATTATCTCCAATGGCATCGTTCTGCTAATTGCCTCCTCTCAATCCTTAGCCTGACATCCGGGACAAACTGGGTTTCCTCCTCTAGAGCCGACTCATAGGACTCCTCACTAGAGGAATCCATCAGCAGCTCATCCGGAGCCGGCTGGGCCACAACACTCTCATATATTTTAAAAACCTACATTTTCAAAATTATCATACAGTATGACTACAATCTTCAGAGGCATTCTGAGAGATTATTTGGAAGATAATTCAAATGTTCAGTAGCAGCCAATGTTGTTTTATTATGTTGGAACTAATTTTGCAATTTTTTGTGAAATCTAATTGTCTTTTCCTCCTACCAAATTTCTGTCCCGATACCAAAGTATTTATAGGAAAATAGCTGTACTTAAATACAGTTTATATATATAGCTGCACATACATGTAGGTGTATCCTTTGCTTCTATCCATATACTTCAGTGGTGGAATTTCAAATTTTTTACTACCGGTTCTGTGGGCGTGGCTTGGTAGGCATGGCATTGTCAGGCCTGCAGCCATCTTTTCTTTTGGAACTTTGACCTGCCACACTTTCTTTCTTTTTTTTAATAAATTTTTTATTTTATTTTAATCAAACACAAACATAACAAAAAGAATCATCCTTCATTACATCTTGTAGAAAGCGTGTCAATTGGTTACAGATAACTTTCGTGCATTCTTACACAGTCATTACATATAGTTCATATTAGGTTATATATTTTAAATCAAAAATCAATATGTAACTTATCATCAATACACCATAATTCTCATTTGACTATAATTATTTAAATGTCCTTTTGCCAAAAATAATTCATTCTTAAAACACAACCACATATTGGCATTCATTAGCTATTTCAAAAATCCTCCAATAACATTACACCTTTATAATATGTTCTAAATAGTGGTTAATTAATAAAGTTTAGCCTTTTTTCCCAACTCACTTTTTAAAATTCATATCCAAATTTCTTTTACAAAAAACCAGTGTATATATATATGTTATTAAACAATCTCTATTATCCTTTTATTGTTTTTATTATAATTAATTATCTATTAACAAACCCAATAACATACAGCTTTGTAACAAATTCAAAATAAAAAAATAATTAATAAAATTTTTAGGTCTTTTTCCCAAGTCACTGTTTATAATTTATATCCAGATTTCTTTTACTGATCCAGTCTATACTGTATTTATATTATTAAGTTATATCCATTATCATTTCATTATTGTTGTTGTAGTTAGCTATTTATTAGCAAAAAAAAGAACATTTACCATTTATTACCCAACTTCCTCTCATCAAACCAACACTTTTTTATGTCTTGTCACCATTATCAATTATCTATTTAACATAACATTCTAAAACAGTCTAAAACCTACTAAATTACTACTTATTAGTTACATAAATTAAGTATTTTTTTATTGTCAACTTTAATTGTCAACCTGTATCTTTCCAATAACAACACCGTTCTCTTTCTTTTGCCACCTGTGGTAATAATAATAATCATCATCATCATCATCATCATCTTTATTGTCATTGTACTAAAATTACAATAAAATTGGTTTTAACTTCACTGGTGAAAAATTATAACAGAAACAAAAAAAGAGAGAAAAGAAAAAAGAAAAAGCTAGCATGTGCATGGAGTGATCGTGGTTGAATTTAAAAGTCTCATAGCCCAAGGATAGAAGCTATCTTTAAACCTGTTTGTTCGGCTGGCTATACTTTGATATCTTCTGCCTGATGGGTAGAAGTGCAAAGAGATACCAACCAGGGTGTGAATCATCTCTGAGAATCTTCCTTGCTCTGCTAAAGCAGCGAGATCTGGCGATGTTATCCAGTAATGTCAGAGGGCAACCGATGGTTTCTTGTGCCGAATTGATCACTGTAGTGCCTTCCTCTCTGCAACTGTTAAACCAACATACTACACTGTGATACAATATGTGAGGACACTTTCTATGGTGGATCTATAGAAAGAGGTCATCAGCCATTGTTCCACCTGATTTTTCCGCAGGGCTCTAAGGAAATGAAGTCTCTGTTGGGCTTTTCCAATCACCCGAGACGTGTTAATCTTCTATTTGTCTTCTTAATAAAGCTGTTATGGACTTTTCTCTGCACTGTATTGCTTGTAGCATCTCTCAGGTAATCTCGTTGCCCTCCATCTATAATTAGGATTAACTTTTCTTTGGTTATCAATCGTGCTTCTGATAAATTTTTTCTCTTTAAATCCATCAACATTTTTCTTTTTCTGTATCTTGAAATCTGGAGTAGGGCTCCAATTCATCAAGCTCCTTTTTCCATGCTCCTCTTTTTCCACTTTCACCCAGGTTTATTCCATTGGTAAAATCATCAATCATCATATTTTTATCTTCATTGTTTCCCTCAATTTTGGGGGCTCCAGCCCCTTCCCCTTTTATTGAGAAAGACACTAATTTTTCCAGCTTCTTCTCAATTCTCTCAGTTACTTCCAGTAGATTTTCCAGTCAATTCCAATCAAAATGTTTTGCAACATCAAGGTTTCCCCTTCTGAGAAGTTAGTCATCTTTCTCAATTTTTGTTTACTTCTGGCTTCCAGGTTTTTTTGTTGTTGTTAGTTCAAGACACAAATGCATTTGTAATCTTCCAGAGGGTTCTGTGTTTCGTGCATATAAAGCTCTCAGAGAACAGCTGCGTAAACTTGGCTACAGAGCTTTTCAGCCTGCCATACTTTCTATTATTCTACTATGCATTTTCTATTGTGGGAAAATGGGAGAGGGGATTGTAGGAGTGAGATGAGATGTAGTCATAACAAAATTCTTTCTAGAAAGCCAAGATCATCTTTTGTCTTTGCACCTCTGCACCTGACTGGAACTGGATGTATGGAACTGCCAGCATGGCAGTGGAATATTGGACCAGGTGACTTGTGGGTATGGGGATAAGATCTTGAACTTCAACTAGGTGGGGAAAACTGAGAAGCTTTCATAGTTGGGTTTTCCCAGATGTGCCAACATGGCTGTCTTAATAAATTGGAACTTTGAGCAATACTTTGCTTTGGACTCTGATTTACTTTTGGATGCTATTTGGAACTCTGACAGGTGTGGCTTGGTGGTATGGCTTGGTGGGTGTGGCTTGGTGGGTGTGGCAGGGGAATGATACTGTAAAATCCCCATTCCCTCCCCACTCCTGGGAGAAGGATACTGTAAAAAATGTCCATTCCTATCCCACTCCAGGGGAAGGATACTGTAAAATCCCCATTCCTATCCCACTCCTGGGGGAAGGATACTGTAAAATCCCCATTCCCTCCCCACCCCATTAACCTGCTTTCCAGCTCCCTTCTCTTGTGCAGGGCAACAAAAGAACACTCAGCCAATCAGCTGGGACTCAGGAGGCGGTGAATAGATCGGGATGGGGCCAGTCAAAGCTGGTACTGTTTTGCCAGAAACGGTCCAAACCACCTGAATACCACCTCTAAATATACTGCTACATTGTACTCTGCTGCAGCCTTTTGCTGCCATAGATGTCATCCTCTGAACTTTATTTTTGGTAAAACAATTTTCCGGAAGCAGTTTTGGGTCAAACAATTTTCCGGAAGCGGTTTTGGGTCAAACTGTTTCTGGACTGTAGTTTCAAAAAAGTATTTATATACATTCCCTTCCTTCATAATAGAAAAAGTATTTTTGTACAGTGTCTGTATCATATCACTATTAGAATTGGTAGTTATCCTATGAGATATGGTATTTTCAGCCTTAATGTTTTAAAAATGTTGGCTTCTACATTTTAAGGGGAAGCAATTTTAAAAGTGTTCCAGTTCAATACTTCAAATATAATCAAACACTAAGGTTTGACCGATTTCAATTCTGGATATTGCTGAACTATTTCCTTGTATTTTATTGCTTTTAACCCAGTTCACAAGGGTTGGAACATATGTCACTCAGAATTGTTCATCACTAGAACACACTTCATGCCAAATACTGTAAGCAACAAAATGTTTTCTGGAAACATTTTACAAAATATATAAATCAAAAGATGTTCTTTCCCATTAGAGTGCAGATGCCTAAGAATAATAATTACTATCAGAGGAACTAATCTCTCTTTGGATAAGAACTTCTAAAATATCACTTTAGAAGTTGGGGGGGGAAAGCTATAGATACACCTAAATACCAGACTGAAACGAACAGGATGAAATTTAATAGGAAGAAATATAACGTTTTGTCTCTGGGCAGAAAAAATACTAAACAAAGTACAGAATAGGAGAGGCCTGACTTGGCAGAAATGTGTGTGAATAACAGTTGGGTGTTCTAACACAGGGGTCTCCAACCTTTGCAACTTTAGGTCTGGAGGACTTCAGCTTGGCTGGCTGGAGAAGTCTGGGAGCTGAAGTCCTTCAGACTTAAAGTTGTAAAGGTTGGAGACCCCTGTTTTAACAGATTACAATATAAGCCAGTCATTAAGCATTTCAGTTGCTTAAAAAGGCAAGTCCTATTTCATGATGTATTAACAGAAGCATGGATTCCTTCCTGATCATGAAAAGTTGTCATCCACTACTTTGCCAAACTTCATTTGAAAAGCCACAAATGGCTCTGAGCATTGTGTTTTTAAAAAGGATGTTAATAACTTCAGCAAGATCAAAGCAGGGCTATCAAGATGATAAAGAGAAACTAACCCCTGAGAAGAAACAAATCTGGTATATTTACTCTATAGCTAAGAACACTGAGAGGAGATATGATAGCCGTGTCCATTTACCTAAAGCAGTGGTGTCCAAACTTTTTTCAAAGAGGGCCAGATTGGATGAAGTGAACATGGTGGAGGGCCGAACATTTTTCCGAACATTCTTTGAACCATTACAATTAAATGCAAATAAATTATTTTATGCCAAGTTAATTGCAAATGACATACTTTTCATTTCATAACATTAAGATCAACTGACAGTTGAGTTTTCACAATGTATTGAAAATAAATTTAAAAAAAAATTACCTACCTCTTTCTCTCTTTCTCTCTTTCTTCCTCTCTCTCTCTCCATTTCTCTCGCTCTTTCTCTCTTTCTCTCTCTCTCTCTTCTCTTTCTTTCTGTCTCTCTTTCTTTCTCTCTCTCTCTCTCTCTTCCTCTCTCTCTCTCTCTCTCCATTTCTCTCTTTCTCTTTCTTTCTCTCTCTCTTTTTCTCTTTCTTTCTGTCTCCCTTTCTCTCTCTCTCTCTTTCTCTCTCTTTCTTCCTCTCTCTCTCTCCATTTCTCTCTCTTTCTCTCTTTCTTTCTCTCTCTCTCTCTTTCTTTCTGTCTCTCTTTCTGTCTCTTTCTTTCTCTCTTTCTTTCTCTTTCTCTTTCTTTCTCTTTCTCTCTCTTTCTCTTTCTCTTTCTCTCTTTCTCTCTGTCACTCTGTGTGTGTGTCTGTCTGTCTGTCTCTCACTCACTTAATCAGTCTCTATCTATCTGTCTCTCCCTCCCTCTCTGTCTCTCCCTGTCTCTGTGTGTGTCACTCTCTCTGATTCTCTCCCTCCCTCCCTCTCTCTGTATGTCTGTCTCTCCCTCTTTCCCCGTCTGTCTCCGATTCAATCCCTCCCTGTGTCATTCTCTATCTGTGTCTCTCTCCGTCTCTCTCCGTCCCTCTCTTTCTCTCTGTCTCTGTCTGTCTCTCTGTCTTTCCCTCCCTCCCCTTCTGTCTCTCTCTGTGTCTGTCAGTCACTCCCTCTCTCCCCTCTCCTCCCCTCCCCCACCCCGGGAAGCAGCAGAAGGGCCGTTATGCCGGAGGTTACGGACACCTCCTCCCGCAGCGGGCGAGGGAGCAGGCGGGGTGAGCACCCAAGGCTACCGTCATCTTAAGCACCACCGAGTGCCGGAGGGAGCCGCGATGGAGACGCGACCGGCTTCCCTGCCTGACGCCCCTGCCGGGCAACCTTGTGCGGCGGGAGCTGCACGTTCTGGGGCTGCGTGGCTGGGAGGGAGGTGAACGCACGGCCCCAGAACGTAAGCCGTGGTGCCCGCCGGAGGGAGCCGCGATCGAGACGCGACCGGCTTCCCTGCCTGACGCCCCTGCCGGGCGACCTGCCGGGCGACCTTGTGCGAGCACCCAAGGCTACCGTCATCTTAAGCACCACCGAGGCTGTCGCCCGGCAGGGGCGTCAGGCAGGGAAGCCGGTCGCGTCTCCATCGCGGCTCCCTCCGGCAGGCACCAAGCGCACGTTCTGGGGCCGCGCGTCCACCTCCCTCCCAGCCACACAGCCCCAGAGACAGAGGGAGGAAGGGAGGGCCACATTTACACACAACAGCGAGGGCTGTTGGAGGGCCGTATTAAACCGACCCCCGGGCCGCAAATGGCCCACGGGGTGGACTTTGGACATGCCTGACCTAAAGGGTTACCGTATAGCATAGGGAACAGTTTTATTTATTTATTTGTATCCGGCCTCTATTATTTTACAAGCAGTGAACATACCCAATACCCTTTCCTCCTCATATTTTCCCTACAACAACAACTCTGAGGTGAGTTTGACTAAGAGAGAGTAACCAGCCCAAGATCACCCAGTGGCTTTCATGACTAAGGCACAACTTGAACTCATGGTCTCCCACTTTCTAGTCTGTTGACTTAACCACTAGACCTAACTGGCTGTCTTGTTCTCTCTTACTGTGGGGAAAACAGGAACCACATTCTCTGCTATTTTTCCTGTGGGCAAAACAAGAAGCAATGAACCACAAAGAAGTCAAGGTTAGCTATTTTAGAAGAATTTCCTGAAAGTAACAGCTATCCAATCTTGTTAGAATAAGTATGCTTTGAATGATCCATAGCACTTTTGTTCCAATGGCTGCTATTTCAGTGATTACGACAAGGCAAAATGTAGGCTTCTGCCTTCATAATCCAGTATTACTTCTAGTGTTACTGGCTCTGTTTGATAGAGATTCGGGAAGGATATCTATGTTAGTCTGTTGCAGTTTAATTGTTTTTTATGAAATGTATGTATTTTTTGACTGTTTTTATTCTGCCTGTGCACCGCCCCGGGTCCCTGTGGGGAGAGGGTGCGGTTTAAAAATAAAATTATTATTATTATTTATTATTATTATTATAAAACTCTTGACAGACAAACTCATTACAGCCCGAGCTTATTTAGCCCAAGTTTAGTTTGCTTTCAGATGCATTAAACTGAACATGGTCATATTTTAATTTCAAATTTTTCTGCTCCATTTAGGGAAGATGGGATGGAAAGCACCAGAGCTTAAAATCAATCACAGTAGCATAACCTTCCTTTCACATAACCTGTTCTTCTGTATCTGAAGACTGATTTTTTATTTTACAAAAAAATCTTTTCCTCTACATTTTTTTCTTTTGTGTCATGCTTTAAATAGTTTAAAAGTACTTTTAGTGATGGCATAAATAATTGTGGAATAAGATGCAAGATACAGAAACTTGGTTTATAAATTATTTGGCAACTATTTTAAATAAACTATTTGGAAATTTTCTGTAAATACCTTGTGTTATGAAAAAAAGAACAATGATAAATTCCATAAAATTGTCTAAAATTTATCCCCTATGCATAGTAATAAAAAAATACTGGAATGAGGAATCTGTGTTGATTCATTGTGAGTGAATGAAATGAATCCCAAGGCCTGTGACTGCAGACTGGGCTTTGTTTCACTTGCACTCTGATATCTTTAATATGCATTTTAGCTAATACCACCCTCACTTTCTGCAGCTAAAGGAGTGTTAGAGGAAATACTCCAGGGTCAAAGCAGACTATAAATCTCTAATATTAGGTAATATTTTTTTTTAGTATGGCCTCTGGTTCAAAGAACTCTTTGCAATCCATTCTCCTGAAAATTTATGTTCCTTAACATTTTTCTTTTTCTCTAGGCAATTTTGACACTTCTTCCTATTAACTGTGGTATCCATTTTCTACCCAGTCTTGTATGCTGTAATCCAGAGGTTCCCAAAGTTGCCAACTTTAAGACTTGTGGACTTCAACTCCCAGAATTCTCCAGCCAGCATAGCTGGCTGGAGAATTCTGGGAGTTGAAGTCCACAAGTCTTAAAGTTGCCAATTTTGGGAACCTCTGCTGTAATCCATCAGTATTATAATTTCTTAATGGGGTGGTTTTAAGTATGTAGATGTTGTTCACGTGAGGCTCCAGTTGCTTTTGCTCTTTGTGATTGTGGTGAAAGGCAGACAACACATATGCATACCTGCCCTGTGTGCCCTGATCAGTATATTGGTCACTTGGGGACCTCACAGTACTGCAATAGAACGCAATTAATGTTGCCAGTTTCTGGGCAAGATCTGGTTAATATGTACATATTTTAATTTTGTCTCTTAAATTTTATGTCATATAGTATATCTTCTTTAAATTGTGATGCTCCAGACATGGATAAACAAGAAAACAAATGTGAGAATGAAAAATAAATGGCTCAATTTTTTCCATAATTATTAGAGCTTTGGACTTTATTAAAAGTTGCAATGGGAACTTTGCACTTCTATGCCTACCCTTAAACATATAAGTTTATATGTAAAAAAAACATCTGATTGATATTTTTTTTTTTTTACGAGATTCTGGCAGTGGGATAACAGGGTTCCAAAATATACTGTAATATACTAATTTCTTCAATCGGCTCAGTAAGATTCAGACTTAGACTTAGAACATAGAATAACTTTATTGTGACTTTGAATGTGCACTAATCGGCATACATTAAAATGAATTTGCATTGCACATAGCTTTCAAAGGGTCACCAGCTCCAATATACACTACATAAACATGACTCAATCAATTATGCCTGTGCCCACATATATTATATGGCACACAGAAACAATGGTCTAGTTTGGATGTATACATGTACATGGCAAGAAAAACAAATCTTGTGAGTTTACCAGATGGATGGCATAGGGAAGAAAGCTGTTACAGATTCTGGTAGTCCTGCTACAAATACTTTGAAACCTCCTCCCAGAGGAGAGCAACAGAAACAGACCATAAAGTGGATGTGTGGTGTCTCTAACAATGCTTTGACTTCTAAGCACTTAGCACTTATAAGATATCCTGAATAAGAGGAAGCAAGTTTTCTATAATTTTCTCAGCTGTCCTTACCACTCTCTGTATGGACTTTCTATCTGAAGCACTGCCTGCCACCAAACCAAACAACGATGCAGTTTGTTAAAACGCTCTCAATTATGCCTCTGTAAAAAGTTGCCAGGACAGAAGGAGAAGATGTGGTCTCCTCATCTGCAGATTTCCTGCAAATGCTGGTTTCCACACTTCACTAAGGATGAGGTGTGGAGAGACCAGTTGAGATTGCTAGTTATCTGCACTCCCAGGTACTTAATAAAAGGTTCACCTACTTTTTCTTTTGCCTGGCAATTCTACAATGTGATATAATGTACTATATATTATAATAGCAAGACATTGAAGAAAGTAAGAGCCACAGAAGCAATACGGGTTGTGCTAAATTAAATAATCTTAATGTGAGGATTTATACTCATTCTGGCCTTTAATGAAGATACTAAAGCCTCATCAGAATGGAACTCTGTTCTGAGGGAAAACTATAGAGACAGTTCTATAGTTTTTAACAGACCATGACGCATTCTTAAAGGTCAAATTTTTGGCAGGCTCTTATTGCATGTCATATTAAAATAAGTAAACATAGTCAGCAATTCATTCCTTTTCTAAAAAAGAACAAAAGAGTAGTGAAGGAAGCTTCTGTTTAAGAAGTGTGTGGAAATCATTTATTTACTATACTCTAATTTCATGACATTTCATCAGGAAAAAGCTGAAGAACAATATTTTCATACAGAGAAGGTCTACAATTGTTGTACAGAGAGGAAATAAAGTTGAAAATAATTACATGCCTGATGATTTTTTTCTCTAGTTCATTAAACAAACAGTTATTTGCTATTTCATTCTACTTCATAATACTTCAGAGTTAATTACATGTTCCTTCACTTCTGCTTTTTACTGATTTTTTGAGGTAAAACAGTATCTGATAGCTATGGGCTTCATAAACAAATGGTTTGATTCTAATCTAACACTTGGACTATCTTTTCTCCCTATATTTTTAATCTAGCAGATACTTGCAAAACGAAACATACATTTCAAATGTTCTGTACTTTAGAAGGAACTTATTTTGTTCTATGCTACTATGAATATTTGAAGTGTGAACAGCTACAAATTGGAATTCTAAAATAAAATCACACTTATTACCCTTTGACTCAAAGAGCTGTTTGGATATTATTTTCACGCAAAAATGAAGGGAATGCTTACCTGGATTTTCTAACTAATCTTTTAAAAATTCCAAATAAGATTTTGTGTTTGGGACAGTAACTGCTACATTTCATTGCTCAAATATTGTTCAACTATAACATACTCTCAAATAGCTTTTCTTAAGAGAAGTAGTAAAACTTCATGGGCGAGAGTGGTAAGGCATTACTTTAGTAAATTAATTTTTACTTTTTTAAAACGTTCTTATGGCTTCACTTAATCCTTCTAACTCAGCCTTTCTTGATGGTTTTGAGTGCATGGCTGCCTTCTCACAACACATTTTTGGCTGGGAGAGTGCTGCAGGAGATCTTGAAGGCCAAAAATGGGTTGTGTTTTGTGTCCCCCCCCCCCAATGGCCCATTTTGCACTACAGGCCAGTCCTTTGATATTTCCAGGCCAGCCCCATGGGGTAAATCTAAGCAGCTGGCCCATGGGCTCTGAGTTTGACACCCCTGATCTACAGTATTACACACTGTTCTATCTTACAAAAAAATAGGTTGTGCTCTACTCTTACCTTATGGAAGTCTAACTATGCTATATCCACAGCATTTCCTTTCTCCACTAATTATTTAGTCTATTATCAATAAGTTTGCTTGGCAAACAACCTTAACAAGCTCATGGTGTCTTCTATTAATTGCTTTGCTTATTTCTAGGTGGTCCCAAATCCGCTGTTTGATTATCTTTTTCAGAATTTTCCCAAATATTGATGTGAAATTGATTGGTCTGTAGTTCCCTGATTCCACCTTTTCCCCCTTCTTCATAAAAATCCCTATTCCATATGTGGAAGGATTCTCACACAAATCACTTCCTACTGCATGCAAGTTTATGCTGAGAAAAACCATTATTAATTATATACACACACAACTGTACAAAATAGAGCAGTTTTCTTCCCCAGTGGAAAAATATTTTAAATCCTTATCTGGAATTTGCCTCATTCCTCTTTAACAAGTGTATAAAGATAAAGGTAAAGGTTCCCCTTGCACATATGTGCTAGTAGTTCCCGACTCTAGGGGTGGTACTCATCTCCATTTCAAAGCCGAAGAGCTAGCATTGTCTGAAGACATCTCCATGGTCATGTGGCCGGCATGACTAAATGAGGAAGGTGCATGGAGCACTGTTACCTTGCCACCAAAGGTGGCTCCTATTTTTCTACTTGCATTTTTACATACTTTCTGACTGCTAGGTTGGCAAAAGCTGGGACAAGTAACGGGAAGTCACTCCGTTATGTGGCACTAGGGATTTGAACCGCTGAACTGCCAACCTTTCTGATTGACAAGTTCAGCATCATAGCCACTGAGTCACCACATCCCATAAAGTAGTTATTTAAATTGCTTTAGTTTTTAAATTGGTTTTAGTAATCCATTTAATATATTTTTAATTGTATTTTAATTGGATTTTATGCTCTATCTTATTGTTCTTATTATTGCCTGTACATTTGTTCCATCTCGCTGGCCTTGCTTAGAGTTAGTGTATGCCTATATTTTGGGTTAGATTTTAACATTGAATTTTTAAGGGTTTCTATTTTTATAGTTGGGTTTTTAAATTAATTGTTTTTTAGCACGGGCTAAATTGTTTAATTTTAGTTTTAACTTTTGTAGAATTTTGTATTGTCTGTATTTTAGATCTTTAAATTCCTGTGGTCCCATTCGGGAGATAGGGCGGGATAGAAATCTAATAAAATAAATAAATAAATATATAATAAATGTACACCACCCTGAGTCCCGCAAGGGAGAAAGGCGGTCTAAAAATTTAATAAATCTAAATCTAAATAACAAGTGTATATCTATGATCAATTTACATACCTACTGGAGATAAAAGGCCTTTTGATCAAATCTATTTTAAGAAAGATTGGGCTGAATAAAGTGAAGCATTTGTAATACCTCACATTTCAGAGAACAGTTACAAAATACTAGGCTTAGAAAAAAACAGAGAGGGGAAAAAAGCAAGAAGATGGTTTATTCTAGGCATATTTTTTTCCTCATTCGGCAAGTCAACTTTCAATGATTTCACTAAACATTCAAATCAACAGCCTCCAAAAATAGCTGTGATAAGTTGTGTGTGAATAAATGTTGGCTAAAATGACATTAAAGATAATTTTATGATAACAAAACTTCTAATAGTTAGACAAAAATATTTTCTGAATTTTTATATGTATCCTAGAGTCTATGGAAATACTCTATCAAACAGGTCATGATAGTCCCAAAGGTGCTTTTCAAAAGAAGATGGACTTTCTTGATAACTGAACAAGAAAGTCCAGTTGCCTTTTGAAATATATCCCTATGATAATAACAGAACATATCATGCTGGCCTATGGACCAGGACACCAGAGTCCTGAGGCCCTGCCTTTGGAAGATTTAAAAACTTCTTTTTTCCCCTGAGTCAGGAGATTTTTTGCCCTTCTTCACTGTTTTTTTATTTGTTTTTGTTTGTTTTTAGTTGTTTGAAATTACTTCTAATGCAATCTGCTTTAATTAAATTAAATTAATTTAATTTTAATTAATTTAATTATTAGACTTATAAATTTAATTTAATTATTAGACTTATAAACTGCCCCCTCTCCCCGAAGGGACTTGGGTCAGTGAGTTATTGTGTCAGTGTCTTTTTATTGTTTACCACTTTTATTTTTTTTAACTCTATCCTTAGTTGAAACATGGGTTGAGTGGCCATATAAACTGATCCGATAATAAATAAATATATCTTCCTAATTTGAGATAATAGTGATAAGGAATGATGAGACTTCTGAATTTATAGAATCCAGCTTATTTTTAATTACAAAATTCCAGTTTCTGTTTTTTTTATGGCAAAACATGCATACGATATAAAATAGTTTTAAGTTAATACTCATTATTACTCCAGTAAGTTAGTAGAAACTCCCAAATCCCTATATTTTCTAAGATGTTGTTCCCTACATGGCACTATCATAATAACTTTCAAATTAATGTCACTTTTTATTAGAATGCATATGAAGTTTTGATAAGATGTGCAAATTTTACAATTCTGTTGTTTTACATTTGGAAATATGTATTAAATAAAACCTGGATTTGAAAGATTTAACATTTCATTTCAAACAATCCAAGCTTTATTGGCAAAATTATTTCCCTTTTGACATTTTTAAATATGTTATGCCTTTTGCATGATCCATGTGTTAGTTGTTGAATTTTCCATTCAGAAACTTCATGCTATAGATTTTCAGAACTGGCAGGAGTTTGGTGATTAAATAACAGTGTAGATTTGCAACACATTCTTGAAAGATAGCCATCTACTCTCTGCTTAAACACTGCCAAAAGTGGAAAAGATACTTACAGCAGAAGCTGTGTTTCTATGGAATCTTGAGTTACTCCATTATCTGTTTTACATAACTTCTGCCCCCAAAATGGGATGAATATTGCGGATGTTCTTGGAAAGGAAGCAACACTCTCTGCTGCAAAGATAATAAGCATAGGTAACTGGTAAAAATCTCATGATCTAGCATGGCTAGATCTGGCATGGCTTGGTGGGCGTGGCTTGGTGAGCATGGCAGGGGAAGGATACTGTAAAATCCATTCCTACCCCACTCCAGGGAAAGGTTACTGCAAAATCCCCATTTCCTCCCAATCAGCTGGGACTCGGGAGGCAGAGAATAGATGGGGGAGGGCCAGTCAGAGGTGGTATTTATCGGTTCTCCAAACTACTCAAAATATCTGCTACCGGTTCTCCAGAACTGGTCAGAATCTGCTGAATACCACCTCTGCATCAGATGGGATTACTTTTTTCTGGGACTTACTTAGTAACAAGGAACTATTCCTTGCGCACGTGCGAAAAATGGCGATCGCGCCTTGATCGGGAGGAGACCCGGGGGTCGTTTTGCCTCCGGAGGGATGCTGCCAGCCCTCATTGTCCATCGTGGAGGGCTGGCCATGCAAGGTGATCCACTGGCCGTCACGCTGGGCCGCCCGGATTCGGAGGGCGAGCCTGGGTTGTGACGGGAGAGAGTGAAGATGCTGGGAGTGATGGGCGCAGCCAGAGTCGGCCCTGCAGCCTAGAACACCCTGGCCTAGAGTGTCCCGGCACGTCCTGGCATTGTGGGCGAAGCCGGGACGCGGAAGAACTAAAGGGTCCGGCCGGAACATCTGAAGGGCCGGACCGAGCTGTGCCGGGTCGGGAGGATCTTATTCCGACCCGACCCGAGTGATCCTACCAACCGGCCCAGGAGGGGAGTGGAGAGAGCTGCGGAAGCTGTGGAAGCTGTGGAAGCTGTGGATGGAAGGTTGGATGGCTGGAGGCGATGGACAGGAGGTGAAGCCGGTATGGAGTAATGGAAGAAGCTTGCGAGAGGAGAGATTGGAAGAGAGAGACAGGAAGAGACGAGAGGAGGAGAGAAAGAGGGGAAGGAGAGAACGAGGAGGAGATGGATTGGAGATGGAGGAGAGATGGAGAGATGAATTGGAGAGATGGAGATGGAATGGAGATGAAATGGTGATGAAAGGGAGATGGGCTGATGGAGATGGATGGAGTTGGAGATGGAGACGGAGGAGAAAAGAAAGAAAAAAGGAGAAGGAGATTGAGAATGTGTTGAAGGTGTAGAAGAAGGAGAATGGATTGAGAGAAGCCAAGCAGCCAGGTCGGAAACAGTGGAACAATGGCGCAGGAGGGCCCAGGAAGATCCAAAGTGAGTGCCTTGGACAGGAGGAAGTGAGCCGGCCCAGCACATGGCAGCATCTTTCATCAGGCCACACGACAGACCAACTAGTCGTGTGGCACTAGGTGCAGACTTGGGCCTGTGTGGCCGAAAAGAACAGTCGGCTGGGGTTCGTGCAGGGACTAAACTTCGATCTGCCCTTATGCAGGACCCCAGACTGATAGACTAAGACTGTGAGACCAACTGATAACGGACTTTTTCCCTCCAGCCCCCCCCCCCAAGGTCATCTATTGCACTTTATTCACCTGTCACTTTATAGCTGCTCCCCTGGACTCTTAGCGGACTTGCTATTATCCCCCCGGACCTAGACGACCATCGGGGGTTCCAAATGTACTCAGGCGTGATCTCCTTTGCCTGCGGGAGTCTCCCCTCTCGCAGGCCTGGCCCCCTTATCTAACACGGGCCCACCTCGAGGATGGACTAATTGCTCCTGAGAGGTGGGCGAAGCGCAGACTTAGGGGGGTTTTATGTAAATATTTTATTCGACTTTTAGGGGGTTCCAGGGAGGGGGGGAGGGAGAGTCAGGTGGGGGTACGCCAAATGAAAGGGCCGGCAGGAAGCGGAAGTAGAGAAACAGAGGAGGGGGGAGGGGGGGTCGTTTCCACTGAGGTATTTTCCATCAATACGGTCTTGGGGAGGGGCGGGGCGGTGGGAAGGGGGACGGACATTACCAGTTGGAGGACTGTGGCCGCTGGTTACGGGTGGTCACGCGCTCCAGCTCCCCCTGTCCCCATCGCAGACTAGGTGGGCAAGAACCACAGACCCGGGGCCCTAGGCTGATGCTATGCAACGCCAGGTCCGTGGTACAAAAAGCCCCCCTCATTCATGACCTTGTGTCAGAGGGGGACCCGGACCTGGTAGGTATTACGGAAACCTGATTGGGCCACGAGGGAGGACTTCCCCTCGTAGAAATGTGCCCACCAGGATACCGAGCCTTCCATCAGCCTAGGGCCCTAGGGAGGGGTGGGGGGGTGGCGATTATGGTTAGGGAAGGTCTTGAGCCAAAGGAGACCACGATCCCTCAGACGACCGGGTGCGAGTCCCTCCTTGTGAAGTGGGGCCTAGGGAGGCAGTTGGGCGTGTTAGTTGTATACCTGGCTCCTCGCTATGCAACAACAGCCCTGCCCGAGCTCCTAGAGGTGATAGCCAAGGCGGCGGTTGAGACCCCCAGACTTTTAGTCATGGGGGACTTTAACCTGCCATCAGCAGGCGAAACCTCTGGGGTAGCTCGGGAGTTCATGGCTTCCATGACAGCCATGGACCTGACCCAAGTAGTTGTAGGCCCTACCCACGAGGGCGGACACACCCTGGATCTAATCTTCGTCTCGGGACAGTGGAGTAGTGATCTGGGAATAGGGGATCTAGTCATCACACCCCTGTCATGGACAGATCACGCTCTCCTTCGGCTCGATTTTCCGATCGCTGCACCTCACTGCGGGGAGGCGGAACCGGACATTCCTATATGGTTCCGCCCCAGGCTCCTGATGGACCGGGTAAGGTTCCAAAGGGAGCTTGGGTCAATTCCTGTGGACTTGCCCTGCGACTTGACTGAGGACCTAGTGGCCGCATGGTTAAGTGCGGCCACGGGGGCCTTGGACCGAGTTGCGCCCTTGTGGCCTCTCTTGCGGCGACGAACCACCTGGGCTCCTTGGTTTACCGAGGGGCTTAGGGAGATGAAGCGCCACAAGAGACGCCTAGAGAGCAGATGGAGATCTTCTCACTCCGAAGCCGACCGAACAATAGTGAGAGATCATATTAGGACTTACTTAGTGGCGATAAGAGTGGCCAAACATGAGT